>JADFUC010001251.1:0-723759 GCA_019722365.1 Lithospermum erythrorhizon | reverse complement strand
ATAATCTTACAAATAAATTGTAAGAAAGTAAATACTAATAGCGAATCTCACGAAATATATTAGTATCGAAGACTGTGCACTTAAATTCAAGCGGCGGCTCTTGCTACATTTTGAATCGATTATAATATTAGGTTGTCAACCAATTATGTAAGCTTCTACATGCTTCTTGTGTAATAGCATCTCTTTCAAGATGCTACCCAGCTTGTTGTATCTCCGAAAACGGTTAAGCATGCGATTAAACCAAAAGTGTTACTTGGATTGATCATCACGAAAGCCCAAAGCGGTTAGTGGAAATCACTTCAACATGATCCGTTGTCATATCAAATGCAACATTATGCGCCCGCCCGTCACGATTGTGCCCGATTGATGCGATTCGTTTCTTTAAATGCGTACTAGCAGCGTAATCAGCTTGATACATGCAACATGAAAAATAAAACAAGTAATGCACATTCAAGAGATATGCGATATGGCCCCTAGAACCTAATACGGTATTTATCAAATACTAACATAAGTCTAATTTTGCATCTTGTACTTTACGGATCCGTCAGAGTCGCGAAATGCGCGTGAAATGATCTTCAATATCTTCACTTATTTACAATATTTATATACTAACCCATCTAAAACTGACTTGCAAGCTTGTGGGTATGGTAATAAATAAATACAAGAAATATGACTCGGGGAAAGGTCATTCTGGCGATTAGATTCGCTTGAACCGAAAATAAATAAATGGGCCATATCTGCTCCCATACCTCCATTCAATCACCATTATAAAATAGAGGCACTTTATTAAATAACATAAATGAACTTAATAAATATTTTAAATGGCATTGGAAAATACATGTTTGTAATTATCAAGTGTTAATCCCATTATGATACGCGTATTAAAATTAATTAATATAAACTCAATTATCATACACATGTCAACCAATAATTATTATCAATAATTATTAACCATACACATATTATAGAAAAATATTCATCACAAATATATTCTAAAATATATTAAGTAGTAAAATTATTACCATAAATGTTATATCACTTTAAATGTCATTTAAAAGATATAATACAAAGGAAATTAATTAATTGTCATCACATAATTAATTACAATCAATTAGGTGATTAAAATGACAAATAATTAATAAAAACAAAAAATATAACTAGTCGCCAATTTTTAGGAAGCCAAAAATAAGGAATAAATTCGGAATTAGGGTTTTCAAGAGGTAGAGGCGCCTTTAATAATGGGCTCGGAGAACCGGCCTCTGGCCCGGCCGACCGTCGACAAGCGGCCCCACACGCCTAGGTGGAAATCCGGCCGTCATTTTAATTATATTTAACTCGGTTTTCATATTTAATTTAATTTGTTTGTAAAAGTAGTTTTGGAGGCTTTATAATTTTTCACGTTTATGAAATTCAAACACGTTAAACTCTATAATTTTGTTGAACAAATTCCTTTGGTCGTTCATTAAAATAAATTTTTATATTTGTTATTAATTAAGCAGTCCGGAAATATCAAAATTGTTTTGAGGCACTTAGAAAAATCCAAAAATTATGAAATTTAATGAGAATCTTCTCGTCTTTATCTGGGTTCGAGAAAAAATTAGGTTTAATTTTACAAAAACATTACCGCCCCCAAACATGTTTTAAAAACTGTTGACTTTGAAGCAAAGAAACCAATTAAATCGTCCTTTTTAATTTATGAAGCGAAATCCGTAACAAATATGATAATACGTAAATGTCATAAACTTATATGGCATGTAAATCAATAATCAAGAACATGATTTATTCTCATCATATATTTATCAATTAAATATGAACAAGAATTAATCAAATAAAGTGATAAAAATCAAACAAGCATAAATAAATAATGTAAAAGCAACTTTAATTTGGCTCATGATGCCACTGTTGGAAAATACTGTGGATATATGAGTATAAATACAAATCCATAATTCGGGGGGATCTTAAAGTGCATACTCGTTATTTAAATACAAAACATATATTTACAATATATGAATAAGCAAAGTACTTACATTGCCCGTGAGGAGTAAATTCCACTAAAGTTCAGCGCGACTTGAATTATGACGTGAATTTGACTTCCTCGACTCGCTGTTGTAATATCGATCGTATGATATCTACAGTTGGTCTAATTAAAAGCGAGGGTTGAATCAAGAAGCCAATTTATGCTAGTAAACAGGATGAACAAAACCAGAAAAACCCCAAAATTCTTTGGGAGAATTTCGGCCAAGGGGAGCGAGTACTTTAGGGTTTTTGCGATAAAAATTTTCTCAAAACTTATGATGAAAAACCTAAGGATTTCAGCTTTATATAGGGCTAGGTTAAAACAAGCCCGATAAGCAACCCGTTAAAATATTAACTTGACTCGTTAACTACATGAGTTCGTTAAAGGGCACTAATGAGTTCTTTAATGAGTTGAAGCTATTTAATTAAGCTATTTGAAATAGTAATGAGTCGATATCAATAATCTTTTCGAAGTTGTCGATAAATACTAAAATTACTCGAATCAATTAAATAACTATTTAATTGATTCTATTTATTGTCGATATTCTACATAAAATATAGAAGCCACTTGTAATTGAAATCGTTTACCGATTACATGGATACCTCTTTTAATTTCATGCATGAAATATAACTTCAGTATTTTGTGTGGTAATGTGACGCCCAGGCTTAGATAATAGTAAGTTGTATAATAATAATAATTGACATTCTTATTCTTATAACGATTAATGAGTAGATGCAGCAAAATCGCTCATAACCCTTAAATTATCATGAGAACCCACAGCACGATGTGTCACGATTCACCCAAGATGAACACTAAGTGCGATAATTACATTTCTAACAATTTGGTAAATGAATTGATACACAATTGTCTAGCGGGCATAATAAATGGAATCGGTCTCGTTGATTTCCAACGGTGATTTAGTAGATATATACGTCAGTTATCCGCAGATCGAATTCATTTGAAAATCGATTTCACCAATTCCTTTGAAGAAGATCGTAGGTAGGAAGAACACCCGATATATATTGTTCTATCTCATTTGACGTATGGAGTCTTTTTAAGCTGTGCCAATACATGTACAATTATTATCGTCATAAGATCGTCGGGGACCCGACTTTGATATGATAAATGACAATTAATATGGATGCGAGGATCGTATCCCTGACCCGGACCATTCGCGACTTTTTCTTACTTTGCATTTCAAGATTTACTAGTAGCTTATCATTTAACCAACTTTGGTTAAATAGTCATTAGGAAAAAACCGTGTAGGACAAAAACCTGAGTGAGATAAAATATTATATTCTCTTTAGATAGGTAATTGTCTGCATTAAAAATCTTGCAAAAGAAAAAATCAAGTGGGGAAAAAGCTTCAGTGAAAGAAAAAAGAGTACAATGCATGTCATATCTCCCTCTGATAAAATCATCATTCTATATAAATATGTCCCCGATTGTATACAATCATGTATCAATTGTAAAAGATATACACATAATTGGTACTTGAAGACGAGTTATGTTTCGGGGCCGAATCTTGAATTATCTCTTATGAATCTCATTTAATTGAGATTAAACATTTCTACCATATATCGAAATATGATATGGATTTATACTTACATGCATAATTGTCATGTATATATCTTTATAAAGTATTTAATTTCAAATCCGATTGTAGACATCTTGTCGACAATTGTGAACTCTGAGATGCAATTTATATAATTACGTATCGGTGGCTTGTATATACCTTTATAAGGTATTTGATTCCAAATCGTTACTAAATATTTTGTTGCTGTGAAAACTCTGAGGTTCTTGTGCTAACTTATTCATGATAATTTATTCAACTTAGAACTCTTCTAGAGTCTCCATAAACTATAGTCGAATCTTTTATAATATCATGAATATTTAGATCATTAATAGTAACTAATCAACAAGAAAGATATGTAAGATCTATGTCAACTTACACTAAATAATTCAAACATCTTATACCGCTTAATAAGTAAATAAATATATTATACAATAACATAAAACATAATATAAATTTAAGAGCTAAACATGTATCATATACTATCAATGAAACTTTGCATATAAATACGTCTTTGAATAAAATGATCATGCAAATAAATGTCTAATAATACGATTCGAACTTTTCCATCTTCGGATGACTTTAAATATTCAAATATTTTCATATTAACTCAAGCGAGTTAAGTTCAGGGAATATAGATATGTGTTTAAATTGCATCATAAATCATACATGTTTTCATGTATCGTATTTAGTTGCATGCTATATTATAAATCATGCCACGTAAATCAAAGGAGTTATCTTTTGTTGCTACTAAATATTTATAATTTGATACCCTCCATTCACTTAGAGTGTATGTGACACTTTATAATTCGATTAGTGCTTTCGGGGTGCAAATCTTTTTGTGATAAATCTTGTATTTCGATTGTTTAGCATATACCCACGTATAACCTATAGTAGTATGTCTTTGATTAGACTTGGGTCTAAATTTCTCCTTATAGTGAGTTTCGTTAAACTGTGTCTTGGTATATATTTCACTAGTATCATATTTACATTAGACTCCGATGCAAATTTACCGTTATATAGTGAGTTTTGTTTTTATCTTGATTGCGTATTTTTTTCTTTATTGATTCCTTAAATATATGTATATATATATCTACTCATAGGAGATAGGTTTCAAATACTCATATTGCTTCAGTATATAGAGCTCTTAATTTATTGTCGACAATTCTTTAATTTTTCGTTCCACGTGTTCATGATAAGCGAGATCTCATTATAGTCATAAATTTTTTGTTATGTAAATGTCTTGAACATCAAATATAGATTTAGCCTTATTCATGAGATATACTATTCATCTACCTGCTTACAGGGTGATGTTAACCACAGACACGTCTTTAATGTCATATGTGATGATGGAACTATTTCATCTCTGATGGTTCTTCAAGAACCTCGCTCTAGTTTGAGTGTTTACAAGCTGAGTACACTATTTTATTACTATCTTAAGGTCATAAATTTATTTGGTAGTGAACTTAAGTTTATATTATCCCTTGAATTGTTAGGTATGTACTGCTTGAGCTTGAGTTCGTATTTATTCATCTTGAGGATCGTATAAGCGTAGGGATATTTCGTTTTTAAAGAGATAGTATTTTTCGGGTTATCTTATTATACTGATGTTGGCAGTGATATATCTAATGAAAATTACTTGATAAATTCATTTTCAATTTATTTAAGTATATAGATGTACATATCTTTCTGGATATAATAATGCGTTTTAAAAAGTCGTTGTTGTGCGTAGCGTAGAATATATGATCTTGTAAGCTGGAGGATAAAATATGTAGTTTATGATCAAACCAACTATATGGAGGGAGTTGTATAATCAAAGAGCTAAACCCTTAAGGCTTAAACCTCTTAAGCATGCATATATTGAGGCCAGTAGATGTGAAACTCAATCTTGTAGGTAAGAGTATGCCCAACAAGATTAACTGGAGATGAAGTCACATAGCCTTGTGCAAACAAGAAATCCCCAGTGCCTCCTACAATAGGTACATTAGAAGGCTTAATGTTCTTTGCAACTCCCACAATTGTAACAGAACCTTTGTGTTTCTTCATGTTTAATGTCACCTTAGCTATAGATATGCCCTGAAGACCATCCAAGCCAGTTGTCACAGATGTTCCTTCTACTATTCCAACTTTCTTTGAAGTTGTATTTGCAGTAATTGTCATTGGATCTTGATAAGCTGACAATGTGCCAAAAGGGGTTGTAGTTTGGCCAACGACCGGACCGGCGACGCCATTTACTATTACAAACACTGTTTTGTTGATGGTTTCATGTTGAAAGAGGGAAAAATGAAGAGGTTTTTTGCTATGGTGGTGGTGATGTGAAGAAGATGACTCGACTTTACTACTTATTAGTAAGATAACAAAGAGGAAAAGAAAAGGAATTTGCAAATGTTTTGGCATTGTAAACTTGTTACAGGGCTATTGTGAATTTGTAATATTCAAGTTGTTGGATTCATTCATTGGGATGTTAGTTATTTATATTATAGATTCTGTCTCTTCTGTTGTCAAAATGGAATTTGCAACATTATTTCTCCTATTTAGTTTGTGAATTGGTCAAAGGCAGTGTTTTCTTTATTAATTTTATCGCTATGATACTCTATCCTTTTATTATCAACTATATGTCACATCTTTATAATTGTGTTCATGTATTGTGTAAATACACTATAACTACTACATAATTTTCTGAAAATATGATTTACAACTAATCAAAGTACAAATATAAATTGATATATATTATCGATATCCGAAGTCCAATTTCATACCTCACACTGCATTTACATGTGGGAAATTGCTAATGGAAAGGAGTCCTCAATATTTAGTTTGTTTGTGTCTTTAGGTGTAAAAAGAGGCATAAGAAAATAGCAAAAATGAATTAATAGTATGATTTGTATTTTCTACAAGAACTTGTCAAAGAAGGCGGAGACTGGTGAGTCTTTGTGTCAACAATTCCAAAAGTATGTGGACATGTGGTGATGATATATTTTGGGTGTTTAATGATTTCATGGCTTCTTTTTTCTTATTTCCTATCTATGGGGTCAGTTCTATTGACTTCTATCTTTAAAGGAAGAATAAAGTACTTCAAATTTGGGAGTCGAGTGGTGGAGCTTGGACAAGATAAAAGAAGGTAACGGCTTTTCTCAATTTTATTGAAATTTTAGAGTAAATCGTTCAAAGAAAACCAATTTTAAATAAATTATAGCAATTGGACCCTTCAATAATAATAAAAATATCTTTAAATAAATTTAATATTTTTTACCCCTCAATTTCGATTCAAATTTCGACATTTTAAAAGTACACTCATAAGATTTAAACACTATTTGCACACCAACTTTTTCAAAAAGAGGAAAAGAAAAATCAATGTTAAAAGCCGGTGTCTCTGAGACCTGGCATCGTCCAAATCATTAATGAACATCCCTTGGTCGTTAGTTACGGTTTCCATGTCTTATTAAAATGTTGAATTCCCAACAGTCACCATTTGTGTCGTGTATGAAAGTAGGCTTTTAGCGATGCACTTCTAATAACTCATAAGAGAAGTTCAACAACATGAAAGTTCAATTAGAGAAGTTCGCTCAAAAAATTCCAAATCATCATGAAAATTTGAATTTTCGTTATAACTTCGTATAGTTGAAATCAAGACCTTCGATTTTTTCTAACCTGTCCGAACTTCCAATTGTTTGTGTTCGTTCTAATGTGATTTAAACCGAGCTTTTGAATCGATATATTCGACTCAAACTCTCCTGAAATTTGGTATAATTTGGTCATTTTACATCCCTACCAAAGTACCAATACCCTTCTTAAATTCATTTTTAAACTCTATCATAATTTATATTAACTTGATCGAGTAGACCATATTTTCTTTTTTGAATTGAAACGATGATTAATATTCATTTATAAACTGTAAAATTACTTCTGAAATCTGATTGAATTAGGGGATCTTTTCACGTGATTGAGCATAAATACTTTTCCCAAAAGATAGTGTCGGATAAAAATCGATAGAATCGCATGTCATGCTCTAGAAAATTACACTCTAATTAAACACAAAATATCTTTACTAAGCTTAATACGCATCGCACTTGCCTTGGCTTTAAATGTACTTGATGATATATATCTTAAATGCTTGGAGTATATATCGAGTTGAGGAAATAAATTGTATACGTAAAATGCTTAATCGATTGGAGAAAGATATCGAAAATTAAATATTAATCCAAAGGAATAAAAAGAAAACTACGTGAAGCTATGCAAAAATGTTAGATTAACAAGATACAATACTTTTGATTATTAAAAATAGAAAAAAAACATTAAAAGGGAAGAAAAACGCTTGAAATGATGGTTATTAAGCCGCAAAATGAATAATTTATTGATGATGTTTTTTTTTCTTCTGTAGTCTTTAGAGAGAGACTACCAAAAGTATTGATAAGATGATCCCTGTCTCTTGATTATCTGTGCTTGTCCGAATAGTATTTTTTTAGTGAAATTATAATTTATCGGCGATGAAGCTTCACAATTCTTCTGACTTGTAAATAGGGGAGGAGGTAAATAATCGTTTCATCCCGCTATCCACTGTGTTTGGGTGTGTGTATAACAGCCATGCCCGCATACGGACAATCGATTTGAGCTAGTTATGACCTGTATTCAGCAATTTATATAGTCATTAGTCACTTCCTGCAACATAAGCTATTCTTCACAATTCTAATCTAATTCCAAATTGTTTGAGAAATATACAAAAAGACTAACTTTTGGAAATTCCTTTCATTTTGAAGTATATTTTTCTAAAAATTTAATTAAAACATAAAAATTGATATTTTTTTTTCAAAACTGAAAGCAAATATAAATATCACAGTATTATATATGATATATATAAATTTTTAATTCAAACATTGTCGGATCAATTTTTATGGAAACGAAATTTTAACAATTTATTAATAAAAAGCCAATCTTCACTTGAAGTCTGTCCGATAATCGATCTATATTATATTAATATACTTGCGCATTCGTTTAACGCTTTAATTAAAAATTGAAAACTGTTCTGGAAAAAAAAAGAACATTGAAATTTCAAATAATTGTCCAAAAGCAATACCCAGCATAAATCAAAACTACCTATATAGGCTATACCCCCCGCCCTATCCTGCTGACATCATCTTCTCTCAATTATTTAAATTGTGAAATCATAAAAACCCATTTTTTAATCTGATTTTATTAGATATGTATATGTAATTTATTGCAAATTGTAAAATTCAAAATTTCGTAGGAATTTATTAGATAATTATTTGTAGCTTAAGGAGATGATTGTGTTGAAAATGGGCAAATTATCAAAATTTGAAATTTGATCTGAATTTATCTGGTAAGTATATATGATTTGAGGAAATGGGCAAATTTGATCTGAATTTATTAGATAAGTATCTGTGATGTGAGAAATGGGCAAATTGTGTAAATTCGAAATTTGATCAGAATCGATTAGATAATTATTTGTAGTTTAGTTAGATGGGTGGGGCGAATATGGATCAATTCGAGGCGTATTTTCAACTGGCAGATTTGGATCGTGATGGTCGGATCACTGGTGCTGAGGCCGTTGGATTCTTCCGCGCTTCCAATTTGTCCCAACCTGTTCTTGCCCAGGTTCATTTCTGAATTTTTTTATATTGTTTTAGTATTTTAATTTAATTCGTTTGGGTGAAGTTGAATTTCGGTTTAGTTGTGATTAATTATGTAATTTTTGTAGTTGATTGTCCTTACATTAACGTTAACATGTCCCAATGCCTTTTTAAGAGGCTGCTGCCTGAGCGGGTTAGGGGGTCGGATAGTATGTAGCCTTACCTTGATAACGAGGAGTCTGTTTTCGAATTGACTCAAGAGTGAAGTACACCACACCACTATCTACTACTTCACGATAGATTAGAAGCATAGGTAATGAAATGAGCCATTTTTTGTAGTTGATTGTCATTGTTTGAAAATCTGGAACACTTTTTTTAGCTCGTGTATTGTAATTAAATTATCGTTTCTTAGTTCCGTAGCTCGGTTTCTGATTTTTATTTTCGTTTTGATTCTGTTTGGGCACTCGGATGGGTTGAATTTTTATTTTTGGTGTGATTAGTTATGTAATTTTTTGTAGTTGATTGTGATTGCTCGGGGATTCGGAACAATGTTTAGCTCATGTAAACTGTCTAGGGAGCATGTAATAGAGGTTTATCCTAACGCCAAAGGGTTGGTCTGGTGGTAAACGGATATGCTCGATTTCACAAGGTCGTAGGTTCGAACACCACTTGCCTTTTTGGGGGAGGCATATGTAAGAACGTGTGTAAGAATTGTACTGTCTCCTAATCCTATTTTTCTTTGTAACAAAAGGGTATCTTAGTCAAGATGAGCTATTATTAATGTTATTTGGTTTTGATTTATGGTTTTTTGAATTGTGTAGTTCAGTCAAGAGTTGTACTATCCTAGATGCCATGAGGTTTTGGGTTTTCAAATAATGATTTTTTTTTTTTTTTTAATGAAATTTGTTTAGGGAATAATATGAGTTTGGTCATCTTTTAAGCTTGAAAATTGTGATTTAGTCATGTCATATGATGGTTCATCTATTGAATTGGATTTATTTTAATGTGAAAAGCCTTCTCTATGATTAGGTACTTTTAGTGACAAGAATATTAGGGCTTACAATGAAATTGATCTAAGACCTCCAGCTTTAGATGTTGCATATAACTCCTTTCTGGACACAGAAATGCTCGAGATTGATTAAACTATTAAAAATATAAGCCAAAATGCTTCAACCACGGTTCCACGTAATTTGAAAGTTAGTTATCGTATCAGTGTGATTTTTCTGTGCTTCAACCTAAAGTTGCTTCTACAGCTGAGTTATGGTGAATGCACTGGATTAATAAGCTATTATTTCTGTGATAAATACCTTTTCAGAGTGCCATTTGTTTTTGAAAATATTCGGAACTGCTCAAGAATATAAAGAAGTTGTTTGATCCTCAATTACCGCACAATGCCTACTCTAATTGTATGTGCTTAGTTTTATGTCTCCTAATTGAGGCTTACTGTAGCTGTACAGAGCTTGGGGATCTGATTTTAGTTATAATTTTGTAAATGGCTAATGTGATCTCTCATCTTTGTGAGAGATCTTGTTTCTATCCCTCATCTTTTAAAATTATGAATTGGAAGCTGAAATTTACTTATAAAAATCATTCAACCTTGCCTGTTCTTGGAGTCCTCTCAACTAAAATCGTATACGTTTCTGATTTGTGCACACTAGCTATATACTTATATTCTTTATCTATTATTTACCTTCAAAATATTCAAACCAAAATTGCATCAGATTCCTTTTTTATTAATGTTCTTTGATTCCCAAATCAAGACACAAAAAGATTGATTCCACTAATTAAATTAGAGGCATTGGGGCATGATATTGTTGAAGGATTTTCATATTATCTTTGGTGCACTACTCAAATATCATAGATGCTTTATAATGAAAGGGCTACATTTTCCCGTCATTGTGCAGATATGGAATTATGCAGATCAAAATAAAGCTGGTTTCCTTGGTCGACAAGAATTTTATAATGCCCTGAAACTTGTTACTGTAGCAAAAAGTAATCGAGATTTGACTCCAGATATTGTGAAGAGTGTATTACATGGACCTGCTTCAGCTAAAATTCCTGCTCCCCAGATGAATTTTGCAGTTTTACCCAATCCGCAGTCAAATATCAGAGCAGGTTCTCCTGTTCCAAAATTGAGCACTTCCAACTTGGGACATTCTCAAAGTGCTGGAAACCGAGGTCCACAAGGTGTGACATCACAACAAAATCAATTTGTGAGGCCACCCCGGCCCGCACTTCCTGGTACTTCTTTCCATGGTCAGCTAGTTGTAGCTGGTCAAGGAACATCTCAGGGAAGCAACATGGCGACTCCTCGGCCTCCTGATTTTCTTGGTGGAAAAAGTGGTAACACTCAGCCAGGGGTTACATCTCAATTACCAGATAGAGGTATGGGTGGAAGTAATGGTGTTGCAGGATCTTCCTCGTCCACACATCTTAGTCCACAGACTACTACTATGGCGACACAACCTGTAACTAATGGATCTTTATCGGACTCACTTTTTGGAGATGTATTTTCAAGCACACCATCTCAGCCAAAACAAGATTCACAGGCTCCAGCTGTTTCTAACAGTTCAAATGTTTCTTCAACTATTGTTACAGCATCTGGACCTCGACCTGTTGGGACTTCAGGTTCTGTTAATCATTCACAAAATGCTCTAACTCAGCAACTTCCGAGTGCTCAGCATCAGCAAAATCACTCAGTAGTGAAATCAAACCTACATGCCCAGACATCCAACGCATTTCCTAGTGCAACTGGAAAAGCTAGTCCTGGACAATCACATCCAACTTGGCCTAGAATGACTCAAGCTGATGTTCAGAAGTATAGCAAAGTGTTTTTTCAAGTAGATACAGACAGAGATGGGAAAATAACAGGGGATCAGGCCCGGAATCTCTTCTTAAGTTGGAGGCTGCCACGAGGTACTATCCTCTCACTTTAGCATTTATGTTTCAATAGCAGCATGCTCCTTGATTCTTTTTTATTCTTTTTCCACGTCATTTATTTGTTACCTTGTTATTTTACTTTCTTCACTGTACCCCTTGTGGTAAAAAAGATGAACATCATAGAACTCCCCCATCAATTGTTGGAATAGTGTGATGTTTACATATCATTTGTTGGAATCACATAATCCCTTACATCAAATCAAATTAGTTTTCTTTAGCCTACTTGTCAGTAGATTATATTTCCAATTCCATGTTCGAATAGTCAGAGTTATATATGCTGCTATTATTTTCATTCATGACCTCGTAGTATATTTGCTTGATATTATACTTAAGCTTGAATTTGACAAATAGAATGTTTTAAAATTAGAACGATATATACAATAAATAAAAAATAGAACTTCCTTTTCTCTGGCTATAGAGATGGGAAGAATCCCATTTTCAATTACTTAAATTGGTTATTATCTCCCTTTCTCTCAGCATCCCATTTGTAGAACATCCTGTGCAGACAAATTTGCAGATGATAAATAGGTCGAATTATAAAGTAGATACCCCTAGGTTATTTGTAGTACATCTGTAACAGAATCTGTTAACTTGCCAACAATGATTCAATTATGAGTTCATAAGTTTTAATGCGAAGCTATAGATACTGTGAAATAGTGGCTTCATTCCATGGTTAGTCTTTTGAAATTTTTAAGCATGGATCATCAAAATACAGTACCTTCTCGAGGTTATTTTTTGAGCTGCACAAATGATAAAAGTGTGTTGTCAATGTAATTGGCTTGACTCTTTATCTAACATTCTACCTAGTTCAGAAAAAATGATACCTCCATGGAAAAATTTGTCAAAGTTTTGAATTTTGATGGTTGACTTTTTAAATTTGGAACTCAAATATTTTTGTATATGTGCCATACTATGTGGTGAAAAAGATAAAAATATAGCATTTTCAACTTACCTTTTACTATTAACATGAGAATTTTGATTCAAATCAAAGCTATGTGTGCGAATTAAGACCTCAAAGATTAACATCAATATGTCATAATGCCTCTGAAGAGGTTCTCGCCTAAGCACGGGGTAAGGGAGGGTCAGATAGTACACATCCTAACCTTATGTGATAACAGAGAGGTTGTTTCTGAATTCACCCATGAGTGAAGTGCTAACACTATATACTTCACGATAGATAATAAGCGTTGGTAGAGTGATTCATTTTGATTTATTCCATCACATCCAAGAGCCAGAGAATATAACAAATTTTACTCCATAGGACATTGACATAATTAAGGCCTCAGAGTTCATTAAAATCGACCAAAATCAAACTTCACTATCTTTATAGGATGGAGGGAGAATTGAAGATCTAACTGACAAGATTAGATTTGTTACATTTGATTAGTGAAACTCTATCATGCAACTTTTTGAATCTTGTTTTTGGCATATCAGAAATTTTAAAACAGGTATGGGACTTATCTGATCAAGACAATGACAGTATGCTATCTTTAAGGGAGTTTTGTGTTGCTCTCTATCTGATGGAACGGTTCAGGGAAGGTCGTCCTCTTCCTTCGGCTGTTCCACTTAATGCTATTCTCGATGAGACATTGCTCCCCTCATCTGGTCCACCAACTGCTGCCCACAGGAATGCTTCTTGGAGACCTGGTATCTTAAGGCTCTTTAAAAACTTGTACATACTTTTTTTAATACAAAATTCATTAGTTCTTTCACATGCAGGTTTCCAACATCAACATGCCCCTAAGGGTTCCCGGCCACCAGTACCGCCTTCAGTGGCAGGAAAGCCACCGCGTGCTCCTCTGATGGAGGAACCCACACAGCCAAGTCCTCCAAAGCCTAAAGTTCCGGTGTTGGAGAAGCATCTTCTAGAGCAGCTCAGCAAAGAAGAGCAGAATGCGCTAAACTCAAAGTTCCAGGAGGCTGTCGAGGCTGAGAAAAAGGTGAATTGGATCTCCCAAATCTCTTTCAAATTACATTAGAAATCATCATGAAGATATGCTATCAATTCTTATCTCCAGTTTCTGCATTGATGATTTTACTATTTCGTTATATTTAATATTAATTTCAAAAAGCATGGCGTATTCTTTGTTGAGATCTCTGTAAGTATCAATCAATATTATGGTTCCCTTTAATCCTTTGTTCTTAATACGCAGTTACTCAGAATTTGTATGATTAAGAAGGGGGGAGAAGTAGTTATATTTATTTCTTGCTAATGAGTATTGTCTTAACAGGTTGCAGAGCTGGAAAAGGAGATAATGGATGCCAAGGAGAAGATTCAGTTTTATCATGCTAAGATGCAAGAACTTGTGAGTATAATCTGTCAGCCCTTGTTCTTGTCTATAAAACAATCTTTTGTATCTTCATTAATGGATCAACTGAAATGACTTTGGTGTGACAATGATGTATTAATTTGGAGTCCTGGTATATTAGTCATAATAATCTTAAGTTATGTTCTTGATGGGTCTTTGGTTTTATGTTCCATGAAAATTTTATGTGAATTTTGTCTCATTCTCAAGTGATATCCAGAGGATGGGCTTTGTGCACATAAAGAATGAGAATATGTATGATTGTATGAGGCTCTTTAGTTTCTCTTTGGTGACAATGTCTACTATTGAACTATATATTTGATTACAAATGTGACAAAGAGTAGATTATATCTTTTATGGATTTATTTGATAGTACTGTAACTAAATAGTGATGTTACTCAGTTTTTGTGTTGCCTGCTGTCCAGGTTCTGTATTTGTAATTGCTAACCATTCATCCTGCTTTTCTGGTTATATTGTTTATTTATTTGTTTCTTCTCACTGTATTGCCTTTTTCTGATACATGTTCTTTCAATTTAATGGATTCCCATTGATGGGTATTTTGGTGTGATGTTTGGGCACAGATTTTATACAAGAGTCGATGTGACAATCGACTGAACGAGATCATTGAAAGAATTGCTGGTGACAAGCGAGAGGTATAGTGCCCCTAAAGATTATTATTTTTCTTGGCAATTAACTTCATATTTGGTGGAGTGATGGAACGCGGCTTTTGATAGGTTGAAACACTATCAAAGAAATATGAGCAAAAGTACAAACAGTCTGGAGATGTGGCATCAAAGCTAACCATTGAAGAGGCTACATTCCGGGATATTCAAGTAATGTTTAACCTTCATTGATTGAATGATTGTTGACGAAATGTGGCTTCATATGATGTAATACCATTTTGTTTATACACAGGATAAAAAGATGGAGCTATACAGAGCAATTGTGAAATTGGATCAGGATGGAAGTGCTGATAAATTTCAGGTATGTTCTTAACTCAATGACTGGAAGATGATATGTTGAGCCTTTCTAATTAGGAGATTGACATTTATAGGATAATGCTAATCACATCCAGTCCGATATTGATGAGCTGGTCAAATCATTGAATGAACGATGCAAGAGTTATGGGTTGCGTGGAAAGCCAATTTCATTATTGGAGCTTCCCTTTGGTAATTATCCTATGTGATTTGTTACTCATACATATATGCTTGGCTTGCTTGCATTTTTCTTTCTTTCATATATACTTCTATTAAATGACACATTAAAGATATGCAGTCCATGTCCCTTTCTTCTGCTTCTTGAGAAAAGAGTTTTTAAGGTTCTTTGCTGAATAGGAAGTCTATTTTCCAATTTCCATATCTGGTAATATTACGTTACGTATTTGCATGAAGATTTTGTTTTCTTTGTAATTTCTTTAAGTTCCTATTGTGTGTGCTTTCAGTTGTCACTGTAGTTGTAACTTTAATAAGCTGATCTGAGGTTCTTTTGCTTATGATCCTCAATCATGTTGATAATTCATATTTCTCACTTGGGTTGGCCTGATTTGTTGCAGACTTTGTGATATTGGTCCATCACATTTCATTGCTAACCTATAAAACATTCTTGATTGATTAGTCTGTTGCCTAAAATTATGTCTCTCTTTAGGTAGTTGTGACCTCGATTAGTTACTCTTTTACTTCAAACTTATCTTTTTTGTTTACTTAGTTCTGATCTACATTGTTTTTGATGCTTTTCTTAAGGTTGGCAACGCGGCATTGAAGAGGGAGCATCTGACTGGGATGAAAATTGGGATAAGTTTGAAGATGAAGGTACCTTACTACATTCAGAACTTTTTATTCCTATATCTCCAGCTCTTCCACTTTAATAAATTGTATAATGTTGTCCCACCTCCCCTGCATTGAGTAGTATCATATGGAGATGGAGTTCCTCCAATCTATTAAGCTTCATAATGATTGTGTCTGGCTGGTGGCCTTTTCAGGGTTCACATTTGATAAAGAGTTAACACTTGATGTACAAAACGTCATTGCACTTCCTAAGCCAAAGATGCCACTGCTGAGAGATAAAGCAACGTCAGCATTTGATAGCAAAAGTAAAGATTCACCCGTTGACAGTGATGTAACAGAGAAGCTGCCTGATTATAAGAAAAGAATTCTAGAGGATGAAGAGACCGATGACCAAGGTGAAGAGCAAGGAGCCAGAAGCCCCCCTGATGGCCTGGCAAGAACTAATGCTGTTGAAAGCCCATCCAGTGGTTTCCAGGATTCTCAATCCAAAATGGATGTCAGCTTCGATGGTTCACCCCGGGAATCCCAAAGGTAATGTTGTTATTTATGCTGCTCATCTTCCTTAATATAACGTTCACGAGAATCTCTTGTACGTCATTCTACAATCAAATTGAGTTACTTTTATCTCATGATATGCCGATAGCAATTTACTTTCAAAATTAAATGTTACTCAAGGTTTAAATCCCACTGACCATTCTTGGTTAAGCATCTGAATTTCTAGTGGTTGCTAGTGCAGTGAACATAATGGTGCTGAACCTGTTCGATCTGGTGACAAAACTTTTGATGAACCCGGCTGGGGTACATTTGATACAGACTTCAATGCAGATTCTACTTGGAACGCCAAGGTATGTACACATGGAAGTTCTTTATGTAGTTGGTATTGATGTGCATAAATTGGAATTTTTGTTGCTAAATCAGTCTCCATGAAATCAATTGAGGTTAATTGTTGCAGCTTCGAAAAGATCATCTTATCCATGGTTACAATATCCTTGCAGGATGAAGATCTGGGAGCGCCAGTTGAGAATTCTTTCTTTGGGTCTGAAGATTGGGGTCTAAATCCAATCAAAACTGGAACCACTAGAAATAACACATATCCAAACCAGAGCACATTCTTTGATTCTGTTCCAAGCACCCCAAATACATTTGCAAATCAAGGTCCATTCCTTGATTCTGTTCCAGGCACACCAAACACATTTGCAAAGCCGAATGCATTCTTTGATTCTGTTCCAAGCACCCCAAACATGTATGTAAAGCCAGGCACATTTTTCGATTCTGTTCCAAGCACTCCGCTGTACAACTCAGTAAGCTCTCCAAATGCTGATAATATGTTCCAGACGAGAAGCCCATTTTCCTTTGCAGATTCTGTCCCTAGTACACCTATGGTTTCTGGCAATTCGCCTCCCAGATTAAGTGAAGGATCACAGGAAAATTCGTTTGATACCTTCTCAAGATTTGATTCTTTCAACTTGCACGATAGTGGTCCCTTTGCATCGCGTGAGTCCTTGTCGAGATTTGATTCCATGCGTAGTAATCGAGACTCAGACTATGATCCAGGGTTATTCTCATCACAGCAACCTCTGTCAAGGTTTGACTCTTTCCACAGCACGGCCGACTCAGAATATAACCCTGGCTCTTTCCCTCCAATGGAGTCATTTTCAAGGTTCGACTCTTTCCGGAGCACAGCTGACTCAGAATATAACCCAGGAGTTTTCCCTCAAAGGGAGCCATTCACAAGGTTTGATTCCATGAGCAGCACCAGAGACTCTGATTTCGGACACGGTTTCCAGTCCTTCGATGATGCGGATCCTTTTGGGACAAATGACCCTTTTAAGACATCACTGGACGGCCAAACTCCTCGGAAAGATTCTGATAGTTGGAAAGCTTTTTGATGCGTCGAGTTACCTTATCGTCATGTGCAGTCTATCATTTTCTCCTTGCTGTGTGTAATCCTACATGGGTGCTTCTTTATGAAAATACAACTGAGTTTAGAAATCAAGATTTGAGGTTGGTGGTTTTGTAATTTTTTCATTCCTTTGCATTTTCACCACTATTATTCTTGACAGTCTTCATTTCATAGTTAAATAGATGTGTATCAGCTGTATAAATAAATGTTACATATTTTGTTCTTGTAAGTCATAACGTCTATTTAGGAGTGATTTTGGGTGCCTTGAACAATTACAAATCCGGAGTGCAAAAGCTTCCAATAATAGAGGGTATATTTATTTAGTAGATATTCTTCCAAGAATTTGTTCCAACATGATGCTCTTTTTGTGGGATATGTAGAATGAAGTTCAGTGAAGACCCCACGAGGACACCGGTCATTATAATATAAGTAGGCGAAAATGTTCTTTCACCTTCTTTCCGAGTCTCCTTTCGTACCTTCCGTAATGGATAGTAATAATATAATTATCCCAATGCACAACGTACAAAATTCAAAATAAGGAAATATGAAAGGAGGCATCGAAAAGGAGGTATAAGATATTTTTCAGCAAGTACGGTCATATGAGAAATATTTCTGTGAAAATAATTTCAATAGTCTTCATGAGGCCCGGATGATTCTGTTTGTCAAAGGAGAAGTCATGTACAACTGAAGGCAGTGCTGTATAGTGACTATATTCTCTGTAAGCAAACCATTTCTGGGTTGAGGACTAGATTAATTGCAATGTTGATAGTGATATTTGGATTTGAATTTTGTTGTGACTGATTGATTTGTGTGGTTAACGATTTCTTTAAGTACTGTGTTTAAAAAAAAAGAATATTAGTAATTTTATCTATTTAATTATTATTTTAAAATAAACTGTTTTGGTGGAAATTAAAATTGTAAAAAAATCGCAAATCCAATGAACATAAATCACTTAAACATCATGATATGGTTGAGGACTTGTGGAATCCGTGATCTACTAGTAAAATTTGTCCCAAAAGAAAAATATAAATAAATTGGGAGTCGAAAATTAGCGGAATCATAATTTTTTATATAATTGTAGCAAATATATTAATAAAAAAACAAGGAAAAATATAAAATTATTTAACAATCTAAATAATTTTAAAATTTGTATAATAAAATTTTATTTTTCAATCATACATATCTATTTTTTGTTAAATTATTTGGCCTTATGTCTCTCTAACTCCACAGTCAGACTCTTTTGACTCCACTCTTTAATTATTTAATTAGATAATAATACAAGGATTCAATCAGTCAGTAAACTCTGAACTTTCCATGATGCGAGTAATACATCATCTTATTAATAATTCAGAATCAAGTTATAGCTCTGCAATAATCAATATAATTTGCCCACCAATAAATAAAACATATGATTAAATTTGAGGACTCATAAATTAATATAGATATTACCGAGATGTTTTAAATTAAGCATATTTATTTCAAAGAAGACTTAGTTCATAAGGACACAAATGGATCATTTGTATTTACCTAAATTAATCTATTTAGACTCCCCATGTGAAATAGATCTTACAATCAATTGGTACGAGGTGAATGATATTTAATTATATTTCACCTTAGTATGTCAACAACAACAAAATAATGTACAAATAACATTTTAAAACATTTATCTCGATTCACTTCAAAATTTAATTAGAAGAGAAAATTGAATATACTCAACATTCTTGCATTCATGAGCTTTTAATTAATTAGTTCATGGTCACAATGAACCACCAAAATTCACGCAATTTCAATCGATTAAGAATGAATTTATAAAAAAGAAAGTAAGAAACACAGTAGTAGTTCAAATCTTGGACAGCTCCAATTTTTAGCTTAAGGCTTCCTTTTATTACTCTAAAAAAACTCTCAACTTTTTAATATCGATGAATCTATATGACTTCATTTGATTATTGAATTGTTAATCTAAATCTCATTTCTTCTACAACTACTAGAATACTTTATTTTCTTATTAAATATTTATTCAAATCCAACATTATTCCCTATAATTTTTTGAGATCTCTTATATATAAAAAAAAAAGTAATATATATTTTGAACCACCAGTTCGGTTCATCTAGATCCGCCCCTGCTTGCATGTCCCTATGAACTAAGAAACATCACAAATCACCGTGAATAAACTCAATATTTACTGAATCATGACAAACGTATCTAATTCCTCTTACAAATTATCTGGACGTGATATTTAAACGCCTTTAACGGTACTCCAATTTTTATTTGGATCCCAAAAAGAAACATCCTAATTCCTAATCTATTGCCGACTTGAAGTTGTAACTCCAACTACACCTTTAAATATTTGTACATAGCTCCATTTGCACAGTGAAGTACTGATAATCACATTGCAATCATTTAAAATTTTAAATGTGAAATTACTACTCTAGGGTAGTGTTTGAGGAAGTTTTATTAATGACAAAATAGTCATTTCACAGCTTTTTGTTACTGTTTGGGCACAATTGAAAACCAAAGAAGCTCCATTTTGGCATTTTGTGCTCCAATCATAGTGCAAGTCATACAATAATCTTAGTGGAACTTCACAAATTCCCACTTCCCGCACTATACCAGAATTGAAAAAGACCATTTTCACATTTATTTCACGTGCCATTAATGTACGACATCAATCGTTACCTTAATTTTTTTTAAAAATAAACATTTATATTAAAAATGATATGATCCGCTCCCTAAAATTTTAAGTTTTTATTATTTCTTGCTAATGATTTTTATACACTATTTCTTGATTATAACTCTCTATACCTTTATTATTTTCATCTATTTTTATATTTAAAATAGAGCCATTACTATCATCATTTTAATATAAAATCATTAACTTTTTTGCATGCTGTACTTATTTATTACACCACCAACATAATCACGATTCCCTCATTTCCTGGTGTAAGTGGAGGAACTAGGGGCATAGAGGGCAATTACCCAATAATTTTCGGTAAATTTAATTCTCATATATTTTTGTAAAAACTATAGCTTATTCTTTTTAAAATTCATGCTTGTTTCTCCCACCTAAATGCTTATAATCTCGCTTTTTTTTATTTGATATTTTCTGCATACCGGGCCAATGCCATCAATTACTCTTTTAAACTATATTGCCAAACATTATAAGAAAATAATATTTATGAAACTATTTTCAAAAAACTTAATCTAATTACATAAATTTTATATTTATTAAATAATGTAGTAATTAATAATTACCACAAAGCTTCACCTCGATATCTCTAAACGCTGTACAAATAAATGGAGTGGAGTATTCCATTATTATATAAAAATCCGGTTCTGCCACTGCTGGGTATTTCTCCTTGTGAGCTCTTACAGCATCTTCCTTGTTCTATTACTATTATTAAGACAAAATAGTTGTTTTATGTAGTAGTCATTTTTTGGTATGGTCTAAATTTTGATGTTTCAGCTTTCTAGTGTTCTTTACATGTGTCGTACAGAATAAATAGCATTTTTGAGGTGCAGGAATATGCTGCTGCTGCCTAACTCACTGTTGAAGTCTGTCTTTGATGCTTCAGAACTTTTGGCTTTGGCTTAATGTTCAAGAATTTAGCATAAATGGGACCCCCTTTCCCATAATTATATATCTTTTGCTGCTAAACTTAGTAAGAGATAAAGATATACTCACTGATCGAACTAGGGGTTAAATTTTCGAAAAATAAACTTTAAAAGTTGCTAGTTCTCCTAATCCTATATAATAGTATTTCCTAGGTTATTATTTGAATGACCTGGCTTTTTATTAATGACCACTTATGGAGGCAAGAATACAGAGCAGTACTTATTTATGTTGTAAATGAGAATGTTTTTTATTTCTTTGAAAAGGGAGACATTAGGGACTATGAATCGTCAATTTATGACGATATCACGTTGGATGTTGATAGTGTTAATTCTTCAACATGGATCTTTCTCAAAAGGGGTAGATACAAATCAATCAGCAAGACCGGAAACAGTGAACATTGGATGTATACTATCTCTCAGTTCTATAGTAAGCAAAGTAACCAAAGTTGCTATAGATATCTCGCTTGCAGATGTGAACTCCAGTCCAGATACCCTTGCTGGAACCAAGATGAATATTATTATGCTTGATAGTAATTATAGTGGATTTCTATCGATTGTTGAAGGTAAAACTTGATTGCATTAGTTATTTCTCTAGTTTTCAATTTTTTTGAATTATTGCTTATGCTTTTAATCTGTTGAATATTATGGCAGCTCTACATTTCATGGAGACTAAAACAATTGCCATAATCGGTCCTCAATCTTCAGTAACCGCTCATGCAATTTCACATATTGCAAATGAACTTCAGGTCCCAATGTTGTCTTATGCAGCAACAGACCCATCTCTCTCTTCGCTGCAGTTCCCATTCTTTATTAGGACCTCTCCGAATGATTTCTTTCAGATGGCTGCAATTGCGGATATGGTTGATCATTATGGGTGGAGAGAAGTAGTGGCAATATATGTTGATGATGAGCATGGAAGAAATGGTATTTCAGCATTAGGCGATCAATTAGCTGAAAGGAGGTGTCAGATATCTTACAAAGCACCTTTAAAACCTGGATCTACGGTTGATGATATAAGAGATGCCTTGGTTCAGGTCAATCTGGTTGAATCTCGGATTCTTGTTGTTCATGTTTATGCTGATACGGGCCTCACTATATTTTCTGTGGCAAAATATTTAGGGATGATGAATAGTGGATATGTATGGATTACGACAAATTGGCTCTCAACTATACTGGATTCTAATACTTCATTGTCACCAGATTTGCTAGAAAATGTTCAAGGAGTTTTAACATTAAGGATACACACTCCGGATTCACAGCTAAAACGAAACTTTGTTTCAAGGTGGCGTAAATTGGTCAGAGAAGAAGCAGGAGGAAATGATCCTGTCGGTTTGAGTACCTTTGGCCTGTACGCATATGATACAGTTTGGCTTCTTGCTCGGGCCATCGATGCATTCTTCAGAGAGGGAGGAAACATATCATTTACTAAAGATCCCAATTTAAACCAACTGCAGGGGGGGAAACTTCGATTCAATGACATGAGCATTTTTAATGGAGGAAAAATGTTAGTCCAAAAACTTTTACAGGTAAACATGTCTGGTGTAACTGGACAACTGCAGTTCAATTCAGATAAGAACCTCGTACGCCCTGCATTTGAAGTCATTAATGTGATTGGAACAGGAAGGAGAATTGGTTACTGGTCTAATTACTCTGGCTTATCAATTGAGCCTCCAGAGACTCTATATGACAATCCACCAAACAACTCTACTGTGAATAAAAAATTGTATGATGTCATCTGGCCTGGAGAGACGACACAGAAACCTCGAGGGTGGGTTTTTCCACACAATGGTAGGGAATTGAAAATTGGAGTCCCTAATCGAGTAAGTTTTCGTGAATTTGTTGGTCTCGAACCCGGTGGTGCTGGTCAATTCCAAGGGTACTGCATGGATGTTTTCACTGCAGCACAGGATTTGTTGTCTTATGCCCTCCCATACAAACTAATTCCGTTCGGGGACGGGCGTACCAATCCAAGTGATACAGAGCTAGTCCGACTGATCACAGCAGGGGTGAGTCTAATGTTGGACGTAATCCATCCTCGATATAGCATCTGCACTTTGACTAACTATCTGGTTTTTTCTTCTGGTTGCACAGGTTTATGATGCAGCTATAGGTGATCTTGCAATTATAACTAACCGTACAAGGATGGTGGACTTCACTCAACCATATATCGAGTCCGGTCTTGTTGTTGTTGCTCCTGTTGAGAAATTACACTCTCATCCTTTTGCATTCCTACGGCCATTTACCCCTAAAATGTGGGGTGTCACTGCACTGTCTTTCCTCATCGTGGGTGCGGTTGTGTGGATTTTGGAGCATCGTCTTAATGATGAATTCCGTGGTCCTCCTAGAAAACAAGTAATCACTATTCTATGGTGAGTTATTCTCCATATTTCTTAGTGATGTAGTCTTACTCCGTTACTAATACAAACCATTTATTTAATATACAGGTTCAGCTTTTCTACTCTGTTCTTTGCTCACAGTAAGTTGCATTACCTATGCTTTTGAATGCATTATGAATCTTCTTAACTGTAAGGTAAAAATCATTTTTTTTGTCTGCTGCAGGAGAAAACACAGTGAGCACCCTGGGTCGTATTGTGCTTATCATATGGCTATTTGTGGTTCTCATACTCAATTCATCTTACACCGCAAGTCTAACATCTATCCTCACTGTACAACAACTTTCTTCTCCGATTAAGGGGATAGAAAGTCTATTGAATAACAACAATCCCATTGGTTATCAAGAAGGTTCATTTGCCAAAAATTACCTTGTTGAAGAACTAGGCATTAAAGAATCTAGGCTTGTCCCTCTGAACTTGCCGGAGGATTATGCTAGGGCTCTTAAAGCCGGTCCTCATAATGGTGGTGTTGCTGCAGTTGTCGATGAACGTGCATATATTGAACTCTTCCTCTCTACGCGTTGTGAATTCAGCATAGTAGGGCAAGAATTCACCCGAAATGGATGGGGGTTTGTAAGTAGCACTTTTCGACATCATTTTTTTCATACCTCAGACATTGTCTTTTGTCTTCTCACTTGCAAATTTTTACATTGACCATAGTAAAATCTAAGGATGCTTGAGCCTTCCTTTTTAAATTAAGAATATCAGAACGAAACTTGTTGGTAGAGAATACCAACTTTTACTAATCAAACCTTTGTTTCTGTTAAGGCCTTTCCACAAGACTCGCCTTTGGCTGTTGATATGTCAACTGCAATTCTGAAGCTGTCAGAAAACGGAGACCTGCAGAGAATCCATGACAAATGGCTACTGAGTAGCGCTTGCAGTTCTCAGGGCACGAAACTTGAAGTAGACCGGCTTGAGCTGAAAAGCTTCTCGGGCCTTTTCTTCATATCAGGATTGGCATGCTTAATAGCTCTGCTCATCTACTTCATACGTATTGTCCACGGGTTCACACGTCGTTATGCTGAATCCCAGGTACCAAATTGTTCGAGCTCAAGATCAGGACGGATACAAACATTTCTCTCATTTGTTGATAAGAAGGTAGAACCAGAGAGAAGCCGCTCGAAACGCAAGAAACTTGAAGGCTCTTTGAATGAATCAAGTCCTGATGAACAAGTCTATGTTCCTAATCCAAATTTGCATTAAGATATCCCCCTTTTTGTGAAAGAAAGAAGAAACAGTGAAATTTCTTCATGAAGAATAAGTTAAATCTAATTGTACATATTTGGTGGGATTTTATCATATGCAGATTTTGATATTTTCCAACGATACATAGCTGGGAATTTCTCTGTTGGCATCCAATTTCTCGAAGTTCTCCAGACAACAAATGAGCTCTTTTTTGGTACTAGTAAAATATACGCGAAAGATTTATGCTTTCAAATATTTAAACCGGTATAATAAATAAAGTGAATTAACTATTATTTACGAATTTATAAATTATACTTTTGGATTTATATTATAATTTATTTTGTTCAGAATCGATGAACTTATAATTTTTAATAATGATTTAAGTTTTGTTAACTTACTACTCTTCATCATTTCTGCGCTTAATTTTTATTTCATTGCTTGAAAACATCACTTTTCTCTCTTTTTAATATAAAAATACACCTTTATGTTATTTCATTTATTATTAAAACATTTCTCATTTGATTATTGGTGATAAATTATTCATAGTTCCACTATTAATTTATTTGGCGATTCATTTTAACATATTTTAATCATTTATCAGATCAATGGGTGATTTGCACAAAACCGACACAAGAAGACTTTTCTTTTGAAATTCTCTCAATTATTTTAGCCAATAATAAATAACCAAAGAGCCACATTGGGACAGTCTGTTGAACGTTAAATATTCAAATGAATTATATCAAAATCAAATCTAAATAAAACGACATACCTCTTTAAAACTATATTCATAGAATAATTTTTTAATAAAAATTAAACTTCATTATATATATATGTGATTAATATTACTTAATATGAAAACTTTTAAAATTTTGACATAAATAACATCTTTAATATAAACAAATTATGCTAAGTCATTCAAATATATGTAGTTTTTCAGGTATCGATTCATGATCGAACGCTCATCAACAAATGTGATTATATACATATAATATACATATTCATGCATGTATTTTTAGACCATAATATAGATCAATTATATTTCATATAGAGGAAAATAATATAAGTATGATTATGACAATGTTAATCTTATTTAGTTTACTAATTACTAATCAATATTAAATATTAAGATTAAATATTTTAATTTCCTTTTCATATATCAATTCAACTCTAACTAATTATTGCCTCTATAATTTATAGTTAAATATATTTTATTTAAGCAAAACTGACATGTTATATATATTATAATAAAAAAAATTTAAAATAAATATCCAAATCTATTATTCCATCCATACTAAATGATTGTCACATGATTTAAGACTCAAAATCGATAAACTTTACGCCTTTCATCGATAAACATAATTTTGATTTGAATAAAATTTAATGTCAAGATTAAAGTAATTTGAAAAATATTATTATTTTACAATTTTACCAAATATTATACAAGAGAAATAAAATATTTGAATTTAAAATTTAACTGGTGAAAATCCAAATTTAAATTCGACAATCTATTAGTAATTTGAAGCGAGTATTAGGATATGTATCTCGGCTTAATCTTTTTATATCAATCGCTAGAACGTAACATCTAATAAATTTAGATAATATTTTAATAGTAATTTTGATTAGAAAAATTATTTTTTAATTTATAATTGAATAATTATCATACAAAAATTTAGTAATGAGCAGACTAATCTACTGCATTAAAATAATTTACTTATCAAGCATGATAAAAATTAAAAATAAAAGGCAACATGTATCAAATATTTTTATCCGGCTGCGAAGATGTCGAAAGGTCTTTATATAATCGACGAAAATATCATACCTAACATATTTCCAGTAATTAACATACATATGAAAGGTAAAAATTATTACACACATTATAAGAGAAAGAGATAACTCCAACTACGTTGAATTATTATAGAATTTACGCAAAAACTTAGACTTAATTAATTATTGAATTGTTATAGGAGTCATTTTTTAAATTTTATTTAAACATATTTTTTGAATCAATAAAACATAGTATAATAAGGATAATATAGCAATTAATGTTAGAAACGAAAGTTAAACACAACTCACACTTTTATAAGTAGGATGATTTGAGTCCTACAAATAAACTTCTCAATAAAACATCGCCGAAGTCGCTTAAATAAATGCTTAAGCAAATAAATCGGACTATTCTTCCTTATAAAAGTACAAAAGCCGCCACACCGTAATTCATATCATCTTAACGGCTTACAATCCGCTTAACGCCTCCGCTTCCTATACATATAAAATCATTTTGACATATGTAAGCGAGATAATGAAAGTATATAACAAATTAACGTGAGTAGTATTTTTTTTTTCAAAAATATAATGCCGAGATTTGTTTAATATCCCGACCCAAAAATAGCGATGATAAATTGGAGCATGATTTGATTGATAATAATCATACCACCAAGACAGATCTTCTTTCAAAAGCCCAACCCATAAAAAACTCGTTACAAGCCAGATCACTCGAGCAATTATAAGACGGGCGACCTAACGGTAAGTCTCCCTGCTGAGCACGCGAAATGAAGATAAACGTATCGGGAGCACCTATGGCGTGGTCACAGTGAGGCCACCCATCGAATCTAATAACGCACCTACCTCGAGTTCCAGGTCAAGCATTACAGACTTCATCCAAGTGGAGTCAGTCCGAAACTACAGGAACAAAGTGCTACGCAAAATACTAAGGTCAAGGGCGGAGACACCTCTTAATGTCAGAGAGTCATTTCTAATCACACACGTATGATAATGTCCCGGATATGACGCGCCCAACGCGGACGCCAAGATTAAGTTAAAATATCAGAATAATTCGACCCAAAGTATGACAAGATAAATTTAATATTTTGATAGGTACTACTCATACCACCAAGAATGCATTCTTATTTTTTAGACGCTTAACCCATGAGAATTTTAGTATTAAGCCGTGCTTCACCAAGTAATTACGTAATGAAATGACCTGACTCTCAAGCCTAAGCCTCTTAACGAAAGATGCGAAATGTAGCACATGTACCCCAGAACAAAGGACTATGGTATTACAGGTCACTAATCAAATCTAATAACGCATCGACTGACTTTGGGGCTAAACACATAATTAAACCTACCTTTAACTCATTAAACGAAAAGTTTGGCCATTACATCAAACCTCCTTCTCAAAATTAAAGCAAGTATGCCAAATTAATGTTATTTCTTAAGTTTAAGTTCATTATCTTTCAGGACTATACATATAAACTCCATGGCCACCACCTCCATCATCTGGCCGCTCTGTGCTTTTTTACTTTTTTTTATTTTTTAAATTAGCCGGCCGGATCCGCATATGTCTTAGTGAACCTCAATAGTGGATGGTAAGTGCTACTCCCTTCATTCCTTTTTAATAGGGCACAAAAATTTAGGAAATTTTTTATTTAACTCAGATACTCAATTTTTCCTCCACATTCTTGAACTAAATAAGAATCAATTTAGAAATTTTCATAAAAGTAAAACACCCGTATCAGTTAGGGATGGAGGGAATATTTAAGTTTCCTCCACATTCTTTTTTTGTTTTATTTAGCCTATTATGCAATAGTAGCACTTGCAATAGGCACTATTGTAGAAAAAACTAAGATAGCATATTTTAAGTTTATTAATAATATTATTTTTCGAATTGTTATGCGCTATCCAAGGTCATCTAGAAATAGTGTTATATAAAACACTGTTTAAGCTATATTATTTTTGAGTTGTTATGCGCTATCCAAGGTCATCCGAAATTTAATATAAAAAAAACTGGCTTAAACAGGGACTTACTAGAAAACATGGCAAATGAAGTTCTTGTGCTCTTATTATTATCATCTCACAACTTTTATTATTCAAGTACACAACTGACACAAGTGAAGCTCACAAGTTATTATAAACGTCAAACGTGGAAATTAAAAGTACACAAATTGGTAAACAAAGAAAGAACATGTGATTATTGTAATGTTCAATAATTTTGAGCAGCCACTTCTTTATTAGTTAGCTAGGAGATGAGCTTCCACAAGCTTAATGAGTCCCAAAGCACCTTCTTTGCTAGCCTGAAGTTCATCTTCTGAGAGATTAGCACCTTCGGTTGTGTAAAATTTGGTAACACTATTGTGCTGGTAGCACCCACCATCGTGTTGGGATACAAATTTGATCTCATGCGTAACTTTCAACCTTTGCCTGACAATTCACCCCTTCAATCACAAGACGCGACAGAGAGACTACTTTCATCCAAAAACATCAATCTTATTTCACATACCTAATCGAACACTGCTTAAATTTTGTTGTCTTTTTTACTATTATTGACCTTTTAAATACATGATCATATAGATTGTTCAAAAACACTCTACTACTACGTCAATACGCATGTTAATTGAAAGATATCCTGGGTCAAGATGATCAAGCTTATACTTTGTTTTCTAAAAGTGTACACGAGCGCATTCTCTTTTGGTACCAGTAATAAAGGAAAATATATATCATGAATCCCTAGTTTGAAAGTTAATAAAAATAATGACAAATGTGCAACATTTGCCACTTATTAGGACCATACTACAACATATATTCGCCATTTTCAGATTAAAATCTAAGCATGTCAAGGCTATCAAAACTCGACAGCCAAGAATCCTCGAATTATACTGTTAATTTGCACCATATTCACTCGTAAAGATGATGTCAAAAGACCACGTGTTCATATAAGGTTCAATTGCTTGGCTTAATTACGAGTATCGGCCAGACAAAATGGAAAATAACTCAATACGTAAACAAATTAAGGCACAAGCAAAGGAAAATGATGGAATAGAACAGAACCTCTACCATTGAAGGCACAACTTATCTTGATGTTCAATCATGAGTTTTCTTATAGATGAATAGTAGTTTCCAAGGTCCATAATGTAAAGTATTTTTTATTGAAACATGTTTGTCGGACATTCATGTCATGTATTCAAGAATCTACAAAACTTATTTTTCTTGTCTTATTTAACTTTAATTACTCTAGTTAGTTAGCAAGATGAGCTTTCTTATTGATTTTACATGAGGAAATAGAAACTGAAAAGATCATATTTTGAAGAAGGGAATTGATTTTAATTACTAACTCAATAGTTAGCAAGAAATTGATTTTAGTTAGTATATATTTTGAAGAAGGGAATGACGGTCAATTTTTTTATATGGGTAAAGCGACCATGGCAGAGTTAAAATGAATATTTTATACTTAAATTCTGGATCCGTTCCTGATTATATATTCAAATTAAAAGAAGAGGTAAAAAAAATGAGGAAGTAGAATAGTTGATATGCATACCTTGAGCAAAGTTAACTTGCTTGATGGCTCCAGGGCCACCATTGCCTTCAACTAAATCGACGCTCTTAACTTGGTTGGGTGCAACCTTAGGCAAAAGGGTGTCACTTTCAACAAACCAAGCCTTAAAGAGTTTGGCTGCTGGGACTGAGCTAGTGAATGTGTCGGAGAATTCTAGAACACCCATGATTTTGTTAGAAAACTAAATTGGAAGAAATGAAGAACTAGCCAGAAAGCAAAGTGAATAGAGATGGAAATTTGGGATGTTTAGAAACTCTCATGCAAATGGTATTTATAGATTTGATAGTATGCCTCTGTTCCCAACCTTCGCGTACTTTGGATGACTTATGTCGTTGTTTTCTTTTTAACTTTTCGCAATAGAAAACATAGGGATGATATATATTTTAATTAATAGATTGTCAATTTAATTTTATATAAATAATAATTTTAATACCACGAGTCTTGATTTGAGATCTCTACCGACCAAAATAAGAAAACGGGTACTATTTATTTCTTCTCAAAGGTTTAGAGAACTTATTTTGTAGGGCACATGGCTTTTAGCTTCTTGAAGGTCTTCTGAATAGACCCTCAATATTGACCTCAAATTTGTAGTAGAAGGGCACGATGACATCTTCACCGAAAGCGAAGAAAGGGGAGCTTAATTACCAATAACTACTGAGAGCAACTAAGAGCATTCTACCAGAATGTGTAAAATTGTCCTCATGGGGATGGGAAAGTGCAAAATCATGTAAAGCAGCATTATCAGATTCTTCAAAATTTATTAGCCCACAATATATAATTTTTCGTCAAAACTAGCCTGGTGGTAATTTAAGACGGTGTATCCATTCACCGGAATACTATCTAGGCAAAAAGACAACACGGTGTGGTGGTTTATTTGTTTTTGTGGCACTACAACTTTCTACTCTATAAGATAATTTAATATTAAAACATTAATATATATTTATTTTTACTAAATTTTATGTTTATTCCCACAAAAAAGTGGGGTTTTTAAATTATTGTTAATTCACTAATTTAATACGGAGTACTATTTATATTTTAATCACTATTTATAATTTTTTATATATTTGATAATATAATTGAATAGCGTCTATACTAATTTTTATATTGATAAACTAAAAATATCAATCAAAATGAATTAGAAGCAATATTTAAGTATTTTTTATTAATAAATACGAAGAATAAAATAAGGAATTTGATTTTCCATAAAGTTAAAAAAGTAATTTCTATATTTGATAAAAGGGTTCGGAGTTGATTTTAGAAATTTGATAAGAATCGTGCGAATGCTCTAATTAGCAGTATGTATCGTTACAAACCTATTTCTATGCATCCAAGCCACAAGAACCAGCCGTAAAAAGATGACGGGTATTTTACACGATCCGCTTTTTTTTCAAGAAAACAACGACATAATGCTTTCTTCACACGCTAAGCGCGTGGAAATAGTTACTCTGCGTACGTAGAAAATATTAGATTTATTAAAATTTACACTAGTTTAACATGATTTTCTATGTAAGAACCGAGTATGACTTACTACTAAAACAGAGCATGTACGATCATAAACTACATTGTTAGATTTTTCAGATTCTAAGCAAGAATCGAGTACATCACTACTAAATGCAGCATACACGATAAAAACAATGTTTGTTAGATTTTCAGATCCGCTTATATATATTATGTGATTTAGTCTTATTTTGACTTACGTATATATACCAAGGGTTTTGATTTCATTGATTAATCTATACAACATAGTTGAAAAGGATAATCCTTATGTGAACATCTATGATATGAAACATCTATGATGTATCAATTAAATGAGTATTACTATAGACGATGTCAAATAGGTTGAGCTGGTTAATACAAATTATATTTCATATTTGTCATGCAACATTTGTGATTTATCATATGGAATCTAAATTGAATCTTATCATAACATTTATATTATAATACATTGAAATATCTATACAAATAGTTCAACATAAACAACATTCAAACAAAACCTTTAAATCCCTAGTACTCTTGAAAGGGACCAGCGACAGGGTTTATGCATTTGTTTTTCTTTTCATTATGCACTAACATTAATTGTTTATTTCTGCTTTCTTGTTTTGTTACATTATATATACTTATCAACTCATGTGAAGTAAGTTTCAATCCAAATTTTTATTTGACTTTCTTTTAATTTGTAATTTTATACTACGTTGTTGCTTAACTTTATTTTTTCGTTAGTTTACTTGCAAGTGAATTTAAGCTATTGAATTTAAAATTTTCTGAGCGCTCCTTATTTGAATGTTAAGATTGTATGTATGTTGACGGAAATCATTGTTTAATGTAGCAGTAGCTAATCCGAATCTGGCCAGAGCAGCTGCTGGCTGATTTTTTTGGTTGCTCTTCAACCGCATAGCTGACGAGAAAGTGACCATACTCTTAAAAAGCGAAGAGTATATAAGACGGGTATGACAAATTGAATATGAGTACAAAAATGATCTGAAATGACATAATCTCTTTGTGTCGAATATAAAGGACGAGAAACGATCATAGTATTATACTCAAGCAAAGAATTTAAACGAAGGTAAATCGGACGCATGAAGTTATTATAAAATGACGGAAACTACATAAATTCATATTTAATATATAGAATCTACCCGCCTCGAGTCGACGCCTTTGAGGTTGGGGAATCACATCAACCTTAGAGATTCCAGTCAATCCACAATACACGAAAATGAAAACCCATAAACTTACATTTAAATAAAAATAGTTTTCAGTCCGAAACGTTTATTTAAGCTTTAACCATCGTGGCCTTCTAAATTAACCCAAACATAAATAACATCACGTAACCCAAAATAAAATGTACCTTATAGTTCCAACAATTTAAACCCAAAATAAAAACAACTGTTACATCAAAACTAAATAGAAAATAAGGATCCGCTTATGATCCTAAATTCGCCACCTAAACGAATCAGACTACAACTCTTCAAATTCTATAGACAATCATTAACTGGCGGGGATGAATTTGCAGTGTTTCGACAAATTAATGAAACTAATCTTGGACAGAATTTCATCTGAAAACTGAATGAATATACAAGATTGAAATATATACTCATATCATCTATATATATATGTTGTTACACACCTTAGTCTCTATCAATAAAATGGGCAATTGCGTACATCAATACAATAAAGTAAATCATCATTTATCTCTTAACATACTAATGTAATACTCATCGTAAAACAACGCACACCCTCATGTTACACTCAACTTAAATACCCACGCAACATCACGAAATCAAACAAAACTCATTCAGCACACTACAATATACTCCACAAGTAAATGTACACAACAGTAAAATCACAGCACATGGCACAAAATAAACCATCCTTCGATCTCCCAACAACCTAAATTAGATAACAACTGCTTTTCCCGCAAAGCTCACCCATCAATATATATCTAACTACTCGCTTTTTTCCCGCAAAGCTCACCCTCAATATATATAACTATCGCTTTTCCCGCAAAGCCTACTCCCTCAAATGTACCCCAACAACATCTCAACATCACAAAAAACACACGCATATAATATCAGGCACACACAACAACATACAATGCCTCCTCAAGGTATCCTATATCACACACAATACATCCAAATCGTACAAAAACCTGTACTTAACAGAGATATACTACCAGATACTTCCAGCACACAATTTTACTTCAACATGGATACTGTATCACCTACAACACGTACATACCAAGATTTCACTAAAACACACATAGGTTCAACACAATATCCTCTAACTAACTACACAAAGAACTCACACAAATCGTAGGTTACAAGATTCACACTATACACAATAACGTAAGTAAATAATAATTACGTATATATTATCACACTCAATTTACCATACGTACATCCAAACATAAGTAAATTAACAAACGTACGATAATCCTTCAATTGGCTAAGACACTCACGCCTTACGCCAGCCAATCAATCTCACGCTTACCCCACGCCCCAAGTCCGAATGTGACATTACAAAACAATATCACCATTCTAAATCATTTAACTCGTTTATCCAAATTTTAAGTATCATACTTTTACCCATTTAAAATTATAATCTACGCTTTACGCAAAGTTTCCCTACATGCTCACAAAGAAAATTTTAATGTCAACCCTCAAGCTTCCGACTTAATTCAATAACTCCCCTATATCCTATTCAAATCTAAACATTCTCAGCCTAACCCTCGTAAATTCTATTTTGGTATCTTCTCTCAAACTAATTTAACTATAAACTCTAATCTTAAATCTCAAATTCGATTCCATACCAAAATTCAAGACGATCAATTCCGACCTATTTATTCCCAACACCTATCGTTCATATTCGTATCTCAAAACAACTCAATATTAATCCAATAACGTATTTACATTAATACCCCAATTTACATAATTATCACATTTTGGCGAAAATCAACCCGCGATCATCCGAACTTTAATTCACTAAAACCAATCCTTTCGATCCCAATTATCACTCTTTATCAATTTCTATATCACAATTTAGGCCTAGGCAATAATTTCCAACAATAATCCATCCAAAAATTCAAAGTCAAACCAAATTCCTAAAAAGTCAAACTGCCCTAAAACACAAACATCATATTTCAACTTTAACAACTAATATACAACCTAAGAATCAAATGGAATAATAAAATTCAATTTCTAAAAAAGTCAACAAAAGTCAAAAGCGCTGGATTTCACAAAATACTCGAAAATATTACATTCCTTTTACTCAAAACGACGGAATGACGGTAGAGGAGAAACTTCTCCGAAAGTTTAAGCCCAAAGCTCAGAATCGAGGAGAAATTCAAGATGAAAATCAAAAAACGTGGCGGGTCTCACGTTAAGTACTACCAAGCGGGAAGTAATAAACAGATTTTTGGCTGGGTCAGTTTAAATGGACTATCTATGGGGCTTCAGAGTTCGGTTGGGCTCAAAAGTTCTCAACCGATGAAAATTCGGCCTTAAACTCGCTGATTCTTCCCTGCTTTTAACTTAATCCGACAACTAACCTCCAAACATACACATTTAGGAACACAAAATATTTAGTGGTTTCAAATTTACGAAAAATCAATAATTTCATTTTCAAAGCTTGATTTTTCTTAACGGGTCGCTATCGTATTACAAATATAAAGGATACGTAAAGACAAATGAATAAGTATAAAGACCGTAACGATTTAGCACTCATAAGTACATTTTATAATAAATAATTTATTTAAAAGGATGATATGACATTGTATTAATTCGGATCCACATGTGGAGCCATGACATGGCATTTACAAATAACGACAGCTGCAGTTTTAAAACTACTCAACTTTAAAACCACAACGAACCGATTGCTTTTCCTCGATCTTTAAAGTCATATATGACAATTAGTAGCGCGAGACTCGTGAAGCGCGAAGTCCCCAAAGATCGGCGAAAGTATTTGCCTTCTCGAAAGGGAGCTGATTCCTCGAATGTATGATAATTCACTTAAACTAGAAAGGATCAAATTTATTTATTTTTTCAACGTGAGTAATCTTTCTCAAGTTATTTTTCCTTTTGATAAAGTTAATATCAACAATTCTATGAGGGAGTATAAAATTACTCAATAGTAATTGATTATTAGTACGGGGTATATATAAAGTTTTTATTATAAAGTACTATATCATGAATGTTACTTTAAAAACAATATCATAATCAACTAGGTAATTAACAACAAGATTATGATTTGTAAATATTTTCTTTTTTTAACTTAATACTATATAATTTTACATGATTTTTGGTATTACTAGTAAAAAGTGATAACTTAATGTTACATATTTCTAAGTGTTACATTGCTGATACATAAATTATGTAAATACATAAAAAGTGATACCTAAAATGTTGCCTATTACGTAAGTGTTACATTGAGTGATATACAACCATGTAATACAAAGCCGATACCTTAAAATGCTACCTATTTTAAAGCTGCTATACGAGGAATATCTAAAGTATGTAATGCAAAAAGTGATACCTTAAATGTTACCTTTTAAAGCATGAAGCTCAAGTTACATAATAAAAGTGTTCATAGTTATTACCTACGACTGCCTAATTTTCAATTATTAAAGTGTTACATATGTGCTATTTGGAAGTTTCCATTTTTCTACTAGTTACAGTTAGTGGTATCAATTTGTACATCGAATGCTCATCAATAAAAGCTGGATTATACCTATAATACATTAGTTCATGCATGTATTTTTTTAATTTCATAATATCGATAAATTATATTTCATATAGAGGAAAATAATATAAGTATTATTATGACAATATAATCTTATTTAGTTTACTAATTACTAATCAAGATAAATAAGTTTTACATTAAATATTTTTAATTTCTTTTCATATATCAATCAAGTCTAACTAATTATTGCCCTATAATTTATAGATAAATAAATTTTTATTTAAGAAAACTAACATGTTATATATATTATAATAATTTTTTTCTAAAAATAAATATCCAAATCTATTATTCCATCCATACTAAATGATTGTCAGCTTTTGTTGATTTAAGAGTTCAAAATTGATAAACTTTTACGCTCTTCATCGATAAACATAATTTTGATTTGAATAAAATTTAATGTTAGTATTAAAGTAATTTTAAAATATTATTTATAATTTTACCAAATATTATACAAAAATAAAATATTTGAATTTAATAACATTTAATCAGTGGAAAATTCAAATTTAAACCTCGACAATATATCGGGGATTGGTGAGAGTATTAGATATGTATTTCGATAATCTTTTATTTCAATTGTCAAATGTAATACAAAAATATCACATAATTTAGAGAGATTGAAACAACCCGGATCCGTATAAGTATTATTTAATATTATTCGACGGTAGAACTTAGATCGTGTTCGAAAGCAAGGGGCTAAGAACCGAGACGAGTTTTAAAAAACCACAAACGAACCAGATTTCAAACTATCATAAATATCTCAATTAACTCCCCACATCACTATTCATCATCATCTGCCAAATCACCAAACACCCCCTTCTTTCCTTTATGGTCAACTACCCCCTAATCTCCCCACCTTTGATTTTATTTTCATTTGTCAAAGTGAATTCATTGTAATTCACTCCATAATCTTGTCCTCATTTCTCGATTATCAAAGCCGTGATTTATTTTTATCTTCAAATCTAACTATTTCTGAAGCCTAATTGACTATCTGAAGTTTCACTTTTGCCTACTCGAAGCTGACTTTGGAATTCGGGGGAATTTTAACGGTAGATGATCATCTGCTCAATATCGCGTTAGGTTGATTGTAATCGATTTTTGGGGTTGAAACGCGCTGAACGAAAGAAGGTGGACTTTTAGGTTGACTTTCCCAAATCACTTGGAAGCTTGTAAAAGTATGTTATTGGATTTTAATATGGTTGTTTCGAGTATAAATCGTGACTTTTCCGGTCAGATTATGCTAATATAAGTCAGCAAAAGTTGAGTAGTATTTTGGATTTTGGAATTAAGATCGTTAATAATGAAAATATTAGTTCGGGAAAGTTGTTATCGCTGAATGTGTTTCTGTTTAAAGCATAAATAAGCCATGAAAGGAGTCGATCGAGTTGGCTCATACGTGTTGAAATTTTGTCGATTTAATAGTCGCTTATGTTCGTCACAGAGCGATCTTTTCACCTTAAGTTAATGACGGGTAATTAAAATATCAAGGCTGGATAGTAACCAACAGAGCTTATTACGGTAGTAAGTGGTAATCAGACTTCTGTGTTTCTGCTAGCGAAATAAAGGGAAAGTGCACTTGGACTAATTAGCTGTGGCGCTATTTATTGCCAGCCGCAGTATTTATCTCAAGCGGTGTGTGACACCTACTTCGTGGAACGCTGCATTTGTTGACGCCGAAAGCACGCTTACGTACGACTCAACGCCAGTTGATCATTGAGTAATGCATTGTTTAAGCTCAGCGGGGTTGCCTCTGCACTACGGCACGAGCGTGTCAAGGTTGCCTCGTCTCTACTCGCATTTGAGTGTGTCAGCGTTGCCTCAGACTACCTGCACGGTACGTCATGTCGCCTCGCACTACCAGCATTTGAGCGCCAGCGATTTCAGACTCACTCAAGACGAGCCAGACAGGCTGCCCCCTGCATCCTCACCTGACGAGCTGCCACATGATTTCCTCGTACTACTGCAGACAAGTTACAGTTATGCCGCTTCAGATTCAAGTTACGAAAGGCCGTTATCCGTATCGCTTTATAATTTCCGGGTACGAGCGTTGCTTGTCTCAGACTCAAGCATGAAAAGGGATGTGATAAATGCATGTCGACGATTACAAGTTTCTCCCCTCAGAGATCGGCGCCATTATATGCAATACTAGTCGTAGGAATCCGATTCAAGGCTGAGTGTATCGAGTCGCTTAATCGCTGACGTAGAGTACCAACGCTAAGCCGCAGAGTCGGCGGAAATGCACGGGTCTAGTCGCTGGCCCAGGTTTTACATCGCCGGGTTGATAGAAAGTAGTCAGGATTTGATCGGGTATCGTTTGTCACTGCTATCGCATAAAGCATTTATCTTCGTGACGGCCTTTGTCAACGCTGCATTGTGAAGCGGACGTATTTATGAACTAACGACCATAACAATGACGGTATCGATATAATCCTCATGAAAGCATTTATTAACAAACTCACTAATGATATACTCTTTATTTACGACCTTTGAATAGTATTTCTATCCCCGTGATCATCTACATATTTTACGCAAAAATTAATGATTTTATATCAGACTACTGCTGAGCCGGGCTTAATTTTTGTTTTGAGATACGATTCACTAGTTTTCTCGCAAAGCTTTACAATCTCTATTCACAAGTATGGACGACATTTTCATTTGTGTCGCTGACAAGTGCGCGCCAGAGCATTTTTCGAAATACCTCGGTCGACGCCTGTAGCCCAAAAAGTAGCCGACGCTAAGGCGCAGATCCTCCGTAATACCCGACCGCAAAAAAATGTGCTGTGTGATATGTTTGATATGATTTGATCGACAAAGATCTTCTTCCTAAGCTATCCGACAAGAACTCCAACGTTAAGCCGCGGTCGACCCGGGGTAATTGGCGGACGCGACCCACCGGAAGCCAAATGGTGACAAACGCAGGCCGAAAGACCTCGTGGCTCATGAGGCCAATCCATCAAGTCTATATTATCGCATCGACCAGCGAAATGCCGCATTACATCCTCACAAATTCGCTGTTTCGTGGATCGTATTCTATTGTCTCAGATTGCTGTATTGGGGATTTTAATCGGGTTGTCAGAGATATTTCTTTGCATACGATGTTTGTTGTATGTTATTGTGGCAGCGTGGTTAGGAAATACCACGGGATTCTTTTTCTTAAAAAAACTTCTCTTGTCCATCAAGTATTGTTTTATGGGGCTTATTCTGGTGATGCTGGTTTCAGAATCGAGTCATCCATCGACGCCATGACTCGTGTCCGTGATTTGGACGATTCTAACCTCGTATGGCCGACTGCGGGCGGGTCAGTTACAATTTTGGCATCGTGAGCGCAGTTTCGATTATTTGATCGGGTTCAGCAAGCATGCGCCCGACCGTGCGCTTTCTCCGAAGTCAGGTCAAGCCGAGTCTTTTCCTCGAGGCCCAAGTCTTTCTTTCATTTTCAGAGACTATCGGTGATGCCACCGGTAGGCAGACACGCCAGAGGGGTGACCCGTGCCACGGCAGGTACCCGCTGCACCGGGGCGCCGAGGCGCCTGCAGTGCAGAGACACGCAGAGCTGGGCCAGAATGAGCCCAAAGATGGAACAACAGGTTCCGTACATCCCGATTCCCCCGCCGATCCTCGCTGCTGTGGGACGAAATGCTATGTCGAGAGACTCGCACATGCACACGTATAGCAGCCTGGGCTGAGAGGATTTAGCCCAGAGTGTGCTCTCTTCGATCAAGCTTCGAAGAGATCTCCTGGGTTATTCGGAAAGCAATTCGACTGGTGCGATCGAGTTTATTGTGAGACTGGCACTATATTCGATTAATGGGCACTGAAGTAGCTGAGTCGTTCGCCACTCACGTACTCTACGAGCCGCCTCTGGATCATGGGTAATCTACTGGCTATCTCTGATCAAGCAGAGTATGATCCCATGTCTCGGGGAGTACTTTGTAAATATTGCTCAGTGGAGAATTATCGCTGAAAGTACCCATATGGCTTCCACTTTGTAGAGGGAATTGATTCTCACGACCAAGTAGCCGATCCGTCATTTAGAAAGACGGCATCCATTTAGTTGATTTCCATGCCGCTCGCTTTCTAAATTGCATTAACTTAATCGGCAGCCAGTAAGACAATGTATTCCGACGGACGAAACGAGACCACCATAAAGCTATCATTGCTGACCTTCACCAGCCTTCATGAAGTCGAGCAATGCCGCCTTTAAGTGTCGATGGAGTCACGAGCCTCGCTCAACGGACAAATAGTGTACGATGCGAGATAGCTTGGTACTAAATGAACTCTAAAGGCATTTTCGTGAGGAGAGCCGTCCACAGACTCGCTTCAGGTCGTGAGCTATTTTAAGCAGCACCGCGGTTCGTCCGAGTTATTCGATACCTTCGCTCCGCATTAACATTTTCCCCGCTGGGGATCATGATCCCATGAGGTAAAGACCGGAGTTCCGGAGCGAGTAGGCTTGCTCAAGTACTACGACCGTCATGTGACGCGGATCATGGGAGCAGGATCCGCTTCCGCCGCTACTCGACATCTTACGAGCTTTTCCTCCGTCCCCGCAGTACGTGGTGTGCCAGTACTTTTCACTCAAAGACACCGCGGTGGCGCTGCACGTGGTGCCAGGACGCTGGAGGCCGCGGGAGGTCGTGTCGCGGAGTCGAGGCTCATTGAGCACAATGTAGCAAACGCAGAGTGGTGCTACAGACGCGTATCAATGCAAAGTATCAAATTGCGAGGCACTGATACTCCAGTGGTCGCGATGCGACTTTGGTTACATGACAATCGGCATCAGTAATGGCTTTGGATTCGAGCTACCATTCTTTTATTTCCCAGAGTTTTGCTAATGTTTTACCTCTATGTCGGGAGTCCTTACTTGTTCCACTTATTATTACGCATTCCAGAGGGAGGCTCGCTTGGGCAAGCTGAGCATGATATGTAGATTTGTCCTACGAAATAATAATCAATCGGTTAGTCGATCAACTTCCGCTGAGCTTGCAGATTTTGACTCATTCGTACGATCGTCGGGGAGACATCACGCGCGATCGACCGCCACCGTGGGGCGAGATTATTTTCATGTAGTCCGTAATTGTATATTTTGTTTCGAAGTGAGATGTAGCATTCTACCATCGAAGTTTTATTTCAACACTCGAGGCCGTGGTTGACGCAAAGGTCAGGCTAGGCTTTTGGGGGCACGCGGTCGACTAGAGAGAGAGAGGAGAATGTGATGAGGACGCAAGGAGCGGTCCGCGAAAGTATGTCGATGTTTTTCCTGAGGAGTCACAAAGTTTACCACACTGTATGGCTGAGTTTCGCGTATCAAGTAGTTTCGTAATCGCACCGATTTCTATCAAGGCCAGATAGAATGGCTCGCAAGAGTCAGAGAGAGTCGGGCACTCGCCCGCAGGAATCGCTGATAAGTGGATCTTAATGCACCAGTGCTTCCATGGGGCGCACTTGCCTGCTTCAGGAAAAAGCATTGCACGCCGAGGCTGGGCAGATCGACATGTGCAATAATAAAGGACTATCAAGAACGTTATCCGCTACCGATGATGATGATCTGTTGACCAATTCACGGATGCCAAATGCGGTTTTCGAAGATTGATCGGTATCCCAAGTATCACCAACAGATCAATTGTGAGTGACATTCAACCAAATTTCTTCGACCCAGGTACGGGGCAAGATGAAGTTTATGGTAACGCCATTGGGGTTTACTAATTTACTCAACATCGCTCTCATGGATCTGCTGAACGGCAAGCTTTAGAGTTCCCTCGATAAGTTCTTGATCAAGGTTTCACCGATGATATTTCGATCTACTCGAATGACGGCGAGCGAGCAATTCCATTAATTTCATGTCAGCTAGCTGAGACATCGGCATGCCACTCGCTATACGCCAGCTTCTAGTAAACGTGACCCGGTTGGCATGCGCCTCAGCCACACAAAGCGACGGTATTTGTACGACCTCGTGGGCGGAGGTCAGGAATAATTGGGAGCCGCCACGAAGCAAGCACCGAGGCAGGAGTTTCGGCTCGGTCAGTATTACAGAAGCTATCGACTTCTCAAGCATCATGACTACGACTAAGTCGACGGGTTAAGGCGTTCCTTTTATTCGGGATTTAGGATCAAGTGAGAGATTTTCGTGGAGTCAAGGCTAAGTTGACTATCGCACTGTTTTAGCTCTACCATCCGGTAATGCAGGTTTCGTGATCTGCTAACGACGCTCACACCGTGAGTCACGCGCAATACGCAGAGCCGGGAGAACGACGCTACGCTTCATACCGGTGAACCATGCAGAGGAATTACCCGACCTACGATCTTTGAACAGTCATAATCTACAAGTTTTTGAATAAGCCGCGAGGCATTACTTGTACGATTATATGCCAACATATCGTAATTAAGATACATATGAAAGCGTAAAATTATCGCACACATTATAAGAGAAGTAGATAACTCCAACTATGCTTAAATTATTATGTAATTTTAAAAGAAAGATTGTGACTTATTAATTATTGAATTGTTATGAGCCAGTTTTTTAAATTTTATTAGAAACATATTTTGAATCAATAAAACATGTGATAATGCGGCATTATAAGTAATTAATAATTAAAAGTAGTTAAACACAACTCACACTTTATATATGATTCGAAATCCTACAAATAAACTTCCTTAACAAAAATGACGCTGAAGTCGCTTAAATAAATGCTAAACAACCTGACTATTCTTCCTTATAAAAGTATAAAGCAAATTACATCGAATTTATCATCTAATCCTAAGCCATAACCGCCTCCTATACATATAAAAAATCATTGATTTATGTTTAGCATATAACAAATTAATGTGAGTAGTATTTTTTTTCAAAAAAATATAAATGCTCAAGATTTGTGCAATAATCTCGGACCAAAATAGGCGACGTGGATAAATTTGATATGATTTGATCGAGCACACTCATACCACCAAGATGGTCTTTAAAGTTCTCAACCCATGTTAACTTCAAATATGTTTTACTTGGATCGGAAACCAATTATAAGCATGACTCACTTTTAAGTTGGCCCTAATGGTGACGCGAATTTATGATAAACGCCACTGAAAGACCTGTGGCTCATGTCTATCAATCTCATCATCAACGCATTCCAATTCTGAGTTCCGTATCGTATCAGATCATATACAAGCAGAGTCGTCCTAAAACTATGAGAACAAAGTGCTATGCCGCGCAAAGTGCTATGTCGAGGCGGGAGACACCTCTCGGCGTCAGTAGAGTCATCTCTCAGAATCAATGCATTTACACTCAATTCCTGATATTTATTACCAACGGCGATGTCGAGTGCATTTTAAGTTGAAAAATATCAGAATACCTCACCCAAAGGGCATGGGACAATTTAATATAATTTGATTAAAATACTCATACCACCAAGAATGCACTATTTTTAGAAGTTTAACCCATGAGAATTTTAGTATTGCTGTGCTTCACTCAAGTGAACGCGACGAATGACCACTGTTAAGTTCCTAACGAAGATGCTGAATGAAAGTACAAACTTAATCTATATCTGTAAGGCCATGAAATTTATCAAATCTAATAATTATCAACTGAAGCTAGCTAAACATTACAATTTGAACTCTTACCTTTAACTCTACAAATGGTATTTGGCCAGCTATCTTTCAAAGACTATACATATAAAACTCCAGCTACCACTCTCCATCATCGGGTCGCTCCAGGCTTTTTTTAATTTTTTTTTTTTTGTAATTAGAATGCCCGGATCCGCATATGTCTTAATCGAACCTCAATAGCTGCATTGCTACCCCTTCATTCCTTTTGATAGCACAAAATTTAGGAAAATTATATTTAACCTGATAATTCAACTTTTCCTCCACATTCTCGAACTAAACAAGAATCAATTTAGAAATTTTCATAAAGTACCCCACTGAATTAGTGTGATGGAGAAAATATTTAAGTTTCCTCCATTCTCTTTTTATTTATTTAGCCGCATTATGAAATAAGAGCACTCGGGTAATAGGGCATTATCAGAGAAAAAACTAAGATATATATTTTAAGTTTTCTTATTATCAATATTATTTTTCGAGTTGTTAGCTATCCAAGGTCATCCGAAATAGTGTTATATAAAAATATCATGGTTTATATTATTTTGAATTGTTATGCGCTATCCAAGGTCATCCGAAATTTAATATAAAAAAACTCGCTTAAACAAAAGACTCTATTTAAAATATAAAATGCCTTGTGGCTCTTATTATTATCATCTCACAACTTTATTACACACAAGTACACAATCGATATGTGTTGAAGCTCATGTTATAAACGCCAAACGCGGGAAATTAAAAGTACAATAAATTGCAAACAAAGTTAGTTAACGTGCGATTATCAGAATGTTCAATTTTGAGCTACCTACTTCTTTATTAGTTAGCTAGAGACGAAGCCTACAAGCTTAATGAGTCCCAAAGCACCTTTCGCTAGCCCCTGGGTTCATCTTCTGAGAGATTAACACCTTCGGTTGTGTAAAATTTGGTAACACTATTAGCAGAGCACCCACCATCAGAAGTGGATACAAATTTGATCTCATGTGTAACTTTCTCAACCTTGTCGGACAATTCACCCCCTTCAATCACAGTATCAGCATAGGAGAGACTACTTTCATCCAAAACATCAATCTTGTATTTCACGTACCTAACTGGAACACCTGTTTAAATTTTATTGTCTTTACTATATTATCGGACTCAAATACATCATCATATATAGATTGTTCAAAAACACTCTACTACTACGTCAACATGCATGTTAATTGAAAGATATATCCCAATAAGTATGATCAAGTTATACTTTGTTTTCTAAAAGTGTACACACGAGTGCACTTTGATACGAGTAATAAGTGAAAAATATTGCTTAATCCCTATTTTGAAAGTTAATAAAATAATACCAAATGTTAAGACGCCACTTATTATGACTATTATAAATGCATATATTTCGCCATTTTCGTATTAAACGTGTTACGCTAGTTATCGAAACTCGATAAATGCAACTTGACCATACTTATTAATGGAGATCTCATATTCACTGCAAAGATGTCAAAAGACCACGTGTTCATATAAGGTTCAATTGCTTATTTAATTCATGAGTATCACACAAATGCCTGGAAAATAACTCAATACGTACCAAATTCAAGGCACAAGCAAAGAAAATGATGGAAAAGAACAGAACCTCTACCCATTGAAGGCACAACTTATCTTGATGTTCAATCTGAGTTTTCATAGATGAATATATTTCGTCCACAATAAAGTATTTTTTATTGAAACATGTTTGTCGGACATTCATGTCATGTATTCAAGAATCTACAAAACTTATTTTTCTTGTCTTATTTAACTTTAATTACTCTAGTTAGTTAGCAAGATGAGCTTTCTTATTGATTTTGCTAATGAGGAAAATAGAAACCTAAAGATCATATTTTGAAGAAGGGAATTGATTTTAATTTCATTAACTCAATAGTTAGCAAGAAATTGATTTTAGTTAGTATATAGCCTAAATAGCGAATGATACAGTGAATTTTTTACATGGGCAGCAACTATTTACAAAGTTAAAATAAATATTCTATACTTAAATTCTCATCTCGATTATATATATTCAAATTAAGAGTAAAAAATGAGGAAGTAGAATAGTTGATATGCATACCTTGAGCAAAGTTAACTTGCTTGATGGCTCCAGGGCCACCATTGCCTTCAACTAAATCGACGCTCTTTAACTTGCTAAGCAACCTTAGGCAAAAGGGTGTCACTTTCAACAAAACCAAGCCTTAAAGAGTTTGGCTGCTGGGACTGAGCTAGTGAATGTGTCGGAGAATCGAACACCCATGATTTTGTTAGGAAACTAAATTGGAAGAAATGAAGACCAGAAAGCAAAGTGAATAGAGATTGAAATTTGGGATGTTTAGAAACTTTCATGCAAATGGTATTTATAGATTTGATAGTATGCCTCTGTTCCCAACCTTCGCGTACTTTGGATGACTTATGTCGTTGTTTTCTTTTTAACTTTTCGCAATAGAAAACATAGGGATGATATATATATTTTAATTAATAGATTGTTAATTTAATTTTATATAAATACAATTTTAATACTACGAGTCTTGATTTGAGATCTCCACCGACCAAAGTAAAACGGTACTATTTATTTCTTCTTCAAAGGTTTAGAGAACTTATTTTGTAGGGCACATGGCTTTTAGCTTCTGGAAGGTCTTCTCAATAGACCCTCAATATTGACCTCAAATTTGTAGTAGAAGGGCACGATGACATCTTCACCGAAAGCGAAGAAAGGGGAGCTAATTACCAATAACTACTTCGAGAGCAAATCTTCATCAGAATGTGTAAAATTGTCCTCATAGAATGGGAAAGTGCAAAATCATGTAAAAAGCAGCATTATCAGATTCTTCAAAATTTATTAGGCCCATAATATACTTTTTGCCAAAACTCGCCTGATGGTAATTTAAGACGGGTGTATCCATTCGCCGGAATACTATCTATGCAAAAAAGACAACACAGTGTGGTGGTTTATTTGTTTCTTTGTGGCACTACAACTTTCTACTCTATAATTAATATTAAAACATTAATATATATTTATTTTTACTAAATTTTATGTTTATTCAAACAAAAAAAAGTGGGTTTTTAAATTATTTTTAATTCACTAATTTAATACGGAGTACTATTTATTTCTAATTCACTCATTTATAATTTTTATATATTTGATAATATAATTGAATAGTTATTCATAGTCAATTTTCATATTGATAAACTAAAATATCAATCAAATGAATTAGGAAGTTATATTTAAGTATTTTATTAATAACATGAAGAATAAAATAAGGAATTTGATTTTGTGTTAAAGTTAAAAAAAGTAATTTTTATATTTGATAAAGTGGTTTGAGGAGTTGATTTTAGGAAAATTTTATAAGGAATTTGGTATGAATGCTCTAATTAGCAGTATGTATTGTTACGGTAAAACCTATTTCTATGCATCTAAGCTACAAGAACCAGCCAGAAAAAGATATTGACTATATTTTACACGATCAATTTTTTTTTCAAGAAAACAACGATCATACGTTTCTTCACACGTCATGCGTGGAAATAGTTACTCCCCTGTGGCATGTAGAGCAATATTAGATTTATTAAAATTCTATTATTGTAGTCGGACATGATTTTCTAAGTAAGAATCGAGTATATCACTACTAAAAACAGAGCATATACAATCAGAAACTACATTGTTAGATTTTTGCATTCTAAGCAAGAATCGAGTACATCACTACTTAAAAAGAGCATACACGATAAAAAACAATGTTATTAGATTTTCATATCCGTTTATATATTACGTGATGAGTCTTATTTTGACCTGGTACAGACATATCACTAGTGGTTTTGATTCCATTGATTAATTAATAACAACATAATTGAAAAGTGATAATCCTTATGTAACATCTATGATATGAAACATCTATGATGTATCAATTAAATGAGTATTACTATAGACGATGTCAAATAGGTTGAGCTGGTTAATACAAATTATATTTCATATTTGTCATGCAACATTTTGTGATTTTTCAAGCGCAAAATCTAAATCTAAGTTTAACATAACATAACATTTATGTAATAATACATTAAAATATCTGAACAAATATTCTAGCATAGACAACGTTTTAGGCAGAATTCTTCCATTCTAGTACACTTTAAGGTTGATGAAAGCTGTGAGAGGTTGTACAGATCTCATCTGGTAGGGGTTGTTCTCCTCCCAAATATGGCAGGCAGTTATTGGAGCTGATTTTTTTTTTTTGGTTGCTCTTCAAAATATCGACAGGAAGTGACCGTACTCTTAAAAAAGAGTAGAGTATAAAAAGACGTGGTAATGACCATAATGACTTTAAAAGGCAATTACAACTTGGATGAGTAATAGGGAGATGGGAGACGACATCTATGTAAGGGTTAAAGAAAGCGACCAATAGCATATACCTATTGGATGTAGGATTATAAAGGACCGGAAATAACATTGACATATATGAAGGACCGGAAATAACATATATTATAAGGGTAAAATGACATAAATTATAAAGGACATGAAAAGACCAAAAATATATAAATAAGTAAAGGCCGGTGTGTGACATTGCATTTTTAAAATAAATGTTGTAGAAGGGGCCAGGGATGGACATGTATTTTGATCCGCGTCTGAGGAGCCGGATATAGAGGCGACAAAATAACGGCAGTCGAGGGCCTTAAGCGACAACTGAGGAAGCCGGTCGTTTGTGTGCCTAAAGTGATATCGACAATAGAAGGACGAGGATTTAAAATGTCTTATTTGCCCCGGTACCATAGTAGTGTCTAGCAATTGAAAATCAATAGTAGTATACAAAGATATCAATTACTTTTTGAAACATCATCTTGAAAATCTGGAAAAAACTCTATTTAATGTCTAATATATATTGGTGATCAACTTTAGGCCTCTCTGAGAGAGCGTTGATGATTGAAAATAGTGTAAGTTGAATGATGGAGATGATTCAGAAATCGATTTTTATCAATGATAATGCTTGGTACTTGTTATTTCATTCTCATTGATAGTATGTTTATCAAACTTTTATAGTTCTATTTTATAATTAAAGGATAGTATGGGTGGGAGGAGGCGTGGTGGATATCCGGTCCGGGTTTGATCACCAAATATCTGGGCCGGGACCGATAAACACAATCCGCCCCAAATGAAAGAGAAAAATCAATAATAATAGTGTAACCAAAATACAAGGATCGAATTCATCTGCAAAATCACGTTAGATATATAGGTCAAAATAGGTGGGAATCCAAACCAAATTTGAATAAAGAAGTCACATAATTACCAATAAACAAGGCTCAATTTGATTATTGACTTAGATTGAAATACGTTGAAATCGAATTATAATCCAACCCTCATCGAACGAAATCGGTGAAGCGAAATAAAATGAAATCGAACCAAAATCAAAAGCGAAATGGTGGAAATCAAATCGAAATCCAAACCAAATTTTGATTGAAAGATAGATGAAGATAGAAGTAGAGAGGTGAGGATGCACAAATGACTAAATGAGTGATTGAGTTTTAACTCTAATTATAAATTGTCGCTCAACGAAGTACATGCTGAAATTTAGTCCATCGCTGATGTGGGAGGATTGTCAGAGATGTGCCTCGGGCAGGTCCATGCTTACTTGTCTGGCTTAATGTAGCCGGGTAACCCATGACACGACCACAGTTGTGCGGTACTTCTTCTTGCGAGATGAACGCGCCGATCTTGTGAGGAGCACGCCACAAAGGTGGCCGATCTTCGAAATTTGAAGATGTGCGCCGTGAATTTGATACTTCTAATTATATATATATAACTTTTGATTTATATACTATCAGTCGGTTATTAATGTATCATTGAATTTTTTTCTCTTTCAAAAGGATATGTTCTGTTGGTAGAAAGTTAGGAAAGTCTAAAATTAAAATAAAGGTGTTAAAACATTTTCTTTGACGATTTTCAATACCCCCAAAATTTCGATTCGATTTTTAAAAATATCAACTTGAGTGGTTTGAAGTAATATTACGGTCCAAAATCGTCGAATCAAATGTACTAGAGTACGTTGGTGGACGGGCGATCCGGGAACGGTCGGAACGGCCCCGATACGACCAGTCGAAATTCCGTCGAAAATGGGCCAGGATCGGTCCGGATCAAAGGGCCAATCCGGTAATTTAAAAAATAAATAAATAATAAAAACATATTACTCAAGCGAAGTTAAAAGCGTGATAAATCAAACCTCATGTCGCCCCAATTTCGTGACAGCTGGATCACAGGATTTACCGGTGACCCGCTTTAATTCCGCCCAACTCTGGTGACCCGCCCCCCGTTTCTCGGCGATTACGGCCTCTTCCCTCTGGCCTCCAGGATCGACATCAATTATCCCCGTTCTCAATATTAATAGTTAGTTTTCTTACCGGCTAATTTTTAAAATTGAAAATATGTTTGATTCTTGGTTTAATGGTTTTAATTCATGTAAATGAGTTTGATTTTGTGTGTGTTGGTGTTATTTGATTTTGTGTTAATTTATTATTTTTAGGAAGATATTTTTTGTATTTTCGATTTTTTTTTTGGTATTAGGTTTAATCATTTTTTATACTTTCGAATTGTTAAATATGTTTTAATTAGTTTATTTTCATTTATTTTTTGTATCGTAATCCAGAGTTAATGCAACAATAATACTGGTCACTTTCTCAAAATCTTGGTCACTTTCTCCAAATCTGGCAAATATCTTAATTAAACTCTCGAAATCTTGGTCACTTTCTCAATGCAACAATATGCGATCAACAAAGCCCAATGCAACAATAATACAGTATTTAAGTATTGATGTATGTTATTCATCATGTTCAAATGTTGAAATGCAACAATAATAAAGTAAAAACCTTGATCTGACTTAATAATGATCGACTTTCTCCAAAATATTGTCTCGTTAAATTGATATGTTATTCATCATGTTCAAATGCTTAAACAATATTCAAGTCAGTTCTTTTTACATATTCAAGTTGGTTCTTATTATAAATTATAAGTGAAGTGATCATGATACTTTAAATGTAATACTCTGTATTATCTATAAGTATAAGGGAAAATACGAGTACAAAAACATGTCGATATTAAATGATATCGCCAAACAAAGATTTGAACTGATGTGAAAATGTAAAATAGTAAGCACGGTAGCTACCACAGTCGGTTTTTCTTAAAATAACTTGATCTGAAAAGTCACCGCATCTACCAAAATAGAGGAGTGGCTGCGTGAGCCACGATCTTTGGTTCTAACTGATTTTATTGTTTTGGCCTCACGAGTATAATTAATAATGTATTTGTATTAGCATCGTACTTATAAGTTTGTGGTATTAATAGGCGATAAAGTGGTAATTAATATGTCTTTTCAAGATTCTTTAATTCTTTCCCACCATGGATGAAATATGATGATGTTGAGACGTTGGTGATCTTTGGGGCCGTTGGGGGAATAGAGGTTAGAGGTGAATGATATCGACAACGGTGAAAGTGTTGGTGATCGGCCAGATTCTTTGATGATCCTTTAGAGCTTATGGTAAAGGTGCCGGTCAAAAAATATATTGTCCGTACGAAATGGAAATTATAGTCTTGCAGTTAATTGAAAAAATGGAAGTGCAAATGGTGTGCAACTATGTATGCTGTTGATGAGAAGTATAAAAGCACTTCAAATGCAAAAAAACACTTACAGAATTGCGTGAGGAGGAAGTTGAACTTAGTTCGAGGTGAGAAAATTCCTTCACAATCTAAGCTTAATCTTGGTGATACGAAGTTAGTGCTCCCCAACTTGGCTCACGTGTGATACAATCATGCTAAAGTTAGAGAACTAGCTATTCATATGGTTTAGGTCATGAGTTTCCTTTTAGTATTATGGAAGGAGTCGTCCTTAATAAGTTTCGAAGATATATCCTTAGTATCAAGGATAACCCGAGACACACTTTGAAGAGTGATTATGAGACTTTTATGATGGCGAGAAAGTTAAAAATAGAGAAAATCTATGTCTTTGGTTAATAAGTTGACCCTTGATTTGTGGTGGTCTAGGGACAAAGTTGGATATACTGGTACTTGCTCATTTTATTGATTCGAAATGAAACTCAACCAAAAGTGTCTTGTCATTTACTAATGTTCCTCCGCTTTCGTGCAGGAGGAGTTATTGCTAGAGAATTGCTTAGGGTTATGGATGATTGGCACATCAGGGAAAAAGTTGTATCCATTTACGTGATAGTAGCACGCCAATGATAATTGCATTGCTAGGTTAAAGGCTGATTTTAGCAATAGGAGAAATCTACCTCTTGAGGGTAAGTTATTTCATGTGAGGTGTTATGCACATATATTGAACTTGTTGGTTCAAGATGGTCTTGAAATAATCAAGCCTATAGTTGATCAGATTAGAAATGGTTATGCGATATACGTTGAATTCGAGACTAGGTGCAAAGCATTTAAGAAAATAGGCGATGAGCTACAAGCTTTGTGGGTAGAGTCCAAATTTTGGATACCGAAACTAGATGGAACTTCGACATGGTTGATGTTGTCTACGCGCTTTATAAAGATGTGGCTAGATATGCGAGAGAGGAAAATGGTGCTTTTATTCATTATTTGCTGATGATCTTCGGATGGGAGATGGTTTACTATGATATGCAATGAGTTTACGGAGTTTCATGATAGTATTACGGCAATTATAAATGTAACCCAACATCATTTTAACTGAATTTGTTTTCTGGCAAACTCTATAGGGTGAAAGTGTTACTTGATAAGCATAGTGAGGACTCGACTAAGCCCCACTTACAAATTCTTGCAAGTGAAATGAAGATCAAGTATGATAAGTATTGGGCACAAAGTAATACATTGATGCTCCCGTGGAGGCGATTCTTGATCAAGAGTATTATTTATATAAATTATTTTACTTATTGCCTATATTTTACATATTGCTTTATTTACTACTTATATAATTTTGTTGCCTACTACCTTTAGGTATAAGATGATTTTATTATTTGGGTTTATCAATTCTTGTATCCATTGTGGGGGATGGAAGCCAAAACTTATCAAAACAGGTGAGACAGAACTATTCTCCTGTTTAAGCTCTATTTCAAAAATGAGTGATCTCAAACTGAAGGCCCATCTAGTCAAAGAGATTCCTAATGAATGTTAAAGGTTGGGAAAAGAGGTTTGAGTTATTTGTGAGAAATATTGGAGGGCTTAATAAGAACAGTGGAACTTGTGCAATATCTTGATGATGATCCATTGAAAGTTCCAGGGGATTAAATTTGATGTAACTTGGTGGATGGAGTAATGAAGCTAAATATCCACATTCTTAGTAAAATGGCAAAAGATATTCTATCCATTCCGATTATTACTTTGTTGCTTGAATCAACTTTAGTGTAGGTAAATGGGTTATTGATCCAAAAAGATCCTAAATGAAAACTAAGACCGTCGGGATCTTCTTTGTGGAGGGATTGGAGTGAAAAAGATGTATGACCTTAAAAGGGCGGAACAAGTATTATGAGTATTTACTTATTTCTTCTTATTTATGTTTGCTTTCATGCTAATTTTCTAATTGATACATTGTTTATTTGTAGCTCGAGAACAAGAAGAGCGAGCCTTTGCGGTTGATTTTGGTGATCGAGCTCTAGTAGAGATAGCAACATCAACCATTTGGTAATGCATAGATTTTACTAATGCATTTTATTTTATATTATTCATGTTTTTGCTCTATGCTCATTTTTCTAATTGATATATTTTATTGTAGCTCGAAGAACAAGAAAGCATGCAGAAGCAGAACTTCCAGCAGAAATTACGAAAAAGTCTTATCATGAACAAGCTATAGTTTGTTTTTGATGAACGCTCTGGATTGTTTTTTAATATTGGAATTTGGACTTTGGACATTTCGAATTTTGGAATTTGGATATTATTTCAGTTTGGATATTATTTCAGTTTGGTTTGGACTTTGGACATTTTGATATTATTTCAGTTTGTTTTTTAATATTGGAATTTGGAAATTTTGGACTATGGAGTGTGGAATGGACGAATGGTGAATTTTTTGATTTATTGTAATTTTCCAGGTTTCGGTTTTGGTGTTCAAATTTCGGTTTCGGATGCGGATCTTTTTATCGGATCAGGAGTTTCGGACTCGGATCTTGTCGGGCAGGATATAGGATCTTATCGGATCCAGGATGGAGGATATTGCAGCTTAGGTCACGGTCAGGTCTAGACCAGCTGGTTTTGTCGATCGGTCGGACCCGACACGGGGCTCAGTCGGGACAGCCCATGTACACTAGGCGTGGCTAACGAGCCCAGAACTTTCCGGTGGGCCGTTAAAGGGGCCCGGCCCTTGATTCGGTTCGTGTGGCCCGGCCAGCTAGGCCTGAGCGGCCCCGATTCGTTAAGAAATGCAGACGGGCCCTAGGGAGGCCCTAAGGTGGGCCCCGGCCCCGGCAGTTCGGCTTGACCAATATTAAGTGGGCACTTGGCTGAGGCAGTTCGAGGCCCGCTAGGCCACATTAACGTGAAATGCCGTTTCATGATAGCAGTCTGGCGTTTAATATTGCACAAAAATAAATATGGTAGTAATTAGGATTTGAGCAGCCCAGGCGCTATGATGGAAGAATAAAACTTTTTGAGCCGAATTGGCCAAGTGACTAATTTGTTAATATGTGTATAATAATAAATGAAGTTTATCACAGTTTCAAATAATATATAAATAAAAGCATAAGACTTCCCGATAATATATTATCCTTCAAATAATACGCATTTCTAAATAAAACTATTTCCAACATATTAATAGATAACTTAAATTTGGTATTATTTAATATATTATCTTTATTTGATATATTATCGCTTGAGAAATAATTGAAGTATTTCATTTAAATTATTAAAGAGAAAATGTCGTAATAATATTGTATTCATGAAAATATTCATGATATTAATATGTGCATAATTATAAATCAAGTGATTTAGTTTCAAATAATATACGTATAAATAAAAAGCAAAATAATATACGTACAAATCTAAGTTATTTAATATTATGATATATTATGAAATAAAGTAATAAAGATTCTATCAAATAATACCAAACTTATTATTCTATCAAATATATTAAATAATACGAATCTAAGTTATTTAGTATTATGATATATTATTCTATCCAAATAAAGTATTAAACCACTTCATTTTATCATACTTAGATAGTAAGTTCATACTCTTAACATTTATTTATAACTCAATTTAATATACTAAAATGATGCTAACATAATTGAATAGTGTGTGAAAGCGGTACCGCGTTTACGTTAGATAATTTAGCGTTTATCACAATTTTGAGAATTGTGTGTTAAGCGGTACCCGCGTTTAATTCAAATGTTACCGTTTAATTCGGTACAGCGTTTAGTCGAATGGTACGCGTTTGAAATTATTTTGATTATTTATTGAAGGATAATATATCGAAATGGTAAAAAGAAAGTATATTTAAATATTCTGCATATCTAAGTTAACTATCAATATGTTGAAATGATTTTTAATTAGAAATATGTTTTATTATTTAAAGGATAATATATTATTGAATCTTATGCTTTTATTCATATGTATATTATTTGAAACTTAATAATTTGATTTATTATTATACGCATATTAAAAATTATTTCAACAATTTGATCGATTTTTTCCTTCAAATTAATAACTTAGAGTTTGGTATTATTTGATAGAATAATATAATAAATAATACTAAATAACTTAAATTTGGTTAATAATATATTGTTAAAGTTTTGAGTTAAATAATATATTATTTTTATAAACTATATATTATTGAATATTATGCTTTTATTATACGTATATTATTTTAAACTAAAGAACTTGATATATTATTATACGTATTAGTAAATCGACAAGCTTCTTCTGATAGTTAAAATAGCTTTTATCACTTTGCGTCGCTAAGGTCGAAAGGTTGAATCATATACTCTGCATTTATTTTTAGTGCTTTAATATGTGAAATTTTGGGCCATATTAAGCAGTAGTCAGCCCAATCAGCATTAGTGCCGTTTGGTATTCATGATCTTAGCGTCCCAAGCACTCGGGCGCTTTAAAAGTAGGCGCCGAGCAGAAACGGGGGCCCGGTATTAGAAGCAACGGGCCCAGTGTGGGATTCGTTAGCGGCCTGCGTGTTACTCGGACCGGCCCGATTCGTTTGCGACTAATGTACACCGCCAAACATCGAGTCCAAGCATACCAAAACAGTGTCAAAAATCAATGGAATAAATATTTGGCCATCCCCTTTAAAATTTAAGACACAAAAATACTCTAACCAAAGACCGAGCTATTTGGTTTTTTCTCAATAATACAATAATGCACACAAATTGGAAAATGACCAACTACCAAGGAGGCAAAGATCATTTCATGGAAAATGCATTATAATCATCATCAATTGCTTAGGCTTTTTTAGTTCGAAAGATCATTCCATGGAAAAGCTATTATAATCGTTTTGTTTCAAGTCAAAGTTATATGTGTTGATTTGTTAATGTTGACAATTGAAATCAAACTAGACTAGCTTTTCGGGATTGAGGTAGCAGTGTAATACATTTATTCACTTTCACTTTGAATTTTTTTTATATTCGGCCCTTGTAATGACCATCGACTGAAACACAGCACCTCGTCGATGAGAATAATATGTCGTGACCACTTGACTAACCTAGGTCACTTGTGATGTTGGGTCAATGTGTCTATGGACTCAATGAGTATTTGTTGAGAAGTTACCAATGTAACTATATTGAAGTATATATAGTATGAATCGTAATGCTAGTGTTGTGGGTTTATGCTGTTAAATTGAAATAGAATGTTGATAATTTGGGTTATAGTAAAAATTCTATAAATTAATAATATATGCTATCTGGACCGGTGAAATTTATTAATTTATAGAGTTATTAATTTATCGTATGTTAATTTAAAGAGATTATTAATGTACGAAAAAATTTATTATCTTAGAAAATTTATTAATTTATCGGTTATTAATTTAAAGAGTTTCTACTGTATTTCTATGCTTAGATGGAAGATTAAAAAAGAAAAAGGCTTTCATACTTGTTACTTGAAGGGGAAAATGATTTATGAATTACTACGACGAAGTTATGATACTTATTATGTGATCATTGTGTGGTGAAGAGGTAATATTCAGCTTAATGGTTGGAGGGTAATTGTAGAGTTCAGCTAAATTTATGTTCTTTGTTATTGTCATACTGTTTGATTGTTGAGAGAAGCAGTGGAATATTAAATCCACTATGTTTGCTTGTTTTTGTAATCTTGAATTCAAGTCTGGCATTGGAGGAATTGATATGACGATCTTTGAGTTCAAATAGGATCAGGTGGATTCATTGGTTGATGTTAAATGTTCTCGATTTCAATTAGTTGGTTGCTGGCTTCCTCTCGTTTTTCGTATTACTCAATGATATGCTCCGTGGTACATGATCGTATATCATGCTAGTTCACATGAAATTATGGGTGAATGGGTGATAACACCGCTGATGTGCCATCATGAATAGCATGAGTAGGAAATGGAGTACTATAGAGAAGAGACAATCCCAACTAGTACATGCCAAATCCATTTGCTTTGACATTTGGTCTCTCCCAAGTTTTTTACCAATGTTATTTGCTAGTGATATCAACCCTTCTGAACCCAACTTTCTCTAATGATACCAAATTAGAGATGAAGTGTCAAGTTGTTGTTTAGGTGTAGTAAGAATATTTTTGACTGAGTTGAACCAAGTTACTTATCCTGACTTATTTCTCCCTTAGTCCATGCTCCATGCCTAAGTATAAGAAATAATAAACTATCTTCAGCTGTTATATTTCTTTCCGCTAAGCAGATTCATATGATGTGTGATGTAGTCAACTTTAGAAAGTTTCATGTGCCTAAAGGAATTATTTGTTTGATTTTTCCTGTTGTCTATTTTCACGTTTAATGCGTGATTGATAACTACTCACATCATTGGAAACAGGTAGAAGCAGATTCATTAGGTCGTACTAGCTAAGATGCGTGAAAAACAGGATGCAAGAAAATTAATGATTATAAACATATCGATGCATTCGAATGTTTTAAAAGAAATAATAAAAAAAAGCAGGAGGAGCAACTTGGTGCTAAGATTCGCTCTTTGCTGATTGCTGGATCCACACTTTCTGCTGCTACCAAGCTTTTGCAGGGAACCTCCATAGCTATATTCAGTGAGTATTCAATCTTTTGATATATTTGGGTACTCATATATTGGCACGTCTATTCACTTATGATACTTTTGTATTGTATTACTCATGTTCATCGAACACTAAACATCCCCTGTATGTGTATCAAATAATTTGTTACATTACCACATGCTATAGGGAGATGCTCTTGTTGAGATATAAAGGGTAGACTTTTATAATCCATATACATGCAAATATGCAATCAGGATTATTACTTGATCATCAGCCTTTTTATTCACATTCTTGCACATAATCATCTTCTTAATTTAGTTTCATTTGAGTTTTTGACCCGTCATCGCTTTGTCATATCTACGAATGCTCCTTTGGTTTCATTTACATTTTTCTCTCAAAGTTGCATGTGAAACACATATAAACCCATCTTTCTCTTTTTGCTAAATTTAATCTGCCTTGATTAGAATGTTACACTCAATCAATATTCGTCATCCATGCTCTGTCAAACTACTATCTCTCAGCTAGTCAGCTCCCTTTTTTAATCATATAGACCCATAAGGCCCAAAGGAACAATTCTAAGTATTGACAGACTGACTTCATCTTCCACCTGTAAACAATGGTTAATGACACAATACAATTTACTAGCTGGCACCTGTCATGAAAGGGCATCCATCTACCTTAAATTAGTAGTAATGATTGAGTGTTTTCTGTGTTCGTCCTATCTTGAATTTTTTTAGAAATATATTATGGAGGATACTGGAGTTATGTGATAAGGGATACCTGTGTTCTATTATCTGCAGAGTTCTATTATCTAGTTCACAATTTTGTTTTCTAGAAAATTAATTAGCACTTAAGAATTTCATGATCCTTGAACTCAGGGAAGTACCGGGTATTTTGTTGGAGAGAAGGGGTTGCAGCCATCTTAGAACCTTGATTCTTGAGAAAGCCCAACAGTTTCACATTTCAATGTTTGTACCACATGAAAGTTACAGCGGTCATGGACGTGAGCGAGAACTTGAATCATTTATAATCAATTTGAAATCTGATGGTATGTCTTATACACACACGAATCTGCAGTCTGTTGCAGCGTTAGTAGTCGGCACTCCTTTTGCCTTAGTGTCACTTTGTTCACGGGTATTGCATAGAGCCTCATTGTTTCGGGCGCTACGAATCAAGCTTTTCTACATCATGATCCTTAAAAAATTGCGGAGTACGGATCTGATTATCCACTTTTACAAAATCGGTTTTCAGCGATAAAGAAGGAAGTCAATCTGCCAAGCGCTTTCACAGGAAATGTTGCACATGTGTGTTCTCATACTCTTTCTCGATCTAAGTGTATAGTTGATTGCATTTATCATTAGGTAAAACATAGGGCAAACCGAGTAACTAATTGTGAAGAGATTTTTTCATTGAAAACTTGTTTTAGTATTGTTATTATCATCATTATTATTTATCCTAATCCAAACATGCCTCTTTTAAGCTCTCTCAATTATGTTTTGAACACCATTCTTCGTCAAATTTGATCGGCCTTCTCTCTTTTGTAGATTGCATAATGTCAGCGTATGACAAGCTACTTGTTGGTTTTATGTGCGGGGTATGCCGTGACTCTTCCTATTTACAAGTTCCTTTGCGTTATCCTTTAATATTTGGATGTTCTCGATCATATATTCATGATTTTGCACCTTCTATTGGTGATTTTCTTTGGAGTCAACACAAAACTTCGATTAATTGCGAAATTGAACGTAGAATTTCCCTAACTCTCTGGAAGAAATTTAGGTCCAACAAGGGCATCTTTGTATTCTTCTAGCTAGCTCAAGGTTGGTTATTGTTATGCCTTTACTTATACCATTGCTGCTCAAAATCTAGTTTTAGATCCTTGTTACTATGAAAATAAGTCTTCAGTTTATATGGATTTCAGATGACTTTTTCTATTTTTTTTCTCGATGACTTTTGAAAGGCCTTTTTTTGTCAGTAAGGGTGATAGAAAGATTGACTTATATTTCTTTTTTGTTCTTTTTAATCTTGTAAATCCAATACTTAATACTCCGTATTTAGTATATGAATTTAGGAGGCCAAGCTATACAGTTAGGCTGTTTAATGTTTGATTCAATGTTTAACTCTGCTTTGTTTCTGGTCATTTGCAATTTGCAGTGAATTATGGAAACCAAACGTTATTAAGATCCTGCAACGAACTGCAGGCCATCCGATAAAGGATTGAAGTAGTTTGGTATGCGAAGAAAGAATTGAGCAAAATAATTGATTTCTGAATTCTTGGATAGAATTAGATAGATGACTTATAAGTTGAGTTTAATTATAAAAGATTCTTATTATAAGTGGAGTTCAATTATAAAAGATTCTTATCTTCCGAAACATTTAACTTCGGTCTAAATATGGATATTAATTAATTGTTAAGGGTGTTGTTCAGGCTTTTCAGTTCCCTCTAAATTGTGAGAATATATTTGGGTCATAACTGAATGTTCTCTATGTTGAAAGATCTAAATGAAAAGGCGAAAGTCAGATAACAATCCCTCTAGTATTCCAGGACTGTAATCTGTTATGATCCTCAAGGAAATAATGTAGCCTTTAACAATTAAAACTAATAATTGAACATTTCTTTCTTTTACTGTATCACATTTCCTAGTGTTCTAGTCATTTCTGCTGCTATTATCTCCAGTCATAGCTAATATTTAGGCAATCTAAGCTACATAAGTTGTTTCTTACATAATCGCTGCAGCTTCTATATATGTTTTGTCTTGAGCTCTTGTAAACTTCACCTTTTTTATTCAATTTTCAGGATCTAGAACAGCGACTGAACTATATAGGCGTCAAAAGGTTAGGGCCTAGACATGTGTTGGCCAATTTGTGGGAGCTGATTCAGCCCAGCCACTATAGCAGTTTCTGTAAATTACATTTGTGTTCTTCAATATAGTGCCAATTTAAAGGAAGCACATAGAATAATCCTATTTTATTTGGTATTATTCATTTATTCCTTAATTATCTCTACTCAATGTAAAGGTGCATTTGGCGATTAGGACCATCAGCTTTATTTGCTTGCTCATTTCATCTTCCATACATGTTGACTAACGATGGAAGCCGAACATAAGATGACTTTGCTGGTGTCACTATAACAAATTGAGCAGTGCTCAACAGTATCTATGGAGAAGTAAATTGAATGAAGTCTTAATTAAGACATGCAAGTAATATAAAACTTATATTACTACATCCAAATATAATTCAATAAATCAGGTTCTCTGCTTAATATGTATAATTCGGGGCATAGGCTACCGATTGGTTGAGAGAACTTTAGGTTGGTGTTGTCTTATAAGCCTCTACAATTGATGAGGTTCGAGCACATGAGGATATGTGCGATCGCAGAAATTATAGAGGTAGCGGAGGCTCAAATGCCTTTGGTCAGCTGAGAGCATATCATGCGATTCATAACCCCAAAAAATCAACTGTAAGGGTGTATAGTGACGAGTCCTCTGATGCATGGAATGAATTTTTCATCTGATGATTAGTATGTTAAATAATAAATGTTCATACAATGATGAGTTAATTGTAATTACGAATCTGAGAATAAAGGTAACAACATGACAAAAACTAATGACACAATTTTTAATTATGTTTGAAACTGACAATTCCAAAATTTGAAGGACAAAATTCATCCATGCAAGAATGAAGTGCCGATGCACTCAACCTCTACAGAAGCCATGAGATCAAAAGCAAAATCTTAAATATGTTCAACTATAACTTGAACCATATCATAATACATTATATGAAATCTGATCTAACAATTGAAACATAACAAATTAAAAGCCATAAACATAATCATTGAGTTAAATTGAAATAATAAAATCTTTATGAAAAACCTAAACCTAATCTTTGCATAATCAATGGTTTAACAGATTAACAAATAAACAATTGTAAAGAATTCAAGAACCAGCATGCCTCCTTCTTCAAACTTGCCATTTTTTTCTCTGAAGCCTTTACTGCAACCTCTCAAATTCCTGGCTTCATCAACAAGAACAAAAACCAACTGACCATCATCATATCGAACTGCCCAAAGCTGCAAATTGCTACCTATCTGAGGCCATTTCTCTCCACAAAATCTATTCCATGTTTCCCTCAGAACAAGATAGTTTCCCCATTGGCCCAATACCACATTGTCCGTCCTTTCTTGGTAGAATGGTTCGATTATCTGAACATCAAAAGGCAATGCAGGTTTTTCATGTTCTTTAAGAAATTCCCTCATTTGTGTGTGTGGAATCAGAAACCGGCTTTGTTGATCCTTGACATCAGACATAAACAATTTCTTTTTCACAACAACAATACATTCAGAAACTTGTCTTCCACCAATTCAAGAACCCTTTGCTGGAATGGAAGCCCTGACAATGGCGCACCTTGATTATTAACATCCACCGAGGCGGTCCGTTGGCCAAGATTTCTGACCCAGAAGTTGTTGTAGCCCTTTCTTGATTATTCCCAGTATTCAACTTGAACTTTTAATTTCCAGACCAGAAGAAGAACAGTTTGGGTTTTTCCACTAACGCCCATTCCTTTCTTTTTTCAGACTCAGAACTTGAATAGGAACCCAAAGAATTTGTGTTGTCTTTTTCATTCCTTGGCTTTCTCAAACACCTTTTCTTTCTTGGAATTTGACTCTCATCAGAACTTGCAAGAAAATCCAAAGAAGAAGAGGGGCTCTTCCTTTTGTTGTTTTCAGATGAATAATAAAGTTTAGAGGCGATCGCAGCTATTTCGGCAAGAATATCAAGCTTACTGCAATTCACTTTCCCCTCGAGGTGTTTCACATCTTCATACGTAACCATGTTGGCGAAATAATGGTTTTGGACGTTTGTATGAAATTATGGTTTAGAGGGTATAATATATATATATATATATATAGGGTAGCTTTTCCGAAACCGAGCAGGGTTGCATATGTTGTAACGAATTATAAGGTAATAGTTTAAGTAGGGTTTAAGTTAGATTCGTTATGGAAATAATGTAATAGTTTCCTTATATTTTTCAGATAAGTATTTGGCATTTGGATTTAAGTATTTGGTATTTGGATTTAAGTGTAGATAGAATTAGTTATGGTAGTTACTCACTTAAAATCGCAAAAAATTATCATGTGCAGTTTTAATGAATTGATTTTTTTTTTAATTTTAAACTCAAATAAATTTTAATGTGTTATATACTCCATTCTATCCTTAATATAAGTCACTTATATTATTATTATTTTTTTTAAGATAGTCTACATTTGACAATTTTAGTCTTCATTTAATATTAATTAATGATTCAAAAGTTTCTTTTTTATTTTTATAATTTGCATTTTATAGTGGAATTGAGTAAATGATTGTCTTAAAACTGAAAACTTTATTAACTTGTGAAAAAAATTATTTGATTTCATTAATTAAGGGTATATTTGAAAGATATGGTATAAAATAGGTTAAACGATTTATATTATGAATAAAATGAAAAATGATTACGCGACTTATATTAAGGATAAGAGGGAGTATTTGTTTGAAAAAAAATATTCAACAAACTTTACTATTAACTTGATAATTTTTGAGTTCAAATAAAGTTTTACATATGTCCAATCAACATCGTTGTTAATCTTTGACCATCAAAAAGGAAAACGTAACAATCTTTTAGTGATGAAGGTAGTACAATTTAGTAGTTTCCTAATATCGTTCAACTATGTTAGATAGAGGTTAGCAAAAAAATAATCCAGCGGCCACCCGATAAAAAAAGTTTGGGTTATTTTTTGGTTAAGAGCTCGAGCCTTGGTCAAGTGGTAAAAAACTCGAATATATTGAATTGGCATGAAATCACCCGTTTTAATTTCTATCTCAATTTCTTATACGGGATACATATTAAAATGAGATTGGATGATAAGTGGGACACAACTTTTTTTAAATAGAAAAAGTTAACACTTATCATGATTTTATTGATGTGTTAGAAATTAAATTGATATCGATAGGAGTCAAAGGATCTTTCTACATATTAGGAGTTGCTTGGTTTGGAATTTAATTCCTTAAAAATTCAAATAATATACAATCCAATCTGAAAACAATGATACACTACAAGGGAAAAGATAAAAACGACACGCGAACTCGTCATATTTCGTCATTTTTATTTTACCCAGTTGCGATGAGTTTCATCTTTATTTACTTGTCGCTTATAAGTCGTCGTTGTTGCTCATTTTGTCTTTTTTCGTCAATTTTAAACTCCGGATACGAACTCATAAAGAGATCGCACTTAATCACAATTTTTTAAATAATTAATTTTAAACTCCGGATACGAACTCATTACGAGGATCAAACTTTGTAGTTTTCCGTCATTTCACTAATTACATTTTTTTTTTAAATTAACAAACTTTTTGTCGTATTTTGTCATTGTATCCATGTAATTAGCAACATTAATTTTAACGATGCTTCGTCCTTCTTACTTATAAATTAAAGATTTTGTTTTTTTAAATGGATTCCACTTAATTAGAAAGTTCATATTTTGGAATTATACATACAAATATATAAGTAATATAAGAATATCTCATACAAACTAAATACTAAAGTTTATATCCTACTAATATATTGATCGCTCTTACATCTGAAACCCACAAAAGCAAGAAGAAATACATCGTATAACGTTATAATTGAATACATACACCCTTACTTGGTTAACCAGCAAAACTATACTCCTCGAGTCTGATTTTCTTGAAAACGTACTTTATTAAAAGCTTGATTAATATTACTAATATATCCTCAAAAAGGTATTTTATCAAAAATACTTTAACTAATCATAAAAATAAAAGATACTTTATTAAGGGATAAAAGTGAAAAAATCAAGATAAAGTTGCATTAAATTTCTATATGATCAAGTAAAAGGAAAGAAAATATTTTATTATATGATCAAGTAAATTTGGACGGAGGTATGACCTTTATCCAGCATGATATTCACTATTATTCCCAAAGCTGGAAAAACATGTTATTCGGTAACCGTTGAAAACATAAGTGTTAGGACAAGTCATAACAATCTGTAAATCGAAAGATATGTAGTTGACCTCAATATTTTTTTAAACATCCATTTACACAATTCAGTAATGCTTGAAAGTGCTTTCAATTCTTCATTCATAGATACTTCGACTTCATGAGAGATAATTGTCGAAATGATCCCCGATAGTAGCACCAAGTTGCACTTTGGTCCCCAATAGTGTCATCGTAGCAGTTTTAGTCCGTAAGTCATTCTTTGGTCCCCCAAACTAACGTTTTTGTTAATCTTGCAGCTTCAAATTCTGGTTTGGTCCCATAAGTAGCTCAAAAGTTGCGATTAAGGTCCCAAACTAATGTCACATTTAATCTAAGCATGTTTAGATTTAATGAAAACCTTAGTGTGGGGACCAAAATGCAACTTTTGTGCCCAACTGCGGGGACGACTACTGCGTTGATAATATCGAGGGACAAAGTGTAACTTGATGCCATTATCGGGGACCATTTTGACAATTTTCTCACTTCATGATGTCTCAAATTTACTCTCAAATATTGCTCCTTATCTAGTTCAGAGAAGTATTCGCAATAGTATTTTGTTCTGAGGACATTTTAGCGGGGAAATAGTTTTTGAAAATCAAGCAGAAACACATTTCTCTTTGGGTTCAATAGTATAACTAAGAGAGATGTAATTCATGGATCCTTTCATTGGTCAACTAGTATTTAACTCTCATTCTCTGATTTCACTTTAAAGGCAGGGGACATATGGGGCAAATGCAAATACGATGGGTTATGATCGGGAGCTAAGTTGGACCTGAATTTGCTATCCGGGTCTTACAAAAACGACATAAAACGACAACATAATTAATTTTCAGTAAATAACTGAAGTCAAAGTACATCTTTGTCTTAACAAGGCTAAAATAAGAGCCTAAAATTGAAGTTACAGGAAGTCCGGATTCAAAATAAAGGCTCGAAAGGTTGGTCGATGTGAAAATGCATTTAACAAGGTTAGGACAATCCACCTTTATACTGATCATCACTATAGCAATAAGCTGCTAAAGCCGCTATAGTGCAGTAGAAGCGTACATTCCTGACTTAAAACAAATCGAAGTGGTAGGCATGAAATGCAATGGCGTACATTCTTTGACAACTTGCTGCTATCCTCCCACCCGACTTACAAGACCACTTTGGTGGCTAGAAAAGAAAACACCTCAGGTTGTAATAACCCGTTACGGAAAAAAAAAAAAAAAAAAAAAATTTCGGTCGGTGGGACCGGAATAGTATAAAATTTTTTTTTCGATGATAATATTATTCGTAAAACTTTTAGGCAATTTCATTTATAATTTAGTAGTGTTTTCCATGGAAGAATTTTATCTTTGTCGGGTCGTGGAGATTTAAGTACGATAAGCGGAGAATTAACCCGAAACCGAGCGGACTCGAGTTTTTTAATATCTATTCATACATATCCTCCCACATCATCATCATCATCCACAACTTCATCTTCTTTCCTCATGTTGGCCGAAGTCGCCCCTCCCCCTTAAAAATTTCATTTTTCCATTTCTCTCTTCGATTGTCGAGCAGGCTTCGAAGATCGGTTGTAGAATATTGTTCTCCATCGTTCTCTTGAGTTGGAGTAAGAAATTTCAAGTCTTTCGAGATATTTCTTGGGTTTTGAATAGTTGACTTGGTTGACTTTTTACATAATTGAATTTTATGATAAATCTTAGTTGGTTATGTAAGGTTACATGACGTATATATGTGATGAATTAGTGATTTAGAGCTGTTCGTTGAGGGCGTTAAAGGTCGAGTTGACTTTTCTAGGTTTCGGTTGACTTTTTTGAGGTGATATTTTCATAAGACTTTAAATGTGGGAGTTTAATTGGGACATATTATAGCTATTGTGATGTTAAATCGTTAAAAATTCATTAAAGCGATTAGGTTGAAAAGTAATATTTTCAAGTTGAGATATAATTGATATTTTGGAGTATAGATTGTTAATTAGGGACTGCTGATTAACTAGAATGACATATAAGTTAATTTGTAATGATAAAATGATAAGATGGAAGTTTAGCGGGCGTCGATTTGGTTGTGTCAGATGAGTTTATAATTCGATAGTTTGTCATTAGGCAGTTTAGAAATCGTTAGATGAGAGTTGGTAATGTTTATTACAGGAAGCGTAATTCTTGGTATTAGTTCCACAGTACACTACACGGGTGTTCTTGGGCATGACGGGAAGGGCACGTTAAAATTGTCGCGTTCTTCGTGAGACTTTTGTGATAGCTAGTAGAGGTGAGTACTTATCTCCGTGTATTACTATATGTACTTCTTTTAAATGGTGTACATCCTTGTATTATAATTATGTGTAAGGGTGTACGGAGTCTTTGTAATATAATTATGTGTAAATGGTGTATATGTCTTTGTAATATGATTACGGGGGAATGGTATACATGTAATGGTTATGCGATTATGTGTGAGCTATGGAGATTATGTGACTCTATTCTCTGGCGGTGAAAGAATTTGGTTTGAGGTAAGTGATGGCCTGAACTCCCAACTTATATTTCTGTATTTTGTGGCCTTGGCCAGCTTGGTGGTATTTAATGTGGCTTTGTGTCGGCACTTGTGGTATTGTGTGGCAGCGGCGCTTGTGGTATTATGTGGCCTTGTCGGCCTTTGGTGAGTATTTATGTGGCCTTGTCGGCACTTGTGGTATTTATGTGGCTTTGTCGGCCCAGCTTGTGGTATTTATGTGGCACTTAGCGGTTGTGATTGATTCTGATTATTGATATATTAGTTGTAATGCTTCTTGTGTTGGAAGTAAAGTATTTGGTTATTGAGAAATTGTTTGATGGAGTTATGTATGATTTTGAGGTGACTTGAGTATTAGGATATGACCTATAGTTGGGACTCTTAGGGATTAGGTGACTCGCTGTGCGGGATATGTGGCTATTTATTGTACATCTGCGGTACTTAGCGTGCGGTATGATTCTCTTTATTCGCTTTCTTTGTGTGCATTGTCGAGGTGGCTTTATACTCTGGTATAGCGTGCGGTATGATTCTCTTTGATCGGCTTTCTTTGTGTGTGCATTGTCGAGGTATCTTACGGTATAGCGTGCGGGATTTGGCCACATACTACGGTATAGCGTGCGGTTGTACATACTACGGTATAAGCGTGCGATATGACTCTCTTTGATTACTTTCTTTGTGTGCATTGTTGATGTGGCCACATACTACGGTATAGCGTGCGGTGTGTATATACTTTGTGTATAAGTGCGGTGTGCCTTATACTTTGTGTATAAGTGCGGTGTGCACTTTATACTTTGTGTATAAGTGCGGTTTTGGCCTTATCTTTGCGGTATAAGTGCGAGGTGATTGTTGATTGTCCATTCTGCGGGTAGGCGGATTGAGTATATGCGCGTTAGAGGATGGTATCTTGAGGTGAGGATATGAGATAGGAGGTTTGATGACTAGAGTTTTAGTGGATTGTTGGAGTCTTTGTGATTTCATTTAGGTGATTGTGTGCTTGCCGGAACCTACATTATATATTCATGTGTTATGCGAGACTTCATGGTAGTGGAATTATGTTGTATGAGCTTTATCCGATAATCATATGCATGTATTTTATTCATATTTGACTACGATGACTATTCTAATCTTGTGGTTGTGCTAGCAGTGCTTTGATGGTTATACTTCATTTTTAAGCGTCCCGGCCTGGCAGCCAAGCAACTATTTTCTTGAGGAATCTGGTATTTATTTCGGTTAGCACCGGCATTCTTGCCTTTTGTTAAATATGTTCTATATATCTTAAGTGGCTAATGGATGAGATACCTTTGGAATGAGAGCATTAGGGCTTGAGAAATTATAAAAAGCTGGCAAGTTTATCTTGTCTGTCGATGATGTTGATGATATTTTATATATATATGGTGGAAAAATGGATTCAAATGTCTTTAGAATATAGAAATGCTTGATCTAACCACGACTGATACCATGGAGGTAAATAAGTTCCATTATCTTAAATGGAAATCTGGGAAGATAAATACATGCTAGGTTATACGGATTCCAAAGATATATTACTCGGTCATGATGATACTATATTTGGAAGGTCTTAGAAGACATTAGTTGTCATAGGAGGAGTATGATTGTAAAATGGGAGCGATGCTAAAGTGAACTAAAGATAAGTGATTGAGTTGTATATGCATGAGTTATGAAGAGGTTAAGATATATGTTTAAGTTATTGTGTGTTTGAGGTGTATATATTATATTGGGAATTAGCTATACTTGAGGAAAGATAATAGATAGAGAAATACCTCTTGTAATTAAAGATTGTACTATGAGTAAGTTGTTGGCGTAGTGTGGGTTATTGGTGTTAGTTAAGCCAATAAGGAAAGTTTTATTTTGTGGCGAAGTAACTTTTGTAAAATAATACTCTTTAGGGTATATAGTCTCACAAATAGGTGAAATCTAAATTATTCTTATTAGATGCGTCGGTAGGTTAACCATTGCTATTTATTTTCACTCGGCTTTTAGGCGACTCACACTATTCTTTATGGGCGGGCGTTTAAATGCATTTGCGGATGACCGATATCGTTGGCCGGTAATTGCGTACCCTCGAAGATGGCGATGGTGAAGCAGAAGACCTCAACAGTCATACTTTTATCTTCTTGAAGTTTCTATTGTATGTAATTATTATGGGTGTTTCGAGTTGTATAACAAATTGTTTGATATGTATTTATATTATGATTTCCAGTTGTGTACTATTGGTTAGTTCACCCGATGGACGAGTTATATTGTTTTATTTGCGATGTAAAAGAAGTCATTTTTTATTGTTATCCATCGTTGGTGACTCACGATAATATAGGTTGGTGACGGTCCCGACCTGGGGAGCCCGCTTTGGGCGGGTCGTTGATTTTGGTATCGAGGCTGGGTTTATGTTTGTTGGTGTCTTGTGTGTGGTTATGTGCCTAGGTTCGGGTTTATAAGTGTGTTATTATTAGTCATTTACGGTTTGAGTTCATTTTTCGAATCCGTTGGCTGAGGGCCTTGTGAAGATTCGTTGACTTCATGATACGAGGTCTTGCGAGACTCTTTTGCATTACGTGTTTTGTGGTGTTATTTGATTAAGATGTGTTATATTAGGGATATGTGAAATGAATTGGAGTAATATAGCGTCGCATTCGAGTTATGTATATGTTGAGATGGGTAGCTGGGTATATATGGAGATTAGTACGATGAGTAGATATATATGAGGAGTTATATTGGAACAATATATGTAATGGGTTAGAATATGATCACAGTATCGGAAATATTATGAGATATTTGGGTGATCACATATATTTTGGGAAATGTCTTAATAGGTGATGTGGTGGTACAGTGCTAATGATATTTTATGGCGGAAATTAATTAAGGATAAGGGTGATAATTAATATACGATATACTCGGGAGTGGAGTTGTAAGGAATAATGGGTTATAAGTAAGATTCTTGGTTAATAAGATCTGTGATTATAAGGAAGTGTAGAAATGTAGGTTTGATCGGAAATGATAAATAAGTTAGAATTGAATACAAATCGAGGCTGAATAAGAAAGAGTTTGAGTTATCCTATTAATAATAATGTTTAAGTAAGGATTCGGTGTTTGAGTAGAGTGCATCTTTGTGGTAGTAATGATCATTCTTGAGGATGTAAGCTACAGGTTGGAAGGCAACTTTGAGTGGAATGCGGATGAATATGTTTGAGGATTTGGAAGAGACGAATTATACCGGAAGTATTGAGAGAATTCCTTTGGTGTTAAATTTGAAGTTGTTGATAAGTTGGGGCAATTGTGTGAATTTAAGGGTAATAAAAAGGTTAGTTCTGCGGAGGATTACGGTGACATGTAGTCATGGGATTAGAAATTGATAGAGTAGTGTAAAGAGTTGATCTTTAAAATAATTAAAGAATTTCTCTTGGATGCTTGGAGTAATTGGGGTTATCGCTCGGTTGTTACACTTATCTATGTTGAGTGAAGTATATGGTAATTGATTGTATTTATTAATATCTGCGTAAATAAACTTATCTGTGGCTTAATAGTGAAATTGTGAAATGTTGGCTTGAGCAGTGGTTGTGTTTGAGGGTATTACGGGCTATTTATTTTGTGAGTATTCATGTTTAAATTTGTATATGATTAGTGTGTTCAATTGGAGTATATTTGTGTTATGGGCGATATCGTAGATATATATTTTTTAAAGTAGTTCTATATGAGAGGAATTGTTGTATCGTGTATTATGGATGCTACGTTGAGATTGTTGTGTGTATGGTTGGTATTATATGTGTGATTTGTGAATTGTTTGATTTGAGGATATTGAGATGATGTGGGATGTTCGGAGGGTGAGCCTGCCGGGAAAAGGATGAATTGTTATATATATGATGTTATCGTGGTTTATTTTTGTAAGTTATTTATAGTGGTGGTAGCATGAATGTGATGTGGTGAATTTTGCTGGTTACTCGTTTGATTATGTGATATGGAGTATTGTGGTGATACAAATTATGAGTGGACAGTATCAGTATTGGTGATATGAATTTTAAATTTTGAGTGGTATGTTGGAGGCAATTGAGGATGTTTATAACACCAAGATTGATAAATGATAATCACAAGCGGAAGCGATAAGATGATAAGCTTGAATAAGGAAAATTAATATTGATTGAATGTTATGGTGTAAGAGTCGCGCCTTAAGTCAATTGACATAAGATATTATGGGAGCTACGAGAAAGAGCAGATACTATATTAGAAATTTGAGTAGGTGACAAGGTGTCATGATATTAGTTGATAAGGGCATGTCGAAAGGTGCGTTGAGATTACCTGGCAGGTTGGGTTCTGAGTAAATTTCGAGGGCGAAATTTTATAAGGAGGGTGGATTGTAATAACCCGTTGAAAAAAAAAAAAAAAAAAATTTGATTCGTGGGACGGGAATAATTATAAAATTTTTTCGATGATAATATTATTTCGTAAAATTTTTGAGCCGAATTTCATTTATAATTTAGTAGTGTTTTCCATGGAAGAATTTTATCTTTGAAATCGGTTCGTGGAGATTTAAGTAAATAAGCGGAGGAGTGCTTAGAAATAGAGCGGGACTCGAGTTTTTAATATCTATTCATACATATCCTCCACATCATCATCATCATCACAACTTCATCTTACTTCCTCATGTTGGCGAAATTAAGCCCCACCACCACTTAAAAAAATTTCATTTTCATTTCTCTCTTAAGTTGTCTAAGCTCGAACTCAAAGATCGGTTGTAGAATATTGTTCTCCCCGTCATTCTCTTGAGTTTTTTTAATATCTATTAATACACATTATCCTCATGCATCATCATCATCATCCACAACTTCATCTTCTTTCTTTATTAATGCGTTGTCGAGGTGGCCTATCTTGCGGTATAGCGTGCGGTTTTGGCCACATCTTGCGGTATAGCGTGCGGTTTGGCCACATACTACGGTATAGCGTGCGGTATGACTCTCTTTGATTCTTTCTTTGTGTGCATTGTTGATGTGGCCACATACTCTGGGTATAGCGTGCGGTGTGCCTTATACTTTGTGTATAAGTGCGGTGTGCCTTATACTTTGTGTATAAATGCGGTGTGCCTTATACTTTGTGTATAAGTGCGGTTTTTGGCCTTATCTTTGCGGTATAAGTGCGGGTGTTGATTGTCCATTCTGGCAGTGGGCGGATTGAGTATATGCGCGTTAGAGAGGATGGTATCTTGGTGAGGGATATATGAGAGATAGGAGGTTTGATGGTAGAGTTTTTAGTCGTTGTTGAGTCTGTGATTTCATTTAGGTGATTGTATGCTTATCGGAACCCTCTATTCTATATTGATGTGTTATATACGAGACTTCATGTGGAATTATGTTGTATGTTTTGTCAGATAATCGTATACATGTATTTTATTCATATTTATTCTGATGACTATTCCTAATCTTGTGGTTGTGCTAAGCAAGCAGTGCTTTGATGGTTGTACTTCATTTTTAAGCGTCGGCACTTGTCGGCAACTATTTTCTTGGGATACGGTATTTTATTTTAGGTTGTAGCATACCGGCATTCTTGTCTTTGTTAAATATGTTACATATCTTAAGTGGCTAATGGATGAGATACCTTTTGAATGAGAACATTAGGGGCAGAAATTATCAATCGAAGTTTATGCTAATCTGTCGATGATGTTGATGATATTTTATATATATGGTGGAAAACTGGATTCAATTGTGCTAGAATATAAGTACTGATCTAACCACGACTGTCTATTGGAGGTAAATAAGTTCCGTATACTAAAATGAAAATCAGGAAGATAAATGCAGTACTTAGGTTATCTGAATTCAAGATATATTACTCGATCATATTAAGAAATGCATATATTTGGAAGATGTGAGGAACATTAGTTGTCATAGGAGGAGTATGATTGTAAAATGGGGCTTGATGCTTTAAAGTGAACTAAAGATAAGTGATTAGGTGTATATGCATGAGTTATGAGAGGTTAAGATATATGTTTAAGTTATTGTGTGTTTGAGGTGTATATTATATTGGGAATTCGTATACTTGAGAAAGATAATAGATAAATACTCTTGTAGTGGGGTGTACTATATGAGTAAGTTGTTGGCGTGGTGTGGGTTATTGGTGTTAGTTAAAGCCAATAAGAAGAAGTTTTATTTTTGTGTGATAGCCTATAAAATAAAAATACTCTTTAGGAGTATATAATAGTCTGCAAATGGGTGAAATCTAAATTATTCTTATTAGATGCGTCGGGTAGGTTAATACATTGCTATTTATTTTCACTCAACACTAGGCGACTCCCCATTTCTGCTTATGGTAGTTTCATACTGGTTATTCTGGATGACCGAGATGCATTGGCCGTGTAGCTGCGTACCCGCGAAGATGGTGATGGTGGCTTGAAGACCTCAACAGTCATACTTTTATCTTCTTGAAGTTTCTGTTGTATGTAATCATTATTGTTGTCTCGAGTTGTATAATAAATTGTTTGATGTGTATTTATATTATGATTTTCAGTTGTTGTACTATTGGTTAGTTCACCCGATGGACGAGTTGTATTGTTTTATTTATGATGTAAAAGTCATTTTTTATTGTTATCAAATAGATTTGGTGAACTCGATAATATAGGTTGGTGACGGTCCCAGCTCGGGGGGCCGCTTTGGGAGGCCAGTCGTTACGAGGTATAAAATAGAGTGATGCGAAATCAAAGATTCTTGCTAGTATGTGTGCTTGAGTTAAAGCAAAAATCGTGAGAATCGACCTGATTTCTAAAGAGCAGCTTGAATGTCGGGGAATAAATAGCCCCCGATTATTCAAAATCTTAAATGAGCTTACACGATAAATCTCACATTTGATTCGTAGTTCGGATATAGACTCTTTTTGAGCGTTCGGTCCCATGGGCGGATTCAGTCAAACCTTGGCTGCTAAGCCTACCCCAGCACCGATCAGGTATCATCGACAAGGTTGGGACATTCCACTTCATACTAACATCACTACAACAATATGATGTTAAGGCGCTATAGTCTGAAGCTAGAAGCGTACATTGCTGACTTAAATCAAATCCTTCATCCTTTATAGCAATAAAGGCATGCGGCCCCATTTGTAGTAGTGGCGTACATTAAACCTCGTTAAATGACACGTTGCTAGGCCGACTATAGTACAAAGCGAAGAGCGTACATTGCTTCAACAACTTTAGCGCTATCACTCCCCGACTTACAAGCTCGGGTTCTATCCCCAGATCAAGTCCACCGAAGACAAGTAGCATGTCGAGCTACTAAGTTCCACTGGGTTATATCCACTTAAGTCGGCCTGAGGTGAAGCCCAGCGGCTGCGTTACGCTTGCGGTAAATCCATCAGTCGACATAGACCACGAAGATCAGTCAGAGACCAGTCAAGTCCGTACAGCCAACACGGGAGATACCTTTGCTAAGGCTGCGGCTCGAACCATATCAAGTCCAAACCCGGTCTTAGTCCATCGAGCCGGAATGCGTATCAATTTCGCCCCGAACGCCGTCAAATCAAATCCAAAGGTAAATAAAGCTTAAATCAAGCAGCCAAGCAAGGCGTCACCATGGAAATGGAGTAAATAACCTAGAGATTATAGTTTGGACGGTCGATCCTCTTCAGTTGATCGCTGTACACTTAAATTTTTCTCTCTGATAGGTTTTATTTTGAACCCTTTTACAATGATCAAAAATTCTTGTTTGCATTACAAACAACACTACCAAAATAAATAATAAATAAAATTAACATGATTCAAATAAAAGTTAGTATTATTTTTTGAGTATGTAATTTAAAATGTTTGGAATAAGTTTTTATCAAATTTAGACTTTTCAATAAAATATTTTCGTAATTAATATTTGAAAAAATATCTAAGCAACTTTAAACATAAAGTTAATTGATAGTGTATAATTATCTAGAAACAACAAATTCTAAAAAGAATAAAAAATTTTAGGAGATACAATATAAAGAGCTTTTTATCTAGTAGAAGATATATGATAAAACAATTTAATTTACTTGTCTCAAAATGATATCTGGCCAATATCTCTGATATTTATCTAATTTCAAAATTACATTAGAACTTCGCTTCTAATTCAAAAATAGAAACATGATGGAAATAATTTGGCCTTTTATAAAATTGTTGTCGACTGAAAATAAAGAATGAAAGAAAGGAAATAATGTGTTATTGGTCTCCAAGGTTTGTCATGAAACTATATAAAATTGGAGGTTTAATATATATAGAGTAACATTTCCAAAGCGAATAGATTTGTATATCTTATGACTGGATTTTCGGATGTATACGTATTAGGACTAAGTCAAGTTTAGTAAAAATACGAACAGACAGGTAAATTAGAGCCAACCCTATATTATTTAAAAGTCATACCTTAGTCCCATATATAATTTAATTAACCCCCTATTATGTACTATTTTAAATATTGCACACGGCAAGTGTACTACATTCTCTATTTGTGTGACTTGAGGTTCCAAAATAGTTATTCCTCAAATAATGTCTAATATTTTTTAGATCATTTACCCTTATTAATGTTACTCATTACTTTAATATTTTTATAGTCTTTATTATTTTTTACAACGTACTCACTCAATTCAATTTAGCGATTTTTTGATTTTTTTATTTTCCAAGCTTTGACTATCAATTAATTTATAATTTTATTTTAATAAATATAAAATTGATATTATTAGATTAATTTTAAAATATTTTATATATTTTATCATATTTGTCATAATATTCATGATCAAAGAATTTTAATACGTAAAAAATAAAAATATCAATTAAGTGTGAGTTGAAGATAGTATGTAACAAATAATTGTCACTATCAAAGTCTTAATTTAAAAGATTTAGATTTCATAAATTTGAAAGAAAGTAGTATTATGAAAAATTACAAGTAGATAATTTTATGAAAATATTTTTTAAAATATAAAATGATACAATATACTATTTTAGAATAAGAAATAAAAGTAATTGATGGTCAAGGGCAATATTCTCTTTTTGTAGTATTTTTATTAAATAATTATAATGGGAGTTAATAATAGTGTTCAACATTCAAATTAATACAATTGGTGGTTCTAATTAAATTATACAAGAGGTTAAGGTGCAACTTTTAAACAATCACCGAGAGGGTGGAGCCCAAATACTCGAACAGAGTATAAATTCTAGGCACCATCTAATAAGATCTCTTTAGGTGTTTATTAAATATTAGGTTAATATTTAACACAAAGACCTCAGAAATTTGGACCCTTTGAATGACCTTTGTTATACATATTTAATTTATATATAATTTGTGTCATAATGATGAGTTATCTCTTTCGTTCACATATTTTTCACCTTCATCATACTGTATATTATAGGTCTAATAGTATTGGAAATCAATCTTTATTAGTTCGTTATTATCTTTCGTTGTAATAATTGTTGTAACGATTTATTTACTAGTTTAGTGAATATGATTACACATAAGCGGGCGTTCAACCATAAAAATTGTAATTATAGTTGGGTTCTCACAATAATCACGAGGGGTTATTGTAATAACCCGTTCAGTTAATTCGATAATAATATTAGTGCGTGAAATTTATTTGAGTCGAATCACATTTATAATTTAGTAGTAATAAGTGAGGAATGATTCGAGTTAAGTTAGATGGATTCGATAACTTCGATCGCGTGATTCGGACACGAACTCTGTGTAGTTTTTCATGACTTAGAGTTAAGTCATCTTTCATCGCTATCGTCACAAAATATCACAAATATCTTCTCCATTTTTTTCTTCTTGGCGAGATTACTTTGTAATCACAGATTACGAAAAAAAAAATTTAATTTTTAGGTCGGCGGTGGGACAGGGGATAGTATAAATAATTTAGATGATAATATTGTTATTAAATTTTTTGGCAATTACATTTATAATTTAGTAGTTTTACCATGGAAAATATTATCTTTGAAATCGGGTTCGTTGAGATTTAAATACGATAGCGGAGAAGTGCTTAGAAACGAGCGGGACTTCGAGTTTTTAAATATCTAGTCATGCTTATCTTCCACATCATCATTATCAAATAACCCCGTCGTCTTCTTAACTTTTCGTGGTTTGGCGAGAATACCATTTCCTCCCCTTAAAAATTTCTTTTTGGGCTACTCTTCGATTGTCATTTCCCAGAACTCAAGATCGGTTGTAGAACTCTTTCTCCCCATCGTTCTCTTGAGTTAGGTAAGAAATTTCAAGTCTTTCGAGATATTTCTTGGGTTTTGACATAGTTGACTTTTAGTTGACTTTTCCATAATTCAATTTTATGATGAATCTTAGTTGGTTATGGGTTCTGTGATGTATATAAGTGATTAATTCGTGATTTAGAGGTCGTTTGAGGATGTTATGGCTGGGTTGACTTTTAGGTTTCGGTTGACTTTTTGGGTTGATATTTTTATAAGACTTTAAATGTGTAGGAGGTTATGTTGGGACCTTATTATAGTTGTTGTGATGTTAAATTGGTGATTTAAAATTGATTAAAAGAGTTAGGTTGAAAAAGTGTTAATTCAAGTTAAGGTTATGAATTGATATTTGAATTATAGGTTGTTAATTATGGACTGTTGATTAACTAAAATGATTTATAAATTGATTGTAATGATTAAGTAATCGGATGGAATTATAGCGGGGATCGATTGGGTTGTGTCCGATGGGATTATAATTCGATAGTTTATCAGTCATGTTAGGCGTTTTAGAGATAGTTCCCCCTACTGGAGTTGGTTATGTATCTTACAGAGAAACGCCGGTATAGTAGTAGGTGCTTGATTATACTTTCTACGTGTTGTTTAGGCGTTGATGGTTGAAAAGGGCCGATTACCTTGATTGTCTTCGCGAAGGTTTTTGCGGTAGCTAAGCGAGGTGAGTACTTATCTCCTTGGGTGTTACTTTACGTACTTACTTTAAATTATTGTGAACATGTTGTGTGTTATGATTGCGTGAGAATGATATGCGTATGTACTTGTATGATTATGTGTGAGCCATGATATGATTATGTGATTATATTACGTAGCGTTGAAGATTGCTGAGGTAAGTAATAGCTTGAACTCCCGACTTATATTTACGATTTTACGTGGCTGTCGGCACCCATGATTTCTGTGGCACTTGTCGGCGATTGTGTTTGACTTACGATTGTGAGATGTTACCATTGTGTCTTGGATGTGTTTGGGAGTAGAGTAAGCGGTTATTGAGAGGTGATAGTTAGAGTTATCTATGACTTGAGGTGACTTGAGTGTCGAGGATTTGACCTATGTTGGGATGATTAGGGTTAGGTGACTCTCGCTTTCCTTTGCGGGGATATCGTGATATGTGTCTTATACTTGTGGTGTATAAATGCGGTGTGCACTTATGCTTAGTGTATAAGAGCGGTGCCTTGTACTTAGTGTATGATTGCGATGTGTGCCTTATACTTTGTGTATCGATGCGGTGTGCCTTATGCTTTGTGTATAGAGGCCGGTTTTTGGCCTTATATTGCGGTATAAGTGCGGGGTGATTATTGATTAGTCATTCTGAGGTAGGCCAGTTGAGTATATGCGCGTGGGGAGGATGGTATCTTTGGTGGGGATATGAGAGATAGGAGGTTTGATGACTAGAGTTTTAGTCGTTGTTGAGTCTATTGATTTCTTTACGAAATTGTGTGCTTCTTTGAGACCTTTTATTATATCTTCATGTATTATATACGAGATTTCCTGCGGAATTATGTTGTATGACCTTTTTAGGTAGTCTGGATATATGTATTTTATTCATTTGGTATTATATTATTGATTATTTCGTTCGTATGTTAAAGTTCACCCCGTGTTAAGTTTCACTAAGAGCCGCGGCTTACACTTTTTCGCATTGGGCGGCATTTCATTTGTACGGAGTTGACGGTGACGGTTGATGAGGCTATTTGAGGATTTTGTTCAGTGGCTAGGTGAGCATCGGGTGGCGAGAGAGGATCCTCATGATCGATTTTGATGTGTTGTCCATTTGTTTTGATTGTTGTATTTTCCTTTTGGGAAACTTTTAGCCTTGTCAAATTTGTTGTCGTTTGTATTCGAGAATACGGTCACGTATCGTCTGTTGTAGCCTTCTTGGCGTTACTTTATCTTGGGATATGTTGTGTATATATATATGTGTTAGTCGTTTCGATGTCGGTGATGGATTATAAATTTTAAAAAGCATTTTGATTTAGGAAACTTAATTGTGATCACATTTTTTTGGATGAAGCTTAATTGTGTTTTAAAGGATAGATCATCGGTTTTGGTGACCTGCAAATTGTTCAGGGTTTTAATGACTACCGCCTCAGGCGGCCGGTGACTGGGGCGGTGGATACACCCTTGGGCACCCAGAGCCAAGTGTCTTCCGTTTCTTCACTTTGTTGCTATAAAGATCCTCGAGTTGATTGTTAAAGGGCTTTCCCAGCTTATCTTTCCCTACTGGTGAGGTAGAAATTAGAGAGTTTTGGTTGATTTTTGAGGTTTGACTTTTGGTTGACTTTTTACATAACTCAATTTTATGATGATTCTTAGTATGTTATGGGTTCTATGATGTATATAAATTGATGAATTCATGATTTAAAGTCGTTTGAGGATGTTATGGTCGGATTTGACTTTTCTAAGTTCGGTTGACTTTTGGTTGATATTTTATGAGACTTCAAATGTGTAGGGACTTTAATTGGGACCTTATTATAGTTATTGTGATGTTAAAATTGTGATTTAGAAATTGATTAAAGGGAGTTAGATTGAAAAAGTGCGATTTGTAAGTTGAGTTATAATTGATATTTTTAGATATAGGTTGTTAATTATGGACTTGAGGTTAAATATAATGACTTATAATTTGATATGAAATGTTATAATAATAAGGTGAAATTCTAAGCGGGGAGATCGATTGGGTTATTAATAAAATGAGGATTATTAATTAAGATTGTTTTATCAGTCATTTTAATTGCCGTTTAAAATAGTTCCACTGAGATGTGGTAGTGTATCTTACAGAAACCTTGAAGTATAGTAGTAGGTCTTGATTATACTTTACAGATTGTTTCTTTGAAGTTGATCGTGGAAAGAGCTGGAGTTCTGAGTGATTGTGTTGAAGGTTTTTTGTGGTGGTAGTAGGGTGAGTACTTATCTCGTAGATTGTTACTTCATACTTACTTTAAATTGTGTGAACATGTCATTGTGGTATGATTATGTGTGAATGGTATACATGTAATGGTTGTACGATTATGTGTGATTCATTTGTGTGAGCCATGATATGATTATGTGATTATATTCTGTGGCGTTGAAGATTGCTTGAGGTAAGTAATAGCTTGAACTCCCAACTTATATTTTTGATTTATGTGGCCTTGTCGGCCTTCTTTGTATTCTGTGGCCTTGTCGGCTGTTGTATTTTTTATTGGCATTGTCGGCGTTTTGGTATTTACATTGGCCTTGTCGTGGTTGTGATTGATTTATGATTGTGAGATATTTTAGGCGTATGCTTGGATATTATTTGGGAGTGGAGTAGTTGGTTATTGAGGTGTGGGTTGGAGTTATATATGACTTTGAGGGTGACTTGATGTCGAGTTTGACCACATGTTGGAAGTAGTAGGGGTTAGGTGACTCTCGCTTCGCCTTAGGATATGTGGCAGCTATTGGCCTTATATTTAGGTATAAGTGTAGTGTGAGATCTATTATCACTTTGCTATATTGCATTGTTGGTGTTGGCCTTATACTTGGTATAGAATGCGGTGGAGATCTATTATCACTTTGCTATGTGCATTGTTGGTGTTGGCCTTATACTTTGGTATAAGTGCGGAGTGTGAACTATTATCGGCTTTGCTATGGGCATTGTTGATGTTGGCCTTATACTAGGTATAGAGCGTGGTTATTAGCGATTGATCCATTTAGCGAGGTAGGCCAGTTGAGTATATGCGCGTTAGAGGGTAGTATATTTGTGGAGATATGGGAGATAGAAGGTGATGACTAGAGTTATAGTCATTGTTGTGTCTCTATGATTTCATTACATGGTGTTTGTGTGGCTTAAAGAGACCCAATACATTATATCTTAACATGTTATGCCTGAGACCTTCTTTGAAATCTTATTGTATGACTTTATCAGGTAGTCCGGATATATATATATATATATACGTAATTTATTCATGTTGGGCTAGGATAATTTTGTCTATCTCGTTCCGTATGGTAAGTTCACCCCTGTGTTAAGTTTCACTAAGCTTCGCGGCTTACACCCACTAATTTTTGGCGGCATTTCATTTGTGCCGGGTTGAGAGGCAGTTAGTTGAGCCGAGAGGCATTGGAGGATTGTTCAGTGGTAGGTGGCTTGTCGGGTGGCTAAGGATCCTCCACGGTCTCTTTTTGATGTGTTGTCGGCCCGTTTTTTGATTGTTGTACTTTATTTTCAAACTTTAGCCTTGTCAGTTGGCCGTTTTGTATTACGAATCACAGTCTTCTCTCTTTTTGCGGCGCTGAGAGCATTCTTTGTTTATTTGGGATGTTGTATATATATGGAGTTGGTTGGTTATACGTCGCTTTACGATTAGTTAAAATTCACTTGTGATTATTTTGAGAATATTCTTTTAAATCAAATTTTGGATAAACGAGATTATGCTAAAAAGCTGGAGTAGTCCATCGGTTTTGGTGACTCACGGTGTTCCCGGATTATAATGATTCACCTCGGGCGTGGGCACAGGGCGGAATGGATTACGGGTTAATACCAAATTGCTAGATACCGTATAGCGTATAATAATATTAATGGTCTATTATATTGTGCTCTGATTTGCTATTATACGAGCCTAGAAGGTCATAGACATATAGTGAAGTTGAGTTGTATTTCATGTATGAAATAAAGCAGTACTACTTGAAATTGAGGATTGATTGTAATCAACTAATATTCCTGTCGAGGTATATATTGATAATGTAAAATAATAAATTGGATAAGCCAAAATAATTAACTAGTCGGTTTGATTAAGTTAATAGTTAGTTGAGCTCGTTAATGCTTGATTAGTTATTTATTAATAACTTGTTAGTATTTAATTTACTTAGCGACGGTTTTAGTTAAATTAAGCGAATTAAATCGTTAAACTATTCGGTTGGGCTTTTAGAGTTAATTTGAGAACCTACATATAAGCGAGGCTTGTGGGTTTCATAACACATCTGACACAAACACAGCCACCAAAGAGTTATTTCGGCCTCTTCCACTTTCATGGAGTAGCAGCTTATCAATTCAAGATTGAAATTAACTTTGCTTTGATAATTCCATCAGTGCCAATGTTGAGACCCAATCTTTGGATTCAACACTTTCACAGTATGCAACCAATTAGAGAGTATTGCTATTTTGTGATGCTAGCAAATGAAATTCAAATGAGGCTTCGTGAAAAATTTGTTGTTGATTAATTCCGCTGCAAATTGTAAGTATTGTTACTTTTATATATATTGTAATATATTATTTAGATCTGAAATATATAAGTTAAAAGGCGATCTTGCTTCTATGCTTAGTTGATTTCATTCAAGTTATGCATATAAAATTTCCATCAAATAGCCCGTTAGATGACCACGTGTTTCCAAAATGTTCACCATTTGATCACGCATGTTTCAAAATAACCAGTCGATCATCGTATTTCAAAGAATATCCTACTAGGTCGTTTCGTCAAAATTGATGTTAAGTTTGACTTTTTAGAGAGAAAATTGAGGGGAGTAAATTGTTCAAAAAATATTTTTCAACTTTAATAAAATTTCGAGAGGCAAATATTTATCATCAAATATTTTATCAAAATTAATCTATTTCCCAAATAGTTGTCCCAAAATTTTTAATAAATTAGAAAATTATCTATAAAAAATAGGTGACGTTACCATTGTCGATTTGTTGAAAAAGTACAACTAAAAAAAGCAGAGGAGTAGGTATTAAAATTGTGATTTATTTTTGGATATATAAAATATTATTGACAATCAAAAAGTTATAATAAAGTTGAATATGCATATATAGTATGGTTATCTAATGATATACAATGATTGTTCACTTTTTTTATAATTGTAAGCTTTCAGTTGTGCTTAAATATATTTATTTGTGTATAATATTTTATAAAAAAAATATATCGATGGAAAGAGTTTGAAATATTTTTTTCGTTAATATAGTTTTCATCAAGTATTATCTGTCTAAATAAAAAAAATATTCACGATCAAAGTTCAAGAAGTATAACAAGTCGAAGTGGATAATCGGGATGGAGATAGTATATATAATAACGTCAAAATGTAACTTTGTATTAATTCCCGGTATCGAAATTTAATTTATTGTTATAATTATGAAACTCGTCAAAAGACCTTAAAATCTAAGTATGGAGCAAACACAATGGTATGTGGGCACTGACTTGCTAGAGTTTCACTATAAATATATGATATACAATCAACTTACGTATGAATACAAACAACTTCGGCTTATATACTTTGCATATCCTAGGGATAATAAATTACATAAGTCTAGCGATTGAATAATCATAGAAATCTTTGACAACAATTGTTAAAATTTAGATTTTACCGTAGAATGTTATAAGAAGGGTAATAGGAGGTTAACAATGTGAAAATAAAAAAACATACTTACACTTTTTATAATAAGTGGAGGGATGTATTACTTGATATTTTTCTACCAATGAAAATCATTATGAGAAAGGATAATATATATATATATGTCTTTGTAGATAATTTAAAGGGATTTATTTTTTTGCTAATCAAAATTATTATAATAAGAGTAATATATGATATTTAATAATGTGAAAGGGGAAGAAATAAAAGAAACACAAAATTTATTCAAAATTTTATAAATGGTTCAATTTGAATTTGAAATTAGATTAGATTAGATTAGATTTGCTTAATAACACAAGTAGTTAACATAACACGGCTATGATGCATGCAGAGAACTAAAGCAACTTGGATTCCCAAGGCTTTTGCAATATTAGTCGAAATATAACACAAGCAAGGCCCGTCTATAAGCAGCCCCTAATATTTTATATATCTTATTATTTTGAGTGCAGGTTGTTGTATCTTGGTCATATTTTGTTTAGTCGGAAGCCTTCTTTGTTTAACTGCCTTCTTTTGTTAACCTCCAACTGCCACCGCAACAATGAAGGATTCCGTGTTAATCAAATGAAAAGAGTACAAATAGTCATCGAACCATACCCCGATTTTACAATCATTCTATCAAATAGTTGATAAATCAAAACTAAAAGTCTTAACCAAATGCAACTAAGAACTTAAAAAATTATATCTGAGTGCCTGCAATGTTCTGAAAATACAAAACAAAATAAATGGAAACTGAAAACCATAAAACCAGTCAAATCTTAGCTTCTTAACAAAATGTCTCCATCAAATGTGATGTTTCAACCTCATTGCTAAGCTAAGATTATGCTATCATAAAAAAAGGATAAGTGCTTCAATTCATTTAAATATAAAGGAAAGTAAAAGGATGTGCCAAAATATTTTATTATTATACAAAATTTTTTTGCCTTTTTTTGATAGACATTGTCTTTCAATACTCTAACATTGAACTTGATCTGCCATTTCCGATTCATGTGTAACAGTACTTGGAACATAAACCCCACCTCAGAAAGGTTTGAAAACTGTAGTGAAAACAATGATAATGATGAATACATTAATAAGATAAGGAAAATTAATAAAATTAACCTAAAATAACATTTATCCCAACTATTTGTTGCAAGATATTAATAATATTATATATCTCAAGATCTATATTGTTGGTAAAAATTCTTTGTACACAACATTTATAGAAACTGTTAACATGAGATTTTCCATTCTTGCAATCTTTGTTGGCCATGCTCTGATACGCCTCTTGCTTGACAATGAAATATTTAATTGACCATCACCAAACACGTGATTTCTCAAGAAAGATGCCAATATTTGGGATAGTCTGCCTTGCTTTGTCGTTAGTGCAAAACTCACTCTAATAGGAAATTGGATTCTTTTTAATACAAAAGGCAATCCACTATTATTTGGTATCGAACTGAGTTTTATATTTTTTGGTGTCTTTGTGGTTCATACTGGGGTTTGGTGTAAGTGTGTTGTTGTGAGTCTTTCCTCTAGTTTTTGAGTTTATTTCTTTTGAATCAGTTGGGGCTAGAAGATTTTGTTGACTCATCTGCGAGGGTCTTGCGAGACTACCTTGAATTTTGTGTTCTTGTGGTGTTACTTGATTGAGATGTATTATATTTGATGTGTGAGCTGATTATGTTAATATATGACGTACGTTGAGTTGTATGTATATGTTGAGATGGGTACCTGGGTATAATTTGGAGATAGTACGATGAGTTTGTTATATATATATATGATGGGGTATTTTGAAACAAGATATGTTATGATTTAGACTATGATGTAGGATATCGGTAATATTATGAGACATTTGGGTGAATTATATATTTTGGGGGAGTGTCTTAATTGTTTATGTGGTGGTAGATTGATAATGAGACTTTTATAGTGGGAGGTAAAAAATTAAGAATGGGTTTTGATAATTAATATACGTTATACTCGAGTTGAATTGTAAAGAATATCAATGGGTTTATAAGTAAGGATCACAGGTTAGATAAGATGTGTGATTATAAGAAATGTAAACGAAGGATTTGATCGGAAATGAGTAAGTAAATCGGAATTGGATACAAATTAGTGAATAAGGAAAAAGAGTTTTGAGTTCATCGGTTAGTAGTGTTTAAGTAAGGGATTCGGTGGTTGAGTGGAGTTTATGCTTTTGTGATAGTAATGATTATTCTTGAGGTGCAAACTACGGGTTGAAACCTTGGAAATGAGGTGGAGGAATATGTTTGAGAATTTCTGGGAGAGGCAATTTATATCGGAAGTTATATAAAAAAGGGGTTCCACCCCAGTGTGGAATTTGAAGTTGTTGATAAGTTGGTGCAATTGGGTGAACTTAAGGGTATTAAAAGGTTAGTTGAGGAGGATTTTGGTGACATGTAATTATGGGATTAGCATTTGATCGTGGTGTAAGATGTTGATCTTTAAAACAATTAAGATTTAGTCTTGTATACTTGGAGTAATTGGGAATAAATAATATTAGTGAAATAATAAGCAATCTGCGTTGTGGAATATGGACGTGAGAGGATAGAGAATGAGTAAATCGGTGTAATAAGATGAAAATGGAAGTTTAATCTCGGTGAATGATAAAGAGATTGTGATTTGGGTTGAGGTGGAATATTTAGGTGATGAGTTGATAATGCAACATGAATGCGGAAAGAGAATACATGTTGCTGAATAATGAGCTCGTAGTGGATAAATGGACTTATAATAGTGGAAATTAAACAAAGAAGACTTATGGAGTTATAAACCTTGTGGGAGCTTAGAAATTTATGATGCTGATTGTGATTGTAGGAGTTGAATCGAAGTCTATTTTAGGTTACGGTGCCCAGGAGCGAACCTGGGCGATAGGATTAAATTAGGGTGTGAAGTGTTCGCCAAATTTGCTTGTTAGATAAACCATAAGATTTCGTGAGGTATAAAAGTCATAAGAACATAAATCAAAGTTAATATTGATTGTGGATTCGAGGTGAAATTGTTAACAAATGTGTGATAAACAAATTTGGTGTTGTGATTGAGTCTTAGTAGTGTGAGGATTGGCAATAATTTGAGGTGATATATATAGTGTGAGTGTAAAGATGGGAATTGGTAAATGTGGATGGTGTCTAACTAAAGGTATTATGATACTAGATAATAAGAAGTATTGAAGAGCGAGTTGTGGCAACAAAAGCGAATTTGGAAGTAAATTTCGGAGACAAAATTTTATAAAATTGGGTAGATTGTAATAACTGGATTTCCGTACTAATATTCTTGTAATAGTATACTAGTTGTTAGAGTCGGATTATTTAGAAATCAAAAATTTCGAGAAGTTGAATAGTGAAAATACGGATCGATTCGGTTGGTAGTACATTTGATTATTTAGAATTTTAAAGTTATGTCGAATGGAAATGATATTATTCGGGTGGTAATATAATTTGAGTGTAGAATATGATATGTTTGGAAGTTAAGTGATGAGATAAGTTAAAGCGAGAAATGTCGATTGAATTAAAGCGATCGGGTTCGCGCGCTATTAGGCGATCCTTTTAAGTCCATAAACCCGACCCGCTGAAGGCCCGAGCCGCACAACCATCTTCTTCTCCCGCTTCCTTCTGACGAGGCAGCATGAGCTCCACTTCCGCTTTTGTTTTCTTTTCTTGATTTCTCTCATCTTTGCGAGAACTTTGGGCGCCAATTTTTTGGAGCACCCTGGCGTCGTCTCGTCGTTTGAGAGTAAAAAGGTCGCGATCTTGTTACGTTATTTTGTAGAATCGCCGAGTTGACTTTTCGTTGACTTTTTGTATTTGAATTTTATTGCTCAATTTAGTGCAGGGTTCTAAATTAGCGTTATTAACGAGTTGAAATATACGTGTTTGATCTTAAGATTTAGGATGTTTAAGGGCCGTTGACTTTTTGGAATTTTGGGTGGACTTCGATTTTTTATGAGATATTATTGAATATAATTATTGTTTAGGATTAATTCATAATAGAGTTAAGTGATGTCGATATTTGGGGGTAGAAAGTGTTGTTATAGTTTGAGTTGACTTTCGAGTTGATTTTGAGTTTACTTTTTTTAAAATGTTGGTATAAGTAATTTGTTGGACCTTTATTGTGATTGTTTGAGGTGAAATTATGAATTATAAGTTGTTGGAGGAATATAACTCTTAGAAAGTGGTTTATTAGTTTTTGAGGTAATGGCAGGCTTTGGGATTTGAGGTTGTTTAGAAATGGGTTTTAGTTCTGGTTGGGAAGAGGATTGATATTTTTGGGGTTAATTTGATTGGTTAGAAAATGTTGAAAGTATGTTAGTTAAAGGTGTTGACCGATTATAGGATTTAAATCAAAGGATAGATTGAGATTAGATCATTTTAATTAATTAAATTTGAAACATAATTAGTAATCATGCTTAAGTTATCAATTCTTAGGTTGAAAGTGGAAATTTAATTAAGATAAGGGTTAATTGTTGCGGTAGTAATTGTTATTTGGTGTTTTGATTAGTACGGGCGTGGGAAAAGGCATGGTCGTTAGGCCAGGACGTTTCCTTGTTAGCCAAGGTGAGTACTTATCAAAAGATTTACTACACTACGTACTTACTTTAAATTGTGAACATGTCATTGTGGTATGATTAGTAGAATGATATACATGACATTGTGGTATGATTATGTGAGAATGGTATCGTGAAATTGTTGGATGATTATAATGTGATTCATTTGTGTGAGCCGTGTTATGATTATGCGATTGTATTTACATGGTGAAGATTGCTTAGAGTAAGTACTAGCTTAAACTCCCAACTTATGTTCTTGTGTGATGTGGCAACATTTTTGATTCTATTAGCCTTGTAGGCTCTGTTGTATTTCTTTGGCACTTGTAAATATTTGTATTTAAATGACCTTATCGACACTTTAGTTGACTACGTAGCCTTGTCGGTTGTGATTGATTTATGATTGTGAGATGTTTTAGATGTGTGCTTGGATATTGTTTGGGAATGGAAGTAGTTGGATTTGGTTGGAGTTATCTCTGTGTTTGAGTGACTTTAAGTATTAGGATCTTGACCTATGGTTGAGATGATTGGGGACTAGGTGACCTCGCTTTCGCTTTACACGGGATATGTAGCATTATTGGCCTTATGCTTTGTGTATAAGTGCGGTTGCCTTATACTTAGTATATAAGTGCGGTGATTATTGATTGGTCCATTCTAGCAATTAAGCAGTTGAGCATATCTTGGCGTTAAAGGTTGGTATATTTGTGGGGATGAGAGGCGAGGTGACTTGAGTATTAGGATGTGACTTTATAATTGGGATTATTAGCGGTTAGGTGGCTCTCCTTCCTTCATAGGGATATGTGGCAGCTATTGTATATACTTAGTGTATAAGTGCGGTTTGCCTTATACTTAGTGTATAAGTGCGGTGTGCCTTATACTTAGTGTATAAGTGCGGTTTGCCTTATACTTTGTGTATAAGTGCGGTTTGGCCTTATACTTCGGTATAAGTGCGATGTGATTATCGATTGGTCCATTCCTGAGGTGGAGCCGGATTGAGGAGCATATGCTTGGCATTAGAGGTTGGTATAGTTGTGGGGATATGAGAGATAGATGGTTTGATGACTAGAGTTATAGTCGTTGTTGAGTCTCTTGAGTTCTTTCTGGGTGATTGTGTGCTTTACTGAAACTTTCTATTATATCTCCATATGTTATGTCTGAGACTTTCTTTGGAATTATGTTGTATGACCTTATTAGGTAGTCTGGGATATATATATGTCTTATTCATATTTGACATGTTGTTTAAATTTTTCTGTGGTGTTGTATGTGATACGTTTATGACTTGTTTATTGGTTATGAGCGTTGTCTTTGATTATACTAGATGTTGCCTTGATGAAATTATGTCGAATTAGGTTTCGGTTGATTATTGATAATATTATCAGATTTTCTTGTGGGTCCTAAGTTGGTATTAATCGTTATACATCCTTTAAGGTTAAAAGTTGAGTTGGTTAATGGTTGAGATAACTTTTGAATGAGGGCATTAGGTATAAAAATTAAAGGCCAGCGTCAGGCTAATCTATTGATGATGTGCAGTGATATTTTATATACATAATGGAAAGTCGGATTGAAACTGATGTTAGTATATAGGTGGTGACCTGACGCGACTTGATACCGTGCGGTGAATAAGTTCCGTAGACTAAATGAAGAATTTGGTGAGATAATTCCGTACTTAAGTTATCTTGATTTAAGGAATGCGTTGCTTTCGGTTGTATTAAGATAATGATACGATTTGGAGGTTTTTACAATAAACATTTAGAAGTCATAAAAGGTGTATGACTATAGCGAGAGTGGCACTTTAAAGGTGAACTAAAGATAAGTGGTTGAGTTGTATATTGTTGGGAATTAGCACTTAAGGAAGATAACAAATGAGAGATATCTCGTGATTAAGAGTCTTTGTGGAGTAAGTTGTTGACGTGGTGTGGTTGTCGGTGTTGTCAATTAAGGAAAAGATTTATCTTTGTTGAGAGTATAATAATTATTGAGGTGGATAATTAAACTAAATAGGTAGGGTCTTGAATTATCCTTGATTACATAACAGGTAGTAGGTTAACTTTGTGATGTTTGTTTCGGTTTCAGAACTTTTTTAGGCGACTCTCTACATTTCCTATGGGCGGGCGTTTTATGCTAGATTTGTTCTTGGGATGACCCGAGATCGTTGGCGAGTAGGCTGGTACCGCGGAGGTGGCGATGGTGGCGAGGCTGGTGTACTTTTATATATTCTTTGGAGTTTTTGTTGTACATAATAATTTTTGTTGTAAAATAAATTGTTTGATGTTGTATTTATATTATTATTATTTTTAGTTGTTATGGTGTTGGTTAGTTCACCCGATGGATGAGTTGTATTATTTTATTGTCACGTTAAATGAAGTCATTTTTATCGTTGTCCATCGTTGGTGACTCTGTTTATTCGAGGATGATGGCGATGCCGACGCACCGGAAACGGTCGTTACGGTATGGTCCCCAATGCTTGACAAATGTTGTAAATTAGTCCTATTCTTTTACGGGATCGTCTTTGCCAACATTTTTCACTTTCGGGGACCATACTACAATATTTATGTGCTTTCGGGGCCGAATCTACAACAATGTAAAATACAACTTTGTCCCACATTTGCTCCAGGACCAAATTGGCGATCAACTCTATTTTAGTAGCGTATTTAGTTTAGTTTGAATTATGGTGTGGAGTATGAGGGTATATTTGGCAAATCAGAGAAAATATGACACGAACTTAGATGGCGTGGAGCACTGACATAGAGATTATATATGGGAGTAGATGTGAATTGTAAGTGAAATTCTAGTGTGCTTGGTAAACATAAAGGTGCAAAAATCAAATGGGTGTGAGTTTTGAGTGCATGCTTTTGACTTCTCTTCATATTTTTGTTGTAGTTGATGTTTCTTTTTTTAAGTTTAAGGTTTTTAATTCAAGTGTGTTTCACCTATTTAGTTTTAAAATTTTGCTCCACTTCCCGTTTTCATCCTACTTCCGTCCCACGAAGATAGAGTATATTATTTAAATAAAAGCTATTTTTATGACAGATCGAGTCCGTTTGGAATGAGGCGGCCTTGAACTATAAGTGTATATATATATATATATATATATATATATATATATATATATATATATATTATCTCTGTCCCAATTTTAATTGACTTTCACCATGCTCAGATAAATAAATTAATCTTCAAATACTCTTTAATTATAATATTAAAACTTTAAAAAATTAATTTATGAAAGTATGTTATTTTAAAAGATGAATTCAATTATATAAATTTTATATTTTTTAGAATAAGAAATAATTAATAATTGATTGTCAAAGTTGATAGCGGTTATTAGAACTTAAATTTTGTTGATTGAGCTTTTTAATCGATTATTTTATAATATGTATTTATGATACTTAGTGAAAATATATTAAATGTTATAATTGTAAATTTACTTTGCTATTAATATGTCAATTTTAAATTAATCGAAACTTCATATCAGTTAAGACTATATAGTTTGCTAATTTAAATAATTAAAAATTAAACTAGAGAATTGTGTGGGATAAGGAGTAGTTATTTAGAAACAATATTCAAATAAAAACTCGAAGAAAAAAGAAAATAATCTTTGCAATGTAATAACCAAGCGGCTGAAGATAGAGACGATAAATCTTAAATTTTTTTTTTATTAAACTAAGTAAAATGAAACTTGATACCCCAAAAAATATCCACAAAATTCGCTGCTTATATATAAAAGCGTGAATAAGAGTTGTGTTTAACTTACATTTTTCATTTACTAAATTACCCTTCTATCTAAAATCTAAAAGTTAGGAGTTCTAATAGGAATTAACTACTACTCGTCCATTTTTTTGTGCTTTGACATTTCGTATATGGCTGAACTTTAACTATCAATTATTCTTAAACTATATCTTAAAAATTATACGAAATAATATTATCAAACTATTTTCAAAGCGAATCTAATGATATAACTTTTATATTTGTTAAAATAAGTAATTAGTTATTAATAGTCAGCTTCACCGATATGAAAACGTCAAATAAAAAAAAATGGAGATAGTATTAAGTATTATACTTTATACTTGCATATACGTAAGTTTATCAATTGGAAGGAATCATCGGCCATCACGTGCGGTTTGAGGATGATCGTCATATCGTTTGGCGATATATCTTTATAATTGTAATGCGTCCCACGATTTTAATTAGCAGTGAATTGCGAATGGTCGAGAAAGTGGTACCAAGTTGCACTTTGGTTTCAATAGTGACACCGGTAGTAGTTTGAGTAAAAGTAAGTGGCCAAAGGATTCTTGTTTTGTTCCCAAAAGACAATGGTTCCTACAATTTTGACGATCAAAGCGCATTTGGGCCGTCCGTTTGGGCCCAAAGAGTGAACTTTGAGGTCATGTTGGGCCAAATTCAAATTTTGTCTTTAATACCGTTCTTATTTCGAGTATTGTTGGTACGAAGGAAGCTTATCTTATGGTTTCCGAGCAAGTCATACGGAGTATTATTTACCTCTAAGACAAGAAAGATTAGAGCTTTCTCCATTCCAAGAGCTTATAAAGTCCATTTCCTTTATCAAGTCCATTCATGCAAAGGAAAGTTTTGTTGGTCAATCTTGAAGAAGACAAGCAGAGGAGAGAGGTCTTGTGAAACAATAATTATTTCTTAGATTTAATATTCCTTATCATTTGATTTCATTGTGCTTAAATTCATTTTGTCTTGATTTTGATGGACTGTTTTGTTTTGATTTTCTGTGGTTTCTTTCATTTTTTTGTTTCACAGAATTTGTAAAATAAATATGTATCCCAAAATTTTAGTAAAATAGTCAATTTACCCCTAAAAGTGGGTTTTCCCATGTTTCATAGTGTAAGTTTAACATCTTCGTTAAAATATGGACCAAAAAGATGCAACGTAATCGACTACGGGGTAAGCTGGCTAGAGTGCCACTATTGGGGACCAAAGTGCAACTTGGTGCCACTTTCGGGGACCATTCCGGCAATTCGCTCTTTAATTAACTTTGTTTATTTATCTTCAATGCGTGTTTAATGATTCAAAGGTACGATAGATAACCTGATTATTTTCTTCAGATTTTGCGTGTATAAGCTTTCAGCAGTTGATTCGTATATAAGAATATGCCTCATATATTATATTATTAATTTATTACTTCTTTCTATGATAGTTTCGTCATATGTCATTTTAATCTTTAATATATTTTATGTAGAATTATTATTATTATTATTATTATTATTATTATAACAGGTGTTAGTTAAGTAATCATATATTTTTTGTAGAATTATTATTATTATGTAGAACTATTGTTATAATTATTATAATAAGTATTAGTTAAATAACCATATGATTTTAGTAGAATTATTATTATTATTAATAATATTGTTATTTAATTCCATGCAAATATGAATTTTATATATTGGGATCCACAAAAATTTAAATTATATTTTTTAAATCATACCAATTTAAACGACATAAAATCAAATATTTCGATGATATTATATTGATGATCGATTCGTCAATACATTTAGTCAGAGGAGATCAAATTGTTAAAGTAATATTTATATCTCTCTATAGACATCTCAGTTTCGTATAGTATCTCTTTATGGATATCGTATTTTATTGTAATTTTTTATATTATATTTAAATAGTTATTTGTGATCAAAGTATCCCTTCAAAATATAAAAATATTAATTAGAAAAAAATTGAAGAGTGTAATTTTACAGTTTTAGAAATGATTTAAATTAAATATAAAAATGTATCAATGTTAATAAATCGATTACAAATGTGGTGCACGTTTCCTTTACTAGTTTAAATATATGTATAATATTATTATTACCAAAACCCTATACCCTAATCTTTATGCAAGCAAGAAGCCTAGTTCATCACAATGAAAGACAATTAATAAAATAATTGCGACAACTAACGTGCCCCCTTCTTCAAACTTCATCAGCATTGTTTTCCTCTGAATCCTCTAAGTCACCAGTGGAACCCTCTCCAATTTCACCAGTTAGATCAACAAGAACAAAAATCAACTGCCCATCATCATATCGAACTGCCCAAAGCTGCACAATGCTATCTACGTGAAGACCATTTCTATTCACAATATTAGTCCATGTTTCCCTCAGAACAAGACACTTTCTCCATTTGGCCAATACCACATTGTCAGTCCTTTCGTGGTAGTTTGGTTCGATTATCTGAACTTTAAAGGGCAATGTTCCTTTTTCATGTTCTTTAAGAAATTGGGTCATTTGACCTCGTGGAATCGATAACCTGTGTTGGCCACTGTCAATATCAGACATGAACAATTTCTTTTTGATAACTAGAATACATTCGGAAACATGTCTTCCATGTCCCAATTGAAGAACCCTTTGTTGGAGATATTCTGGAATTCCTGGGGGTGCTAGAACATCATTATTTTCATTAACCTGATGACTTGTTCTTCTAGCCCTTTCTTTATTCATCTTCGATTTAGTTTTAGCAAACGGGCATGTCTTGTTTCCTTGATTATTCTGCAAAGGCTTTGGAGCCTGACTACTAGTACTAGGCGGCATATTTTGATTAATGATCACAGAACTATTATTCAACTTCAATTTGATTGTCATACCAGGATAATACTTTACGTTGTTTATTTCTGTGATGGGTTTTTCCAACGACCTTTCAATTCTTGGTATTTCAGGCTTATTAGAACATGAAATAGAATCCGCAGAAGAAGAAGAATGTGTGTTGTCTTTTTCAGTCATTGGCGTTTTCAACGACCTTTTCCCCTTTGGAATTTGGCTCTCGGAACTTGCAAAATAATCCAAAGAAGAAGAGGGATTCTTTCTTTTGTTGTTTTCAGATGCATTATTTTCTTGGTAATAAAGTTTAGAGGCGATCCCAACTACTTCAGCAAGAATATCAAGCTTAGTGCAATCCTCTTTGTCCTCTAGGTGTTTCACATCTTCATACGTTATTAGTTCCCTCACCATCTTCATACGTTATTTGATTAGTGCTGGATTTATTTTGCAAAGAAAATTGTAGGAAAGAAAAAGTAATGTTTTTGGCCTCAGGTTTGTATGAAAGTATAGTGGTAGAGGGTTTTAACATATATAGGGTGGGATTTGCGAAACCGAGGAGGGCTTGGATAACTATTGGATTTAAGCGTGTGTTATGTCCAAGTGGAGTTTAAGTAGGATTGGTTATGGAAATATTTAAAGTTAAAAAATTAATTTGATGATTGGCTGGAACTAAAGAATATAGAGTTGGATGTCCGAGCCTGAGTAGGATTTATTTGGAGTTAAGTAGCGTAGATAGAATTGGTTATGGTAGTAACAATTTAGTAGTTTCCTAATACGGAGTATTGTTCAACTACGTTAATTAGAGGTTTGCAAAAATAATCCAACGGCCACTCGCTCAAACTTGACCCAATCCAATAAAAAATGATAGGGTTTTTTTTAAAAGCTCGTGCACGGGTAGTGAAGTGATAAAAAAAGTAGAATATATGAATTTGTACATGTGAGTTCGTGACCTCTTCTAAAGAAGGTTCAGATAAATATCATTGGGCTAGATGCATTTGGTCCTTTTTTATATATTGAGTTAGTCTGAGATCACCAACTGCAACCTCTATCTCAATGTCTTAACAAGGGGATACATATCAAAATTAGATAGGATGTCAAGTTAGCAAGCCCCAATTTAAAAAAAATAAAAATAAATTAGAGACCTGTCATGTTCTTATTGATGTGTCACATATCGACACAACAAATGAGATAGAGGATCCTTTCTCCATTGATAAGTTGGCTTGAGATTACCTGTTGTCTTAGCATCTATCTCGATTCCTAGTCGGGGATATATAGATGTCAAAATGAGATACAATATGTTAAGTTAGTGGGCCCAATTTTAAAATAACTGGAGACTTGAAATAATAACTCATCAATAGAGAAAATTATCCTCTATTACAAAATTGTTTTACTTTCGAAAATAATTCATCTCATCCATTACCACTTAACCTCTATATAAGTATTTTGGTTCTTTTGATCAAGAGTACATAAATTTAGCAATGTCGAGACTGTACGAAGAGTTTGATAAAAGGAAGCTTGATGTTCTCCATAATTTCTTTTATAAAATATGAAACGAGAACAAATTCAAAATACTTTAGTGATTCTAAAGATTTATAACCATGTTGAATAAGTGTTTTAACTTCTTTGATAATGTTATCAAGAACTCTACGTCTAGCGTTAATAAAGTACTTAATACATAATATAATTTCTAATAAAATATTTGAATATTTTTTTCTAAATAATCAAATATTTTTCGACAAATGGAGTACAATGTAAGTAAAAGTTGGGGAATGTATAAGTATATTATAAATATAGATTCTATTGATGAATAATGTGTCGTTGATTACAATAAAGGTGTCTATATTTATAGACAAATACTAACACTAAACATAATATAACTGGACCAACAATCACGGCCCAATAACAATAAAACATAAATCTAGTAGGAATAATAGTTTCCGGATCTTTCTCGACAATGTCTCGATCTATCTCAGTAGGAATAATAGTTTATGGATCTTTCTCGACAGTATGCCGATCATCGTCTGTACCGCCGAGTTGGAGCATGCACAAGTAAATGCCCAACTTGAAAATAAGATAATCATCGTCGTCAATTGGTTGCTTAAACCGCTTCAACTTGCGCTATAATAAAAAATTTCAGCATCTCGCCGGATAGTAGATAAGTGCGTATTGGACTCACATGGGAGCAATGCGTATAGGATTCGTCGAACTTAATAAATATAGAGGGTCAGATATTTCATCAAGTAATAAATATCGTAGATAATAAAAAGTGCCAGCGTATAGATAGATCTAGTAAAGTGTATAGTGAATTTCGTCGAACCCAATGCGTATAGGACTGTGAGATAATAGATCCCCAAACATCTCGTTGGATCGGAATAATAATAATAATAATAATAATAATAAAATTGATAAAATAAATTATCTAGACGGTTTGGACTCAAATATCAAAACAAAATACTTTTTTTTATTCAAAAAAATGTCAGAACAATCACTAATAATATTTTCATTATTAGGAGCAAACCAAACCGAAAAAGAGCCTTAACATTGGCCAATATTCCAACAGATTGTTGGACGAGATTTACCACCTCATTCCCATAAACACGCCTCCATAGTAACAGTCTCAACAAATTAAAGAGAGAAACCATTTTTTTCGAATAAAGTAAATTCTTTCAAGCCAAGTAATAAGAGATCGAAAACAGTAAGAATGAACAAAGCAACTCATAGACTCTGGATTCACCAGAAACTAAAATAAGTAATAAAAAAATATAAATTCAATAAAATCGAAATTCTACCGGTGAGTATCACATAGTAAAAATCCATCGGCGAGGCATCGGGAAATTTTTATTTAGGCGCCGAAATCGATAGACTCGTCTGGTATTTAAAATATAAATATAGATTGTATTAATGAATAATGTGTCGAGTTGATTACAATAAATGTACATATATTTAGAAACAAATACTAACAACTAAATCTATTATAATTGAGCCTGCATGTCCTTGCATGCGATAATAATAAAAGCATGCTTTTAGTAGAATGCTTTTCGATAATGTCTCGTCATCACCAGTAGGAATAATAGCTTTGGATCTTTTCGACAGTGTCGATGTATCTCAATACTTTACATATTATAGGAAGTGGAGTACTGAATAAACCTTTCATTTATATACTGATTTCAATCACTATTGTTACGTTGCGTATATAAAAAAAATCGAAAGCATACAATAGTCCCTTTCATTTGCTCATGGACAAAATAAAGAATTTTACCATCCAATATTTTGTAGCCAACACAAGCAAGTACCAAAATAAAAATATCATTGAAACATGTTTTACCAATGAACTAACGGGATATAAACAATTTTCGATTCTCTATTTATTAATGTGCCTCATTTTATATCTCATTAATTAATTAATTGTATATCATATTTTAGGAATATTTTAAAGATTTATGGTATAACAACATAATATTTTATATAGAAACATATAAAAATATTGGACATAGTATATGATATATAAAGCGATAGAGGATCCGAAATGAATATAAACCTAAATGAGAACCAACAACGAATATCTTATGACTGAGATCCCTTTACATACTTAACCTTGCTTAAAGGTAAAATAAGTAACTAAGCATTTAGGTGGCAATATTAAAAGCTAAATTGATAATTATTACCACCTATAATCCAACCATCTCCCACCAATAATTCCTCCACCATAGCTCCTCACTCCAAAAATCCCTAACAATCCGACATTTTCAAAATGAAGCACATCAAATCAGACAAAAAAAAAATCCCTCCTACTTAATATTCTACCTAAAATACAGAAATCAATTGCAAATGCAGTAAAATTGAGTTGAGGAAGAAAATATATTGGAGAAAATTAATAACAATGTCTGAGTAGTAATTTTATTCATATTCAAATTAGGTTGAGGAAAATATATTGGAGAAAATATATATTTTGGTTAGTAAATTATATTATTTGTTCTTCGTTTTAATGTTGTGAATAATTTTTATTCATATTCTCATTTGAAAATAATTTTGCAGGTGTTTTGGTGAACAATTATTTGAAAAGAAGATGAAAAAAAGAAATAAACAAATCAATGAATGACTAAAAAAATTACAAAATGAAATATAATGAATTCGAAAAAAAATCTAAAATAATAATCGAATTTGAAATTCGAAAGTATGATAATAAATCAAAAATTTAAAGCAAAACATAAAATGGAAAGTATGATAAAAAGATCATGAAACAATCAATTAGTTTTGAGATGAAATTTGAAATTCAAAAATCAAATCATAAAAACTGGTTAGTGGAAGCGAAAAAAGGAAACAAATAAATCAACTACCGAAATTTTAGCAACTACCCAAATTTATAGGAATCGATTATTTCCCTTTATTTATTTATTTTCAATAAAAACATGAAAGGACAGAATTGCCCTTATTTTAACATACTCATTAAATCAAAAAACCACTTAAACATATGATCTAATGATTTCGCTTAAGCCACACAAAAGTAGTAACTCTTATGACTCAATCTAGATCATCATAATGTCAAATTAATCCCAAAGAAACTTCAATTAATTCATAAATCATTAATTAGATCCATGGATAAATAGACCTTTTATGTTAATTAAAACTCATTAATCACCCAACTAAGTCATCCCAATACAGTATATATAATACTCCGTATTCCAAATTCTTGGATCTCTCATGGGATTTAAATCACAAAACCATGTGACTCAATAAGTCAATATTGTCCAAAGTTTTTGTTACATGTCCCATAAATCACGGTCCCAATGAGTATGGCCTCACCAAAAATTTAGCCCAGGAAATCTTATTTTGATATATATATATATACAAGTTGCATTATGAGACCAACTGACATAACCGATCTTGTCAGCAAACCTCAATTTTCTCGCCTTCTTTCATTAAAATATTCATTCTTTTTCTTGTATAAATATATAGTTCAAGTCTTCAAGATATGCACCTAGTAAGTTGTCTGAAAGGCATATCCCATTGCCACTTGTATCCCCCCCCCACCCCAACACCTTCTTTTTCTTCTTCTACACCTCAACATACCTTTCATACATGATTCTTGATTCTTGAAATGGCTTTGCAGTTAAGAATATTAGCTGCAGTATTTGTTTTGAGTTTAGTTGGAGTTTATGGTGATATTCCATCTACCCTTGATGGTCCCTTCAAGCCTATCACTGTTCCTCTTGATCAGAGTTTTAGAGGGCATGCTATTGACTTGCCAGACAATGATCCAAGAGTGCAAAGGATTGTCAATGGCTTTGAGCCTGAACAAATTTCTGTTTCTTTGTCTACAACTCATGACTCTGTTTGGATTTCATGGATCACAGGTTAGATTCTGTGTTTTCTTGATCAGTTTAAGTTGAGTTCGGATTCTTTATTACTCTTTTTTTTTATAGTTGTAGGAAAAAGAATTTGTTTTTTTATAATTGTCGTTTTAACATAATAAAATGATATCATTTTTATATTTTTAATGTACTTTTTTATTTTTATCTTTTAATTAAATATGAAATAGATAATATTATTTTAATTGATTACCAAATTCTACATTTATTATAATTTTTTACTACTTTTTCTTTTGCTTTAATCTATATGCAAATTTGTAAAATGACAACTAAAAAAAAGAAAAAAGCATAGGGAGTATTCAGTATAGTTCGTATGACATTTTCTTATGTATTTAATTTTTTTATATTAACTTTTCAAAACAATTAAACATGTCACGTAGAAAGATTCTATGGATACTTAACTTACTAGATTGAATTTTTTTATTGAGAATTGAGATGTTTAAAGGGCAAGTTTAGATTAGTGAAACGTTGTCACTTTTATTAAGTAACTTGTAGCGATGAATTTCTATGAGCTTAAATAATTAGCGGTAAATCTTGATGTTTGAAAGAATGCAAGGTTTTTTTTTCCAACTATAGACACGCTAGAAGAATGCAAAAAACAATTAATTAGCTTGCTACATACAGCATCAACAATTTTTTTTGTTACGGGCGTACTGTAGCCGCTACTCATCAAATGCACATCGGATAGACTCGGGCTGACAAGATCAAAATGTCTCTCTTTGGATTCAGGGGTTATAAGTTTGAATCCATATTAAATGAAATTGTTTATAAAGTAATACAAACTAGTTGACTGGAAACAAGTGCTGTTGATTTTTTTTGGACAATATTTTGCAAATTAAACTATATGATGATCAAGATGTCTCACCATATTTAACAAGGTTTTTTAGATTGATATTGAGCATTTATTTGATTTTTTTCCCTTACAGGGGACTTCCAAATTGGTGATAACATTAAGCCATTGGATTCAAGTACAGTGAAAAGTGTTGTTCTTTATGGGAAACATGAAGAGTCTTTACATCACAATGCAAGTGGTCAATCTCTCATTTATAATCAACTTTATCCCTTTAAAGGGATGAAAAACTACACCTCTGGGATTATACACCACGTTCGACTTAAAGGTATGCTTATCGAGTCTCGCCACCAGGACTTTTGTAGAAGAAACTTGATGTGCATACATTAACATTAATATTAACATGTTCCAATGTGTTTGAAGAGGCTCTGCCTTTGAATAGTATGTAGCCTAACCCCTGTAATAACATATGTATATACAAGTTCTAATTACATCTTGAATAGCGGTCGAGGAAACAGGTTGTTATGTATTTTTAAGACCTTACCTTAATGTATCTTCTATTACAGGATTGCAACCTGACTCAATATATTATTACCAATGTGGGGATCCATCCATACCAGCCGTTAGTGATATATATCATTTTAAGACGATGCCCATTTCCGCGCCAAAGAGTTATCCTAGCAGAATAGCTGTGGTTGGAGACTTAGGCCTAACTTACAATACCACTTCAACAATAAGTCACTTGATGAGCAACAAACCTGATCTACTTTTACTTGTTGGGGATGTCAGCTATGCGAATTTGTATTTAACGAACGGAACTGGTTCTGACTGTTATTCTTGTTCATTTGCTGATACTCCTATTCACGAAACATATCAACCTCGTTGGGATTATTGGGGAAGGTGAACATCTAAACCTCTATCATGTTAAAGACTTGCCCTGTATTACTTTCACCGAACTTTTTAAATTATGTCAACATTATTATGAGTGTCTTATCTTCCCTCTTTTTTTTTAGGTATATGCAGCCATTTCTGTCCAAAGTTCCTATGATGGTGGTTGAAGGAAATCATGAAATAGAAGATCAAGCAGAAAATAAGACATTCGCAGCATATAGTTCTCGGTTTGCTTTCCCATCTGAAGAGAGTGGATCGTCATCTCCATTTTACTACTCCTTTAATGCAGGAGGCATACATTTCATAATGCTTGGTGGATATGCAGCTTATGAAAAATCCGGTAACATTACATGCCCAACCTACCTTTTGTTCCCAGACTCGATATCCCTTTGCTTGCCTTGAACCATAAAATGAGAAATTTGCCATGAACTAGGCACCGATTGACTAGTACAAACCCACATCTGACACTTGCTTTCACATTTCAGCGGATCAATACAAGTGGTTGGAGAGAGACCTTGCTAAAGTTGACAGGAGTGTGACTCCTTGGCTCATTGCTACTTGGCATCCACCTTGGTACAGCTCATACACAGCACATTATAGAGAAGCCGAATGTATGAGGGTGGCAATGGAAGTCCTACTATATAAGTATGGTGTCGATCTAGTCTTCAATGGTCATGTAAGCAAGTTCTCATTAATTTGATAGTTGTTAGATTTCATATTTTTTTCCAACATTGAGAGTATAATATGATTATATATAACCATTTGTCTAGTATCTCCATTGTCATAGTCGATAAGTGTAGGCATCGAATTTGACCTCTGATCTGAATATGCAACTGTGAATTACCCATCCACTTTGTTTGAATTGCAAATATATTGATAGAGTGTAACTTTGAACATTTTTCTTATAGTTCCTGTGACACAAGAGTAGTAAAACATCTTTAAACAACATGCAGGTTCACGCCTATGAGAGATCAAACAGAGTATATAACTACACTTTAGATCCTTGTGGACCGGTATATATAACAGTCGGTGATGGTGGAAACAGAGAGAAAATGTCGATTACACATGCAGATGAACCAGGGAATTGCCCTGAACCATCCACTACACCTGATAGTTTTATGGGTGGCTTTTGTGCATACAATTTTACATCAGGTCCTGCAGCTGGAAAGTTTTGCTGGGATCGTCAACCGGATTATAGTGCATACAGAGAAAGTAGCTTTGGCCATGGCATTCTAGAGGTATTCTCCCGTTATGCATTCACATGATATGTTCAACTTTATAGACTCTTAATTCACCATTACTCTCGTGTTAACATTGTTGCGATTTTTTTGCAGGTAAAGAACGATACACATGCGTTATGGACATGGCACCGCAACCAAGACATGTACAATAGAGCAGCAGATCAGATATACATTGTGAGACAACCTGAGAGATGTTTGGTCGACACTCAGGTAAATAAGCTTCAACGAAAAGGAAAATATACCTCAGCGACGAAAAGCATGTCATATGAGATCTGAGTTAGCATACTTGCCCAACATTCATAGGAACCTTAGTTACCTAGGATTATAAGAGCCAACTTATTATCTGGCTATTACAGCTAGTATATCGATTGGAAAACAAAACACATCGATATTGAATAGCACGACTTCGCGCTATTAGAGTGCCAAGACTAGTTTACATTCTTCACAGAAACTTCAAATTCTAAGGATAAAAGTTTTGAAGAGCTTGCTCTATCATTTGAAGACGTTGTTACGTTTGTATATTTATTGTTTCAGAATCTGACTTGAATAATTTGGTTTTTGATTTTTTTATTTTTAAGGAAGCGATCTTCTTGAAATGACATTTGAAGGACATGTAATTCCAAAGCAACATATGGGGCATCGGTCGTAAACATGAATTTTGAGCATCCATTATTCATGTTGAATTTGGAATATATACTGGAATTTATTTGGAATATGATTTTATTCTGTTAACATTTATACAGAATTAAAGAAATGAAATATCGTCAATGCGTTCAGTTTAATAATGTTTCATACAAAAAATTATAATTAGAAAAGAATTTCTCCCCTGTTGAGTATTCACTAATTAAACCAAAGAACAAACAAATCACTCCTCTTTATATAAAAGTGTAGGTTGTGTTTGTTTCGTTTTACATTCACCAATTACTATTTACTCTTATTATAATATTTTTGTGATAACAAAATATGTTTCTTAAGGATTTTAAAAAGGATACGATTCGATAATTAATAAGTCTTAGAATTTTTGTAGAAAAATTATACTTGAATTCAACGTAGTTGTAGTTATCTACTCTCTTATAATATGTACAATAGATATCTGAAACTTTTCGTATGTATGTTATTCTGCAATATCTTAGGTATCAACGTTTTCGTCGGAATTATATAAAATATTATTATACCCAAGCGTATAAAAGTATTTGATATAATATTGACTTTGATTTTTAATTTTATAGTAACAATAGAAGTAAATTTCATTTTAATATAATGAATTAGTCCACTCATACTATATTTTTTGTATGATAATTATTCAATTATAAATTGAAAAAATAATTTTCTAATCCAAAAAATTACTATTAAAAGAATATAATAAATTATTATATGATATTTTTGTATTAAATTTGACAATTGAAATAAAAAAAAAGTGTCAATTAAATATCTGTCTCCTCTATCCCCAATAAATTATTAAGGTTTGAATTTGAATTTTTCATAGATTAAATGTCTAATTCAAATATATTTATTTCTGTTGCATAATATTTGGTGCAAATTATCAAATAATAATTTTTTGAATGTACTTTAATAATGACATTAAATTTATTCAAATCAGAATTATGTTTATGGATGAATTCGTAAAGTTTATTAATTTAGATCTTAAATCGATGATGTGATCGTTTAGTATGAAGAGTAATAGATTTGGATATTTAATTTCAAAATTTAGTTTTTTATTATAATATATATAACATGTTAGTTTTATGTAAATAAAAATATATTTATCTATAAACTATAGTTGCAATAATTAATTAGAGGTTAATTGATATATGAAAGAAATTAAAAAATTCAATCTTTCACATTTATGATTGATTGGTAATTAGTAAACTAAATAAGACTATATTATTTATAATAATACTTATTAGTTTTCACTCACATGTAATCTCATGCATCGATATTATGGTTTAAAAATAAATGCATGAATATATATATATTATATATATAATTCGGCTTTATTGATGAGCGTTCGATGTCTGAATCATTATCGCCGTCTTATTTGAATGAAACGTTTGATAGCACATATTAAAAGTTGTTATTTATGTCAAAAAATTAAAGTTCATGCTCCAGTAATATTAATCATATAAACTATTGAGGTTTAACTTTTTATTAAAAAATTATTACTAAAATATAATTTTAAATGAGGCATGTCATTTTTATTCAATTGATTTATTATAATTAATTTGGAATATTTAATTCGAGCAAGGACATCAAATGTGTGGGACAACTTTTGGGCATTTTGCGTGGCTAAAATTGAAAATTTCATTAAAAATCTTGAGATTATTGATTTTATTGCAAATATTGTGGTGTCATTAATTAAAATATGAAAAAATAAATACATAAAATAAATTGAATAGTAAAACTATGAATAATTTATCTCTTGTCGATTGAGAAGTGATGTTTTAATAATAAATAAAATATTATAAGGTACATTTTTATTAAAGAGAAAATGTAATATTTTCTAATAATAAATAAAATTCGTAATGTACGTTAACTTTATTAAGCGAAATGAAGAGGTATAGTATGAAAACTTTTAAATCTATTATTAAAATTATAAGAAATCATATAATTATAAATTACGTAATTCTTTTTATTTATTATCTCGGTTTAAATATTTGAAGCGTAAATCTTTACGTCGATACGTTCATTTATTAGTAATCCTCAAAAGTGCTACAATTTCCTCGCTCAAAGACCGTAAGCCATCCTACCAATCCACGTTTTGTATCTTTAGAATCAATTATTCCAAGTACAATAATAATAATCTTCGAAATCTCACAACTAAAGTCGATGTAACCAAGTGTAATCTCAACTCAGAGTTAAGGTGCATGCTTGATAATGCTACAAAATGAGATTCTGATTATAAAGCTATTTTGATAATCCAACAAACTTGAATCACTACTAAAACAGAACCAAGTCTCAACTTAACTTCTTTTTCTTATTTAACCTGCTCCCACGGCACCTTTTTCCTTTATTTCATCGACCCGTCTTCCTTAACATGGTCACCCACACAAAACTATGTAGATAGACCAAACCGAACCAAGTCTTATCACACTAAGTGGGATGCAAAAACTATATGTGGGTATCAACACACACAAAATGCAAAAAGGGTACCAAAAATTTATATATTTTCCTCTCGAATGGAATTCAACGAATGTTACATTTGCTAACTCATTGTGCAATTTAAAGAATGGTATAAAAACTATGACATGTTGTACACTCACCTCCACCTTCTCCTGTGCTAAGGTGTGTTGTTGCTCTCTAATACATAAAAAATCTGCAAAGGAGAGGTTCATGTCATATTTTTTCATAAAATAAGATGTATGCCTCGCAGCGAAGTACTTCTTCCAATTTGACCTCATGAACGTGAGCATCACTTGCATGATACCACTTAAAATCTCCACCTCCATTTTCCACGATTTGAGAGCTTTTCTTGCCTCCTCTCACGTATGCAACATAGTGGCCTCCCCTCATAGATCCTGAATGTTCCACCACCCCCAGAAGACGATATTTGTAGTCATCTCTCTTGTTGCATCTGCAATGACATTAAATAAATTAGTTAAATCATCTTATACTTAATACAATTAGCAAATTCTCAAAAGAAAATAGATTATTACTCTTGGTGGAAAAGGGTTGTAGTTGCACACCATATACAAAGTAAGGAATTAGCATGAATAACAAGTGGATCCACGTTGATAGCTTGCCGCAGCAAGAACAGCTATAGGCAGTGGAATAGTATTACAAGCTATTGATATAATGAAAACTTATGGTTAACTAAGATCAATGCAATGATGCAGGAATGTGGCCATTCGAGGTCATTCTTCTACAACACTGTAAAGTCTATTGAGCAAAGCACATTTTCCTCAGTTACCAGAGTCTTCATAACTTTATTATAAGATTATATGTGATAAACTGTAATTTGGTTGTCACATGAACTGTTAAATGTTAACATGTCTACTCTTGGTTCCTTAGGATCACCTACACATTTTATATCTCATTTAATGACATATATTTACTAACTCCCTACCTTAAAGTGCGTGATTGGTTAATTTAAAAAATGTTTTTAAACTGAAAAAACCTGCACATGTGGAAACTCCTTTAAGGGTGTGTCACCTATCGAGACACCCATCTGTACTAAGGATCCCAACTGCTCCTTAGTGTATTGACATATATCAAACTATTTCACCTCTTTATAATCCACTATGGAACTTCATCTTCTTCATATTAAGAACATTTTATGACACAGACAACAGTAAAGAACAATGAGCAAAACATCAGATATCAAGGTGTCATACCACTGCACAAAGAGAGTATCATAACTACAACATATAAGAGTATTATCCAACCAAGATTCAAGAGGAATGTTCAATCCCATCAGATTCAAGAAATTAAAGTTCCAACCAAAAATTTCTTGGCAATTAACATTGCTCATGATAACCAAAACACAAAAAAAATTCTTTCACCAATTAAGATAAAATCCATGCTATATTATTACATATGGACGGACAAACACAAAAGGATGCAGGTAATAACAGAGATAAAAAATGAAGAGATTAGTATTGTGTTAATTTGTGGTAAGTTGCAGAAGAACAAAGTTTTATTGTTGATATCCGAAACCAAGATTATGTATGGATGATAAGAAGTATAAAAGAACAATTCCATGGACTAGATATATCTTACTGTTAGAATTATATAAGAATTGATGAACCTTAGATCATGGGGATACTTCATGCTTCCTCTTAGTATAAAGTACTTACGAGTATTTAATAAATGTTGTTCAATAAAACCAATGCCCTATACTACAGTTGTGTATCATTCTAAAGCTCTTTACGTCTGTATACAAATAAGGTCCAAAGGAATCAAGATAATGCTAGGATCAGCTTATTCCATTTAGCATTTATGAATTTCATTAAATGAAAGAAGACGAGTGGAGAATTAGTACAAGGGGCTGAGTCAGATCATTTCTCTTGACATCTCTTCCTCATTTCAATAAACCATCTTAGTCAAGACTGACAAAACATTATTAATTGCTTAAGTTATTACTTAGTCTTGCTATCTGGAATACCAATATCAATTGACACACTTTATCAAGACAAGAATGTAATGATTTGAGAAACACTCTTTGCCTTCAATATTATGAATGTTTAGCTTGAACTCTAATCATTCTTATTTTCTTGAAAATTATCAAGACATCGCAAACTGTGAGTTTGTTTGGCAGTAGTAAAAATAGAGAAGCGACTTAAGAAGATTCGTTTGCAAGTCAAAAGGGAATTTTTTTTTTTAAAAATTAAGAAATTGCACAATAAGAAGACATACAAATGTTAAGCATATGTTTTTCTTTAAATAAAATCAACCGGTAAAAGCATGGATGACAAAATCACACCTGGGGTCAATGTATGGCCTTATATCAATTGAATCTCTGAAACCAATATGCCCTTTTAACTTATTCAACCGACCTCTAGCATCTTGGTAAAACCTTTTCAAATGGATGGTGAGAATAGGAGGAGCTCTGTTGATGAGAATCTTTTTTGTTGCATCTCTCTTGACCTTCACATTCTCAGAGTCTATCTCTTCATCCTCACTTCTTTTAGATTGAGAACCTGCAGCAAGTGATGTAGATTCTAGCAGCTGTGTGGAATCATTGACTCCTTGAACATTCTCAGGTTCAGTGGTATCGCTGTTATGACTTTGAGGCAGGAAATGGTCATTTGAACAAGAAGATTCAGATGGATTGTAATCAGACTCTTCTTTCTCATGTTTTCCATCTTCTGTCCCAGACTTTGTAGGTTCCTCACTTGTTTCAATCATGTCATTAGTCTTACTATTGACTTCTGCATCAAATGACAACTGGACTGCACCATTGCTATGAGGAATATCCTCTACTACCGTTCCATTACAAAGGCTTCCCGACTCGGTGGAAACGTGCTGCTTTTCACTTAGACTAAATCCAACTCTTGCATTAGTTTCCTTGCATCCATTGATCGCGGTACCTGACTTAGGAATTGGTACTGCCTTTTCCAATTTCATCTTCTGCTCATAGACAAGTTTGGAACAATTTTCACATTTCCAAGCATGTTCATCTTTTGATAAAAGCTCAGGCTTTATAAAATAAGATAAGCAGCGTTCAACAGACACCGGCAAGTCAGAGTTATCCACTTCATGGTCAGACTCACTGCTTTGCCCAACTATTATGCCAGTCTGTACAGTTTTTTCCTCTGAAGACTGTAAAGTTGCCACCTCAGCCTCGGGTTCATCAAATAAGCCCCCAAAGCCATCAAATTCTGAAATTTTATTATCACACCCAATAACTGGTGACGGACCCTCACCTTCTCCCATGAATATTTCACTTGGTGTATTCTCTTCGTATGGGAGCAATATTATTGCAAAGTCTTGAACCTGCAAAGGTACCTCATCGTCAACATTTGAACCACTAAATGGGACACAATCACCAGAAGGGACACAATCACCAGAAGTTGAATTAAGAACAAAATTCTGGGCAACATTTTCGGTTTCTGGGTCTGACACAAGATTTATCTGGGAAGCCATGCCATCGCCATCTGATAATTGACCAGGTTCACAGAAATCCAGCCATGTCAGATCATTAGAGTTAATTGCATCAAACGTACCCGAAGGCATGACATCATTACTAGAATCAAGAGTACTCTTCTGAGCACCATCTTCTTTATCAACAACATGGTTGACCGAGGAATTACAGACATCCGTTGCCAAATCTTTTTCATTTAACAATGCTTCAGGAGAAAGGAAGTCCAACCATGTGGTATCATTAGTTGGCATCAGGAACTCACTAGCCTTTTCCTTTCCTGGCCTGGAATCAGAATTTTGATCCATTAAGTTCTTTTGTAAGTCACAACCTTTTTCATTAGTTGGGGAAATTGTTTTGGAAATCTCTAATGATGCACAATCATATGTAGCGGAGGATTTTTCGTCAACAGCATGCTCCTTAGATTGTACTTGGGAAAAAGATTTGATTCTAGTTGATTGTTTTGAGGCACATTGATCCGACGAAACAGTTGAATTGTTGCTTACTTTAGCACGGATTCTAGCACTTCGTTTGGGAGGTGGATTTGGTTTCTTAGAGCGAGAAACTGGTTGAGGCTTTCTAGATGGTGGTTTCTTTGTTGGAACAGGTAATGAAATATCTAAGAAAGGCTCATAAACTGTTGAAGAATGACAACATTCTAGACAACTGACAGTGCTAGAAAGCTGTCCACCAAATATACAATCCACAAAAGTTGGATCAGTTTGAGATGACTTACACTCTTCCAGGGAGGATTTCTTTTGTTTTCTGGCATTCAACTCCTCAGTACACCAAGCATCAAGCAAACAACGAAGTAATTCATGACTGTCATGCTGTTGGTATCCTCTGAATTGAGGAGCTTTTGAACACACACACCCAAAAAAGGATTTTGGATTGATAACATTTCTTAAACCAGCTTCGGGATTAGTGTCCATAAACAGTTTTTTCAACGACATTGTAAGAGGCCCAAGAGATTCCTCAAATTTACAGAAATAATCCCTTAACTTATGCATAGCTAAGAGATTCTGCATCACAGAGTTGAAAAAGCATGTATTTCCTAGATTCATCAGACCTCTTGCCATATAACCACTAATTGCATCATGGTCAGTCGATGCAGAAGTTACAGCACTTATCCCACTAGCAACACTTCCTGTCCCAAACCAAATATCCTCAACATCTATAGCAGGTGTTCGAGATATCCCTTTAATAAGTTTCACCACATCACATAAAGGATCTTTTGTTTCCCCACCATCTTCTGCTTTTTCTATAGGTATAATTGTATTGCATTGGAAGCACCACCGAAGCCGGGGATTTTGGAACTGAACAGCCAATGGATGATGATGCTGTCTTGCATGACGAACTGCATGACTCTGACCTGTAGTCGGGAATCCGACCCCTCCACAAGAAAAATGGCCACAGCCCAAGCACACCCAAACTGCTTTGGACTCACCCCCACATTTCTTCTTTCCCTGTTTACCTTTTCCCTTCCCAGCCTTTCTATCTACCACGCCTTCCCTACAGTCTTCACACCTAAGAGGTTCTGAAGACTTAAGCTTCTCTGATACTTTCTCTAAAATAACACCCTTATCAATGTGTGGGCAAATTCTTTTCTCTATCGCTACTAGAACTCCATCTTTAGGTGTCTCGTTGTTCGTGGAACTCTGCTGCAAAACACTGCTAATAGAAGAAATTGTGTCCTTTGAAGATGGATTCACAGGACGCTTATCTATATGACCACTTCTAGCTTTCTTCTTCATCTTTTTTCCCATTTCCACCTACTGCACAAATTTACAAAAGCAAATCAATACTTCAACACACTATAATATATATATATATATATATATATATATATATATATATATCCATATTCTTTACTTTCAACAGATTCTAAGAGGTTTAGGAGATTCATCAAATCATACACATACTTCACTTCAGTTGTTTAAGTACAGTTGGCAAAAGACGGTAGGACTCTTAGGTCAATTCGAAACAGCCTACCTATTATTATAACAGGGGTAAGGAGTAATGCTCTATACTAATGGTCCACCCCCCCCTGCCAAGGCAAGTGCCTCCTTCCTGAGGCATGCTAATGCCAAGAAGACTAGTAGGACAACTTATTATTAACTAAATGAAGCTTTTTTGATCATCAAAATTAACAAATCAATCAAATGAAATCATATACACAATCATGCAGCAAAATCTCACACTCAGAATCTCAACCCAAGAAAGGCACAACAATATTCTTTTCTTAATTCCGATCATTACTTCAAAAAAGATAACACTACCTCAGATCCCTTATAGCTTTCCAACTCTATAAACCCACTCGATAAGTAAACTAAAATCTCAAAAGCAAAATCACACCCAGGCAAAAAAAAAAAAATACTAGCTTCTCCCAAAAAGAAAGTCTAGTTCGAACTTCAATAGTCAAAACTAACAAACTTTGCGGCATCAATTGCCACATCAATTTTTATTCGAATCAAACTCAAACTTATCATATTAACTTTAATTCGAATCAAAATTATCATTTTAATATTAAAGTAGCTTGAAAATATTAATACTATACAACATATATAAAAGTATCGACTTCAAATTTTAAAACTCAACCTTTAACATTCAAATTTGGACAAGATTTTCGGTACAACAACAATAATTTCAGCTAGGAAAGTGAGACATATCATATTTGTATCAAAATCTACAACATATTCTAAATCTACTCATTTGTCAGTTTCAGACAACAAAAAAACAAATATATATGCAACAAAACACTATCAAAACAGCAAAACAAAAAACTGGGGTAAAATACCAAAAATGATTGACTTTACCCGATGAAGTGGATAAAAGGGTAGAGTAATTAGTTGTAGCTCCAGTAATAGATGGAAGTAAAAGTAAAAATCAAGAAAACCAAATTTAGAAGATACCCAATTAGGATCTTGTCAGGTTATTATAGAGATAGAGAAAATAAAAGGGTGGAGAGGGGCTGGGGTGGGGTGGGGTGGGGTGGGTTAGGGGGTGGGGGCAAAGAGGGTTTTGGTTGTGTATCGGAATATGGAGGGGTGAACGCGACTACTAGGGGGGTGTCTTTACCCTTAATCCTAGTGGTTTTTTCATTATCACTCTATTTGAGTATGTCAACAATGTCATTATCAAAACCAGATTGAAAATGGCTTTGATAACTGTATTTTTATTATAAATTATATAAAAAAGTAAATCAATTATTTTCGGTTGAACATCTACTACGTAAAGCTCATCGCATCGCCAAACTAACAAAGCGCAGAAATCTGCATGAATCCACTGAATACAAGTGATAAAATCTCACGCCCACATAACCATCAAATCCTATTGCAAGATAAAATTCGCGCCCATAACCAATCAAACCCTTAATGTGCATAAAATCTCATCAGTCCACGAACCACCGAAATCCTTAATAAATTTTAATATAAAATCTCACATAAGAAATTCAAAGTTGATGAAAATCATATGTTTTTAGACGCTCTAAACCTGAAAAAAAAAAGTAGAAAATTCGCTTCACCAAAGTTAATTGAATTAAATATGTCTTTGTTGTACTTCTTATCAGATACCACAAACTATTATATACTTAAGGTCCCAATAAGGCAAAACAATTGCAAATTTGTGAAATTTTAACTTTTGTTTAACAAGCACACTCGATTGAGAAGAACATTCACCTCTATTACACAATGTTTTGATTGTTAATGATGGGGAATGTATTATGCTATATATTTGAAACTATTTATTATATTACAAGCACGTTGAATAATATAATTTACCATGATTCACCTCAAACAAACAATCAACAGAATTGACGAACGAGGTAAAGGTAAACTTAAAATTTAGCGGATGTAAGGATAATCAAGGGGAATGTTTTAAAAATTATTTGAGAATTATTTAAGTTATTGATGTAAATGAATGTGAGATATAATTAAAATATAGAAAAAAGAAAACATTCGGATCTTTAAGACTCCGATTGAGGTTGTGAATTTATTTTGATTATAATGAATATGTTTCCATGATCTTTTTTAGTAGGTTCGGGCCAACTTTAATATCATAATAAGCTAGATATTTATTAAAATATTAAACATGCTAAATGATTAGATTTTTTTGAATTCTCAGCCATTCAGGCAAGAAGAACATACCAGAAAATTAACTAGATGAGACAGTTTAGGAGACCAATACCTCACACTTAAATTCTCCTTGTGAAGCTTGAGTCTTGTAAGATAGTAAATTGATGATTTATCTTTCGCTTATGATCCTCCACCCATATAAAAGTTTTACGACGGATCATCATACATCTGGCTTATCTGTCTCACAGTCAAAAGATAATGAATATTAATAAAATTAATTAAAGACGATCAATGGGGGATATGATGAGACTGGTCAGAAATGAATATCAAATCAGCTAGACTATTTCACGCACCAAGCCAGACACAACATTTCTAAGAATAAAATAGCATAATAAAGAGTAATGAAAATCAAAAAGTAATGTATTTACAACAAATGTAAAATATATATAGGGTACTTTTGACATGCAAGATATGTTTGATTGTTGTGCCAGTTATTAAATAAAAAAGCAAGTTATTCATCATTATACCCCTGAGTAAAGGTAATTGTTATATATGGAGTAATACTCAATGATTTTTCATAAAATTTGATGATTTCATTATGCATTGATCTTGATGATTGTTTATTAATTTTGAAGGCTAGGGTTGGCCAAATAATAGACTAATTAGTCGATTGCCCCCTCAATTATTGATTAATTTTCAGTTAGGTCCTTGAACTATTTTTTTTTTGAGATGGTGCTTGAACCAATTTTTCAACCTTTAAACAACAAAATGTTTATTTTACCCCTAACACTAAACTAAAATATATGGACACATTTAAAATATTTTACATAATTAAAATAAAATCTCCACCACTTAAAATTCCTTTCCTCTAACCTATTTCCCTTTTATATGAAGAGTATTGTTATCAATTATTGTATGTTTACCACCACTAAACATAGTGCTGAAACTAGCACTTTAAAGCATAATACAAGACACAGAAAATATATAAAAAGCGGAGAGATGACGGAATTTTTTTTTTTTTGTAAAAGAAAAGGAGTACAATTTTATTTGTCCAAAAATATAGATGATATTTCAAAGCATACTATAATACAAGCAGGCAGAAAATTCTTATATTCCTGATCAGAACATGCCATATGCCCCCTCTCAAGAACCTCTTCAGAATGGGAACGAAAACTCTCAAGAGTTTCAAATGTGTTGATTGGAATTGCCAGTCAACAAACATACATCAATTTCAGTGACTTACAACGAGTTGGACAAAATCCACCCATAGCCACAGTTTTTCATGGCAGCAGTGAGGTTTGAATTTCAACTAGAGAGGGGATGATAGTCATCTTCCAGGTGTTCGTGCCCGTAGTTTGGTTCTCCTTCAGTCATTAAGGAATCAGGGAAGTAGGATTCTGGACGCAGGTACATAGCTGGCCTGAAGGCATCGACACCATTCAAGTAGTAATGAAAAAGCCGCTTTGCCCTAATAAATCCAAGACGGCCATACAATGCTAAGGCTCCCTTATTCGTAACCTCTGCTTCCAAAGTCACCTTCAAGAACCACTGTGAGTTTCAGTTTCAATTTCTAATAGGAGTTCATGACCAAAAAATTAGAAGACAAATGAATGGATAAAATCTATGTGGTGGAGAAGAATGAGAAGAATTACAAGAAAGTAACAGCAAATATATTGTTATTCAGAAATGAATGTTCTTCCTTTATATTGCTCAAACAATATCCCGAGTAAAACGTCTCTTGTCTGCTTCATTCATAAGAATATGTTTATATTAGTTTCTAGTAAAAAAAAACCATTACCATAGAATAAAATTACCTTTCCTTTTGCAATCTAATCACTTATTTATCAAATTGTTTCTTCACAAGTAGAACACCTAAAAACGAGAGCAAAAAATCAATAAATGTCCAACTAATACAGCTTCAGTTAAAATCTCCCGAAAGACGTGCACAATTGTACATCGTATTCTCTTCCAGAGGACATTATGACTCCAGAACTCATATGAAATTGAAGAAGGGAAACCAATTGAAGAGACGAAAATGTATTTAATAACAGAAGAGACTGAATTATCAATAATATTACTTGCTCCTCTCTAGTTCCCTCCTAGTCAATTGTTCTTTAAACCAATTTCTTCAAGCTTGAATACCATTTATCTTGTTAACTGTAGAATCACTTCTACAAGATTGTTAGACATTGCGTTACTTTATACAAACTAAGAAACTGCAAGTAAAATCCTACGAGCTTAGAATATTCATAGCATACCTCTTCACAACCAGATTCCATCATTACTTTAATGGATCTTGTCACAAGTTCAGTTGCTGAAACAAGAAACTGTATGAAGTTAGAAGATGTGATTAATAACAGTATTATTTGAAAGCAATGCGAAAAAGAATATATTGCTAGAAGTCCAGCTATTCTTAATTTCAAGCTAATAAAGTCCATCAAACTAAAGAGAATGGAAGAGTAGAAATGAAACTAGAAGATCAAAATCATATTCCATGAACATTCTTAAAAGAGGTAAGCCTGTAAGTCGGTACACTTCTGAATACAATTTTTATACTATATCAGGAACAATTATCATCACTAGTTCCAAGAAACGAAGATCAAGTAGTAAAGAATTCTGGGGGCATATGTGCAAGTTCTGGGCAAGGACTATATCAAAGATAAAGACCCTGTTGAGGCTAGAGTTCTGTATCCACGACTATCAAAAATGATTTGCTGAAAATCGGCGCGAAATTTTAACAATCATCATTTTAAATTATGTACTCTAAAAAAATGAACATTTTAAAAGAATATAATTTATATTATTAATAATATTAACAATAATTATCAAACTACCCTCATTTTGAAAACAAATAATTCTGATCTAGTGAGTATCAATTTATGTCCTAGGAATTCAAAAAGATCCTTTCGCTTGACTAACATCGCACAAAAAGTATTAAGTTCAGAAAGAATGGTGTCCTTGTTTCAGAAACAAGAAAATGAAATGTTCAAACAAAACCAAGATAGAACTTGAATACTACTCCTCCTGTCTTATGCCTTTTCAAATTTTAATTTTTTGTTTCAAAATATTCTCCTCCTTTCTATAAAAAAATCAAGGCTTCTATATTTTTGTACTTTTGACTACATTTTACATAAATTCAAGAACTAACCAATTATATACTTTCTAATAATCACATTTTGATGCTTTTCAATGCACTTTGACATTTTTTATTTTTCTCTTAATCTATAAAGAAAACGACAAAGACAAAGAAGTTAATCCGAAAAGAAAGATCGCTGCAAAACGAGAAAAGAACCGACCAATGCCTTTGCCTCTATATGGCTTCAATACCAATTTACTCCTAAAATTTCACATTTTACATACCAGCTCCCATGTGCATTTTCTCAGAAATGCCTAACCATAACAAACTAAATAAGATTCCAATCTAAGAATGTGGCGCTGACCTTAATCTTCAATTACTCTTTAATTATATTACGTTAAAAATTAAAAATTAATATTACGTAAAGATTTTAAAAAGACTTAATCCAATTACATAAATTTTATATTTTTAAAATAATGAATACCATGAACGACGTTCCAATTAAAAAACAAACGACACTATTTTGACGATAATAAGATAAAGAGCGACAACGTAAGAATATTACAGGACCCAATCATAATTATAAGTTTTAAGACTAAGGACTTAAACCATCACCATAAACAAACGCACAAAAAAGAGGAGGGGGATACACTTCCCACAGTATAGTTAAAATGCCAATCCACACCTCAAGTCATATATGTAAGGCATTAACTGATGAAATTTGTATCCAAATAAACTTCAATATACTAGCTCTATCCCAAAAAAGACTGTGTAGTTGGATTATCAATGATTTAACATTAAGAAACTTTGTATCTTCAATTGATACACAACATCGATTTGAATAAAAAAAGACTGTGTAGTTGGATTATGAATGATTAACATGAAGAAACTTTGCAATCTTTTTGGAATGGAGGGAGTACATACAAGTATACATCATCCAAATAAACCATAAAAATTTGACCTTTCATTAAAACCGACATAACAAACATTAACAAAACCTACCAACATACAACCTCATTGTTAAATTAATCAAATTCAAGAAAATAATTCAGTAATGAAAAAACGGTCATTCCTTCGAAAAGAGAGTTGAGGCCAAATTAAGTAATTAACCATAAAAATTTGATCTTTCAATATATAGAAAATAACCAATATCAACAAAACCTATGAACATATAACCTTATTATCAAACTAATCAAAACCAAGAAAATAAATAAGCAAAGTGAGAGAACCAGCATTAACAAAATCCAAACAAAACCATATTGTTAAATTAATCAAAACCAAAAAAATAAATAAGCAAACTGGCAGAACCAGCATTAACAAAATCCAAATAAAACCATATTATTAAATTTACCAATATAAAAAAAAGAAGCAAAAAAGGGTTGATTTATTCTTACAAGAAAAGAGAGTTGAGGCCAGAGGTAAACAAAGTAGCGGTATGTGAAGATTGAATAAGGCTCACTAAGCTCTTTATCCACAAGGTTCATTATCAATGGCAGATGATGTTCTCCTCCATAGCTTATGTATTCAATATCACAACATTCAAACATTGATTTTGATGCTTCTTCTTCAACTTTTGATTCCATTAGGGTCCAAGATTTTGCTGATTCAAGAGACCTAAGAGAATTTATTACAGAAGAAAAAAAATTAAGAAAAGAATAGTGTTTTTTATGAGTGAAAGTTTGTACTAAAAGCACACCCAAATAGTGTTAAAATTGAGTGAAATGACTATTTTACCCTACCTAAACTTCATCAAACACTACCCTCACAAATAGGGGGCTAAAATAGTAATTTTACCCCTCTTGTTGACACTGTTTAGAGTAGTCTTATAGCACCCAGCTGTCCTTTATGTTTAAATGAACAGAAATCAAGGGAGCTAAAGTCACACTGAACACATTAAAAATGGGGTAAATGATATTTTGGCCCCTCTTATTGAAAAGTGTGTTTGAGGCAAGGCCCGAACCGATTCTTGCTCCTGCTCCCATTTGCCCGCTTATTTTCGTTTTTTCGCTTTTTTTCAAGTTTCTTTTTTGGTTATTATTTTCGGTTCGGTTCTCGGTTATTTCCTAAGCTATATATATATATATGTAAGAGTTTTCTTATTTTTTTTTAATTAAAAATTAATCGGTTCGTTCGTTCGAACCGACGGCTCGGAAAACCCGAACCGAACCAAATTTTTTTTTCTGCTTTTTATTAACCGAAATCTGCTCTGCCCAATCTGCCTCCATTTCGGTTATTTTCTGCTCTGCCGGCCTGTCACTGCATTTCAGATTATTTAAGCCCTGGGCCATGAAGTTTCATTTGTGGATAAAATAATTATTTTAAGCCATTTTTAATACTATTTAGATGGATATAATCGGACTCTCGAGGAACTTTTGGCTAGAAAAAAATAGTCATTTCATCTATTAAATTTTAGTATTATGTGTGATATAACGTGCCTCACCAAAATCTGTATTTAACTTATTTTAGGAAAATCAAAATATCCATTTATGTAATTAAAGTAAGAAATGTTTTATACACACCATCAAATTGTATTTTTTAATTAAATTACTAGTTTGCCCGTCATTTTTTAAGTGTAATTATTGAGGAAGATGTTCAGGAGCAAAATGATCATTTAACTCCTAAAAATACTATATCATGGGTATCATAAGCTTCCAGTGTTGGGTTGACTTTCTTCATTTCACCCCTCAACCTTTTTTGTCAATTAAGGGAATCAATTTTTGAAAATATTAAGTTCTCCCTCAGCCTATCGTTAGGGCCAATTCATGCTATGTCGTCGACTCGAGATTAAATTTGACGTGAAATCAATTTTTAACAAATAAAACGAAGTTTCACAAAAAATGAAGAGTTTGGGCACAATTTTGAAGAAAATTTGGAAGTATAACATCGGTCAATGAAAAGGTTGTAAAAATAAAACTTTTTTTTTATAAAACAACACACCTGCATAAGTACCTTAAATCAAGCCATTTCTTTTCCTCTTCATCTTTCTATTCATCTTCTTTCTTTCCTTTTCTCAAAATAAATAATATCCTCCCATCACCACCCATTATCATCAAAATACCACCATCATCAACCACCACCATCTTCATCGCCCCACCACCCGACCACCACTTCCCGATTTTCTCCCCCATCGGCAAAATGGGACCATCCACCCCTGAACAGACTCTCCCCCAATCTCTACCCCACCCCCGAAAAATCAGCGCCTCCCCCACCCCTTCCCGACCTAACCTCAAGACGCCTCCCACTCATTTCTTCTAATTTCGCTTTAATTAAAAAAAATCGGGGATGTGGCTCAATGTATTTTAATCAAGCTGGGTTGTGGTTTCCATTCGTCATGGGTAAGAGCATTAGGGGATATTTTGTGGCTTATCATGCGCGGTCTGTGGTGTATTAATACACTCAATATACATAACTGTGACGATATTAGTATATAAGGGCGTTGCTCATCATATGGTTTCGCGCGCACGGGCGCGCGCGACGGCTATCGGGATCGCGCGCCTGCGGCTGCTGGATCGCGACGGCAAGGGCCGGGGAGTGCTGGCCTGCTTAAAGCGGGCAGCAAGAAATAAGGCTACCGCTTAAAAAAGTGACGGGGTCAAGTTTAGGGTCGACAGAGAAAAGAGTATTACAACAGAATAAAGAAAAGGTTTTAAAAAGAAGCGGGCAATTTAATATTTATTGTGGGTACGTTATTTTATATATATATAAAAAGGTGTTATTTTTGCAACCTTTTCATTGACCGATGTTATACTTCCAAATATCTCCAATTTTGAATAAGAATAAATTTGGGCATTTTGCAGTAATAGACTTAATGGGAAAGAGCGACTCAAGTCATTGGCTTTTTGGTTGAAAGCACCTTTGAGGTCGATCCGTGGCTCCAGCGATCGGTGAGGTCATCCGCCATTTTCTATCGGGAGAGCAATCAAGCGGGCCTCATCGGGTCGGGTCGGGAGGCCATTTTCCTCGAGGCGGTTTACGCTCTGTGGTTTCGCCTATAACCATTCACTTGGCCAGCCCAATCCTAAAAATACGAGTGCGCAGTTATCAATGTGCATCAGTTTCTTTAATGTTTTTATCTCTTGTTATTCTATTCTTCTCGAATAGTGTAGGCCGAATTGTAATTGCCTCATTAGTCTCTATTCTTCCAGTTACGAAGAGTCAAGTTAGCTACACAAGATGTAACTGCTTCCACATTATAAATAAACTGCTAGCGCTTTCCTCCGCCCATTGACAATTCTAACACACGCGTTGTATACCACGTTAAATATCCGTCTCTTTATTTTCAACACTTCACATAATTATTTTGGATCAGAATCATATAAAGAAACACGCTTTCCGCTCTTATAACACTAAGTTATTTTGAGCCCCTAAATTATTGATAATGGATGAATTTAGTCCCTGAAATTTCTAGTTTGATCATATTGGAGACTAAACGTTAAGCACACCATTTTAACGTTGGCTAAACGACGTAAAACTTAAATGACGTTGCTCAATATTCACCTCGAGGCGATAACGTAGATGTTTCGTACAACCATGGTCAGCCGGATACTATGAAACATGATGTCTTAAAAACGAATGCAAAATTTAAGAGAAATAACGTACCATATCGGGAACACGGCCCACTTATATGGGCTTCTGGTCATTTTAACATGAAGAACGCTAAGTTTTCACAGAATTAAAGCTTCCACGCTGAGCGCATTTAGAAAGTGCAAGTCCTAATGTAAAACCCTATGCCGGATGTAATATAAACATTAGTCCGAGTCGGGGCCTGGGGGTCTGGGAGGCTCGAACTCAATTTACGACAGACCTCTATTATACGCTATTCATATTTTGCACCCCAAAAGTCGGAGACTATTGGTTTTCTTCCGCTTTGGAGTTGTTGTATCTGGATCGTTACACCATTAACTACCGGGCAGAGTTAAGTGGCTATTTGTCGAGTAAAGGAGCGACCGATCACCACCCCTTCTACTCTCTATTTCTGTTTATAACCCATCCTCGAATCATGCAAGCAAAACGACTTACTTACAAACACAAACAAACAATCTTCTCGCGATACTTCGCTCTCGGCCACGAACACCGTTTTAGACTTCTAAGGCAAGGTCGGTTCTAACCATTGTATCCTCGAATCGCTGTTTCTAAAAGTCCTAAGCACATACCTAAGTGAGCAACTGCTTAAGAAAATTCAGTTTTTTTCGCTTGTTTGATTTTTTCTCACCAAAAGTTCTTTCTCAAGTATTCTTCTCAGGTTCAACGTTAGTTTCCTACGCGCTTAAACCGTATTTGACACGTAACCCATGAACTTTCGGTATGGCTTCCACAAACGCTGCACCCCTTCGTTGACGCTTTCAAACGCTTCTACTAAGAACGCTGCTATGACCGATGCCACCGTTGTTGTTACCTCGGACATGGTCTATTACTCACGGTGCCGGAAATATTTTTGATGGATTAGATCTATTCCGGGTGGAAGTTTGCCCAACTGGGTACAACTGACCACCTGCTGGAGTAATGGACCTCTTTTCGCCTCCCGGGCAAAGAATACTGGCGAGATTATGCCTCAACTGAGGCTAAACTCGTATGCCTTCTCGTAATCTCAAAAGGTGGAGGGAACAGATGATGTTCTACCTGACAACTCTGGGTTTGTCAAGGTTGACAGAAGCCTGCTGTCAAGCAGGGGGAATCAAATCCTCAAGTTGTTACCGTCGGTAATGGAAATATTTCCGACTCATTATATCAAACTATATCCTAAATGGATCGAAATGGCTGACGCTGTTTCTAGTGTATTGCACTCTGGACACGGCTAAGAAAGCTGACGCTTTTTGAGGCAACACATAACTCAAGACGCTGGAGTCGTTAGTTCAATATTGGGAAATTTCTTGATTTCAAGTACGGTTACGAGAACGATAGACGCCCAAGTCCAAGAACTCAAGTAATATTTCATGAATTCATGCCGAGGGAACGGTTAGAGTGAAAGCTCAAGTGGCTGCTATCATTGAAAAACTACCCCCTGGTTGGAAAGACTTCAAAAACTACCTCAAACATAAGCGAAAGGAAATGACCGCATGAGGTAGTCTACCATTTGATTATGACAACAGTAAGGAAATGAAAAGAAAAGAATGGTTCAGCTTCTTCTGGAGAAGCAAAGCTAATGTCAGGAGCATGGTCAATCCATCTTTCAAAAAGGAAGCAAAAGACTACAAACCAAAGGCTGGGATGGATCAACTTCAAGTTAAGAATTTGAAGGGAATGTTTCAATCAGGACAGTTAAGTGGTCAAGTCACACGAGTGTCGATTCCCTAAGAAGAAAGTTCTATATTAACATGGTTAATAAAGTACCAAGAGGGATGTCCGACATCAACCTTTTTTGCTATGAGCCAAGCTGAACCAAACCAAGTGATCGACATCATGCCATTGTGCACATCCGTTTCTCAATAATGAGAGTTTTCAAACTGCCACTACCACCCGAAAAAGATGATACGGGGAATTCTTCGCCAATTTACACCAAGATTATCAGAAATGAAGCCACTTTAATCACGTTGTCAGATGCGCTTTAAGTCCTAAGAATTACCTCGATCACTACTTAGCAAAAACACGGGAAGCCTCAGATGGTTATAGAAGCGATGCAAGCTTACCTCACTCACAAGTGTGAATGTTTGTGTAAAGGCTATGTCCTCGATGGTCTCTTTAAACTTAATGTAACGATCAAGCTTCAAACATGAATAAATGGCTACTACTCGCTTATTTGATCGGGAGTCTCAAGATATATGACATGCTAGACAGACATGTTAATTTCATTTCTTACGAAAAATCTGTTAAACTGAAGCATTCTACCCCCACTTGATCCTAAATTAAACGCCGAAGCCAGGTCAGCTTTCAAACGGCACCTTCCTTATCTGATATGAATCACCATCAAGAGGGTGGAAATTGTTATTTATGATTGTTCATTGACACAAAATATTACATGTAGACCTTTTGAAAGTGTTGACGCAATAAATATAGTACCACTTAAGATTAGAATCAACTTATAATAAAAATCAAGTGTGGATAATGAAGCGATGTAGGTGGTGAATATTGCACCATTTGGTCAAGTTTGTTCCCCAACATGATATATCACATGAAGTTACAAAGACCGTACTGCGAATCAAACGGATGTTGCAGTTGTTAATAGAACTTTAAAAGAGACGAATTCTCTCAGGATAAGTTCAGATCGCCACCAAAACGCTAAAGCAATTTATCAGCCTAATTACTTGTCAATGTAGTACTGTGAAACATGAAATGAGACACCCTTTATGAATTATTTAGAGGTTTTAAACCCACCTATAATCATTGAGCTCAGTTGCCCTCATGGGCGTCACGGTTCCATTACCGAAGCAAAGCGAGATAGACCCAAGCATGCCAAAGAGACTCAATCTTCATTGGATATGCACACAACAGTAATGCATATAGGTTCCTAGTGCATAAATCGGAAAATCCAAGAGTGCACAAAAACACTATACTTGAGTCTAGAAATGCAACATTTTTCGAGAATGTTTTTCCTTGAGATTGCAGCTACAACCTCTCTAGGAGTACTCGTGAGCATTCACCAAAGAGGATGATAATGTCGATGAGTCTAAATCGCACTTATAAATGAAGATAGTCCAAGTTTGCAGAAAACCTGAGCCAACTCGGTGAGTTAGTGGCAGAGGCCAGAGGTTCTTCGGCTCGTACTTTATGACTTATATGGTACAGTGAACCTCGAACTACCATGAAGCCAGTGATTTCAAATGTAAGGCCCTTATGGAAAGCAGGCAATTCAAAGTGAGATTGATTCAATTCTTCAAATCACACTGGGGAATTGCGATCTTCCGCCCGCGCAAGCCTCTTAAGTCAAAATGGATCTTTAAGAAAGATGAAGACGATGGAAAATTGATAAGTACAAAGCGTAGGCTAGTCATCCGTGGGTAATCGACAAAGTATGGACTAGACTATTTTCGATACTTAATTACCGCCATCAATTACATCCATACGCAGATATTGGCAATTGCTGGCACTTGAGTGCACACCAGACGGATGTCAAACGGTATTTCAAAATGGAGATTTAGATGAAGAAATCTATACGGAACAACCGAAGGATTTAAAGTTCCGTGAGCAAGGCTAAAGTATTGTAGACTTATATAGTGTCCTCAGATGGCTTTGAACAAGCACCAAAGCAACGACACGGTAAATTTGACAGAACTGTTGTCGAATGGCTTCAAAATAAATGAGCGAGCAAGTGTGTCTATGCGAATAATTCACAAAGAGACGGATATGCCATATTATGCCTCTATAAACAATGATACATGCTCATTATCAAGTTTAACCACAAATGATACAATCTACCAAAGACAAGTTGAATGGATAAATTTGGATACGAAAGAGCATGGGACATGCCACATTTCATGTGCCTAACGAGGAATCAACAAGGAATATTCAGCCGACTCACTATGTCGACACAATACTAAGCAAGCTTCAAGAAAGCGTGACGTAAGAATATCAAAACTCCGATGGACATAAGTCCGCACCTAACAAGTGAATAAAGGAGAAAAAGTGGACAACCGGAGTATGCTCAAATAGTGTGTAGTCTCATGTAATTTCCACCTAGCTTGCACTGCCCGATATTGCTCACTGTGAGCAAGCTTGAGTGATATACTAGTAATCCTAGTCGATCATTGAAAGTCATAATACGAGTACTTAGATATTTGAGATATACTAGATTATGGGTCGTGATTATACAAGATATTCTACTGCCCTTGGCGATACAACGATGCCAATTGATATCCATGAAAGATTCGAAATCAACAAGTGGATATGCCTTTCACTTTGGGGCGCAATTGCCTCTTTGAAGTCCCTGCTAAAGCAAACTGTAATCGCGATCCACTCATGGAATCGAATTTATAGCATTGACAATGCGCTGAAGAGGCGTAACGGTTACGCCTATTTCGAGGACATTCCCTGAACGGAAAGACAAGTTCCGCTAATTTGCATACTGATGGGCCAATCAAGAATCGACGGCACAAAGTCACGAGAATTGCACTGCCAACACATACGCCCAGACATAATACCATTAGGCACATCTCAACCGAGTTATCAATATTACATAAAGATCAAAAGCGGATAACCAAAGGATTAAATAGGTAACTAATTGAAATCATCAAAAGGAATGGATTGTGCCTAATACGTTACGGAAACCTAATCTACCGACCTGAGATCCTTTAACCAGTTCAGACAACCCATCTAGAATCATGCTAAATCACCTGGGGTTTTAACCCTTCACCCATTCCTCGGACGAGTACAAGAATATCTCGTGAGGAACTGTGATGAGTTTTGCTCTTAATGACTCCCCTGGAAGGATCAAAGGATCAATGGAAGAGTATCGCGGGTTACTCTATATGATAAAGTTAAGTCACCCATGGAAGCCAGTGTGGTGTCAGCTTTAGAGGAGAAATGAGAGGCGATTGAGAAATCTCAATGTAACTGTGCAGACACACGGCCAAACCTGATCGCACTCACGAGAACCGGTAAGAGTAATGGGTCAATACATACAGGCATGCCGTTGTACTCCAGCAAAAACACGGTTCAAGCGGTCGCAGCATCTACTAGCTTTGGTTTACATACATGCAAACACAAGTGGAAGAAGTTCATGTCTCAGCCTACCCATCCTATGCAGTCGCTAGTTATCACCAAACTAAAACAAATGTGTCAAACTTTTCATTTAATTTATCCATGTGATCATGGAAAAACGAACGCAAAATTTGGCATTTAAACGCACTATATTTGAAGATAATTTCAACACATTCACTTTATATGATTTCTATCATTTTACCACGAAGAACGCTGTTTTCCTCACGAGAATACTAAAGCTTCTCCACGCCAGTGCAAAGCCCCATTTAAAACTCTACGCCAACAGAATATAAAACATTAATGAGCGGGGGCTCAAAATGGGGGCCTGTGGAGGCCTTCCTCAACTGAATTTACGACGGCACCACTATTATATTCTAATTATATTCATCCCAAAAGTTGGAGAATTTTGCTTCTTCCGTTGGGAGTTAAGTTGCACTGGTCAAGTTACACCATTAACTACTCAGAGTTGTTATTATTTGGCTAGTCGAGTAAAGTGAGTTTTGACCATTCTATCACCACCCCCCTTCTACTTATTTAAAGGAGCAACCCATCCTCGAATCATGAAAACGACTTACTTTGCAAACACAAACAAACAATCTTCATACTTCGCTTCTCTCGCCTGTTGGAAAACTGCTAGAAGGCTTCTAAAGGCATTGGGTTTGCTTCTAACCATCAGATCCGGGAATCGGCTTGTTTCTAAAAGTCCTAAAGAGACATGTGAAAGAAATTTTATGAAGGAATTAGAGCTCGCAACAAGCCTTGCTGATGTTCGCTTGTTTCACCAAAATTCTTCGTTATTCTTCTCTGTCATCCGTTAGTTTCCAACACATGATATATTTGTTGAAGCACTAAAATTGAATAATTGATTATCGATTTGCAAGATCAATGATTCAATTACATATAGGCCTTTCAAGTGCAATAAGTGTATGTGTTGGAATACAAGTACTCACCCAAGGCCAATCCATTGTCTTCGGCTTTCATGAAACATACGAAATAAAACTATCAAGGATGTTAACGAGTGGTACGAAGCTGAAGACTCTGACACCCTACGAAGCTTTCTACCGAACCTGATAATTACTTGCATTTCGAAGAATGAAAGTAAAAAACTACTGAAGCCCGTTGTGCTAACTCTTCGAATCCAAGTATCGGTACCAGAACGAATGGGCATTTGACAATTCGATCATTTATCACATCTACTAATACTCCTACGTACTCTTAACATCCTAATGTTCCTGTCATAATAATTCCACTGTAACCCAAATTCCATTATGGTACAAAATTGACCGGTACCACTGCCGTTGCTCGTGATTCTATACATCCTGTAAAGTCCCACATCGAAAAGATACTAAATAATAAATTAATTGATAAGACTCTGCGTTACCCTCCTATCACTAATTTTATGATGGAAATCCATGGACTCTAACATATTTCTAGTTGAAAATCCCGTCTTGCCTTTACGAAATGCAGAAGAATTTGTTGAGAAAATGCCAGGAACCCCTGATGCAATGGTTTGGAGGATATGGACATGGGCAAAAGGAACCAACTGCAAAGCATCAACTGCCACAATCGGAATAATACGTTTGTGTAATTATGTCATCGGTTTCAAATCTAGTTATTGTTTAATGGGATTCATATCATATGTTCCCCATCTTGAAGATTGTAGTTGTTCATGCAGAGACTATTTGTGATTGGACCATGAAAGGTACAAGGAGATTGCTAACTAGAGTTCCATGGAAGATATAAAAAAATGAGGTTTGCCAATATGAAAATTCAATATTTCCTGCATTTTGGTTGCTTATACATATAAGATACTGCCCCAAAAATGATTTATGCATCCATGCTTTACAATCTCACAGGTAGCTTTCACTAAAGTTATGCTTAAACTTTCTTCGATGTAACAAATACAAACACGTTAACATGATTGCGATGAGTTTCACAATATTAGACTTGCCATGTTGTTTTTATTATCATTTTCAAGGATTATAACTAAGTGCTTACACCTGAATCTGATTCTAGACAAGGTAGATGCCCCCTTAGCATATAGCTTTACTCATTGTTAAGTTAATTATTAGGGTATTGGGAGGTAGTAAAATGTGATTAAGACTACAATATTAACAATAGCAGTTGGGTCAGAAGTACATTCATTTGCAGTTACGCTGCCATAAAGCGCACTATTGCAAAGTTACTCATGATTTTTGAAGGAAAAAAACGAAATATCCTTCATTTCACGCCCATCCTCCACACCCCTATACTTTCCTTTCATCTCAAACTCATCATTAAAATAAATAATTTTCTCAAAGAATATCAAAATTTTCAAACCAAAATTCTCCATCCAAAATCTCCAAATTAAAGAATACCATTCTCAAGAATTTCAACTCGTAACCAAACAACACAAACGTAAAAACTGCGAAATTACAAGAACACTAAAAAAATATGGAGGTAATTCTTAACACAACTTGTTTTTTGCATACTACAAAGACAATTCCAATGATGAAGAAAATATGTAATAAGTAGGATTTACATCATAATCGATCTATTTTTGTATTTAATCGATGCTCACTTAATTTTCGCTATGACGTTGTTTAAGATTTTATTTTTAATTTCATACTCATATTCTGTTTTATATGTAAAATTCCTGTTCAACTGTTATTTTGATGACATTTTGTTAGTTTTATTTTATTTTTCATTTATACGTCATTCAAAATCTTTAATATAATGCATTTAAATTAAAACAGAATCCTCAGATCATTTAATTACCATTGTCAAATTATTGATGGAATTAGCTATGCTAGTTAAACCATACCTTAACTATCACGATATTAACCACTTTGTACTATTATAAGGTCAATACTAAATAATATAAGTTTTAATGTTTGAACACCATATTAAAAATCTAGCACTCAATAAATATTTACGTATTCTAAAATGTCATATCAAAGAGCGTGAATTAAGATTGCTTGTTCTATATATCAATTATACAAGTACAGATACAACGGTAGGTCATGTAAAGATTATAAATGAACCTGTTATCGACATATTTTTGCTGATACCATTAGACGACGAAAGCACACACTAAACATCGCATTACCAGATCCACCATCACGAAATTTCCAAGATAAACCTCAGATGCAGAAAGATGACGAAGACGCGCTTTTATGAATTCAAGAAACTAAAGAACAAAGTTTCAAGAATGTAATTTATATGTGTTGAATGTTTAGGAAATTTTCGTATCATGGCTTTATTTAATGCTATACGTTGTTGTTTTTTATTATATTTGTTCATCTGCCTCATATACCCTGGCTGAATAAACTTGCATTGTTAAAAAGACAATGGTATTCGCATTATCGCTACATACTATAACCATATCATAAATTTCCAGATTGCATAATCACACATAAAGCTCCCACGGTCTCTTACGTGAACAACACCACCATATTATTATCAGATTTCTAACAGGAAAGTTACTATCATATGATATAATATAGTATTTTGATATATCTAATTAATAAAAACTATTTTCATTATAGAATCCAAACAAGGAAGTTTTTTGCAACTGCATACCATTGTTCAAAATACAATGGTATTTTAGTAAGGTTGATAAATGCCATTCCATAATTAAATGGTCACATATTCATTAGATAAAACGAAAACCGCCTTGATATTTTCATCATTTATTCGGGGTTAATCTATGGCTTCATAATACCATATTAATGTTATTAATGCCAGATTTCAAAATCCAACTACATGAAATAGCACAATAGTATGTTAAAAGGTAACAAATAGCAAAAATTATTATAAAATAATGATATGAAGAAATTTGTTTGCTAATTAATCATATAAAATATTGCACACAATCAATAGATATTATAAAATAGGCAATGTATTTGTTACCACATAAATACCTATCGAAACAAATCCATGGTATACCACTACTAATAAAGCAGGATACTATCGATCCGAAACAAATTCAGATAACGTAATCCGAACAATACCGAATCGCACAAACCCCATTGTAAAAAATCATGTTTTAAAATTAACACAAATATTCAAACCCGAAAATACTATAAATCATAAATTGTATTAGTTGTCATCTTGATTGTAAACACTCCTCTATAGAAAGAAGACGGATGATTTCCGAATTTGAATTTTTAATGAATTTGAATTTTGATGAAATGTAATCTAAAACACTTAACGAAAAAATGTGAACAAAAATTGAAAACAAGAAAATAAAGACGGTAATGTAAAAAGGAAGAAAATTAAAAACGACGAACCATCAGATCACAATTTTAAAGCGGCTTTTTTTTATAACTAAATTGAACCAAAATTATCAATTATCTAAATCGGGTCAATTTAATATAAAGTCCATTTGAAAACTAAGAATCCAATAGTCAAGATTAAAATTAGTTTAGCACACAAAATTCGCTTTACAAGAAAATTCTCAACAATAGCAGTCTTCCAAGTAACATACTTAGCACTTTGACCTTTTTGCATAGCCACGTTACTTGCCATATTTCATTTGGCAAACCAATGCAAGCAGAACATCGAGTATAAAATTACGAGGATGGCACTCTGCCGAGCCTTTAGAGTTGTACTCGTTACCTCATAACTCTTCATGCTCTGCATATCACGCCAACTTCCATTTCCATGGACAAGTTAGATCCACCTTGAAATCGTATATAAGCCTTGTTAGTCGGACTTGTGAACCGGGACCTCGACGACGCGAACTCACTTTAAAGACGCTGCTTTGTCTAAATTCTTCTTTTAAAAAATCCATGGCCAAACGCCATCGCTTTTAAACCCAAGATTTTTATCCTATTCAAAACAAGCTTTATCCACTATTCTATAACTAGATTGCTGTTATTTTTCTGTTTTGGCCTGCCGAGAACATCCAAAAACCGAAGCCGCGATCCAGTGAGAAATGGTTATTTAAGCATTAACCCAATATATAATACTCCTCAGACTTAATAAAAAAGAAAATAATATGATTTGCAAAACTAATTCAATAATTTGCAAGAATAAAATTTTCTTAACAAAAAACTAACATAAAAAAAAGGGTTAAAAAGAAGTGAAATCAACCAAAATATTGTTGGTTGTGGTAAAGACAAGATTCGAACTCAGCGGCAAGCAAGATCACACTTCAAAGCAGTTGTGCTAGAATACTTCATTTGCATAGCCTAGGTCCGGCTATGTAAATTGAGTTCACAAGTACCCTGCATACTATAAGATAGGAGTATGCTCCTATGTACATGATTTTATCCTCCCAGGGCTGTCAACTCAACATGTGAAAAATAACAGAAGAAAAACATAAAAAAAAATTTAAAACACGTAAAAACATCGCACTGCCGTACACCTTCCTTGCCACCCGCCTCATCTATATTCTGTGGCCAGGACCACGTAGCTAAGCCATTTCTCCCAAAAATAATAAAATTGTAAGCGACCTGGGAAGCGACTTTGCCCCCTCACACTTCGAACAACTCCACAGACTCATCACCTCAAAAAACAATTACCATGTAAGACTCATAAAATAAACATCAAAGTTTTTCTCCTCCCCACGAAGTTTTATAAAACCACTATTTCATTATTCATGTGTTATGGAGAAATTAGAACTCCCAAATGTCATCATGACACATTTAAGAAGATTCATACCACTTATCACCATAAATACACTAACGACATTTAACTCCTCAGACAATGCAAATACTTAATGCTATTTTTGGCTTACTCTTTCAAGACACAAATAATTCCGCCTAACTAAATAATACGCGAATCGACCCTATCACTGGCAATCACACGGTTGCATACACTACATGCACCTGTAATTCCTAATTAATTAGACATTCTTATGCTAGCACACACCTTCATAATGAGAACCCCCAAACAATTTTATTCAACATTAAAATCATATACCAATAATTTTCCAACACCATGTCTATAGGCCAGGCACTACTTCGATTTTTGCACTGAAAATGCATTAGTAACTTCTACATGAGTCATCTTAAAACCCTGTGTCTTTTAAATTGCTAAATGTCAAAAACAGATAGCAGTTGTTCAGTGTCAAGAAGTCATACAGTATTAATTACTTTACACACATGTCATGATTAGGCTTCGACGGAATTCATGAAAATCTATTGCCGATCCTGAATTTTATAAAAACCTGGCTGACCTGACCTGACCGGCTTTAACCGAGATGAAATTTAACCGAACTTATCTGCCCGACGGACGGAGTGAACCTGGCCCCATCCTGCTCAAAGATTTTTTTGGGGCCAAAGATAAACAACACTTATTTCATATAATCCCCTCAGCCAAACCATTCTCCCCCTATCACTGCCATTCAGTTCTCACTTCATCACAAAACCCAAACCATTCTTTCTCCCCCCCCTATCACGATCACGATTCACGTAAGTCTCTCATCCTCAGGTCATTTATCTCCTAAACACTCAAGGCCCTTAAGGTGTTATTAATCGAATTTTAAGTTATTGCTTCAAATGTTTATTATTTTTATTTATTATTTCAAATTTGTTTTTATTTCTCGAATTTATTTATTAATTTGTATTAATATTAGTTCGGGCCTACTAATTTTGCTTGGTTAATTTATTAGATCGCCTCAGCTTATTAATTTGTATTAATATCGCTCAGCTTTATTTAATGACGCCTGCTTGATTAATTTTAAGTTATTATTTCCGCTTTTATTAATTTGTTTATTAAATGTTTATTATTTTGTATTAATTTTAGTTTATTAACCGATTGTTAATTAAATGAACTTTAAGCAGTAAAGTTAAATCTTAAGTAGTAACACGCGAACTAGTCTATGATGATTTCACTTATAATAGCTAATTTAATGTATTAAAAGTGACGTTTTGAGATTACAACAAAATAGCAAACGCCACAAACGCCATGTGACTTAATACTGGACTCCAGATAGTAAAACAGGTCAAGCCCTCCAAAAGCGTTAAATAAACATTCTTGGAATTCAAGTAAATAAATTTGCACGGTATATTCTCGCTTTGTCTAAGATTGCTAGAGATATTTTACTATTCTAGTTTCTACAACAAAGCATTTAACACTCGCGATAGTAGAAGAATGAAGATAAGTTTTTCAAACCGAAACTGGGCCGAAATGCTTCGGCAGGCGCCAAAGTTAAGGTCATTAAAAACCAAGAATGCCCTGATCGATTTCAAGACCACCATGGAAGATGTCGTAGAAGTTTGAGAAACTTCATATATGGATGTTCATACTCATATCATATTCTGTAAATTGTATTTTTTTTTTCTTTTACATTTTATATTTAACACTAATATATCTATTTTATTTCAGACGCTGCGATTCTACTTTCAGTTTCTCGCGATCATTATGGAAGATGGATTTGTATATGACGCTTGTATCAATATTCTGTACTATGATTTTTCTTTTATATTTTTACATTTAATAATTAATATATTTATTTAATTTTGTATAGGTTTAATTTTATTTTTTGCATTTTCAGAGAATTTGTTTTGAAATGTATTCGATTTATTTCGATATTTTCAGATTTCGTGACATTCTTAATTTATTAATATTCTCGTGTATTTTAAATCAACTTATTACATTTTATCGGACATTCGAACTTATTATTAGTATTTGGACATTTGAACTTATTATTATTCACATGTTGTTAGATATTTAGAAGTTTCAATTTTATGCTATTATTTTAATTCTCGGGAAGCTTATCATTATTTTTATTATAAATATCAGATATATTAACCCAAAAAACAGTAGTTCTCAAAATATAACAAAAATCCTACCAAATCTAATAAAAAAATCTACCATAAATAAAAAAAATCCTGCTCAAAACTAAGAAAAAATCGGCCCACAGGCCAAATCCCAGAGACCGAAACCTGTCCAATTTTATGTAACGCAATTCTGATTTTTTTAGTTTTTCAAATATCCGAACTGACATTTCTGATTTTTTACTCCCCCAAAATCCCAGAAATCCGCCCGATCGCACCTGGCCACGGCTAAATATAATTAATTTATTCAATTTTGTGTGATTGAGCTATGAAATAAAAAAGATGAAGAACTTGTTATCTGTCAATTGAATGCCATATATGGCATATAACCAATCAGGGCACTATATATGAGGCGAACAAAGCAGAATTAAGGATCTTTATACTGCCAAATCCAATGTTTTCTTCACATGTAATGCTTTGCAAATCTTTGAACATAATAACTGTTTAATATCATGCCATGTTCCACTTCTGTAGTGCTTATAAAAAACGTTATTGTAACAGTGTTGCACAAACTAAATTATGTAGTAGTGTGTTGTGTTGTGCATTGTTTGTGTGAGAAATGAGTTTGATGTGAAACGACAACCAGAATAAGAATATACATCTTTTATAGAACCCCAGTTGGACTCCCACAACCCCCTATAAGCTCTTTCAGTAATGATCTGATTACTTGAAACTTCTTACAAAGATGCACCGGAGATAAAAATTACCCTTTGCCAATAATATCAAACCTCTAGTTACTTGTTTTGTATTGTTATCTTTAACCAAATTGATAGTGCAACTTCTTTAATCCATCCCATCATATCAAATCATCAATGTTGCAGCTAACTTGAGATGAATGAACCATCAGAGTCCAAACTATATAACCATGAAAGATGAAACTCTCCAATCTTTCACACATGCCAAATATAGAAACTTGTCAAGACTCCAAAATATACAATATGGTGACAGGCCCATCAAGTTTAATCAATGCATCCTCTTTCCAATAAGAAAAGTAAATGGTTTTAGTAAAGTCTGTTTAATGCAATTAGGTCCCCTTTCATTATATAGTTTGGCCTAGTTGTTGGACTTATCTTATAAATTATAATAGGGACTTTTACTGTGTTTTATGATAGTGCAACCAAGGTTTGCTTTGGTTCAATTTAAGATTGTCTAAGTTATTGATCAGAGCCACAGCATTCCTTCATGGTTCAGAATCAGAATTGTTTGAATTATAACACTGGCATATATGGGAAATTATCTTAGAAACAATATTGAGAAGTGCCTAGTCTTAAACCAATTTTAATTAAATATTTGTTATTTTATGAGGGGCGCGATTGTTATATCTTTGTTTAAATTGTTAGATTCTACGACGTTGTTATTAGAAAAGACTATAATGACAAAGTATTCATGGCTAAGCAGAAGAATGCAAAAGTAACTACATTCCATACAAGAAAATACCAAACTTGGGTACCAAATAACATTTTCACCAAGGAATAAATTTCATATGTGAACTTTTCAATCTTAAACAACAAATTTATATCAAGTTTCCTTATTAGAATTCACATGATCAACATAAAAAACTTCTAATATTGTATGATTTTGTTCTTCTTAATTTATCTTAGAGCTCCGTCATTAATCTATATGTAGTGCTCAGTGCGCAGTATCTTGAATTTATTAAATAGGTCAGGGCCATATTCATAAGAAGAGATCACATTTTATAAGTCAAAGAGGTACCATATTAAAATCAATTGATATTAAGTGGAGTTGCTTCTAGACTTATATAGTGGTGAACTCTCTCCTTATTTTTAAATATGGAACAATCACATGTGAACTCTTGAATTAATATAGCCAAAGCTCAACACATTAACTACCAAAAGTAAAGTGAATACTACCATGAAATAGTTTGGCTATTAGTTCCTTTGTTATGATAAAATTCCATATGGGGTAGCTAAGAATTTAGTAATAGAGCTAATATAGTAATAGGGTCAAATAGTTTAAACGTTTAAATGATGGAGCTGATATAGTATCGGGTTAAAAATGTACAAATATGTAAAATAATACTCCTATAATTAACATATTTTTAAAATAAATCCTATAATATCTACCTGTATACTCCCTCCATGTCGTATTAATTAATGTTTTTAATTTACGGGTTAAAACTTAGACCATAAATTATTACTCCGTACTATTATTTTTATGTCAATAAATGTAAAATGTAGACAATTAGATTATTTTTAAAACTATTCTCATAATACTCTTATCTTGTGAATTTCCATAAGAAAACTAAAAGTTATTAATGATCGAATAACTATTTCGAGAATTTGAAACAACTAAAATGGATTTGAGGGTGACTTTATATATAAATATATAGTGTAACAAATAATCTTTCGATATGATGATACGATTATTGATAGTCTATTATAATTATTTAAGATTATGAAAAATATTCAGTTTTTATTTATCAAGAATAATAATTTTGCTACCAAACAATTCTAAAAAAATTACATAAAGTAGAACATACAATCTATTAAATAAAACTGGTGGTATGATAATGATGCCAAAATAGAAGGAATAAAATCCCATAAAAAAACAAGAACAAACAATAAACTTGTATAGTTGTATGTGTGAAAGAGAGGAAGCATAAGGCGTGGCACTCAATGTGATCCTGAATTAGATGAACAATCATCCAACAAACGCGGTACTAGGTCATCTGTCTTACCATTCCAAATTAATGTTTTTTGAACCAAAAGTTCGGATTTTGGCAATTTTGGCACGCATAAAAATCAATTTAATATTCCAATTTGCTGATGCCTTCTTTATTTTATAGCACCGAATTAATTAATAACTATAGTTTCTTTAATCAAATAGGGTCCAGCCTCTTTAAAGTTGGACATTAAAAAAAGATGATCTTCAACTTGAGTCCCAACCAGAACGATCGTTTTTCTTATGTAAACGAAAGCTATAAAAATACTCGCACATTCCAAAATCGACCAATTTTTTATTGTTGAGTTAACTTCATTTTTGAACTCATTTTTTTAATATTGTATAATATTTTATAAAAAAAATATATCGAAATACAATATTTTCAATCCACTTTATTTACTGTTGTCTATTGACATGCTAATTTTAATTAAAATAAAAATTATACGTATAAATTAATACCTCAAAATTTATTAATTTTGATATTTAAATAGACAATCTCTTAGGGGTGAACATAGCACTACATTCAATTTAACTTATTGGATATTCTCACTTTCTAAGTTAGATAAAGTTGTACTCTATCTCCCTATATATAAAAGTGTGAGTTGTGTTTCTTTCTTTTTCACATTATTAATTACTATATTACTCTTATTATAATAGTTTTTATTGATGGTCAAATATGTTTCTAAAATTTTAAAAATGACTCGTATAACAATTCAATAATTAATAAGTCCTATATTTTTTGCCTAAAAATTATATAACAATTCAAACATAATTGGAGTTACCTATTCTCTTATAGTATATGCACCACTTTCATACGTATGCAATGATCATATGTTCATTATCAACATCTTCGTCCAATTATATAAAAAATACTCAATATCTTTACTAACAGATAAAAGTGTTTGATATGATACTATCTTTGATTTTTTTGATTTGATGATAATAATAAGTAAATTCCCTTTTAATGCAATAAATTAGTCTACTCATATTAAAATTTTTGTATGATAATTATTCAATTATAAATTAAAAAATAATTTATCTAATCCAAAATTATCGTTAAAGAATATATATCTAAATTATTATGTACTATTTTCTATTACATTACAAAATTGGAAATAAAACAATATCAAGTTACATATCTAATACCCTCCGTCTCCCCAATAGATTATCAAGGTTTAAATTTGGATTTTTCACAAATTAAATATTAAATTCAAATATTTTTATTTATGTTGTATAATATTTGATGAAAAATTATCAAATAATAATATTTTCAATGTACTTTAATATTGACATTAAATTTTATTCAAATCAAAATTATGTTTATCAATTTAAGTCGTAAAGTTTATCAATTTGGAGCACTTAAATCAAGCACGAAAATCATTTAAGATGGATGGAGTAATATTTGATATTTTATTTCAAAAATTTAATTTTCTTTATTATAATATATATAACATGCTATTTTTTATGCTTAAAAAATATATTTATCTATAAAATTTAGATGCAATAATTAATTAGAATTGAATTCAATATATGAAAGAAAATTTAAAAAAAATTCAATCTTCATTATTTAATACTCCTCCATCCATATTTACATTTCGATCATAGCTTAAAAGTGCTTTATTAAGAGTATAATTAATTTACTATTTCAAGGAGAGAGAAAATTATAAACCAATTATATTAAATAATATTAGGAGACAAACCAATGATATTAAAGAATTTTAAAGTTCAATGTAAAATATCAGATTGAAAAGTAAACGATCATAAAGGAACAAGAAAAAATTTCCTACATGATCAACTAAATAGGACCGAGAATCGATTAGTAATTAAGAAATTAAATAGAGATATCACATAATAATACTTATATTAGCTTTTCACTTATACGAAATATAATTCATCGACATATGGTCTAAAAATACATGCATGAATATGTATATTATAGGTATATAACTAATTTTATCAGAATATTTTATGTACAAATCGGTAATTCCTCATTTCATTTGAATGGGCTTATTGTGATATTTTATATTAAATTTGTTATTTATGTCAACATTTTAAAAGCTTAAATATCATAATATAAATAACATATACTATTGAAGTTTAACTTTATTAAAAAATTAGGCTAATTCTGCATTTTGTTCCCCGAACTATTTGCACGTTTCTATGTGTGTGGTCCCCCGAACTATGAGTTGTTTCTGTGCCCGGTCCCTAAACTATTTATCAAGCTAAAAATTCTACGGTCCCTAAACTATTTTTCTTGCTTTCAAATACGGTCCTTCACCTCATTTTTATTAATTCAAAACACATATTTTAACATGAAAGCATGGGAAAGCGTTAAATGACTATTTTAACCTTATAGTACCAGACGCGCCTCTTGGTGTTATTAACACTCCAATTAACATATCTAATCACCCATTCCAATTAATTTACTTTCTAAAAATCTTCATCACCAAAAAACTCTTTGAAACCCCTTCATCACCAAAAATCCTTGGAAACCCCCTCAATCAAAATTCTCAAGCGGCAATGTTGAGAAAGAGGAAGTCCCACGTACCCCATGTAAGACTAATTAGTCAATTTAATTCTTCAAATTAAGAACCATAACCACGGGCGGCGAACCATCTGTAATTTTTCCAAAGATTTGTGCTTGGAAATAATTTCCCCAATTTATTGTTGTTTATGTTCAATTTAGTGACTATTTGTAGTTACTAACACCATGCACAAAGATTTCCTCCTAAGCACTTGGTTTGTGGCATATACCAACTTTCTTGAACCCCTATGAGGCCCTGTATTCTGGACAAAGAGTCGATATCCACCAATACTTCCACCTGACACGGTGGCTCTACCAAGAGCATCTAAAAAGATGTCTTAACAAGCAGATTTCCTACACTGGTTTGTATACACCATCTTTCTTGAACTCCGCACTATCCGACGGCGGGATCCGGTTCCCAATACGCACCATCTTTTTAAGGCTAAGAAAAGGAAAACAAGAGCCATCTTCTTCTCAACCCGCACCATCCACCGTAGACGCATCTATGAAAAGTGCGCTTGGTTACGAAGGCACTGTAGCCTAGTATTTAGAACGTGACCAACGAAAGTACGTTATGACTTAAATGAATTAGGCTCAGGTTAAAGTGAAGTTTTTGATGCTTCTGCTTTTTGTAAACACTGATCAACGAGAACCACATGCTGGATGGAATATTATGTCTCTTTTTCATCCTTTGTTATTACTTTAGCACTTATTGACCCGACACTTTTTACCTGTAATTACCGCAAATTGACCATCATGGACCCATTATTAAGACATAGCATGTGGGCATAGTATGGGGCCATAGTTTAGGGGGAATTTGTCACAGATGAAAACACAATAAAAACAATATAGTGACCGAGAAGAAGAAGAACATTTTCAAAACAAACCTTCAATTGCAAACAACACCACACATCAAAATACAAGAATTTTAATCTCAAAAGAGACCTAATATTACAATAGCTAATCTGACAAGGTTGGGAATCCAATTTGACCATAATTGCAATTACAAGTTGGACTCTCCAAACCAAACAATAAAAACACTACAATTGACACACAAATCACCATTAACATTCCCAAAATCCACACTTTTCGTTCGGTTTTTTCCAACTTTTCACTCATAACAGATCTGACAAGGGGAGATACGGGTTCATCAATCCACTCCCAAAATCGACATCCATGAACCCGATCTGTGCATGTCACAAACCTTCTCCCAGGATTCTTCTCCGTGAAGCTTACCCACTCAACAACATATCTTCGAGACCAACATCTGAGACATCGGATTCTGCGGTGGTCCCATGCTTTCTCCTCGAATTTGAGGTATAATGAATTGGGTTTTCAATTCTAGTGGTTCTTCTGGTCTGGGGCATACTGCATAACAATACAATATGGCCCACGCTCTTATGTGACCTACTACATATATTTAATTACTAATTCGCTCTTCATTTGGGCCAATAACAAGATATCACGCTGCTCAAATGTGATGGTTATATGTGTTTTGCTGTAAAAAATAAGGTGAGGGACCATGGTTGAAACGAAAATAGTTTGTGACTACGGCCCGAACGATAAATAGTTTAAGCGACTGTGCCCGAACAACCGAGTAGTTCATAATTCACATGTAAACGTGACGCGATAAAAAGAAATGCGAATTAGCTAAAAAATTATTACAGAAGATAAAGTTTTTAAAAGAGGTATGTTATTTTTAGTCCATTGATTTTAATATAATTGATCGAATATTCACATTCGAACAAGCGACCTAATGAAATGTCTCTTTTCATTGCTTTCAGATAGCTAAAGTTGAAAGAATTTCATAAAGATGTCTTGATATTATTTAGTTTTGTGCAAATATTATTGAGACAATCATGAATTAAAATATGTTAAAGTGAATACATAAACTAAAATGGAATAGTAGAACTATGAATAATTTATACTACTAATCAATTAAGAAATGATTTAACAAAGAAATAAAATAATATGCTTTCTATTTTTATTGTGTTATAGTTGATATTTTCTAATAATAAATAAAATTGCATAACGCTAAGATTCTATTATTAAAACCTAAAAATGTAAGTAGTATTTGGTGAATAAAACTTTTCAATATATTATAAATATTATATTATTAAAAATTATAAGGGATCATATAATTATGAACAAAATAAATTATAATATAAATCAAAAGTATAATTTATAAATTTACGTAAATAGTTAATTAATTTATTTATTATCTCAATTTAAATATTTATTTGAATCAAAAATATTTACGTGCAACGCACATACATTTTACTAGTATTTATAAGAATACAAAGAAAGAATAATGTATAATCAAATAAAGTTTCGTATTAACCAACGACCTAATAGGCCTGTGGTATATGTTCAAAGTCTCTAACGATGAGGTATCTAGTTCAACTAATATTTGAAAAGTATTTCATGCTCTTTTAAAGGTTTTAGCCGCCTACTTATGGGTTGTTGAAGGCTCCAATTTACAATTTTAACTGTCCATTAATTGACGATTTCAACAGTATTTCAGGCTCCATCCACTTGATTTTATTTCAAATAAGTTATAAATTTATAGGTAAATCATATCAAGTAAAATGATGGATAATAATAAACATAAGGAAAAGCATCTAAATATTTATTGTGATGATTGTGTTAGTGGAACTTACATTAAAAAATGGACAGATCAATTAACTTCAATAGAAGGGGGTAATCATTTTGTGTACACCTTTTTTTTCTAGATTATGACTTATGAGTCGATTAAATAATACTGTATCAGTTACATCAACATAATTAGTCATTGAGCATGTTTTACTTTTGGAATCAAAACAATTAGTACAACGAACGATTATGTTCAAAATACTGTAGTAAAAAATAATGAAGGTTATCAAAATGTTACACATCAGCCGAGTCGATAAATAATACTCCATGAACTCCATTATTTTTAGTTGTCATTTAATTGAAAAATTTATTGAAAATAAATGTCGCTTTCTAAGATAATAAATACCCGTGAAGATTTTTACATTTTCAATATACTTTTAAATACGTTTTCTTTAAATTAACAATCAATCAATAATATTGTTGCAATTGATTGTCATTCTACATTTTCAATGTACTTTTTGATTAATTTTTCTTTTTCTTAATCTATATGCAAATGTTTAAAATGACAACTAAAAAAAAATAGAAAGAGTATCAAATAATGCAGTTCACAATAAGGCAATCCCAAAGGTATTACTTGATAATTTTTAATTCATAATTTTGCAGTTCACAATAATTTTTCTTAATCTATGTGCAAGTATTACTCTGTCTTAATTTAATTGATAATTTTGCAAAAATTTGTTATTTTATTATAATTGACCGTTTACTTTATCAATGTAACTTTTTGTAAGAAAAATTCTCTTTTGTCTCCTAATATTCTATTTTTATTGGTTAATATTTTTCACTCTTTTGAAAATAGTAAAACCAATTATTATTTTAGGGTTAATGGCAAAGATCAAGAATCACCCATGTTTCAAGATATTTCAAATTGATCACCCATGCTTTAAAATGCCCTGGGCTGATCACATATTTTTAAAATGTTCCAAATTAATCATCATTTAACACGTGATCTTTTCATTAAGGATTGCCTCTTTCACTTTAACCGCACTGATGATCGACTCAGAACTTTTCAAAGATAAATATCGACGATTACCAAACATGTTACCGATCGAAATATCAGGGAAACATAGTAATCGACTAGTAAATTAGGGTAAACATGTAGAGGTAATTTACCGCTCAATATTTAAAACGTTATTAATGACCAAAATACTGCATAACATTTGACACCTCCTTTCTCCCTTTAATTACAATCTTGCTCTCAATTTCTTCCACACAAATTGGGCACGAATCAATACCTCATCTTCTCCCAATTCAAACTCATCTCCATCAACATTGAACTCCACCTAATCTTGAAGAAACCACAAAGATGACTACGTTGAGTATTTCAAAACGGGAGAAATAAAATAAGTACAAAAGAATTTAGGGAACCTGTTTTGCATTGATATGAAAAATTACGCTATAAATTGAAATGCTTAGAGAAGAACAAAAAATCAAGTGGAGAACGGGTAACAACGCTACAATGTTGCTGGTCATTAAGAACATTCAGTCATGAAATTGACTAAATTAGCCTTCCTATGTTTGTCTCTTATTTGATTAATACTCAATCAATCACCTACGTTTAACGCTTTCCAAATGATCACCTACGTTCAAACCATCCCACGATCACCCATTCAAAAGTTCCAATCGATCACAAAGTTCGCTAAGTCAAAAGATGAAAATGCCCTTATCGGTGTCACGTGTTCCTCACGGACGAACGGGCGACGAATTAACATTTTAAAAGATACGATCAATCCGGTAGACGACTAAATATTTGATCGACTAGAAACATCTTCAGAATATGTCAGAATACCGCCATTAACTCCTTTTAATAATAATAAAGTAGTACTGTATATTTTTTAGCTAGATGATTAATTAAATAATTCGGGGAAGTATTTTTTGAGTTCCACTCCTTGCTAAATTTGATGTGAAATCTATGACATACATTAGAGAAAATCCAGTAATAATAATGAAAAATATCATGTACGTAGTTTACTTATTCTTTGCAGATAGTATATAGGATTGAGGGAATTTGGACTCCTAGATTTGGGATTTTACTTGTAGGCTAACGTTATTGGCCTACTCAATAATTGAAGGAATTTATAATAGTACTCACTGACAAAGCTCATATTCATCATCCGAAAGTACTCATATTATACTACGAATACTTTTTGAAATGTATCATTATTCCCATTTGCCCACTGTTTTCTGAACAATTATAAATACTGCGTATAATCCCTTAACGGATGTAAATCACTCAGTTAACCAATCGATGTCTAATTGAGAATGACCTAATATTTTATGGTTAGTTGTAGCTAACAAAGAGATGGTTGAACTAATGTATTTGCATCTTAGCTTTCTATATCTAATAATAAGATTATGTATGTATTTATCAACTTAATATATTTGCAACTCTAGTTATCAACATTGTTATTGATCTGTGAGGAAAGCCTATTGTAACTATAAGATCTGACATTTTAATATAATTTTAGTGGAGGGAACGGAAGAAATTTCACGTAATAATGTTAATGAGGTACAAATGACTTATAACTTAACAGATAACCTCCATTTCATTTTAATTATCGTTTCATTTTTTCATATCAACATTATCATTATTTACTTTTTAGTAATAAAATGAAATTTTTGCAAAAGTAATAAAGTGTTTTTAAAGACAATCAATTTTACATTTTTTAGAATAAGGAATAAACATCAATTGATGATCAAAGATTGATGAACATAAAAAGAATACAACAATTAAAATGAATTGAAGGGAGTATTTGGTTAGAACCTTCAATAAAAGTGTTATAACAAAGGAAGAGCATTTGATCTAACTGATGTGTATTCAAATACTAGAAGTTAAATAAAAGAATATATGATAGTAAAACAGAAAATAACAAAGAAATAACGTAATAGATTTTAATGTGGTATTCCAAATAATATATTTGGCTACTCCATGGTAGAGCCACACAACAGGTTTTGAGTAAATTAGAAACATAATACATACATACGGAAAGAAATTATACTCTCGATGCCAGAAATTACTATCGGTAGCGCTAATAGAATAACACGCCTACATTATCAAAAAAAATTACATACAAGACAACTATTCAATACGTTTTTCTTTTCTTTGTGTTGTATTGATCTGCTATTGGTCAAGTTCCTCCACGACTTCTTTGTGGATCAAGAATTGGATCTTCTATATACGAAGGCACTAATTCTTGCGTGTCGGGCCGTTCTACACTCGGGGTAACACATACGTCTTAATACCCGGAGTTTCCTCAAGATGAACACCTTCACTCCTAGCCCTTCGGGACAGATATTCCTTTTCAAGGAATGCTCCTGATCTGGCACCGAAAATCTTGTTTTCGTGGTTCAGGTAGAAGTAGTAACCAACGGTATCCTTCGGAGAACCAATAAAGTAGCATCTATCTACTCAAGGCTAGTTTATCTTTTTTCAACTTCTTTGAACATAAGTTTCATACCCCAACCTAGAGAACCCAATTTGGGAAACTCTAACTCAATTCATGAGATATTTCATAACATATAGACATTTTAAGCGCAGCTTTTGGTGGGCAGGTATATTTAGAAATTAATCAAGTGTGATGATAGGCTCATCATATGTCAAACCATGTCAATCAAGGTTTGATTTCTCCTTTATCACAGGGTATCTCGCAGGAGTGAGTCAGGAAACAATACCACACTCTTAGAGAGTATTTAACTCACTTAAATATTCTCCTCCCTCTATAAGGCCGAAGAATCTTATAGTCTTGTTCAATTGGTTGTTTACTCAGCACGGTTCTGAAGGATTCACGCTTGTGCTCTGATCACATACAACTTAATACATTTACTATAATCACAAGTAGGTTTTGAATTAAGCACCTAACCATCTCATCCAGATGGCTCATTGGCCCACATACATCGAATTTATCCTAACAACATTTGCTTTTCATTGTATCCAATGAAGGGTGATTTGGTCATCCCGCCTCAAGAGAGGGGCAAGTTTCATACTTATCGCAGATGATCCATAATCGAAACCTTCAAGTATTCCAATCGAAATGAATATCCTTGATACGATACTCTTTATATGACCTATTTTGCAATACCATACATATATAGGCTTTAAGCAATAAGATTGTGCCTTATCAATGTTGTCTTCGATTGAAGTGTCTAGAGAGTCCGCATACATCTTGAAAAATATATATTACTTTTATATTACATTATTTCTTACGGAGATCCCAACGATTGGGATCACCTTTCAAATCTAAGGAAAAACCCTTCATTATTATTCAAAAATACTGCAAAAGAAAGAGGTAACTTCGCTATAAGCAGGTGCAACAAATATTGTTTTTCTAATTTAGAAACACGGACCGAGGCAAAATTAAATCGACGGATCCCACTGTGGTCGCAACCTCTCGATCGCCCTCTTTATGCCGATCCATCTCCTCTTCGCTGAAGTCATTTCTACTTCTTGCCCGTAGCTTCACATTATCATGACAAATAGAACCACACCGCAGGACAAGCACCCAATGGCAGAATTTAGTTATAAACTTTAATAACATATATATACATATATATCTCAGAGGGGTCGAGCGGTCGCACTCATTCTTCCTATCTTCCAAGAATTTCTCGCAGTCGACTTCAAAGTGGACTCCTCGATCCCATAGTGTAAACGACACTGGGCCCCTCCTTTCCCCGCTGCTTCACAGGTAATAACCCGCTACTTAAAAAAAAAATTTTCGGTCGGCGCGGACCCGGACAAGATAATTTTTTTCACGATAATATATTTCTCAGAAAACTTTGTTCGAATTTCATTTATATAATTTAGTAAGAGTTCGGCCGTGGAAGAATTTTATTCAAATCGGGTTCGTGGAGATTTAAGACGATAGCCGGAGAATTAACCAACTAACTGACTCGAAGTTTTTTTTAAAATATCTATTCATACATATCCTCCACATCATCACAAAAAAAAAGCAACATCATCTTCTTCCTTTTCCCTTGGTACGAAATATTCCATCTCCCCTTGAACATCATTTTTTTCCATTTCTCTCTCTCTTCGATTGTCGCTCAACTCAAGATCGCTTGTAGAATATCGCTCTCCCCATCATCTTCTTCGAAAGGCGGTAAGAAATTTCAAGCTTTGTGATATTTCTTGGGTTTTGATACATAGTTGACTTTTAGTTGACTTTTCCATAATTGAATTTTATGATAAATCTTAGTTGGTTACGGGTTTTCACAGATTTGATGGTGAATTGTGATTGTAGACGCTAAGGACGCATACGAGTTGACTTTTTAGGGTTTTCGGGGTTGACTTTTATATGGGGATATTTTTAGCGACTTTAAATGCGTAGGAGGTTATATCGAGACCTTATTATAGTTGTTACGACGTTAAATCGCGATTTAAAATCGACAGCGGTGTTACGCTGAAAAGCGAAATCTGTGTCGAGTTATAATTGATATTTTCGAGTATGATTGTTATGGACTCGATGATTAGTTAGAATAACTTATAAGTCAATTGTGAACAGAAAGTGATAAGATGGAATTTAGCGGGAATCGATCGGTCAGGTCCAATGGGATTATAATTCGATAGTTTATCCGCCGTTTATACCATTTGTAGATAGCCTCTAAGAAGCTGGTTATGTATCTTCTAGAACGTATATAGTAGTAGGTCTTGATTATACTTTCGCGTTGTTTAGGCCGATCATGAAAGCGGCGCTACCTTGATTGTCTTCGTGAAGGCTCATGTGGCTGCTAGAAAGTAGTACTTATCTCACGCCAGATACCTTATGTACATCTTCGACGGGTGTGTAATTCGTCTGTATTATAATTATGTAGCGGTGCATTGTGTCTTTGTAATATACCATGCGGTGAACGCGATATGTCCTCGCGATACGACACGGAAACGGCATACACGTGAATGGTTGTACGACATGTGCGAGCCTAATATGATTATGCGTGTGACTCTATTCTAAAGAGATCAAGGCCGGGTTTCGAGGCAAAAGTGACGGTCTAACTCCCAACTTATTTCCCTCAGACATGTACCACGGCACTCTGTGGGTATTTATGTGGCTTTGTCGGCACTGGTGGTATTTGGCGTGGCCTCACGCACTGTGGTATTTATGTGGCTTTGTCAAGACTTCTCTCAGGGTATTTATGTGTGGCCTGGCCTGGGCACTCGCGGGTATTTATGCGCTTTGTCGTACTGTGGTACATTTATGTGGCCTTCGCCAAGGTCAGGATCGATTTACGATCATGTTAATGTGACAGTCGATAAGCCACATTGGCTGGAAGGCAAAAAAGAGTTGGTTATCGGTAGAGCGCTCGATGGAGTTATGTATGATTTGAGGCGATTGAAAGTATTAGGATACGACCCTATAGTTGGACTACTAGGATTAGGCGATTTCCTTCTTGCAGATATGACGTTATTGGCCCCTATACTACTGTAAGAGAGGCTGCCAGAGGCCCTTTGACGCTTTTGTCATGGGCAAGATTGCCGAGGTGGCTCTATATACTAATGTATACACATGGTATACCCTCTTTGACGCTTGTCGCAGATTGTCGTGTGGCCCTATACCACGGTATAATACATGGCTCACCCCATATACTACCAGAGATAAATACAAGGTATGATTCTCTTTGATCGCTTTGTCAAGGTATCAGGTGGCCCTATACTACGGTATACAAGGGCATTTATTCCTTGATCGCTTATCACAGATGCCGAGGGTGGCACGAGCTACTAAGATAATACATGCGTGCCTTATACTTTGTGTATAAGGCGCGCCTATACTTTGTGTATAAGGCGCGTGGCCTTATACTTTGTGTGTATAAGGCAAGGTTTCTCGCCTTATACCGCGTATAAGCGAGGTGATGTTGATTTGTCCATATTCTCGCAGTGTATTCGACGGAAAAGATACGCAAGACAGAGGACACAGAGACGCGGATAATGAGAGATAGTGAGGCTCAATATCAGAGTTTTAGTCGCTGTCAGTCTCTCGTGATTTCATTTGGGTGATCGCGTGTTTATCGAACCCTCTATTATATATATTCACGTGTTAAGGCCCGAAACTTCATGCGGAATTATGTTGTATGACTTTTATCCATAATCCTCAGATACATGTATTTTATTCATATTTGACTACTACGATTATTCACAATCTTCGTTGCGGGCGTTACAATGCTGCTTTGATTGTTATACTTCATTTTTGTTGTCACTGTTTAGCAACTATTTTTATTCGGTGATAGATATTTTCATGTAGCCTTCCCGGCATATCAGTTTTTTGTTAGATATGTTATATATATCTTAAGTGGCTACCTAGACATAATTGAACGAGAACATTAGGAGCGTAAAATTATAAACCCAAGTTTGTGCTAATCATTTAATGACGCTGGCGATATTTTATATACGCGGAAATGGATTCAAACGCGCGCCAGAATATAAGCATCGATCTAACCACCCACTGATACCACGGAGGTAAATGTCTGCATACTAAATGGAAAATCGGGAAGATAAATCATACTTAGGTTATCCTGGATTCAAGATATCATCTACCATATTAAGAAATGCATATATTCGAAGGTCTTACGAAACATTAGTTGTCACAGAGAAGATGATCAGAAAGTTCTGAAGATTTAAAGTGAACTACAAAGATAAAGTTGATCGAGTCAGGATATAATGTTACGAGGTTAAGATATATGTTTGGGTTATCGTAGGCTCGAGGTGTATATTATATCAGAAATCAATATACTCGTAAAGATAACGATAGTTAAACACCTCTGTGTAATTGGGCGCGCATCATGTAGTTTGTCGATGTAACATGAAGTTATTGGTGTTGGGCTTAGAAAGTCAATAAGGAAAGTTTTATTTGTGGCGAGTAACCTATAAAATAATACTGGGGTATACTTCTAACAAAAGTAGAATCTAAATTTTATTCACAAGGACAAAAGTTAACTTCTCGTATTTATTTCACTCGCTTTAGCCGATCTATTTTCCCTATGGGCGTTTGCCTAGGTTGTCATGCGGGATGACCGATATGCATCGTCGAAAATCGCACTGCCAGTACGGTGGTTTCAATCTCAACAAATATACTTATCTTGAAGTTTCGTTGTATGTAATAATTATTAGTGATCTTCCTAAGTTGTATAACAAATTGTTTGACGTGGTATTTATATTGGCGATTTTCAATGTCACAGTCAAGTTAGTTCAATTCACGGACGAGTTATATTGTTTTATTTACAGATGTAAAAGAAGTCATTTTTATTGTTATCCATCGCCAGACTCGACATATGTCAGCGACGGTCCCAACCTCAGTGGGGGGCCCCACCCGCTGGTCGCTAATTTCTTGCATCGAGCTTCAGTTTATGTTTTCTTGGTGTCTTGGTGGGTTATGTGCTCAGTTCAGTTATAAGGCCATACAAGTGAAATACTTTTCCTGGTTCGAGTTCATTTCTTTTCTCCGAACTGGCTGACTGCTGGTGAGATCTTCATACTGAGACGAGACGAAATTACTTTCTTTGCATTCTCGTGTTTCTGTGGCAAGTATTTGACAAGACGTGTTATATTGGTGATATGCGAACTTAATCGCACATGACGCACGCCTAGCCACACATGATTTGCCGGTACGGGTACCGGGCATATATGAGATCGGCAATGTAATTTAGTAGATATTTGCTTAGAGATTATATTGGAAACGATACGAATGGTTAGAATACGATACAAGGTATCTAAATAGATATCAGCGACGTATATTGGGAAAAGTCTTAATAGCTGACGACGCTGTAGTACGCTAATGAGATTTTACGGCGGAACACTAAGGATAAGGGTGATAATTAATATATTACATACCAAGGTGGAGTTAAAGCGAATATCAATTTTGCTATAAAGAAGCGCATTTGCTAACTAAGATCCGGCATAGAAACGCTGGGTTTGATCGAAATGATAAATAAGTTGTAATACAAATCGAGACCGAATAAGAAAGAGATGGAAGTTATCCGTTAATAATGCTTGGGTATAAGAAGTTCGAGCTCGAAAGTAGAGTACATCTTTCAGGATAAAGAATGATCATTCTCGAGATGTAAAAATTTAGTTGAAACTTCTGGTACGGAATACGGATGAATATGTTTGAGGATTTCAAGTGAAGAGACCCATATACCGAAATACGAGAGGAATTCACCTGCCAAGTAAATTCGTCATTGATACGCGCAATCAGGTGAATTTAAGGTACAAAAGGTTATCGAGGAGGATTCGGTGACAATGAAATGCCGATTGGAAATTGACGCGTAAAGAGGGCATTAAGAATTTCTTGATACTTTATAATCGGGGATTTATCACCGGTTGTTACCTTATCTATGCCGAGTGAAGCATATGGTTATTGATCGCGACCGTATCTCAAGGTAATAAACTTATCTCGTGGGCTTATTGTTAAATTCAGAATCTGACTCGAGCGTGGTTTGCTTGAGGTATTCGGCTATTTATTTTGTGGTATTCATATGTTTAAATTTGTATATGCATCTGACGTGTTCAATCGAGTATATTTGTGTTATGGACGACTGTGAATATATTTTTTACGAGAATAGTTCCTATATGAAATTGTTGTATCGTGTGTATTATGGACGCTACGCCGAGATTGTCAGCAGGTACGATTGATATTGGCATGTGATTCGGTGAACGTTTGATTTGAGGATATCGAGACTTGCGCTGCTCAAGCGCGAGTCACGAAAAGGATTTAATTGTTATACATAATGTTATCAGGGTTTTATCTTGTTATTTTATATAATATATAACGCATGTGAAATTTCTATTGCCACTGCCACTGGTGATACGGAGTAGTACGCACAAAATTATGAGGACAAGACGTGGTACATGAATTTAATTTTTGAGTGGTATTTCGAGTAACGAGGATGTTTATAATACTAAGATTTATTACCACACAACAAAGGCATAACATTTATAAGCCTGACAGGAAACGTCAATTGAACGGGTGTTATGGTAAATAGAATGCCTGTCAATTATCATACATATTATGAGCCTACGGTCGATAATTAATAAATTATAGCCATGTGTCCTACGGGCCGATGCGGTCATTTGTTATTGAGTTTATCTGTTCGAGTACTGAGGCAAAATTTTATAAGGTGGGTAGATTGTGACAACCCTGCTACGAAAAAAAAAAAAATGTCATGGACCCGAATAAGATAATTTTTTTTCATGATAATATCAGAAACTTTGAAATTAATTTCATTTATAATTTAAGAAGGTTTGCTTCATGAAGAATTTTATCTTTGAAATCTATGTCAAAAGCGAGACGCAAGACGATAAAATGTGAGAATTAACCTAAACCGAACGGACTCGAAGTTTTTTAAAATATCTATTCATACATATCCTCCACATCATTCAAAGCAACATCATCTTCCTCCTTTCCCTCGTGGCCGAAATATTCCATCTCCCCCCTTAACATTTTTCCAATATCATCAAACCAAGACGCTTGTAGAATATCGCTCTCCTCATTCTCTTCGAGTTAAGGTGTGTTTCAAGTCTTTCGAGATATTTCTCGGGTTTTGATATATATGACTTTAGTTGACTTTTCCAATTGAATTTATGATAACCAGCTGGTTGCGACGCATTCGGTCGGTGAACTGCGGATTTTAGGACTGCTCGAGGACGCATATTCCAGCTGGACTTTAGGTTTTCGCTGACTTTTTTATAGTGATATTTTATAAGACTTTAAATGTGTAGGAGGTTATACGAGACCTTATTATAGTTGTTATGATGTTAAATTGTGATTTAAAATTGACAAAGCGGCGTTATAAAAGTGTAAATCTGTCGAGTTATAATTGATATTCGAGTATGATTGTTAATTATGGACTGGTTTAATAGTTAGAATAACTTATAAGTCAATTTGTAACGAGAAAGTGATAAGATGGAATTTAGCGGGAATCGATTGGTCAAGGTCCGACGTGGGATTACAATTGATAGTTTATCCGCGTTATTCATTTGTAGATAGTCCCCCAAGAGAGTCAAGTTATGTATCTTCTAGAACGGTATATAGTAGTAGTCTTGATTATACTTTCTCGCGTTGTTTAGGCGCTGACGAAAAGTATGCTTACTCCTGATTGCCTTTCGCTGAAGCGTTTTCATGGCTGGCAACAGAGAAGACTTTTCTATCTCACGCAGATACCTTATATGTACATCTTTCTCAAATGGTGTGTAAATTGCCCTGTATTATAATTATGTGCAGTGGTGTACGTGTCTTTGTAATATAATTACGTGGTGAATGGCGATATGTCCTGATATACGATTACTTGGGAATGTATACATGAATGGGTTGTACGACATGAGCCTAATATGATTACGCGTGACTCTATTCCTCAAGATCAAGCGCCGGCTCGAGGTGTTGACGGCTCGAACTCCCAACTTCTCAGATACGTATTCGATTTCGCATACAGGGTATTTGGCGTGGCTTTGTCAAGACTTCAAGGTATTTATGGCCTCATTTCACTTGTGGTATTTATGTGGCTTTGGCTCAAGCATCTTCGCGTATTTATGTACTTGTCGGCACAGGGCATTTATGTGCCTGCCTGGCACTGGTATTTATGTGGCCTTCATGTGTCGCGACGATTTACTATCAAGGATATCAGATGCTTTCGCTATTGTCGAAGTAAAGTAGTTGGTTATCAGAGGTGTTCGATGGAGCATGTATGACTCTTGAGTTAATTCGAGTATTAGATACGACCCTCATACTGGGACTACTAGATTGTGCGACTCTCCTTCCGGCAGGATACGTGATCGTTATTGGCCCATATATACTACGGTATAGCTACGGTATGATTCTCTTGACGCTTTGGTCAAGGCATTGTCGAAACTTATACTACTGTGATAAGGTACGATTCTCCTTTCGATCGCTTGTCGGTAGCATTGTCGGTGGTCCTACTCACGGCAGGGCCAAGCAAGTATCCCCATACTACGGTATACGCCAAGGTACTCCTCTTGGATCATTTCTTGTCAGAAAATGTTTAGGCCCCATACTACGGTAGTATACAAGGCATGATCTTCTTTGACTTTGTCGCACGTGTGGCCCCTATACTACGGTATACATGTGTGTGCCTTATACTGTGGTAGCGTGCCTTATACTTCTCAGGTATAAGCGCGTGCCTTATACTTTGTGCATGCTGCGGCCAGGCCTTATACCGCCGTAGAGGCTGCAGTATCGTTGATTTGTCCATTCCCCAGTAGACGGATCGAGCATATACAAGCATTGCAGATGGTATACCGGTGGGGATATAGATGTGAGGTTCGATGACTGCATTTTGGGCTGCCAGTTGAAGCCCTCGTGGATTTTCATTTGGGTGATTAAGCAGCTATCAACCTCTATTATATATATTCATGTGTTATGTCTCGAAACTACGTGGAATTATGTTGTGGCGACTTTATCCCATAACTCTTCAGATACATGGCTTTATTCATATTCGGACACATTTAATATTATTCACAATCTTGTTGTTAAAGCAAGAACAATATGGTTATATTTTTCTTAAGTTCTCACGGGCAACCATATTTTATTCAGATGATATTTACTTGTAAATTCTCCCGCATTATCGCCTTTTGTTAGATATGTTATATATCTTAAGTGGCTAATGACGAGATACTGAACGTATAGAACATTAGGAGCAAGTAAATTATAAACCTAAGTTCGTTAACTGTCAATGATTGCTGATGTGATATTTTATATATACGGAAAATGGATTCAAACGTGTTAGAATATAAGAATCACGACTGATACCATTAGAGGTAAATAAGTTCAGATACTAAATGGAAAATCTGGGAAAGATAAACTGCATTTTAGGTTATCCGGATTCAAGATATACTACTCGGGCCATATTAAGAAAATGCATATATCAGCTGCCCATGAGGAACATTAGTTGTCATAGAGGAGTATGATTGTAAATGGGGAGTAGTACTTTAAAGTGAACTAAAGATAAGTGATTGAGTTGTTATGCATGAGTTATGAGAGCTAAGATATGCTTCAAGTTATTGTGTGCTCTGAGGGCAAGAGATATATCAGAATTACTATACTTCGAAAGATGTGGGCCGTATAGTTAAATACCTCTTGTAATTAAGGCATCGCAAGTTGTTGATGTATATGAAGTTATTGGTGTTAGTTAGAAAGCCACACATGAAAGCTTTATTTCAAGGCTAATAACCTATAATACTCTTTTGGCATACTTAAATAAAGTGAGAATCTAAATTATTCTTATTCAGGCGATCAGTAAAGGAATCTGTATATTTATTTCACTCCTACCTTTTAGCCGACTTCCTATTTTCCCTATGGGCGGGCGGTTACGCCTAGGTTGTCATGTATATGCATTAATAGGCCGCACTGCCGAAGATGGCGAATATTGTGGTTTCAAGACCTCAACATACTTTTATCTTCTCCTTTGAAGTTTCTCACAGATGTAATAATTATTAGTGACTCAAGTTGTATAACAAATTGTTTGAGGTATTTATATTATGATTTTCAATGTTGTTGTAATTATTGGTTAGTTCACCACGGACGAAGTTATATATCATTGCTTTATTTACGACGTACAGTCATTTTATTGTTATCCATCGCAGACTCGATGCACAGTCGCGATTTGTCCCAACCTCATACACTGGCCAAAGAATTTTAGGTTTCCTCGAACCTTTAGCTCCTACCATTGTACTTCTTCTTAAATTTCCTTTTGTTTCGACCACCAAAATGTACAAGAGGAGTCTTAGTCTTCCCTGTGATTGTTTCCAAAGATTCGTGATCATCTTATGCGCCTGCTTAGCGATAACTCAAACTTATACATGTCAGTTCATCACAACCGAGAGAACTTCTCTAGAGGGATTTTAGATAAGGTCTACAACCGCTTCTTTTTCAAACGGAGCCTAAGACATCGAAGTCATTCACCAAGCCTATCATTTTAATGACATAAGGTTCGCAAATGGTCTATATTTCTGGCTTGTTCACCATACGATGCTGTCATATCTCTCATTTCTGTTTCCTTTCGAATACCATATCGAGTTGATGGTACATGTCATATACCTTCTCATATACCGAAGCCTGGGAATGAGGTTCCATATTGGCCAAAGATAAAGACATCGACATCTACAACATCGCATTGCGGCTTTTTGTAGGCTTTTTACCTATATCAGGTTACTGGTCGGGACGTGGGACCCTAAGTCAATATACTGCTCTTCTCCGCTTGAGAACAATCCTCAAGTTTCAGACCACCATCAAAGCCTGAAGAGCCGAAGCCAGACTTCTCAAGTGCAACTGCCGAAGCTTCTAGGGGGCGGTTGTGGGCACTCATTTCAATTCTGAAGAATGTGTAAATGATAGCAGCTTAGCAATCTTTCATGTCAAATACTAACAAAAAAATTATAAAGTACTACATTCAAAGTCTCACAAATGTATATTAGTACGCAAGAGACCTACTATATCGCCTCCCCAAACTATAATAATGAGATTTCAAAAAGCCACAGCAAGAGGCTAATTCAACCAATTATGTAAACACGACATAATTCTTGTGTTACTAGCATACCTACAGACGCTACCTGCCTGCGCCAGATCACGAGCCCACAACGTTAGTGAAATCACCGTGAAAGCAACCCATTAAACCAACTATTACTGAATGATCATCCGAAGCCCACAACGTTAGTGCAAATCATTTCAACATGATCCATTGCAGCATACTGTCAGATACTAGTACACCTCGCCATCACAGCTGCGTCTTGGTGATCGATAAGTTTTCCACAACTTTCAAATTGCCTGACGAGTGCTTAAATTTTATGAAGTAGATTGATTATTTGATTAATTATTTAACATGTTATATAACACATACTTTGCCGATATACGCACATCACGTAAAAATAAAAATAAATAATACACACTTAGTATATGATATGCCCCTAAATACAAATATTAAACCTATTACAACACTTATCGCAAGGCAATTCGATTTTCCGCTTTTGAACTTTGTGTCGATACGCGACGCCATCTTCAATGTCTCCACGCTTGTACATTTATTTACTAACCCATCTAAGATGTAACGCAGTTTCATGGGGTAAACTAAAATAGTAATTCAAAGAAATGCAGAGCAAATGTATAAACTGTTCAAACCGTATTTCAAAAATACAACTAGGTCATATCAATATATCCCCTTTCCATTCCATTACAATATATATAATAAATTGAAACACATAAACTATGCATTTAATATATATTAAATGGTACGGATTAAATGACTCATGAATGTCATTAAGCGAGTTTAATGCTATTAAGTATGAAATAAATACGTCATTAATACATAATAAACATGCATTTTGACACGCAATAAACACGCAATCAATTGTATATATAATAAATGCAATAAACACTAATTATGAGGTCGAGATAAAACTTCAATCAATTCAAATTTCAAATACATGATTAAAATAATATTGCCTTTCATTTTGATTATACAATAACAAATCAATCATAAATATACAATTTAAATGCATAGAAAATTAATTGATTCTCATAATTATATTCATGAAATATATATATATTATCAAATACATTTATAAACATATATATATATATATTTTGTGTTCAGAAGCATAACAACTATTTCATTTATACAATAAAAAATTGTTACACATCATTTTATATAAATATAATAAGAAAAAACTAGCAAGTTTTTATCTAAACATATTTATATTTTAACTAGAGATCGTTATTATGATTATATCCCTCAAATAAATACATTTATTAAATGATAAATAATGAAAAGAGATTATCAATTAAACTTATTATCATTAACATCGATAATTACAATTATCAAAGAAATAAATGATAATAAATACATAAGAAAAACCTAAATTATAAATTTTAAACGGATTAGGCTTTCAGAACAACCAAATCACGAAGACAGACGGGACGACGCCTCCGGCCGGTAGATACGCCGTACCACCGGCCGGGTCCGTCTATACGTCCAACCGCCGAATCTACGCCACCGGACGCTCGAGGGGCCGAAGGTTGCGCTTTCATTTCACAAAAACTTTCGCTTTTTCCCATTTAATTCAAAGCTTGAAAAAAATCTAGTCAAGGCCTTAAACATATCCAAAATTTCGAAAATTTACCACATTCCAGTACATAATTTTCTTAAACGTTTCCAATTAGAATTGTGTAAAAAAAATTTACAATAAATTAATTATATAATAATAAACATTCCAAAAATTACAAAATTGTTTTGGGATACTTAAATAATCCAAAAAATTACTAACTTTTTAAAGATATTTCGTTCCTCCGAAATACGTATCAAAATTGGTGAGAAATTTTTGTAATGATTTTGAATGCCTTAAATCTAATAAAAATATTTAGATTTTAATCAAACATATTTAAAACCTTTCATTTCATGAACACAAATCTAAATTCAAATAATCAAAAATTAACAATATGATCTAAATTTAAAAACTAGATAACACATATTTATTCATGAATCAAATTTTAATAACATATATTCATGGTCAAGAATATATAATATAGAAATCCCATATAAATGTGTTTATAAGACAAATTTATATATAACGTAATCGAAATTATACCTAATTTAAACATGCTCATGACGCCACTATCGGGAAAAATTACGAACTTGTTCATGCAACAAAATAAACAAACTAAACCACGATCCAATAAATGTATAATCAACGAATTACTTAAAAACATATACAATGCAATTCATGCACGATGCATACGGGAGTACTTACATACGCAAATAAAACGACGAACTTTCAATCTCTCGAATCCTCCAAGCAACCCTCAAAGACCTCAAGTGAACGCCTCCAGCTAGCCTACACACCAAGAGCCGTTGAATCACGCCGATTGACTCACAGCTAGAACAAGAGTGATTGACAACAACGTGAGTCAAAACTTGACTAAAAACTAGAGAGAATATAGAGGGGCGGCACAGAGAGGACGAAATGAAAATTCTTAGGTTTTTCATTTATCTTTTCCCTTATTAGCCTTGGTGTCGCCTAATAGTTTGACTCGTTGATAACAGTTAACGAATACGTTAACTAACTTATTACTTAACGAAAAGTAACTTAACAAGCTACTATTGCTTTCTCGTTAAAACCATCAATTGAAATTGGCAATTTAATTACCCGATTTTGTCCAATTCTATTTTACATTATCAATGTAAACCTCTCGATTGGGTATCTCGTACGATTTCAATCAACTCCTAATTTAACAATTTCGATTTAATTCCATAATGAAGATAACTCAACGCCATTGTAGATGCCAAGGACCTTCCTGCCTGGGAGCACATTAATATAATTTAATCTTTATGATGATTATATCGGTTATGTAATGATTCTAACCGGGCATAACCCCGATATTATTATCGCTGAAGTTTCATTTTAAGAATTTATAATTACTATTGAACACTATTTCGAGAGTAATCTCTATTTAACTAAAACTAGTAAAATTTAATCGCTACAACAATTGTCGTGAACGGAAAGACAATTATAGAAATCAAGATACTATGATTTCTAACAATATACATATAGCGAATATGTGTCGATGTAATAATAACAAAATTAAATTGTGATACGATATAGCCTCAGATCGATGTCGCTACGCCACTGCATCTAACAAATTGACATCGGGAGCGTCTGCATAATAATCGAAACTTGCTATGTCGAATCAAATTAGAACATATCAACTAGGTTATTTAAAGCACAAATTTTGTTTTGTTCTCACCTCGAAAATGATATCGCATATCAATGTTCTTAGTCCTCTCATGCTGAACTTGATCCTCGGTTAAGCATATTACGCTCAAACTCTCACAATACATGTAGCTTGATCTATCCCAATTCTTCACTCCTTCAACCGATTCCTCCCAACAACTTTTGTCATCCCATGTTTTACTTCATTAAGAGACAAAGTCATCATGACCTAAAATATTCCTCCAACTCACAACAGAACCACCAAAAGTCAACACATAACCAATCATTGATCTTCTTTTTTTCACATCTCCAACATAATTAGAGTATGAGTATCCAGAAATCAAACATTGATTATTAACATAATAACATAGACAAATGTCAGATCTACCATTGAGATAGTGAAAAGTTCTCTTCACATGCTCCAAATTCTCCTTTCTAATTCCTTTATGAACTTGTCGACTACACGACACAACATGTGTGTGTGCTAATCTTGATCTAGCTAAGAGATACCATATAGTACATTAAGTTTCCAACTTCACTAGCATAAGTAATACACTCCACATATTCCTTCTCTTCTAACTGCTTAGTGTAAAATGCTGTCAAGGTGGATTCAAGCATTAGGAGTATTAATTGGTTTAACAACAATCATATCAAATCTTGATTGAATTTGCTCAACGTGACACAATTAAGCGCACTCTTCCGTCATTAACAATGAAATAACCCGCTAAATGAGACGCTAATAAAGATGACTCAAGATAGTGGCAACATTTTCGTAATTAATAGATACATCTGGGATTTAGTATAAAAAATGGCAGTATTTAGTCAGACGACACACATCGATTTGGGATCGCCATCCGTTAATTGAAAAAAAATGGGGATCAAACCCCACACCAAACATGACCTAATACTACTCTAACCCCAAAAACATCTTCCTCCATTTGAGTCGCCTCTTCCATATGCTTTCTTCCATTTTCTTCATTTTTATTTTATAAATTTCATCGAAAGATTCAAGCTTAAGCTACTTCCTTCTTTAATCATTTAAACATCTGGGATGATACGATAAAACTCTTAATCTCCATTTCATGTCTTAGCATCAAATAATATTTTGTTTTCATTTTATAATTGGAAAGTTTGTAGTAGCATTATGTTAAAAATTCAATCTTTATGTAGTTTATAGCAGATTAAAAATTTTCCTTGTTATAAATGAAATTTTAGAGTATTTTTAGAAGTAAATTTCTGAGAAATAGTTATTTTATGTTTAGGTTTGAATTTTTAATTATTTAATTCTGGTTTTTGTAAGAAAATAGGAAATACATAGTAAATATTCTTGTATGAGGTTTATTTCTGGTTTATATACAACATATAATATGTGGAATTGACCCATAAAAGAAAGTTTTGATTTTGAATCATTTTGATATTTATTATAAATTTTGGAAGTTAAATAGTAGAAAATAAAATACAAATGGGAATAAATATATTTTATGAAATAATTCAATTGAGTATTTTTACTGAATTAGCTACATTGTAAATAGCTTCTTCACCAAAAATTTGGAATTTTTAGAATTTGTTTACTATTTTTGGTGATTTAATGACTAGAAAGGGTATTTAAATCAAAATAAATTATTTCGAGATTTATAAATTTGAAGTTGTATTTTTCCAGAATTATTGAAGGTATAAAGGTCATGATTTTAAAATTTTGGAAATTTTAACATTGAGTTGGTATTTATTTTGAATTATGAGATTTTGAATAAGTATAATCGGGGTTTAAATGGAGAAAAAAATATATTTTTATATTATAAATATTCGGGCAGTATATTTGGAGTAAACAAACTACATATTGAGTAGAGAAAGGTTTATGAGGATTATGAAAATAATTTGGGTATTAGTTAATATTTTATCTAGTAAAAGGGATATAATTATACGGTGGTTGCTTTCTCGAGGAGTTGAGAAACCGAGCTGGACCTGCTAGCGTTGACTTCTGCTGTTTTGCTTGAGGTGAGTACAAATTCACGATGGGAACCTTTCATATATATTATATTATATATATTTGGTACGGTTTACATGTGGTTACATTAGAATGTATATTGAGTTATCGAGATTGACGTTATGAGATTGTAGTTGTTGGTGATTATACTATGATTGTTGTGTGCTTATCACATGCGCGCTACAGATTGCTATGGCTGTGCGTATTCTTTGCAAGTTGATTTTAAAGTAAAACGTATATACATCAAGGGGTAGCCTCGACGAGGCCTGGGCGATATGCATATCAGGCAGCCTGCATGTATCGGACAAGCTGGGCGTGATATGCATATTGAGGGGAAGCTCGTACGGGAGTGATCGCTACGTATATATACGCGCTTTAGACATGCATGACGCCAGACATGGACGGAGGTTTTGATGTTATATATTTTCGACTAACCATTATTGATCGTATTGTTTTATTTGAATGAATATTTGATTATGCATTGTTGGAAGGTTATAAATATATGTGGAGTATTACGTCATCTCCGTAGGATGTCAATAAGAGGTTACTATGTAATTGGGAACGGTTGTTATCGAGTAGTCTTATTAATGTTTATACATATGTGTTCTTATATATAAGTATGATTATGTGTTGGATACCACTGTGTATTTCTATTCACTAAGCTTCTCAGCCTACTCCCTATTTGGCCATTATTTGATTTAGGAGTGACCACCGAGGTCATTGAGACGCATGATAGTCGCTGGAATAAAGATCGTGAAAGGAAAGGTGGTGGCATGCTAAGTCCTCAAATATTCTCCTCCCTATCGCTCTTCTTATACTTAGAATTTTATGTTATATATATCGAGGGGTCATGTTCACGATACTATTATGCAAGATGTATCGCGAGACTATGTCAGGATCAAGCTTGGCTGTATTATCATTCAGTGCTTGACGACGACGCTTATGTCGATTTATGCTTTAGTGGTGTGTCGTTAGTTCAATTACCACGTGACCAAAGAGTATTATTATTATCATCAAAACGGTCATTTTGTGTCATATCCATCGACGCAAGGACTCCTGTGATATTGCGCGATGATGATCTTAACCTCAAGACTACGACTGTACACAAGGTTATAATTAAGATTCATATATACCGTATAAAGTGCACTCCACTTCTATCACAAATATCTTATTGCCATTCTCTCACGCAAATATATTATTTTCATGCAAAGTATGATATCCTTTATTTAGTTTTTTTATTTTTATTTCTCATGCCATTTCTAAATTTAAATTAAGTATATTACTTCCAACCTATACGAAAAGATTCGAATGATTTTAAGAAGAAAAATGATCTTATAAAACATTCTCCTTAAAAAAGAAAAAATTCTCTATTTAGTTCTTTCCACATGGAATCGTTCTTAAATGCATATCTTCATAAGATTCTCCAAAAACTTTCCATAACAAAACATGTCAACACAACACATGATCCTTCCCATAAAAAGGAAGCCACGACCTGATCCTTCCATGAAAACATGCTCAGGCTTCTCCTGAAACTGCCTCAGAAAACCCGAAGGGCTTTTGCTTCCACGGATCTTCACGAAATATGGCTAAAGTCCAACAACACCTATAATTGCATTTGATGTAGCATTTGGTTGAACAGAAACAACCTGGCTTCACAGTCACTACACTAACAATTGACTAGAAAGTGGTGGCCAGATTTGCGCAAGTTCGGTGCTGAATCAGACATTAGTAAGAGATTTGAATCATAAACTTGTAACGTCTACTCTCTTTATCATTAAACCACGTTGTCATCATAAGAACTAAAAATCACGTAAAAGACTACGATTGTTGATGAATACCTTAAAAGAATATTCCTTACATTATCCCACGTGGCCGTGTACAAGTACAACCCCTTCTCTATTATGGTATGAAATCACATGCCGATGAAGGTTTCATTCATTAATTAGGACGGAAGTAACTGTGGTAACATTTAAGAGTACATGTCCTTTAAACCAAGTGACGATAGAGACTTATTACCCAAAAATATTATAAACCCACTTAGGATTCTATAATGTAAAGAAGAATTTTTATTATTTATAAAAGGGGTAAAAAATAAAAATCTATTGTAGGAAAATTTCTCATCAGACAAGCGCTTTATCACGGTTAAGAAAGAACGACACAAACTACAGTCCCGTGTCATTGGCCGACGATTTAAGCAGACACCGACTTGCTTGCTTGATTTTGAACTTGATATTAGCTTGGCTTGATTTGAGCTCGACTTTTTCTGATTTGTTGATATGCGCCTATTATGAGTCGGATATGTCCTGTCTTCTGGATGATCAGATTTTGCATTTCGTGACATTGCCTCGAGTTTTGCTCTAACAACGTATTCCCGGTTGGTCGTTATTGACTCTCGATTCCCGATCTACTTTAGACTCGACTTACCGCAAACGCTTGTATCAGAGAGTCAGGCCGATGGCGGACTTTTCAGAATAGATTTATGCAAATTTCGAGAGGCTACCGTTTCAAGTGGACTTCGATTAGATACTACGACCTGCTTGAAGTCAGACAGCTGAGTATAGTAGCAACAAGTGTCAAGGTTTCTTGCTTGTACTACACTACTTTAGTACCGTTGCTGCCAGTAGAAATACGATGATCAAGATGGCGCAGATTCCAACCTTGTCGATTTATACTAATCAACTGCATGCGGGCCTTAACAACGGTTTCCTACCCGGTATCCACCATATGTGGACCGAGTTTGTCCATATATCCGAACTTCGACGATTATCACCGATCTATCGATGCTCATCTGGCATTTTGAATAATTAGGCATGAAATTTTAATCCCGAATATTCAAGCCGCTCGAGAAACTTACGCCCTCATCGATTTTGCTTCAAACTTGAAGAATTATTGCGTTTGTGTAGTAATATTTATTTTAGGCGCCTATTTTGGCCACATGGTGTTTTCCACCACTACGTGGTGTTTTTGCTATCGGTTTAAAAACTTAACTTAGAAAATCTCGCAGGTTTTTCTCCAATTCTTTCTCTGATTTTAGAATATTTTCGGGATTTTTCTAATGAGAATTTCAAAATAGAGGGGAATATATAGCCTCGGCTTGAATACTCGCCTCGATTGGTGGTTCGCTTTCAAAGCGGATCACCATCTTAACCGTTGAATTTTCGAGGCCGACCGGACGGTCGATTTTTATGGAAGTTCCCTTTTCTCCAAGTATCATATGGGGCGCCTATTTGGTGTAGTAATAGGAAGATTCTAGACTTTTCTAGGTCAAATACACTTCCATATCAACCCTAATATTTCATGGAGTCTTCGCTTAAGCCTCCAAGTATTCTAGAACTCATTTCGAGCCACGTAGAGTTTCTGAACTCCTGTCACGATTTTTAATCAATAAAATTGGGGATTTTTGAGCCTCATACGATTGACATTTAATTTAAATATTTTTCTCCCCGAACCCTATTTCGAAATTCAAATTTTGTGTGGTTAATTAATGCAAAACCCCTTATTTTTTACTTTGATTAATTCCATGGGCTTAATTCCAGGGAATCCTTATTCGATCGAGGGTTCGATATAAATTTAGGGTTTAATCGAGAATCCAAATTAGACACACGTGATATATTTTGGTTGGTTTCATTATTAATTAACTTGATTAATTGCCTAATCAATTTAATTAATATCACGCAAAGAAGAATTTTATTATTTATGATAAAAAAATTCAAAATAAACCCAATCGGTAGGGAAAATTTCAAGCAGTATTGTGTTTTATCAAATCAAGAGGATCGACTGCCCAAACTACGGTAGAATTCCCTAAGCGCTTGTCGACGCATTCAAGGATGTCTCGACTGGTTTGACTTGACGGATTTGATTCGCTGATGTGGTTTCGAAGCTTACTGATCTGGAAGCCGAAGCCGACTCGATTTGATTTGATTTGATTTGACTGAATTCGATAGCCGCTGTTTAGAATGTCACATGGTCTTCATGGACTCGAAAATTGGGTCCGATCGCCGGATACGGCACGAGCCGATTCTTAATAGCGTATTCCGTGTCGTCAGATGGACTCGACCTCCTGCCTTACGCCGCATCACGAATTTCATCGCAAACTTGGTGTTGTTTGACTTGCTTCTTGGAAAATTTACCGCGACTGCATTTGGCTGCCTATAGCTTTGCCGACTTCGATTTAGCGCCTCACTCAGGCGCGGACTATGGCCTTTGGTAGGCTGTTTGATGGAATTTAGCCGATAATGATAATTTGATTGGGATGTGACTGCAGTTTCGAGTCAGATAGTGATAAGAATCGCTGGGGCTAATGTCAAGCCAGACACTACAACTGCAATAGCCACAGAAATGATTCCTCGACGACATTTACACCCAATGCATTCTAGCGAGACGGCCTATATTTGGGACTTCACATTTAAGCTTTGAAGTTATGTCACTTCGGTAGCTTTACGACAACGCATGCCTTAGCGTTATCACGTAGAAAGTTGATCATCAATACGGGCGAACGCTCTAACCTCATTACGATACCGATCAACTAGACACGGGCCTGTAAGCCACAAGTTTCCTTCTGCATTCAGAGCATAGACCGAATGCTCGCTTATTCTATATCTAGATTTAATCAAACCCTAAATTTATCGTGTTCATCCATGTTTTTGAATCGTGGGGCTACGAGTTTAATTGCGTGAATATTCAAGTATCAGAACCTTCGCCGACTCGACGATTTTTCTCTTCAAACTCAAGGATTTATTGCGCTTTGTGTAATAATCAATCCCACTCTCAGCGCCGCCACACCTAGAGGCTTTTCTAGCCACCACGCCGTGGCTCACGCTACTGCAGTTTTAACTTAGAGAAATTCCACTGCTTGTACTTTCTGGTTTTGTGTGTATTTTTTGAACGAATATCGTTGATTGAGTCTCGCCAAACGGGCGCATTATAGGCTCTCCCCTAGGCCCAAACGCTTGCTTCCTCGATTGGCCGGGCTTGATTTTAAAGGATCACACCGACCGTCAATTTCGGCGCACATCCTAACATCAGTTTGATAGACTCTGCTAATTACTGTGGCCAAGTATTAGTTTCAAGCGCCTATTTTTGAGGTAAAGGAAGAGCTGATTCTTTTTCTAGTCAAACATATTTACATTGACCCTGACCTTTCGATTGCACCACACAACTTCCTCGGAGTGTCGACATTTTGACCAAATAACTTCAGAGGTCTCTTCGACTTTTGTACCACACATAACTCAGAAGTTCGATTTTGAACCACAAAACTTTCGAGAGTCTTCATTTCTTAACCGGTGAGTAAATTCTTCATATTTTAGTCACGCGCTCGAAAAGTCCCGTACCGCCGACACCACGTTAAATTGGGGTTTTCGAGCCCTAGTATTAATCGACATTTAACGCGAGGTTTTTCTGGAACCCTATTTCTAGAAATTTAACTTTCAGGTTAATTAACGTAGAACCCTTATTTTTGACTTCGATTAATTTGGGCTTGATTTCCGGGAACACTGCTCGTCCGAGGGCTCGATTTGAATTTAGGTTTAATCGAGAATCCTAATCACCACGGGCATTTTTTAGTAGCTCAATCCTTTAATTAATTTCCTACTAATTCGTCTTAATCAATTTAATTATTTTTTTGATAAATTTTCGATGTCTACAATTATTTTAATAAATTTTCATTGTCTAAAAATTCATTAATTTTTCGATGTGTAACATATTTGTCAAAACTAATAAAATAAGAAGTGATTTGAGAAATTATTAAAAAAATACTAAATTACAATAATGAACGTTAGACCTAGCTAAATTTTGCACACTCCAATTTCGGAAACATACACGTCATAATTCCAAGAAAGAGTGCCAAACGACCAAAGAAAATTGATTATTTTGATTTCCAAGTAGTCTTAATTCCCGGAGTAGTAAACGGTAAACGATTCCTTGAAGTTGATATCAATTATACACTGCTTGGACATTTCTGAATTTTATTCGACTTTTCTATAGTCTAATGTAGCTCTTCTTTCGGACTTGGTCAAATGGGAAATTAATTTTAATTTCTTTATACTATACATTGATGAAAATAAGAAATTTAATTCAACTTCTTTTATTCATCGAATGTGCGTATAAGCTGACATGCAAACGACTGATTTCATGCAACAATCACTAAACTAATAAGGGGGAAAGTTATGAATATATATAGGGTAATTAGCCGATTTAAAATAGAATAAATGTTTAACCAACTTGTTTAACTACACCAGTTTTTCATCAGATTAAGAGAGTAAAATAAGTTTTTCAATTAGAAAGGTGAACCACTGATAATAATGAATTAAATAAGATGAGTGTAGACGTGTAGTAGCATAATGGTAACCGGTAAGAAACTAGGCCATTTTATTTTAATAAAAAAGTTACTCTGTAATAGTTTGAATTGTCGCACATGTTATTATTAGAAATCAAGATATGGACTATCTTGAAAGAAGAAAAAGAAAGAAATACAAACATGTTATTAATTATTCCCCCAAACTAATGGCTTATGTTTGTGAATTTATATATATATAATAATAATTTCTTACAAAAGATAAAGAGAACAAAAAGTAGTAGTGGTATTAGCTGGTGGTACGTAGACACTGTATGTATTTATTTACTTATCTTCAATAGTCAGCTACTTTTAGCCACCCAATTAGCTAATTTAGCTGCCTAACCAGTCCAAACTTTAAATCCTCCCCAATTTCATTTCTAAGCCGTGATTAATTTTCTATAAAAATCTTCATTATTAGAAATGATTTTTAATTAGATTATAGAACGAATATTTTTGAAAATATTTTATTAGCACATTAATTTTATTAGCATAATGTTCACAAATAGAGATGAAAATTTAAGAAAATGAAACAACTTATATAAAGAATTAGAGGGAGTACAAAACTTTTTCCATTTTCTATTATTTACAACACCTTTCCTACATATCCTTTTCTTTCTTTCACATTCTAGATATATCCAACTCTCCAACCAATTTATCTCCCTACTCAATAAACTATTTTATTTCCATTCCTACACTCTCTCTCAATTGGTGATGCTTGACCCATTGCCACCAACCGGCAACTCTGACCTTTAGCTCACCTCCTCTAATGGATACCCCACCACTCTCCTCCAATCTTTCCCAAGTGTAAATACCACTTTCTCTAAACTCTCCTCTCTTTTTGAGCCTTCCATAAACCAAAAAGCTCCAATCTTTTTCAACCTCCCTTCAAAACCCTAATAAACGTTTTCCTCATGTTTGGATTCTTCATTATTATTTGATCTACATCTTCTTTGGTTTGTTTTCTTTAATTTCTTTTTGTTATTATTTTGTTTTTATTTTCTTTACTTCTTTATTTTTGGAGAAGCCATCATAGCACTTTGCCGAATATAGTGTAGGGAGTACTATACAATAGCTTTTCCATTATCATAGTTAGATCATATACAAGCTTTAAAGATCGATATGGGCACTTAGCTTTTTCCATGACTTTTTCAGTATGAACTTGTTTCTAGTAATAATATCTTAATTGGTCCTTTTGGATCTTGTTTTCTTACCTCTTTTTTCTTTTTCTTCAAACTTTGCAACTATCACTATCTCATCTTTGCAGGCAGTTGTTGGAAAATTTTCTTCTTTGGTGTTTATATTCTTTAATTTGTCACTTTTTGCTACAACATAAAAAAAGTTACAAAATATCCAATTTTGATGGACTCTGGTAGTAGTGGTAGTTTTCAGTCCTCAAGTGGCGGCGTTGGCGGTGGCGGCGGTGGTGGTGGTGAAGAAGAGTATGACTCAAGGGGTGAACCCATGTCCTCTTTCTTGAATTCACAACAACAAATGTTTCTTTCTTATCACCAACAAAATCCCCCTTTTTTCCACCCTTCCTCTGATCACTCACAAAATCTTGGTGCATCACTTATTCTCCAAAATGCTAACTTTCAGGAGCAATATAATAATAATGAGCAAATGGGTTGGTCCAGAGGCAATTATGGAAACTTTGGGAACTTTTCCTCAACTACTTCAGCTTCATCATCATTACCCTCTTCATCAAATCAGGCTGGTATGGGGAGGATGATCAATCAAAATCAAGCATCACCCTCATTATTATTGCAATCTGGGGGAGGTAGTGGTGGTGGTGAGGAAGCGATAAATAACCCGCCAACCGCAGCTAATCAACCACCACCACCAAATGTTGGAGCCACCACCAAGAGTACTACTAATCCAAAGAAAAGAACCAGGGCTTCAAGAAGAGCACCCACCACTGTTCTCACAACTGATACAACAAATTTCAGGCAAATGGTGCAAGAATTCACTGGTATTCCTGCAGCTCCATTTTCATCAAATCCTGGTGGTGGCGCCACCTTTGGCCGCCGCCTTGATCTCTTCTCGTCTGGTGGCGCAGCCTCTATGAGAGGAGGCCATCAATTGGATCATTTGAGCTCTCTCTACCCTCTTAGGCCTTCACCTCAAAAACTAACACATCATCCTAGCTCCCTTTTAGGCGCCCCTTCATCATCATCATCACCATCTTTATTAAGCTCTAGTTTGATCATGAATGCTATAGGAAATCCTAATAGTAATAATGCTAGTATTTCCAGCAATACCCTTGGCCTACCACAACATTTAAAACAACCCCCTCCTCATCAAAATATACTTAGCATGCAAAATCAATTACTAAATTTTCAACCTCTAGTGCAATCCTCTCTTTCTCCATCTATTTTCAATACTGCCACTAGACCTCATCATCAAGGAAGTCCAAGTATGAATCATCCACCTTCTCTTGATGAATTGGGTAGTTTCCTAAATCAACAAAGAAGTTCTGGAGAAGTAGAAAGGCAATCAAGTTGGAGGGAGGATCAAGGAGGGAGGAATTTGAACAATGAGGGGCAAGATGGTCAACACCGTTTGGGAGGCACTTTTGATGGGAATGTTACTCAACATGATAGTAATATTAATAGTGGGTTTAAGTTAAATTCTTCTTCTACTTCATCAGATTTCAATCCTGAAAAGGTTTTAGATAATGCTTCTTCTTCAGGATGTGTAGAGTTCACAAATTATAAATAATTATTTAGGATATTCAAGAAATTGTCATATATTTATTGCATATGATGAATCTTTTATGTAGTGTAAACAGGCACATGTATGTATAGATTACATATTAGTTTTGTCTTTGTCTAAACATCTCTTTTTATTTTATTATTATTGGTGTTGCTATGATATTTCATTTCTTGACTTTATGGTTTTATATGATTTGTTATTTCTTACTTTAAGAATCTCAGGGCCAGTCTTCTTCAAAGAAATTGTTGAGGAATTTCAATGTGAGGTGAGTACTGTCTCCAATTTCCTTTATCATTTTTATTTTAGTAGTTAAACAATCAACATTTCTTTACTTAATAAGATTCTGACACTTACATTAGCAAGAAAGCTGACTACATGATACAAGGCCACGCAATCAATTTCTCAAATAATATATGAAATATTTTTTATATTTAATTTCGAAATTATTCGAAAACGTATAAACTTGTACTTTTTTGAATTTTTCTTTCTAATTAATATTTTTATTTTTCGCTATTTCGATCGCTTAATAACTCTATCTTTGCAAATATATTATGAAAAATTATAGTAAAAATTGCCAATGATTAAATATTTTTTTATAAAATCAACGTATCAATTTTATAACACCATGATCGATTCCTTTTAGATAATATTTGGTTTGTTTTGTACTACATTTTATTTCAAGTATTATTAGTAATATTACTAAATTATTAATAATAATATATATTATCTTAATACATATTCAACAAATAATGATTTTTTATGTAGTCATTACTTTCTCTCCATTTCAAAAATACACGATCATCTAGAAATTTTTACTTTTTCACAATGGTTGATTGTTTCAATTTTAATATATATTTTACAATTTTAGCTTTTTACATTTTCTGCTTTACAATCCCAGCAGTAGTTTTTCACAATCCCTTAATAAAACATTTTTATCTAAACAATTATCTATTTTGAAACGGCGGGAGTATATGTTAGTGATAGTAATTTTAGTTTATAGCATAAATAGGATTTTCTTGTCCTGTGTTCTACATTTTTAAAGATAATTCTATCAATAAAAATTCCCATCCCAGCTTTTTTTTTTAAAAATTTAATCAATTACAATCTATCAAACTTAAACGAGCATGACATTAACTTCTCTAAATATATAATCGACTTCACTAGTAGAAAAAATGGCTGCAACACCCATAAAGTGATACATAAACGGTCTAAACTGTTACTATAGCCCATAGGTAACACTTTTTGGGTGATACTTCTGCCCGTGTACTCTATGCTCTTAGGTATCACTTTTGATCAATTCTGGTAACACTTTAATACGTGTTCTATAAAGTCATCTTATGTATCACTTTGTAGAGAAATTTTGTAACACTTTTAAAGTGTTACAAAATTTGTTAAGTAACACATTTTTACTTTTAGTAACACTTTCGGATATCTCCAAATTTTTTAAGTAACACTGTTGTAACACTATTGTAACACTATTTTACAATTAGTAACACTTTTAGATATGTCCAAATTTGTTTAAGTAACACTATTTTACTATTAGTATCACTTTTCGATATCTCTAAATGTCTTTAAGTAACACTATTTGATTATATATGTATCACTTTTTATTATTAGTAACATTTTTAAATATCTTTAAGAACACTTTCGATTATATATTTACTACCTTATGTAACACGTTGTTCATTATTAGGTAACACTTGCTATTATTATTATTATTATTATTAATTATCATTATTATGAAAACTAGAAGAAATATTTTATCATATATGAATAAATAACGAGAAAATATATTGATAAAATTATAATTAACTTATTCAAATAATCCAATAACAAGATATTGTAATACTCCGACCGCAAAATGTGTGTGTTTGCAAGGCAAGGCGATATGTTTGACATGCATTCGATCGGCATTACCATACTCATCAGCATTTATTTTTCGAAGCTCATCCTATGTTAACTCCATCATATGCTGCTGACTGGGTAATTCTAGACGGGCGACTCCAATCGGAAGCCAAATGGAAGACGCCGAGCGGTGAAAAACGCCGGAAAGACTGTCGTACTAAGGAAAGTATCCATCAAATCTAATAACGCATCGACCTAAGGGGCGGGGCTGCTACAAGGGGCCATGAGGAGTCGGGGCATCATTTCCATCATTCTGTCGGGTCAACACCTTCATCATCAATGTAAGAAAAAATAGACCGCAATATTTCTTTTTTCTTCATCGCCTCCATCTCCGCAGCATCTGCTTTTCATCAATTTCACATCACTTGCAGATACTCAAATTTTTCGCCACCGGATTATAGAGCATAGTTTATTTTTGTCATATTCGAGCAAAGATGTATTTTTCGCTATTATCCGCCAAATTTTTTCTCTTCGATTTAATATGTGTACGCAATGTATATCCAAATATTTCGAGATGTCCAATCGACGGTTTGGTTCCATTCCATGCTTCATTTGGAGTCTCTGTATTTGACACTTTTGGTTGACAACCAGTCAAGAAATAAACCGCACACAAGATGGCTTCTAAACAAATGTTTTTTCTTTATCATGCTACTTGCCATGTCACAACAAGACGACTTTTCTTTCTCAACGCCCATTCTCGTTATGGAGAGTATATGACGTTGTCAACCTATTATTTGATTCCATGTGTTCGCAAAAGCTTTAAACAAGTTCAAGTATACTCTCCTCCTTGTCCCGATCCGAGTAAATATTTTCCACTTTTCTTTTCTACCATTGCTTTGAACTCCTTTCTTTGAATTCATCAATAGCCCTCGATTTTTCTTTCAAAATATATATACTCAACTTTTCTATTGAAATCATCAATAAATGTTATGTAATAATTGCTCCTACCAAATGATGCAATGTCTAACTCCGACTACCATGTCTGTATGAACAATTTCTAGAGGTCTTCATTCTCCATGATTTTCCAACCAAGTTTCTTTTGTCTATGATGTTTTTTCTTTAACACACGATTCACACAATCGTTTGTCTTTATTTATTTCTCGCAAACCGTGAACCATATTTGTTTTTGACAATACTTCAAGCTAAGAATCTAAGGTGACCAAATCTCATATGCCATTGTATTAAGCCAGCACATTTAAAACAAAAAAATTAAATTTTTGTCAAGACCCTAGATAGTATATAAATAACTTGATGACAATATTATTTCAGAATTTTTTTAGAAATAATTACATTTATAATTTAGTAGTTTTTGTCATGGAATATTTTAGATCTTTGGAATCGGGTTCGTGGACATTTAAGATGATAAATGGAGAAATTAACCAAACCGAACGGACTCGAGTTTATAAATATCTACTAAGTACTTATCCAACACATCATCAATAATCAACTTCATCTTCTTTCTTTTTCCTCTGCTCACGAGATATTCACCCCCTCCCCTAAAAAAAATTTCATTTTCCATTTCTCTCTTCGATATCGCCAAACTCAAGATCGCTTCTCAGAATATCGTTTCCCCATCATTCTCTCTTCGAAAGTTAAGGTATGAAAGTTCAAGTCTTTGAGATATTTTTGGCTTTGGACATATTGACTTTTTAGTTGACTTTTCCATAATTCAATTTTAAGGATTAATCTTAAATAAGGGTTCTCGCGACGACATATAAGTGATTAATCTGCATTTCAGGTCGCTTGGAGATGTTAAGGCCGGGTTGACTTTTGTGGTTGCTGACTTTGGGTTGATATTTTCAAGACTTTAAATGAGAGTATGTTGGGACCTTTATTATAGTTATTGTGATATTAAATCATGATTTAAAATTGATTAAAGTGGAGTTATGCTCTAAAAGTGTTAATCTAAGTCGAAGTTATAATTGATATTTCTGGTATAGGTTGTTAATTGGGGACCGACACTAAAAATGACTTATGTTTAGTGTAATGATTAAGTAATAAGATGGATTTTAGCGGGATCATCGGGTCGCTCACGGGATTATAATCAGCTTTATCCGCCATGCTAGATCGCTTGTAGATAGTTCCCCAAGAGTTGGTTATGTATCTTCTGAACGCCAGATAGTAATAGGTCTCGATTATACTTCGGTGTTTAGGCGCCGATCGTGGAAAGCGGCGCTTACTGATCGGTTTTCATGGCTCATGGGTACTAAATAGAGTAGTATCTCACTGGGTGTTACTTTACGACATTCAATATAAATCGTGTGAACATGTTATTGTGTTAAGATTTCATGAGAATGATATACATGTAATTGTTATATGATTATGTGATTGTTCTATGAGGCTAAGATTGCCTTCTCTCTGATGGGGTAATACTGAACTCCCCAACTTATATTTCTCTCGATTGCGGATCTTATCTGCACTTACGATTATGTATTCTGTCGGCGATTGTGTTTGACTTATCAGAGATGTTTTAGCTATGTGCTTGGATATTGTCTCGGGAGTATAGTAGTTGGTTATCGAGAGGTGATGGTGGTTGCAGTTATGTATGACTCGAGTATCGATTTGACCTATGTCGGGATGATTGGGTTAAAGTGATTTCATTCCTCAAGGTAGATATTTATATGTGCCTTATACTTAGTGTATAAGAGCTGTGTGCCTATACTTAGTGTGCGGTGTGCCTTATACTTAGTGTGTATAAGAGCTGTGTGCCTTATAATTTCTTAGTGTATAAGAGCGCGTGCCTTGTACTTAGCGATGAAGGACGCTTTATACTTTATGTGAGAAATAAATGCAGTTTTATACTTTGTGTATAAGTAAGTGTTTTTGGCCTTATATCGCGGTATAAGTGCGGGCAGATTATTGATTAGTCCATTCCTCGCAGACGGATCGAGTATATGCGCATTAGAAGTCGTATAACAAGGGGATATTGGTAGATGAGGTTCGATAACTGTGAGTTTAGTCAGAAGCCGAAGTCTATTGATTTCTTTCTCGACCGTGGTGCTTGGCCAAACCTTCTATTATATTTTCATGTGACATGTCTGGCATTTCTGCTTAATTATGTTGTATGACCTTTTTAGTAGTCCCGATATGTATTGTATTCATATTTGACTATTAACATCGAATTGCCTGCATGGTAAGTCTACCCCTGCAGCAGCTCTCATTAAGCTTCAGCGTTACACCCCTCGCTCGAGATCGGGCGGCATTTCCATTCAGGCCAAAGCGACGGCTGAGCCAGCAAGAGGCTTTGAGAGTTTTGTTCCGAGGGCTGTGTGAGCATCCGTATAGAGGATCCTCATACCGATTTTGATGTGTTGTCAACTATTTTGATTGTTGTATTTCCTTTTGAACTTTAACCTTTTCAGATTAAAAGTCAACTAAGATTCATCATAAAATTGAATTATGGAATCTTATATACGCCCTTATATACGTCAATTGAATTATGGAATCATAAAATTTTATGATGAATCTTTAATGACGTGATAAAATTGAATTATGGAATCTTATATAAGTCAACTAGTAATCGTTTTTATGATGAATTTTAGTTGGTTGTGGGGTTCTCGTGGTCGCCCATCTACAGAATTTTGCTGTTCAAGCTTTAGGAGTAAAAGCTTTCGGAGCTCATTGGAAAGAATAGCAATGTGTTGCACAATTTATCACATTTGGCTAGAGAGGAATATGAGAACATTTGCAGAGAAGCAACAAACTAGAGATCAGTTGATTATATGCATATGCAGTACTGTCATGGATAAAACCATCAGCTGGAGGAAAGTGAAAAAGAACAAATCAAATTATGAACTTTGATTAACATGGGGGATCAATCCAGGTATATTTGGTAGTTAGGCTCTTTGTAAAGGGTTGTTCCTCCCACCTACTTGTATTTCCTTTTTTCATCTAATAAAATCCTCAAACTTTTAAAAACAAACAAAAAAAAAATCTCAACTAACTATTTAAATAATTAAACTAGCGTGTTAATTAATTCGGCTCATCCACCACGATTACATGCGCAATGTAATTACCCGATTGAAAAATTTTATTGATTACAATAAATTTCAATTTTACCAAATATGTTTTTAATTTCACATGAAATATAATTCAATATCATCGTATATGTGTGACCTTCTAGGCTCAGATATGTTGTACCGTGATAATAATATAATTGACCATTATTATTATTATAACGACATGCATTTGTAGATCTAAAGAATCGACATAACTAACGGTATTATCATGAGAACCCGACCAGTAATTTACAATTACTATTATTAACACTTAGTTTTATTAATCTCATTTAACTAAACTAAGAAAATTAATCTGTTACAACAATGATTACAATGGGCATAATTATTGAAACCAATATTCAAGGATTTCCAAATGTAATCCCAAAATTCGAAACATAATTTACCATTATATCTATCAGCGAGTAGTATGAAAAGAAGCTCCCAAATCTATAACCTAAGAAACTAGAGAAGAATTCACAGATAGTACCAAACCTTGTGAGTAATCATCACCACCTCAACAATGAAGTTCCCCACCCTGGGCTTTTATAGCCTCTTCATGCCAACCGCTTTGCCACAAATCAAGCAAAGACACAAAGAGTATCAAAATTACTCTTACTTATAAACTGTGACCTCCCACTATTCCTAGAATCACCTTCCACTTCTCCCCATCGCGATACACAAATGGCGTAATCATGATTCTTAACCTCATCTACATTAATCTTATCGCATCTCCTGACAAGATAATGCCTCGAACTAATCTAACCCGTTAAGCATTTCGCAGTAGTTACTAACACCATCCCTCATCGGGTTCCTAACCATCGTGTAAGCGAAATAACAAGATCAACCCCTTTTTGCATTTCATCATCAACGCACATCTACCGTTTACGCTGATTAATAATGCTATTAAAATCGCTCAAGTGTTTCGCCATGTGCCCATCCGACCTTAAGGCGAAACAATTTTTTCATGAGAAATACCTTATTGTTTGCGTATGCTTCTTATGTCACATAAAACCCTTTATCAACCCCTTTCAGAAATGGTTTCCTTTGCAACGCTAAGCAAGAACATTTCGACGTTGTGGTTGATCACACCTGGGCACTGCCTGCCTAATTCCTTCCACTCATCATCATCCATTTTCTTAGGCTTCTCCCCTAGTGATTTATTCAGCTTCTTCCCGTATAGATGATCCTCCATACACATCTTCCAATACGAAAAATATATTCCGTCAAATTTGTCTACAACATGTGTCACAACTCCTTCGTTTCTCGCCATCGATTCTTGAACTCACAACCATCCCACACTCCAAGATCTTATACTAGCTTTGTTATGATTTAGACCCAACTCTCTCAGAACCCAAACAATTCAACGACAACGAACAAAAATTAAAATGCAAAAAATAAATGTGATATTATGATTTTTAAACAAGTTCCCTCAATACGAAAGTATATCATGTCAGCCGAAATTCCACTCATAATCATAAGATTGTTACAAGCCCTACCTCTAACTAGTCTATCGGCCGAGTATTTTATCAACAAAATCTCAACAAAGTCTATCACACGCATAAACTCTCTAGCTCTTCGCTAATATTAAACCCTAATATTCTTCCTATGATGATTCTATGTATTTGTGTGATAATCAACTCACAAGAATACTATATATTTATAGGCAAAGATCTAATAATCGCAAATTGGCCCGAAATCAAACCGCCAAAACGATTATTCCTGATCCTCAAGGCCTGGCAAGTCGTGACCAAACAGTTCCTTAATCCTCCAATGCGTAAATCTGATGCCAAGGTCGGAACATGGCAGTCTTGGACCATGTTCTTCGAATTCCAAAAACCACACAGCCGAAATATAACTCAACAGATAGTTTTTAGCATTTTCAGATGGTCAAAATTAATTAAAGTTGGTGATAATGGAGTTACTGATAATATAATAACTGAGGTTCGAATTGAAATCATCGTAATAATTAAGGGTCAAATTTATTTAGAAACAATTTGAAATTTAAATGAGTAGTACTCTAACTACTCCCCTCTCCATTTTTAATTATCGTTTTAACATTTACCATGATTAAGGAAAAGAAAAAGTAGTCAAAAAGTGTATTGAAAATATAGAATGACAATCAATTTAAACAATATCATTAGTTGGTTATTTATTTCAAGAGAAAAAATAGTAAAAAAATACATTAAAAATGTAAAAAAACTATTTATTATCCTAAAACGACAACTATAAAAAAATATTTTTTTGGGCTAAAACGACAACTATAAAAAAACGGATTGAGTAGTGTATTTGTCGATATGAATTAACCGCACATCAAATGCGCTTAGTTAAATATTTATTTGATTCCATTCTGATAAACGGTTACATTACCCGGTATAGGGTATTAAACCACTATCTTAAAACTGATGGTATTAGTATATTACCTTGTACAAGGTAATAAAATTTAAATAATTTATTAATATTATAAATGTAATACATAAATTATGAAATTGTTGCATATATTTGTTTTATATATTATCTAATCACTAAATTTATATGTGGTATCTTAAATATATTTAAAATAGTTTTTTATTATTTATTCTTATTATCAAATATTAAATACGTAAGATTATTTATTTAATTCGAATAGCATACGAAACAACGTAATAGAATGCTTAAAAACAATCCCTTTCTCATGGAAATTCATTTTCTACCATCATTTCATTGCTTCTTCCATTGCTTTCTAAATTCGTTCTTTCAGACCAAATGCTCTCAATATATCTTATTTGAAATAAAGGTTTAATTTATGCCATATCAATTTTTACAATAAAAAACACTCCTAAAACTAAAAAAAAATTGCTCGGATTACTAAAATATACTTCATCCTTTCCATAAAGATTCTCTAGTTTGATTTTTTCAAAAATTTAAGAGATAACATATTTAATATTTATTAAAGTTGGCTAGTTTATTAAAATAGTACATATAAATAACTGTCAAATGAAATAAGATATATATGTGAAAAAAAATGAAAGTAAATAATCTTCATGAAAATGAGCGGATGATAATTAAGATTAGAAAATTAATATTATCGAAATCTTAATATAATCCTTCCTAAACATTGTTAAGTTTTATTTTTTTAATGATAACAATATAAAATCAACAAACTTCATGTTTAATTTAAAAAAAAAAAAACTTCATCCTTAATTGACTTGCAAAAAATTTAATCTTTTATTGGAATCAAGTTTATCTTGACCTGTTACTAGTAATATAAGTTGCAACTAACTTTTGATATATTTTTTATCAGATATTTTAATAATGAAAAAAAAAATTAGTTTGCAATTTAATAAGAGAACCATTAAATCCATAACTTAAAAATCTATTTTAAATGGAGAGAAATAATACATATACAATTTTGTACCTCCCATAGACACTTAAATTTTTTTTTTGTTTAAAAAAAAATTGCTCATTGTTATTGTGGGCTGACCGATCCCGGCACCTCATCATGAATATCGACGCGCCACCTGACCAACCCCGTAGCTCCATGTAATGCATACGCCCTCCAATTTAAAAACATACGACTTTTTTTTGTTTTTTCTCATTCCACTTTAACCTTCTTCAATAACTAATTAATTACATGATGAATAATTATAAAATTTGCTTTATGAAAATATATTTAAAGATAAATTTGTTGATATCAATTTTATATTTTTTAAATTAAAAAATATAAAGTATAAAGTTGAACATGCAAAAATAAAAACATCTTAAAATATGAATTGGAGATAGCATTTGTGAAGAGGGTACAAGCATAGAACATGGACAATGAAGTTGGAATGATGAGGAATAGTAATATTCGTGCTTAGTCATGTTCCATATTAACAAGAAGGTTCTTCATGACTGTAAAGAAATTATCAAAGTCGGTGCATTGCCCCGTTCATCTCGCTAAGTGCTTCATCAGGTATCTTATAATTATGAGAGTGTATTTTTCCTGTTTGGCAGACAGCCTTTGGATCTGTAAAAGCTGAAGTATAAATGCCTGCCTCAAAGTCAAAATAAAATATGAAATCAAAAGATTATTTGTAGTGCGTGGTTGAACCGTTGAGGTTGAATGATCTTTCATACATATTCCATTTCAATTTGAGAGATTTCAATAAAATGATAAATGTATGGCTTAATTGAAGTGATACATTTTTATTTAACAAAAATGTTAATGTGTTTTTGAACCTATAAATTCATTCGTTTAACTTTATAATTATATCAAAATATTAGTAGTAAAATTAGATACTTCCATCGCATCGTCTAATTTACTGACATATAACAAAATTGACTTTTCATTTTTACTTGATCATGTAAGATTTCAATGTAACTTTATCTTGATCTTTCCACTTTTGTCCCTTAATAAATTACTTTTTATTTTCTGATCAATTAAAGTATTTTTCGATAAAGTACTTTTTAGGGAATCTTAATAATATTACTTAACCTCTTAATAAAATACTTTTTACTTCCATGATCAAGTAAATTGGAACCGAGATTGTTTGTTATCATGTTGGAAGGTTAACATAACGTTGATATAATATTCCCTTCTTCACATTTGATCAATGTTTATATGTATTTTAGGAGATAATTCAACTTTACCTAGTATTAAATACATTTCCTCATAAATTTTTGAAAAAGACGAAACCAGACAATCGTCACTTAAATCCCACTAGTTGAAATGGAATCCGTCAAGTAAGAGATAATTATGGGAAGAAGAGAGTATTAATTTATAAATAAGTTAAATAATTTTTATTACTAAATCAAATCTCTCAGTTAAATTGAAATGCAGGTATGTAGTATAATGTTAGCTTGAATCGGTCCTTTATCTCATCATCTTCGATTAATGTATAATAATACAAATTTAAAATTAGGCAACAAATTGCCAATTTCGTCCTAAAAAGTAAGACCAAATTGATGGTGGTCTTCGATATTTCAAAAGTTGTGATTTAGTTAAAGAAAATGGTTATGTGGATATGCTTTGGTCAACTATTTTAGGAAGATGTTACTTCTATAATTTGTGTATGAGATAAATAAAATTGGGGATTGAAACGTACATATATAGCTCTTTTTAGGGATTAAATCTCAATATTTGAAATATCAAAGACTAGAATCCAACTTAATTCTGTTTTTTGGGACCAAATCGATAATTAGCTCGGATTTAAAATAACAACCAAACAAGTTTTAATAAATACTGACCGTTTATTTACGTCTTCAAAAATCTAGTTGTTTCACGACATGTGATCTCACACCATATAATGTTATATATATATGTGCTCCAATGTCAAAAAAGGAAAGACTTCCATCATCAAAACCGCTACTAATTAAACTAGGCTACTTATAAATTATCGAAAATGTAGCAGCCCCAAAGCCATATATTTGTATTGACTATAGGACCTTAGGGTAGATGTGGTGTTAGGTCTGTTCATTATATATAACGTAGCATCACTAGTTTTTTCGAAATTTAATTTTGACTATTGATATCGTTTTAAATTAATTACTAGATTTTTTTTCTAACGATGTTTTCAAGCAAATTATATACAATTGGGACATTAATTAAATTTGATATACCAATCGTTTTCACCCGAATATCAGACGAGGCCACGTAACTTTTAGAAATCCAAACTAATCTGGACAAGCCTGAAAAGTTGATGAGCAAGAGTCTCAAAGTCCCACATATGGGTATACTCCCTGTCAGAATCGGGGTTCGAGACCTCTGGGATAGATTCGAGACTGGGGATATTCCTAGGCTACAGAGGCCAATGATATTTAATTACTAAATTAAAACTTAATAGTTACATGATATTACTTATAAAAAATAGGTTTCAGATTCAAATCCTTGAACCAACAAAGCTTTTTGAAATTTTTCATTACAAATTAAATAGATCAATCTTTTCATAAATATGGAATGTAAAAGTAATGAGGTGCCTGAGGATCGAAACGAAAATATTGACTACCCCTTCTCAAATTCTAAGGTCACTTTTTATTTTTCTCAAAGTTTTATTAGGAATATTTAAATTCCTTTCACATTATAATATTTCCTTCAATTTATCATTCATATAATAATCAATAAAATCTAATTTTGAAATTTTTATTTTGGAAAAAGTGGTCTTGGAATTTAACCTAAAGGGAGTATTGAAATTTTACATTTTATTCTATATTCATCGACCAATTGCCTTATAAATAAAAGATAACAACATACTGTACTGTAACTATGAAGTAATTGGCTAGAGTTAAGGACCATTTTGATCGAAATAAGGACACTGTATCAAATCATGAATGAGTCTATATGTTGAAAATGAAACAAATTAAAACATAATTGTAGAATATAAAACAAGTTTCCTACTGTTGTATTATTAATATATATATATAGAAAATATGGCCTCATTTCAAAAGCTCGGTTGATTTGTTTCTTTATGATCAAAATTATTAAAAGTTAATCTATAAATTTAATTGACTGATACAACATAACTTTTATTTAAATAAAATATTACAATGTTATAGCAATAAAATGAGTTGAAATATTATATTTTAGATATAAAAAATTTCACCAAATCTTACACAACATATGTACACAAATATATGTGAGTTAAAAAATTGAAAAAGTTAATTACCAAAATTCAAATAGACAATTTTTTTATATATAAAATGAATCAGAAATATGTAAAATTATATTTCAGGCCCACCTTTTTCAATAAATGAAATCTTCAAAATTGAGGATCATGTGCGATCAATCACTTGGCACAGGAGCAAAACCCTTCCTAATAATCTACGATCACTTAGAACTTTATCATACATAGTTTAGGATTGTCAATATATTTTGTGTGATTCTTTTTTGAATCGGTTTAAAATTATGAAAGATGGCATATTTTGATATTTATAAATTATTATAATAAAATCATTTATCATAATCTTAAACAATTATTATTTAATATACCGTATAATATATAACAAACAATCCAATATCCTTAAGGACGGGCTAATGAATTGACGTTCTTCATTACGGTACGAATGCGATAGGTCAAATTGAAAGCCGAAGATAGACCCACTTTTGTTACTATGTTGAAGCACAATAGGTAAGATGTTGCTTTCAACCTTGATAAAGTCAACAAGAGTTATATTTCCCAAAAATGTTTTCAGAACATCCATAACCTTGGAAAATCTAAATCTTGGACAAAATTAATCTACTGTAGAAGAAAAAAATTGTATGTTTTCATTCCACACTTTCATATGAATAGTAATTAAACTTTTAGGAGTTTGTTTTAGATGTGTGCAATCAATTCTCGCCCACACGTTAATTGAGCTTCTTCTCTAGTGAATCAATATAATCTCTAATATTACCATAGAATCAATTATTAATTCTAAATATAACTAATATGAAATTATCGAATAATTACTTGTTCAAACTACATTGTTTATATATAATCTCACTTATTCGTTCCATAAGTGAATTTTCTATACTATATTGTAGCAAAGACATAATTAATTCTAACCGCTAAGAATTTCAACAATTATCACTTCCTACATTGTAATGTTGATCATCGTGTCCAACCAAGAAACAACGGTGACACAAGAGAGATCCATTCATAAATGACTATTTGAAGAAAAAATTGTCCTCTCTCGTTCACAAGAGCCGCCTCATTAGGCATGTCTTTGTTTGCTTTAATCCCAATGCACAGTCCAGCAAAGGAAGCATTATTCATTTTCAAAGTCACAATCAGCATACAGAGGAACTCCGATGAAACTTTCGATCTTACTGAACATCTCTTCGTTCCAAAACTAAACCTTTTCAATTCCCTTCGGCTCGAGTTTTGCTTCAGGAGTTGATACTTTTAGGATCATCAGATGCTTAGGAAACAACCAAACCCATATTCGATCATAGATCACTATCATCATTAGTCTCTAAAATGATAATCAAAGCATTGGTATTTGAGATGTTGGATGAAGTTTTTCTATAATGAATACAGCTATTATAGCAGTTGGCAGTGCAGCTGACAAGCTGGAAGAATGCTTCGATATTAATAACTTTCGTTCAAGTGTAGAAAACTATATATGACTTCGAGGTATGCAACTGGCAGAGAGATATTATTTACTTAAAGATTGGTCATGAAGAAGAGTGTCTTTCTAATTTGTTAAGATTCAATTTGAAGATTTAGCAGCATATAAATAAACTTTTGATTAAGATAAAGATCTCGGTTCTAATTAAAAGATATTCGCTGAAGATCGGCTTTGTTGAGATTTGACAAGTGATGAAGTCGGTTGGGAATTTCGATGTATTAAGGAAAGGTTTTTGATCGTATCAAATGACTTTCTTGTATTAATGACACTAATGTGTCTCTATTATATAAAGACTCGAACCTGAAGCTATGAAGTGCGCCTCATATTTCATATTTTATGAAATTCTTGTATTTATAATTTATCGTGAGAGTTGGTATGAAATTTGTTTATGTTAGAGGAGAAGTCTATAAATCTTAGCTAATATGCGATTGCTTATGACGTTGAGTTATAACAATCTTTTTGTGAGGGATTTATTTTTGATTTGATTATTGTAAGTCAAGCAATTTGGAAATTATTGACATGAAGGGTAGAAGATAGGAGGGATTTAGTCTTAGAAGCTTATTTGGAGTAGAGTGGGGGCATAGTAGAACATAGATGATAGGTATAAGACGCTTGCTTGTAACATCTTCATTGTTATAGTGAAACCTTTCTTGGGCGGCGCACAGACTAGGTGCTACATTGGCACATTATTGCCTTTATTATCTTGAGTATTTTTTATATGTTATCATCACTACTGTTATTGATTGTTGGTTTCATAATAGGTTGCTTGAGAGTGGTTTTAGCTTTTTCGAATTGTGGTATTAGAGGCCCAAGGCCACTCAGGCATATAGAGTGAGATCAAGATGAGGCGATTGAAGGAGTCCAAGAGGGAAGCTAAATAACTTGAATCTCATTGTGATGAGACCAAGCTACCCCACATTGAAAGCTAAGATGAGTGCTTTCTTGAGGAATCAGATTGATCACGAAAACTACGGAAAGGCGTGCTTTCGATGGATGGATATCTCCCACTCAAAACAATGCTGAAGGAGTTGTGGTTGTTAAGGAAGAGGGTTGAATGAATTTGCTTGGTGAAGTAGAAGCATTCTGGGTAACAAAAAGCGACCTATGAAGATACTCGAGGCAGTAAGAATGCTTCAGGAGCTCAACAATTGACTACAAGATAGGAGACTCTGAGAATGGATGAAGATGAGACTATTTCTACTTACAACTCAAAAATCAAAGACATTGCTAATGAGTCCTTCGCACTATTAGAGACTATGAGCAATTAGAAACTGGTCAGAAGGTCTTTGAGATATCTGCTCAAGATATTTGCTCCTGAGAGTCACAACTATCGAAGAAGCTGGGACCTAACAACTATCAGAATTGATGAATTAATAGAGAATACCGCTCACTTTCGGATGATGTTTGAATTCTCGGAGTCGAGACAAAGGGGATAGTTTAGGGACAAGTTGTGAAGATAAAGATGAGGAAGATCTTGCTGAGACTATGAGAATTCTTGCAAAGAACTTTAATAAAATTCTGACATATTTCAACAAGAGAAAACTTATTCGGTGAGGAACAATCCACGGTGTCGATGACAAAGCGGATTGACAAGAGATGAAGAACTCAAAATTTGGAGCATTGAATACTGGTTTTAATCAACTAAACAAAGGAAAGGGGATACAGTGCAAAGAATGTGAGGGGCGATAAAAAGGTCAGCAACTTTGTTGCATTCATACCTAAGATTCTAGAAGAGGATTGTGTTAGTCCAATGTCATTGATCATCCTATTGACAATATCAATGATGATGAAGAAGATCTTATAGAGGAAGAGTTGATGGCTAACTATCAGATGTTGTTCATGAAATTGTCCAATCTAACCTAGACATATACTATAGGAGAAACCAAACAGAGTAATCTAGTGTAGAAGAATCAGGAGCTGATGAAACGTGTTGAGGAACAAAGGGTGGAAATCTGCATTCTTGAAGATAAAGTTCAGGGAATGATCAAAGGGATCAAGATGATGAATTCAAGCACAACTGTTCTTGATGAGATTCTTCTGATAGGGAGGAGAAGCGGAGATAACACCGGGGTAGGGTTCTCTGGAGGAAATAGCAAGAAAATGATGGGATCTCCAATCAGAAAATGAGTTGCTGCTGGAACAACAGCTAATCAGAACTCCGAAAGGAAGTTCAGCTGGAAGTGCTCCCACTGTGGGAAAAAGGGACATATATCACCACATTGTTACAAAATATATGGTAAAGGGAGAAGCAAATACTCTCAATCTAAATTACAATGGGTAAAGAAAGAGTATGTGGTAAGTCTTTTGGTTTTTACTTCTCTAAAAGCAACGGCCTAGACTGGATGGTACTTTGACAGTGGGTGCTCAAGGCATATGACTAAGAATAAGTCATACTTATCCAACATAGAGAAAGTCAGAAGTGATTATGTTACGTTTGGTAGAGGAGAAAAGGATAGAATTGTTGGAAAAGGCCTATTGAGTGTTGATGGCCTACCAAAGTTAAAAGATGTGTTACTTGTTGAAGGTCTTACAACAAATCTTATCAGTATTAGTCAGCTATATAACAACGGTATGAAGGTAGCATTCAACAAAGATGAATGATGTGTGAACAATTCTAGTGATCAACTCATCATGTAGGGAAGCAAATCATCTGACAATTTCTATCTTTGGACTCCATCATGAACACTATCCAGCAGAATTCAAGAAGATGTTGAACTGTGGTACAAAAATCTTGGTCATACAAATTGATGAAATATCTAACAACTGATATCTAAAGAAGTTGTACGAGGTCTACCAAATTTAGTGGTAAAAGACTCTATCTTTGGGGAACATCAAGTGGGAAAACAACTAAAGTGTCCCACCAACTGTTACAATATCTGGTTACCACCAGAGTGTTGGAGCTTCTCCATATGGATTTAATGGGGCCAATGCAAATTGAGAGCATTGGAGAAAAGAAGTATGTCTATGTCTGTGTTGACGATTTCTCACAATATACATGGGTCGAATTCATTAGAGAGAAGTCAGACACTTTCGAGGTGTTCAAACAATTGGCCATTCAGATTCAGAGGGAAAAGGGAAAAGGGAGTCAACATCATTACCATATGGAGTGACCATGATAAAGAATTTGAGAACTCCAGATTTCATGAGTTTTGTAGTGAAGAAGGTATTAAACATGAATACTCTGCTCCTATCACTCCATAACAGAGTGGTATTGTTGAAATGAAGAATATGACCACTTGAGATGGCGCGTGTCAAACTACATGCAAAGAAGATTCTTGTGAAGTTACAGTAGGAGGTGTCAACACGGGATGTCATATTCCTTAACATAATCATCCTAAGACTGAGCCTGGAAACACCCATGACATATGAAATATAGGGGAGAAAAGTCTTATATGTAATATTTTACTTATATTTTGGTAGTATCTTTATATTTTGGTGGATAGGCAGGTAGAGAGACAAAGTTTGACATCGAGGAATTGTTAGAGGGATTTTCCTTGGATACCATAGAAACGGTAGAGCTCTTAGGGTTCAGCAAAGCGTGCTGGTAATCAATGAAGTCAATCGATCTCAAAAGTTATAGATGAAGATACTCCTGCAGGATGATGAAGATCAACTTGGTGTCCTCGGAGCTATGATTGACAATGACAGTAAACGTCCCGGATAAACACCGAATAGACTATCAATCTATCAATCACCGACAGTGGGATTGAACTGCCCGAAGCATTCGAGAAGGTCGTCCCTCGCAGCTGACATCGTTCAGTCCAATTGGAGGAAGGCGTGACCCCTTGAGGAAGAAGGGCCAGTGGACTATAGAAAGATGGTTGGTAAAGGAAACATGGGGAAACAAAGTGGTCTACTTGGGAAACAATCTTTATTTTCAATTAGAACCAAGATGTGAAGGATTCCCTTACATTAGATGAACATTAGATCGTCTTGTCACGGGAAGAGCTAGTCAGTTTGAGAAGAATGATGTGTGGGGTGGTGCCTCGACCAAATGACTTCCACAATGTGATTGGAAGAAAGTGAATATTCAAGAACAAATTACGATGAGTTGGGAGCGTCTCACTAGAAACAAAGCAAGAGCGGTTGCTAAAGGAGATACGAGAAATCGGGGAATTGATTTTGAGGACTTGCATTCTGCGCCGACAAGGAAGCTGAGGCCATCGACTATTCACACTTTTAGCTTGTCTATTGAGTTTAAGCTCTATCAAATGGATTTCAGAGGGCCTTTCTAAATGGGATAGTCAAGAGAAGAAGTCTATGTAAGAAAAACCAAAGAGGTTTATTGATGCAACTCAAATCCGGTCGTGTGTTCAAACTCGAAATGGCATTTTTATGGGTAAACAAAGCCCAAGAGCTTGGTATGGAAAATTTTGACGGTGTTCCATACGAAGAATGGGTTTATTAAAGGAGGTGTGGACAACACATTATTTATCCAAGAAGGAAAACATCTCAAAATCCAAAGCGGCGCCAAAAATATTGTAGAAGAAATTTGAATTGGAGGCGCGAGCCAAAGTGAACACGTTTGCCGCAGCGTATAGAGGTGACGAGGATGAAGATAGAAAATCGTGGACATCGGTACTTATAAGTATGATTTGGGGAGCCTACTTTATAGCGCAAGTAGACCTGACATAGCTCATTCGATTGTGAGTTTGTTGAATTCGGGCTAATCCCCAAGGAGAGCCATCTAAATCTGGTAAAAAGAGTAATCAAATATATATTCAAGGTACTTTTGATCATGGGTTCACTACATGCTTTTGATACTACTGGCTCTCTTATGGGATATTAGCATGTTGCTTTGATTGGGCGAGGAAATACCGAGGGCAGAAAAAGTACATGGGGAGGTTGTTTCTTTTTGGGAATAATCTTGTATCTTCGTTCGGTAAAAGTAGAATTATGTATCTGACAGTCAATTGATATATAGCTACTAGAAGTAGTTGCGCCAGTTACTACGGATGAAACAAATGCTTGAGGAATATGGTGTCAAACCAGGTGTTGTGACTCTCTATTGTGACAACATGAGTGCCATCACTATTTTCAAAAATCCAGTGCAACATAGTAGAACCAAACACATTGACATAAGAGGCGTCGAGCACCATTCGAGGCGGTTGAGATATAGTGGTGGGTTTGGAGTTGGTAAGTGATGACAAACGGGGTAAGGCGATATTCTCGCTAAGGGTTTGGATGTGAATCAATTTGAATACCTAAGGACTGCCTTAGGGTTGTGTGTGATTGATAAATAACAATTATCACATTGTTATAACACTCTTCACGGAGCCAAGTGTTATAACAATTGGATGGTTGATGGCTCAACGGTTATATTTTGAAAGAGGTAAGCGGTTACCGGCGATGATTGCATGCAGTTATGATCAAAGGACGTGCAACTTTATTGATGAACGTAAGAATCAGTTTTCTGCCACCTATTAAAACCTCTTTCCATGCGAAACTAATCGCAGCGCGTAATCGAGCACTCGACCTCTTCGCATTCGAACAATTACGCTCCGCGAAGTCATCTTTCAAATTGCCACCAAACCCCACTCCTATTTTATCACAAACCTCTTCTCTCACACTTAACAATGGTGAAAACACGTGGTGGTGGTACTTGATCCAAGCAAGAAAGCCCAAATCGATGGCTGGCCAGCTTGTTGGTGTGAATGAAAAGGAACATTTTCCTACCAATCAATTCCACCTTAGGAGAGTAGACAGAAGAGACTCCTACAGAAGAAAATTCTATCATGTAGCTACATGGAAAGGGCAATATTGCCCACGATGAACCAAATTCGAAAAAGTGAAGACCAAATTCCGGCTTGAAGCTGAGAATGTGTAGGTGAAGAAGATAACATGCATGTCCTGTAGTTGTGGATGACATTAGTAAAGACTTCGAAACCCTAGTTCGATTCCGTAAAAGCGGGTATGTAGTCTTTGAGACTCTTTTTTGAGTCTTGTAGATGATGTTGTTGTTGGTGCTGCGACGTCTTTTATGTGAGAATGTTGAGGTGGAGAAGATGGATGTGCTGAGAAAATATCCAAGAGAGGATGAGGGGTATCGAGGACGCCCGGATGAGACAAGCTATAAGTCAGCTCAGACTCACTTGCGTTTTAGGTGGGATGAGGCTACTAAGCTTACGGAGGTATTAGAGGAGGTAGAATAAAAAGAGTTTGAGGGAAGCGAGGTGTCCTGTTAGGCGTATTAAAAACTAGTATGCATTGGCTGAATCCAATTTTGGAAGAGGCTGATCTTGATTCTCCTATGGAGAACACGGATTCTTGATATTGTAGTGTCTTGCTACTAGAAAAAGGAAAGAATAAAGCTCAATGAATGCCGAGGGGAGTAGATGTCATTTTGTTAGAGGCACAGATGGATGGGAGGAGTTAGAGGGAGTGGGTGAGAAGAGGAAGGTAGCCAAGAAAGAGTAAGGGAAAGGGGCGAGGCCTAGTGCTAATGGTAGGAACATGTTCCCAAGAAAGAAAAGGAGTTGTGATTTGTGGACCCCGAAAGCCTGATAGGGGGATAAGTTTGAAGTTATTGAGTCTTGATGAAGGCTGAGAGGATGAGATACTTCTAAGGTTCTCGGGAGAGGTCTAAGGGGCAAAGTTGAAGTCAATGACAATAGGAACACAATCAACGCAAAGGATTGCCAAAGATGTGGAAGATACTCCCGTAAAGGTAGATTTACGTATGAAGAAACATGAGGTCATGTGGAAGTTTGTGTACAAGGAACATTCTTCGAGGAGAGATTTTTATACGATATCACCTACAATAATCGGATTTATATTGATATTCTTCAGCTGAGGGGATACTATCTATACTTGCTCATATAGGCCCCCGTTGGCCTAAGATAGTACGAGAATTCATATCACGATATCTGCATTTGATAATGGCGATCCAGGAACTTGCCTATGTTCGAGAAAGTTATGAGGAAAAGGATTTACACCTTTGGCCGGTCAAAGCCCGATTAACAAGCACTATGGGGTGACTAATGATGGGATTCTTGGGAGTACTTTGAAGTTGGCTGACATCATGGGAAGCCATCGGGAAGACTCTACGTGGCTTGGCTTTGCAGAGATTCGACTTGACCGTAAAGTGAAGCACGAGAGTATGTTGGTCTTTACAGGTTGTCATTCTTTGAGCACTGTTACCTCGAACAACACTAATGTGAGTGAAGCCTTGGGTAGGATGCTATATGTGATGGGGTCAGACCAACAGTTAAACATTGGCAAGGTGATCTTTGATCAAATAGTGGATTATTCGAGGCGGTGCCAAGTTAAGCTGTGGCTTTCCCCCAGTCTAATCTGCGGCGTGCTCATTAATCAACATCCGGTTGTCTGAAGAAGATAGTTTAGCGAGGATGCTGATCTTGACCATCAGTGATAAATTGATGAAGGAAGCATGTTGTAGATGTGGGTGAATACGGTGATCGAGATTGAGGTAATTTTGTAGGAAAAATTTGCTTCTATCTTTTATCGAGTCCTATGAAGAAGAGAAAGAATTGCCAAAAGGCTGAGATTGACTCAAAAAAAGTCGGGGTGTTAGAGCGCAATCAAGATTCAACTATGAAGGCCACTTGTCCCTCCAAACATCAATGATCACGCTACCTCCACTTCCATTCTGATGAACCTCACTGCTTGAAGATGCTTTGCCCAGAGGCCCATTAAATCTCACAATGTAATTTCTCTTCTTTGGGCATGTTTTTTAGGACAAATATGGGGAGTGGCTTACTATCTGGTATTTTACACGTATTTTTTGTATTTGGATTTCGTTGCTTTCTGGTTATATGTCACAATGAATGCTGACGGTTAATTACGACTATGGATATCTGGTGATTTAGAGTTTTAACAAGTGTGTTTGTCTCTCCTTGATGAATTTTGGAGCTTTGAGATTTTCATGAGAAAACTTAACCAAAGTGGAGTTTGTTCTTTACATTGAGATGTTGGATGTGGTTTTCAAAAAGCAGTACAAGCTATTATAACTGTTGGTCTATGACAATTGGACTCGATATTATGCTTTCGTCAGTGTTAAAATTGTATGTCTTCGAGGTGTCTCAGCTTTGCCCAGAGAATATTATTTCACAAAGATTGATCCACGAACAAAGAAGAGATTGTGTCTCTAATTTATTAAGATTTTGATTTAAAAAATTTGCACATATAAAGGAAACTTTTGATTGATAAAGATCTAGATTTTAATTAAAACATATTCCTTGAATATCAATTTGTTGAACTGGCGAGGTGATAGATGGGTTGGGACTCAATGTATTTATTAAGAAAGGTTTTGATCCCATATCAAAGACTTTTACTTATATAGAAGACAGCCTAATGTCTCCTATACCTATAAGGAGCTCGAGCCACGAGCTGAAGTGCGTCTCACTTATTTTATATTTCATAGAGAGTGTTGCTTTTGTGTTTAGAGTGAGGCTATCGTCGAGTTTAGTCCTAGGCTGTTTGTGTTAGGAGAAGTCTCACAATCTTCCTACAACTATTAATACGATTTCTTATGATGTTAAGTTATAGCGATCTTTGAGAGTTTATTTTGATTTGATTATTGTAAAAGTCGAACCTTTGGGAGAGTGTTGGAAATGAAGGGTAGAAGATAGGGGAGCCTAATCTTAGAAGCTTATTTGGAGTAGGTAGGGCGTAGTAGAATGTAGATATTAGGTGTAGCCAAGACCTTACATGTAATATTTTCATTGTTATAGTGGGAAACCTTCATTGGGCAAGCTGTCCCCAGACCTCGTACTACGTTGACACCAAAGCTGGGTTACCAAGTCGTGTGTTATTTACTTTATTATCTTGAGTATTTTTCATATATCATCATCAGCTCTGATGACTGATTGTTGGTTTACAACGGGTTGCTTGGAGAGTAGTTTACCTTTTTCGAAACAATTCTTCGCAATTGAAATCAACCTCGAAATTATTCACCAAATTCTCATTTGAACCAAAGAAGGATTAGTTCCCAAAACATGGAAAAAAAAATTAGATGATATGCATGATTAAGTAAGAAGGAAAATATCTCTGACTCATATTGAACAAATGATTTGCTATCGATAATTTCGGGTGAAATGAAGCGTAATTAAGTCTAGGTTTTGATGCTAGATGTAGCTTCTATGACATTAGTTTCAAATGATTCGGCTCTAAAGAACCATCATCGGATCCTCATTTGGATGTTCGTCGTTGATTAAATTGACTTCGTGTAAGTGGTAAAATGCACGTCAACATGATTTGAGGGCGACTAGAGATAGAGAGTGTTTATCGATCTTACTAGAGTTCTTTTCTAACATAACCTAGATGATTTCTTCATGAGAGAAACATAATTGTATTCTACGTTTTTTTGGGTGAGTATTTTTTCTTTGATACCACTTTGTATCTTGAATATGAACTAAATTCAAAATTCATTTTCTAACAAATCATAACAAGCACATACAAGTGCAAGAGACTAAAAATTGCAAAATATATATTTTCTTTAGTAGAGTTCTAATTTTTTGTAAGACATTCAAAATAACATTTTCAATTTGTTTAAATAAAACTTAAAGATGAATAAATTATTTCACTATAGGAAAAATAAGCAAAAAGCGGCTTGCTCTAAACTTGTCGTTTCAAATAAGCGACAAACAACGATGAGAGAAGGGCAGGCTCTAAGCAACGAAGTTGAACTCGTTGCATTTACCTATTTTTGGAAATAGTGAAATAATTTATAGAAAACTTTCAGGTAAATATCATTGTATTTTCATTATAAATTTCTAAATTTGCTTATATCAAAATAAGCAAACAAATTATAAAACAAAAGCTTTCGACTTGATACGTTAGTAACTAAGTTTTCACAAATAAATGAAATTCATTAAGGTTTTTTACACTTCTTTATATGATAAAATACTACAAAATAAAAAAGTAAATGTAAAAAATAAACGTTTTTTCATACTTCACCATTTCTTTTTCATCCTAAATCATGATTTAACCCCTCCTCTGCCCTTTTCTTTCTTCTTCCTTTACCTTTCTAAATTCCTATTGGCATTGTCTAAACACCGCCCCTCAACCATTAAAAACAACCCCCACTACCTAGCTCTTCTCTTTTGTTTAATTTATATCGAGGAAAATTGTCAGAAACCCACTTTCTCCCCAAGTCAAAACCGCCACCAACCACGATCAAATCGTGCGTCCAGCCGATCCATTTCAAAAAATATATTTTTTCTATAATAATTTATTCATTTTTATTTGAGCTCAAACTCTTAGTGTAGGCGTGTAGCCTATTTGGCCTTGAAACAACCGAGTACGCAATTTTTTGGTGTTCATAATAAAAAATGACAAAATCGACAAACACTAAGGTAGTAAGAGCGACAAAGAGCGACAAACACCATATGTTGATTTTATATTTTTCATTTTTGTAAAAAAAATACTTGAGGATGAATCGACTGTTTGCAATTTATTTCTATTATTTTTTTTAAGAACATCCACAAACATCAACAAGTATTATATGAAAACAACGAAAAAGTTTATTTAAGGTTTAAATTGATTTTCAATTAGGAATGGCGAAAATTATCCTAGCGACTAAGCACATATTAGGTTTACTAGTACAACCTATAAAGAAAAAATGACCAAATATGATTTGATTTAGCCATATAATTTACTATTAGTAAAAGCAGCCCGAAAAATAATGACATGACCCGATTACAATGGGTTGAGGATTGAGAATAACGATAGAAAGCGACAAAATGACCAAAACAAATACTTTAAAAGCGACAAAGAATGGCGCATCTAGATCATATTTTCTCTATGCTCGGCGAATCACGGCCGATGGTTTATAACATTCCATTAATGTTTAGAAATAATTTATGGAGATATGGAATATAAAAACATAGGAGTGGAGAACATAAATTTTGATAAAAAAGAACACCCGTTTTAGTGCGGTTTCCCTCGCTACTACTACCTTTGATTTCCGTCCGTTGACAGCATACATAGAGACGGTTTCGGTCTTGTATGTTCATTTATATTAATTTTACATAAACGAAATGCGACGAGGAAAAAAAAATCAACGATTTGTACAAAGTAAAAATTAACATGATTGATGCAAAATACAAAATATGTCTTAGATTTTGTGCATTCTTTTTAACAATTTTTGGCTATGGATACTAAATCTATTGAGAGTTTCAAAATATGTCGATAGTTTTAATTCCTTTGATATTGGAACACAATCTTTATATCATTTTTTATATCCTTTGTTCTTTGTTTTGTCTTTTTGTGTTTTTAATGATTAAGATTTTAAATTGGAATGTTTGAGGGTCGAGAATATCCGAATCTAGAATCCTATTAATGTTAATTAACGGAAGCGTGAAGCTTCTTTCCTTTGTATTTTTAGGAACCCTTTGGTTCATCCGGCGTTCTAGGTATCTCGCATAACTTTTATTGACAAAAGTCTTTTGCTAGTATCGATGTCGCATCGGGTTGTGTGGAATTATTTATGTGGTTCGTGTCTGAACAACGAGGAAGCGATATGTTTATTTAGAGATATCATGCAGGAGTGTTAATGAGGAGCCTACGTCACTGTTGTTTATGCTAAATGTGATCATATTTTGACAGAGATTTATGAGATGGTTTAAGCGTCTGTTTTATGCAATCGCGCATGGATGAAATCTGGAATTTTAATGCTATTATTGGGACACATGAGCAACGGTTTGCCACTCAACTAAATGTTCAATCGATGGATGGGTTAGCAAAGGAAGTAAAAAAATTTGGTTAACGGATGCAGGATATACGATTGGGGGAATTCGTTTTACACATACTAATGGCGGGGATGTTCACTTTCGTCTTGACGTCTTTGTTGCGAACATGGCTTGGATTGATTTATTTTCTAGCTCCAAAGTTTCTCATCTTGCATGCACTCACTCGGATCATTCGCCCATTCTTATAGAGTTGTCTTCTGATAATTTGTGTAATAAATCTTCATTTAAATTTCAAAACATGTGGACTACTCATGAAGACTTCACCAGGGTGAATTAGTGATGTTTAGAAGTTCGATAAAGCGGGGTATTGGTAATTTTATAGAGAAACTTCATCGGCTTAAGATGGAGCTTAAACAATGGAACATTAACGAGTTTGGGAATATTTTTGTTGAGTTGTAAAAGGCCGAGGCTGAGGTGCTGCTTAAAGAAGTCACGAGTTTTAGGTTCGAGCAGGGCCAAAATTGAACTTCTTGATGCCTTGTTAACTATAATTTCTGTCCGATAGGGAAGAGATGTATGTACTAGAAGCAAAAAAGCTCTATTAAATGGAGAATTGGAGGAGATCGAAGTACCCAAATGTTACCCATTGCATATACCAAATAGAAATACAAATGCAATAAAATTCATGGAACTTGGATCAATGGAGTGTGGGCCAGAAGATTTGGAGCTCGTGGAATTCGGCAATTGATTTTTCAAGGACACAATTGAGTTCGATGGTAATGGGCATCGGAACCATCGTGCCGCGGCGGTTATTCTGTCTTTGATTAATCAGGACGATAATCGTAAGTTGAATACTTAGTTGACTATTGATAATGTTAAGGAGGCGGTTTTCTCTATGGATCAAGATTTTATTTAACGTCTTGTTGGTTTAATGTCAAATTCTACCAATTTTGTTGGGATATTCTTAAAGAAGATCTTTTTGTTGTGATGAAGGACCTCACAGGAGCGACTCGGTTCCACAGGGTAATTTTCTAGCCTTTGTTATAGTTCTCATCCCTAAGAAAGATGAACCTCAGGGTTGGAGTAGTTGCAGATTTCTCTCACACTGCGATGTGAAAACTAAGATTTTCGCGCTAAATGTTAACAACCGTCGGCGATCCTTCCAAAATTATATGTGAAGAAGCGAGGGGGTTTCGTTCAAGGCAAATTAATCAACGACAACATAATTTTGGCCCGGAAATGATCCAAAGTTTGGGACAAAAAGTTAGAGGCGGCAATGTCATTCTTAAACTAGACACGGCTAAAGCCTTCGACAGGATTTCTTGGGGTTTTATCATAGAGGTGCTAAATGGTCTTTCGATTATCAGCTAGTTTAGATTGATCTTATCAGTAGATGTATTGATGGTCCCTGGTTCTTTCTCATTATTAATTGTGGAATGGAAGGTGAAAACACAAATTTATGCGTTCCAGTAGAGTCAGGTGTGATATCAGTAATATAGTGAAAAAGTAAAGTGTCGAGACCCATGACGTCGATCTATAAGTACTAGTTCTTTTCGGAAGCACATAATTAACTTCGCGTAAATTACGATTAAACTAATTAAAATACTAAAGAAAAATAATAAAAAATTGAATAGAATAACTAAAAGAAAAAATAATAAATATTAACTAATAATGCGAAAGTTAGTCAGGACATTTGAGTTTGTTAGATTGTCGTATTTTATTAACTATGAGATTATCTATCAATTCAAAGCAAGAAGATTCTATAATATTAATATTCTCTCTGCGGAGTAATACTAGCATAAAACTTTACTTAGAAAGCTATTATATCTACATGATAGTTTAAAAATAATGAGCACGATGAAAACGATTGTCTATAACTTGCACATGGCAAGTACCAATATTCCTATGGTAAATGAAACATGTGTTCTAACTATTCTTTTGCTAAGTGATCACTACATCACCAATGCTTAACAAACATGTGAACAAATTAGATACACTCGACCTCAAAATCTTTAAATGCACAATTAAGCACAATAATTCTGATTATAAATAAGCGATAAACAAATCCCACATCGGAAATAAATCTGCAGATCCAAAAATGCATTCACGGTCACGGTAATAACAAATTAGTTCAGAATTAAAAGCAAAAATAAATAAATAATATTACTGAAAAGCATCCGAAGATAATAAAGTAGAGTGGCTAAACCTAGCTCTTCGGTTTCGGCTCTCTGCGTACGTGCGGCTCCCCAATGCTTGTGCGTGAAAAGGCTATTTATAGCCATAGCCCACATGGATCAGCTGTGAACCTTTTTGCTAGTCCATTCCGTGACTTTGGTCTTTGGAGCTTCATTTAATAAGCTCACTTAGGGCCCACCATGGCAATTGGTTCTCCTTTTTCTGTCCACTAACTCACTTAGAGTCAAATGCCTTGCTTTAGACCTGTCTAACGAACCGGGCCGGCCGTGTCACCTGTTCGACGAGCCAGTACATAACAAACCGAGCCGGGGCGGGCCGGCGGTTAAAGGACTAGTGGACAGAGTTGAGGCGTGTATCGGGCCGAGCAGTCTGGCGTTTGAAGCCGATTTTTTCCCTCTTGCTTGGCTAAGCGTCCAGGCGTTAATTTCTAGCGATGGTGCGTTTATCATAATAGAAATGAAAGTGATGGCCAATTGAACTAATAAATTTACAATGAAATAACGATTAAATTAATAGTTCAAATAGGTAGTTTAAGATCTGATAGACGCTTTTCGCGATGATTAATGCCGTACAAGCGGACAACAAAAGCGATGCAGGTGCGTTCGGTCCGGTCGGGTGAGCTAAAAGTCCTGAAGTCACTGAATACAATAATAGGTGACGTTCTACAAGTCACGCCCAAGCACGTCCGTTAAGTAAACATGATGTGTTTAAATCAGCGAATCCTCTCGAACCAGATTTCGATTTTGACATCGTGAAGCTAAATTAAATCCATGCATTTGGCTTACAACTGCGCTTTGACCCTGAAAGTTGAATAGTTAGGACAAAGTAGAATTTGGCATGGAGACCTTTTAAATGGATGGATCTATAATAATCTTGGAAAACCTCTTACAGCATTGTTTCATAAGGAATTCTTTCTCTTGGAGGCATAGTGAACAATATGTTATAAATTGATTAAGTTAATAGTTGTGATTATCGAACAAGAAAAATGCTCTATTTATAGATTAAAGAAAAATGTTTTTTAATCAACTTGTGTAACAAACGGTACCACGTTAACTCTAACGTTACCACGTTTATCACAAAAGTAGCCGTTAAAGAACCGTTGGGACTAAACGTGGTACCGTTGATAAAATGTTTTGGATTTAATCAACTGACTGAAATCCATGGCTAAGTTTGATCATGGATTTAGCAACGCCATTTTGTGACCGACCGTGTCGAAGATATAAGAAACTTTATCATGAAAAAATGGGTGGGGTAAAGGAGGAACCGATTAAATGCTTGCCCCAGACAACATTAGTCATAACTAGGATGGCGGTGGAGATGCGCAAGGAGCGATTATTGTGATGGGCCATTTTTCTTTAGTGGCCCAATCGGTGATTCTTTTTACTGTCGGTCATCTTGCTAGACACTAATCGGTAGTTCTTTACCTTTACAATCTCAATTCATAGGTGGTGGATTTTACTAATTGGATTCAAAAATTGAGACTGTCCACAACCCAACCGTATCCCCGTACTCTGCGAACTTATGCTTTTAAATATTTTAAAAATGAAAGAGCTCTTCTAGAGTCTGACCAACAAACTTTACCTTATAAAATGTGTTTTGGTAGTGATATTGGTGTCTTTAGTTTGACATAATGTGTGTAACATGCCATTGGATTGATAAAGATTGGGTTTACAAAGGAGGAGTGGTTATTTTAGATCAATTGCTAAACATAACGATATTCAAATTTTTTAAGGAATACTCGCATGTGCCGAAGATTACAAATGTATGAATAAGATTGCTTGATTTCATTTGATAATGTCTCGCTAATAACGATTCAATTGAAAATTAAAGATGTCGGTCGGCAGTTTTCTTGAACTTTTTTACGTTAGATGTTTATGTCGCGTCCTTGATTAGTAAGCCCAAGATGGAATAAAAGTTATTTGGGATGAATTTATTTTACTAATTAAATAGATATTAATTTTTAATTTGTTAATACAAGGGGTCCGGTAAGAAAAACATGGATATAAAAATTGGTTGAGGCTTAGGTAATAAGTTTAAGGAAATTAATTTTGGATTGTGAGACTAGATGGAACTCATTTCGTCTACTAGTTCCACGGAAGATGATTGATTAGAATTATTTGGTTTGCGTGGGAGGGATTCCATGATTATAACGAAAGCGGGTGGTGTAATAATTAGCGATTAGTTTGAATGATTACGGTCATTCTTAAAAATGGCGTATAGCTTCTGAGAAGCCCACATCCCAGCTATAACTACAATTTAGCGAGCGGCCTCGAAAAGTTTATTTGGAGGAGGTCGTTGATCTGCTTAGCGAATAGTCAAAAAATTGTCAGACTTACTTTCATACATGCTTTTATTCGTGGGCTATTGTGAATAGGGTTAAGTTAATCTACCACGTATGATGTTACAACATATTAACTATCCAAAAAAAGCAAGGTTCAGCGTGATATAGGATGATACTCTCCCGTTTGTTGAATTGATTGCAAGGTGTTCACGTTTTGAGAAAATCGACCAAATAATACAATGTAAGAAGGACACCGCTGATAGGAACACCAATCGATGTTCTTACTTGCCAGGGGGTCGTATATGTGGGAGGGTGAGTTCTTGCTAAGTGGGAAGTTTTTAGAGAGATTTGAGTTCAGGAGGGATGATGCTGCAGTGATTCAATGCCTTTGATGCACTTTTCAAATTAGTTTACCAAGTACCGAGGGCCAACTACTATCCTGACCCCTTTTGTTCCTACGCGAGCGAGGGTCATCCATGGATCATCCGATCGAGCTTTCACAAGTCAATGAGCAGAGCTTATATTGCCCGTATTCGGTGAGATTAGAGCGAATCACGGGGGATGAGGCTTGGGATAACTCTTGCAAGCGTCACGGGGTTGAAGATATGAGATTGACCATGCAAGGATGCCATGAGCCGCATACCGGTTGATCGTCGAAGATGATAGAAAATGAAAGGATGAGGAGTAGAAGCATGTGCTTTGATAGTCGAAGACAATTATTGATGTACTTTCAATTTCAACAAATTAGCTTTATGAAATTTGCACTTTGATTCGTAACAATTTAGTTTATGATTGTGTTGTCATGTCGGTGATTTCAAACATTTAGTGTTGTGAAATTTGATTCTCTCGAACATTTTAGTTTTTTATGATTGAGTTATTGTGTAATGGGTGATTGTTTTTGCAACATTTATGTGTTAAATGTTTATGCCACGTTTATTGTGTAACGTTGCGTTTATCTGAGGAATTTTCGGAATCACACAATGTAACTGCGGTATTTTATGTGTTAGCGGTGGCATGTTTAATATAAAGCGTTACCGTTTAATCCGGTGAAAATATGTGATGCGGTAACATTTAAGCGGTGACACATTTAATATAAGCGTTGTCACGTTTGTTAAAAAGGAAATTTGAGGGTCTCGAGGCAGGGCCGGGCCGAATACCCGCTTGCGAATATTGGGTGCCAGGCTCGGGCCGGGCCGGGGCACACGGGGCCCCGATTACTCAATCCGTCCATTCTTGATGGGTCGGGGGACGTTTTTGGGCCGAGTGGGCCGAGGCAGTCGAACCGGGCATGGCGGGGCCGGCTTTGCAGAGCTGATTCTTCTAAGGCAGTCTACTTTGCTTGATTGAAAGACTTGGAATAAGTAAATTGGGCTTAATCCTTAGAATGTTTTAACTTGGATATTCAACTGGACCTCATCTTAGTCTATAACCGGTTGATACAAATAGCTTGTGGATTCTATAGAGTTGTTCCAAAATTCATATAATTTGTCAATTAATCCCTAAATTCACAATTGGGTAAAAACAAGTGTAATTCATATCAAATTAAACTAATATAGCATAAAAATATAATCAATTAGACCTCAAAAATGCTATATAATATACACTTATCACACCCCCACACTTAAGCTTATGTTTGTCCTTAAGCAACTAGAATATTCAAATTAGTGGGCATTATGGAGATGGCGGGGAATAGAGCTGGAAGTATTAAATGTTCGATGTATCATCTACATTATTGATAATGTTAAATGTAGATCAAAGTTTGATGGATATCATTGTCGGTATGGCCCCGGTTGGGAGCAGCGCCTATTGATTGGGGATCAAAATTCTAAGGTTGAAACGTTCTCCTCCGCTTGCTTTCATATGGCAAAAACCTATCGAAGGCGTTATAAAACTCAACGTGGATGGTTCCTATGTGCACCAGGGGCTAGATGGAGAAGGTGGAATTTTTCGTGATCATAGAAGTAAGGTTCTCAAGGCTTTCACTCATCAGTTTCACGCTGTTTCTGCTTTTCACCTTGAGCTATTGGTGGTTTATGATGGTCTCCAGATATGCTTTCAGTTTAGGGGTGGATGAAGGTGTCGTGAGGCAGATTCCACGTGCGAAGTCGTTGACGGTGTGATTAAGGCGGGGGGCATGGCACTTAAATCATCTTGTGGATAAGATAACTAATTTGTTGTCGAGAAATGAGCATACATTCATTAGCGTCATGCGGCGAGGAGTTAGTGCATTCTAACGAATTAGTTGGCAAAAACCTATTGGAAGAAGGGTATCGCGAGTACTTGAGTTTGGTGGGATCCACTTGAGACGTCAGCATGATATCTATGTAGTTTGATCGAGGCCGATTCACATATCAAGCCCACAAAGTCAAGTTTTATTTTTTTGTCGTCTTCTTTGTTTATTATTTGTTAAATCGGTGTGCTACGAAGATTTGTATTATGCCTTTTATCTAGGGATGGCGGTGAAATGCTTTTTGTGGTGGAAGCTGTTAAGTCGAGGACGGGTGTTGAAATCGGCTCCCGACCCTTAGGAATGTATGGGCCTTGTGCAGGAAATAAGAACCTACCAGCTGAGAAATATATGGCTTGTCCCATGAGTTAGAGCCCGATCCAGCTACTTGAGGCCTATTTTTCCCTACGAGGTTTCTTGGTGAATGAGACCCCGCCACTAAGTTTCGCATGTCATCTTGAGTTAACTTCTTCTTGATTTAATAAAAAAATGAGATTTGAAAAAAATAGATAAATCTATTGAAGGTTTCAAAAATATATCAACCGATTTGTCAAATAACAAAACTATAAAATCAGATTTATGTAAAGTACAAAAATGTGTCATCAAATTTATGTAAAAGTAAAAAAAAAATCATGTATAAAATTATACAGATAAAACTTTTTACAAGAGGTATCTTTTTACAAATACATAACCCATCATATTAACTTGACTTAATTTCTTGTAATAAAGGCCCCCATCGCCCCATCTTTTCAAATTAGGGACTAAAGTATTCCACTTTTCAAATTGCCCTCTGAATCGATAATTTTTTAAATAAGACGAGTTTTCAAGTCGTTCTTACCTTTTTCCCGTTAATGAATTACTAATAAAAATTGAGGGACTGTGTTAAATTTGTGAAAATTACATATCTAACTTATACTCACCAACCAATTAATCATATGTTATGTTCTCAGTTACTTATACTAATAGAACGATGTTTGACAGGATGCTAACTTTGATGGGATAGATACCATATTTGTGCTCAAACTAGCCTTAAAATACAATTTATATAATTTATCACATAACTTAAAGTCATTGTCAAATATATATTAGAACAATTTTTTTCTACTATATATATGTATACGAACATTATATTCATCATGTCGTGTTAACAACACATACATATATAAGCATATATTAGTTTCAATTTTTCCAATATTACTCTAAACTAGCCGGTAGATAAGGCAATTGGTAATCTAATATATATAGTATCGGCCGGATGGATGCCGAAAGGAACACTTGAAATTAACTTCTGTTTGCTTGCACGTAAATGGTCAATTAGAAATTAGTGATCAAGTTTATTTTAAACATGTGTGATCACATACGATCAAATAAATACATATGATTAATGATGTTGTAAATTATAATTCTACATGTTTAAAAACAGTGAAGGTTAAAATGGAGTTTTTTGTACATATGATCCAAGATCTCAAGATCTCAGTAAGGTTACGTTATTTAATGAAAAGTTGTACTTTATATCGGTTATTTAAATCTTAATTATGTGTTATTATTATGGACAGAATTTTACAGTTAAATCAAATGTTTGTAACTGTATTCAACTAAAATGCCACAGGATAATTGCAGTCTTATCAAATTGATTGCATCAAGCCGACTATATCTGATCATTATTTGATCCTCACATAAAGTTATACAACTACGATTGAAAATTAAGGAAAATAGATATAGGCCATTAGGTGTAATTATTTGGCAATTTGCTAGAAATCGATTTCACAATGAGTGCTAATAGATTCTATTACTACCATCCAAATATGTAGATAATGATTAAAATATCTTTGAGGGTAAAATCTGTATGAATAATATGATGATTAACTTTGAGAATTTAAGCACATCAAAGGGGACATTTCGATAAGATAAATAGTGACATGTGACACGCTCTTTTGGAATCCTTGTTGGCCCGCCTTCCTTGCTAGAGAATAATCTAAGCAATGACCATTCACACCCCCTCACCCTCTATACACTTTCACCTGCTTCCTGCCAAATGCTAATGGAAACAAGATTTTTTATATAAGGGGGAGGAGAAAAAATTATAAGTATATAACAAACAGAAAATATTATATATATAATTGTAAGGGGAGAAACTATATATTATTCTAATCATTTTGACAAAATTATATTATTATTTTATTTTAAATTAGGGGGTAAATTTCCACCCTTAGAGCCCCGACCAGAAGCCTCACTTGTCCATTGTTCAATATCAGGGTCCATTATTTCACATTGATTGTTGGAATATTCTTCTCTTAGGAAAGCTAACTTTTAACTTTTGATTATGTTCCTGAAATTTCACGTTCCTCTTACGATTAGTTCACTGTGAGTTATCTGAGATCATGCTTAACCATATTCGTGCTTAAGCCGTTTAGATTAAATACAGTGTGTTAAATGAAAATTTTTTCGCATTCTATCAAACAATAACGTGAAGTTTAAGTCTATCGATTGATGATATTAAGAAATGGAATTCTTAATGGAGTGCGAGGGCAAGTAAAATTGATTTAAATGCAATGCATTTCTTTAGTAGAGATTATAGATATATCAATCATCTGTGTATGAATTTTTGTCTAATTTCCGATGATTCTTCCGTATAAATGATGGATATCGATAGTGATATGGGTGGTGTGTTTTATATTAATTAATTTTATCTTTATTTAAATAATTTAGGCACCTTAAGAATAATAAAAGGCTTAAATAGATTCGAATCAGAAGTTATCTCTAACACAGTAATAAAGATATGAAAGAGAATCTTCTTTTAGAAATTAATAGGAATATAAGATAATCATAAAATGTATTAATAAAATATAATTCTATAGTTAAAAAAAAAAACTTAAAAGCATAGAATATTAATATAACCATAACTTTCTTCATATTAACAGCTTCACTATCTAAAGTTAAATGTTCAACCTTATTATGAAATATGTTTATTTTAAAGTTATGGCATACTTATGTACTACGAAGTATCGAGTATGTGACAAGAAATTTGTTATCTGCCGATTACCATATTTTATGTTTATGTAACTGCTAGATAGATCTTATTATTTATAATATATGTGTATCAATACAATAAAATCATTTTGAAAAATTTATTTAGGTACAAAGAAGATTTATCGAGAAGCGATAAGTCATTATCAATCTATTGCTTTCTACAAGCGGATTCGTACTTGAGATCTTTGAGCTTGGATTTGATGTAATGCTTGGCAGTTGGACTTGAGGTCTTAATTTGGGCGCCTAATTGTTTTTGAATTTGTGCGATTTGTGCGGACTAGACACATCTAGCGAACCGGGCCGCCCGGCCCGGCCACTAAGTCGAAACAGGGCCGGCCGGTATCCGCATGGGAGTGCTCGCGGCACTTTCGTATCAGCCAGTTTAAGTTGATCTTATCGATAGGTGTATTGATGGTCCCGGTTCTTATGGTATTCAAAATTTCATAAAATATAATCCGTTGAACAATTAGATTATACAAGAATTATTACATTTAATAATAATAATAATAAGTTTAGATATATGTTAATTGTTGGACAATTTATAAAATTGAGTAACTTTCGATCATTAGGAGTTATGATGAAGACTTTACTAGAGTCCACTCGTAATCTATATATTACTATGATATTCGGTTAAACATAAATTAATATATTGCTAATTCGATCGACCACTGAAAGGTCCTGTAATGAAATCGAACTATAATTTAATTATAACTTCCGGGGTTTAAAATATAACCGTATAAGAATATTGAGGGCGAAATTTCAATTGTTGGAAATAACTTTATAAGACATGAGCCAAAGATAAGAATGGGAGTTAAGAATCTTTTTTAGAAGGATTCTAGAATATTCTCTTAAGGAGGTGGAGCAGGTTCCAGCGCGTCTAACACAGGCCTTAAAGGTGGGATTTTTGAGGCATATATAAAAGCTAGGGCTTTTGGAGATGAAAAACTTGTAGTGCTTGCATTTTGAGTTGAGAATTCTCTCTACCCCTCGTATTTTTCGGTAGTAGGTGAGAAAAATTTCATTGAATTTTCTTCCCGACCTCAAATACACAATTTAATATTTTAAAGGGCTCTAGTAAAGCTCACGGAGGTTCGTTCATGCGTTAGTATGAACTATTCTTTGAGACAATCTACGTTGATTGTTAAATTCTCACTCAGTTTATTCAGCTACATGGTACTGACCGAAGGTACGCTCGTATGTTATTGTTTTGTATATTTGTGTAGAGAGTTTTAGTTATGGCCTTTTGTAATTGTTATTTTAATCCGTAAAACCCATCAGTGGTATCATGAGCCAGGCTACAAATTGTAATTACATAATTAAATGCATGATATAACGACAGCGTAGATTCGGTAATGCGAGGAGTTAGGATCGTCATCAACTTTGGTGCAAAATCCTTCGTCGATGAATATGACATAAAAAGACTTCGTTGATATTAATACTAAATAAAACACTTTTTGTCCATCGGAGTGAACCTGACATACCACTAAAAAATGCATCGTCAAGCAATCATACATTGAGGTTTTGATAACACAACCGAAACATCATAACGACACCAATCTCCAAAATACATCATGGTAATAATATGATGTAACGCTTATTGACTCCTCGAAAGGCGACATAAAGTTTGAAGACACGACAAATCAATAGATGAAGGATTGTTGAGGGCTTCTAACCGCGGGTCTGCTGCGGTGATCAACAACTTGTCAATGCAGCTCCTTTGCAACCTCAGCAAATAACTCCTAAAAACCTAGGCATAAAACGCCCGTCATAGAGAAAAGGGGGTAAGTTGCGAAGCTTAGTAAATACAAATACCACGAATGGTATCCAAACATATATAATCACATTTATATATAAGAGCATATGCATAATCAATAATATGAGTAAATAAGGTAACAATTTATTCATACTTTCGTGATGACATCTTATTCAAAAGCGTCCTGCGAGATCGAACATATATATATACTCCATAAATATATTCATAAAATATCAACCACGTAAATTAAATGTTTCATTTCACAGAGTAAAACAACAAACTAGCAAAGTAAGTCGGCAAAATACGTAACATCGAAACCTCCGTCGCGTATCCATCGTCCCTTCCGTGTATCCATCCTCACTTTGGCATATCCGTCGTCCGGGCATCCAGCTGGTATATATAATATAACATCGTCCCGAGCTGACCAGTAAAATATCACCGGTCGCATGCGTCCACCCGATATACACTTCTCGCGACCTCCCGTCGAGGCAACCCGTCAATATGCGTACGTTCTCACAGGCGACCCATAAATGTCGTACGCGGCGCCGATCGGAAACCCGTCGATATGCATCACGAATTCTCACGATCGCGGGCAACCCCGTCGATACGCATATCATAATCTAATTCCACCCGTTCAACGCAAAAAAAACACCCAATGACAGCAATGCCAACCACACCGCGCCAGCCACCAAATCCGCAGCCTTGGCTTACTTCGCTAATATAATCACAAACAACTATAATAATATCCCCATAGCATCAATCTGTTATTTCGATACCACATTCCTAATATGACCCAATATTTTAAGACTTTCGAATATAAACCCCATTTTAAAATAACATTTCCATTTAAAGTTCATTTATTTTACTTGGTAAAATATCAATTAAATACTAAAACAACTCCATAATTCTCACAAATTTTTTCCACTCAAAGTATAATTAGAGTACTCAACTATTCTGCCCAAAAATATTTTTTTCAATAAAATTAATTTTTTCCCATTTAAATATAATTCTAGTCATTTTAACACCCATAATTCGAAATAAATATCAAAATAACTTTATAAATTCTATTCTTTGGAAATTAGCTCAAATATATGATAAAGGTTCTGTACAAATACCATTTTTAATTTATAAGCTCCAAAATTATTTCTTTTTATTTAAAACCATATTTTAGTAATTAAATCACAAAAAATAGCAAGCAATTTCAAATAACTTCAAATTTCCTTGGAGTTGCTCATGCTACAATGGGAAATATGCCAGTTTAATATTTTGATTTTTTTTCAAACGTATGATATTTATTTCATATTTTATATTTTCCTAGCCATTTAACTTCCAAAATTTATAATATATATAAAATAAAAAATTCCTTTCATAATTCAATTCTAGGTGTCAAACTGACATACAAAACGAATTTCATAATTTTGAAATATTTTACTATTTATTTCCTATTTTTCTTTAAAATAATCAACTTTAAAATGAAAATAAAAAGGATTCAAGAATACCTTAAGTATTTGAAAAGTTGGGTAAATGATCCTAGAGCTTGATTCAACAAAATGGAAGAAATTTTTTAGAGAAAAATGGGGGAGGCTCACGGTATTTTGGGTTCTTTTGGGGGAGGAGGATGATTTTTGTCTTTTTATAGAAATATGATGAGCATTTTTTTAAAATTTAAGCCCATCCTAGTTACTTAAGTTAAGTTAACTCAAGTTGGATTAGGTAGTAGTTTCATGATAAAAAATGGATGGTTTGCGAACTTTATTGTGGTAGTAATTAAATTAAATGTAAAATATATATTATGCAATGATATTACACCTTATAAAATTATTTAAGGTTCTTCTTTCGTATTGTTCTCCAACCTTGCTTAACTATACCACTTCGAAAATATTTATACTACCTTCGAGTTACCCCATCAGTTAACTTAATATTATTTTAATATTTCTCCAAATATTTTAATTTCACCGAGCTACTAAAATATTTTTAAAAATAATACTTATACGGAACTCGTTATTTCACATGAAATCAGTTTATGTACTCTCGAATATGAGTTTTATATGTTTGAATTGCAATTAGATTATTTCTAATTCAGATTGTAGTAGTATGTTAACCAATTAATTAAATATCATTAATTGTAAATTATTTTTTAAAAAGATTATTGGAGTTAAACAGAAATATTTTTGCGAATTTTTATGAATTTTTTGGGAATTTCTTGAGCAAAAATTTATATCAGTTTTGATTCCGAATCGATGAAAACTGATCGTTTAAGAAAATAATAATACGGAACTATGCTACTTTGTAGTCAAGCTGTTAGGCGCACGTGGCTTCGACTGCGGCATGATCGGTAACCACGTCACCCTCATGACGTGGCATAAAAGCATGAGCAGCGTCGTTCGCCCGGCGTGGGCATGTATGTAGCCGAATAGTCTGTGTCATTAATTGAAGCCAGTGGCAATAATCTATGGTGAGCCATGTCATCCATGACATCGATATGGCGTCCGGCCTTTTCATCCAGTAGTGTCTCCTCCGAAATCGTTTAGTGCGTGTGGGGTGGCGTTTGTGGAGCATTTCGGTTTTTAAAAAGCTTTTGAGGTTTTGGGGGCACAACTACTTGGGTTCACTTGGTTGGACTCGTGGTTGGGCTGAGGAGTCGGTTTAAACTGCAGACATGACCCTCTTGGGCTTGTTTGCTTTGGCTTTTTGGGTTTTAATTTGATGAAGCACTTATTTTCTTCCAGGTAATATTTCGATCTCAATTAAATTTATTTTAAATTGAAAATTAGTTTAATTAATTTAATTTTACTTTTAATAGTTCTAATTTGATTAGAAGTTATTTTTTCATTGATATTTATTCAGATTTGGAATAAGGACTATTAATTAAAAGCACTTTAAATATTAAGCGCTTTCTAGCTTCTTGGTCTTCGTTTTAAGCCGTTAACTGCAGAGTGCTTCGTTTTAAGCGCCAGAAGCTTAAAACTTTCTTTTTTGGGCCAAATAGCATAAATACTTGTAATAAAATTGAGGATTTTCGAGCCCTAATTTTAATTGACATTTAACTAGAGACTATTTCTCGGGAACCCTCGTTTGAATTATATTTTGGGGTTAATTAATGTATAAAACCATAATGTCGGCTTCGATTAATGTCAAGGGCTTAATTCCTTGAAACCCTCATTATTTTACACTTGTTCGATTGTCATTAGAACTTGAATCGAACCCTAATTGTCACGTATAGCTCATATGATCAGTTTTTATTTAATCGATTTCACTAATTAAAATAAATCGAATTTTAAAAGTAGACCATCAAACTTTGGACAATGGTGGTAGTAGTTTCCATTCTATTTCATATCCATAATTGTTTTATATATATATAAGAAGAAAGAAAACAAGTACTAGCCCGACAAAAGAACCATCGACTTACTTCTATAATTTTTAATTTATTATATTGTGATTGAATATGGTATTATTAAAGTCATGATCCAACTCTAATGTTAAATTTCAATCTATTTTAAATATCATCATATTATAAATAATTAAATATTTATTTCAAATATGTAATAAAATTAAAAATAAATTATGCATAAATGATCGGTGCGATTCGGTTCGATTTTGGACAAAAATTATTTGGTTTCAAAATTATTCAAGCATCATCGATTCGATTTTTTTTTTAAATCGAATCAAATCGATGTAATTCGATTTTTTTCTGGTATGACCATCCCTAATCGTAAAGACACCTGTTAGGTTGCATTTGAATCCAGCCATATATGAACCTCAAAAAAAAAAAAAATTCAAAGTCATCATAAGATCACAACTTCAGCAGTGCATGATACCGAATAACAAAGTCAAAGTGGATTAATTAACTGGTTTGAGCCTACTCACATGATCTAGAATTCTAGATATAAGCTTAGACGTGTTCAATCGCCCTATGGCGGGGAGCAGTCCATGGATAATACCCTAATGTCAAATGGACGCCCATTTATGTCATGGGCTCATTTACCGGTCGTCCGTCATATAAGTTATATGTCAAAGGGACCACTCTTTCCAATAATCGAAGAGGGCTTCTTCCATGACATGTGTAGTATAATTAAATAGTTCTTTTTTTTGAAATTTTATTCATAACTAGCGTTTTCGCCGGTTTCAATGCAGCTGAATGGCTGAAATCACCATCGTAATTCAACATCAAAAGCTTTGTCGATTCAACATAGTTGGATAATTTGAAATCACCATCGGTTAAGCCTCAAAGCCTGTCGATTCTGATACAATGGATAAATCACTATCATTCAAGCCTCAAAAGCCCAGTTCCAACACGGTTGGATAATTTGAAATCGACATCGAAAAAGTCTCAAAAGCCCTTGTCGGTTTCAACTAGCTAGATAGATGAAATGCGTCGCGAGGATCATATTAAAGCCCTTAGGGAATGGCGTTCGATCATGACATGATGATCTTTGTAAAGGCTCCTAGGCTGTAACTTCAAAATCTATTTTGGATCCAGGCATAAAGGCCGAGCTAGTTTCGCAATCAAGATGAAAAGTCATTCATAGCGTAATGAGCCTAAAGGTATGCGGGTACTCACAAATCAAATACAAGTCAACGGAGCTGTAAGGCACCCGGCGGTTGTAAACTACTATATCAAATCCAAATCAAGCCAAGATAGGAGGCCATCGAGGAGGAAATTGCAAAAGGCACGGGCTTGCAGTATCAAATCAGGTGTTTCGGTCAAACAAGTCAAAACCGTAGACGTTAGTATACATTGGAAAGAACTAAATTGATAGTCGAATATCAATCTTTTGATAGAAATCTATTTGTACTTTTAAAAGTTTCCCTTAAGGGTTTCATCATTATAGAACTTTTTTGGCAATACACCCATATCTTTATTTATTATCAAATTTGCCCCCAATATGAGGTAATACCAAAATGCCCTTGTTAAAAATGTGAAAAACTGACATAATGGGCGGATTTAATAGCATTTTTGGACAAGATGATCGAGTAGGGACGATTTAAAAAGTTTAGTGATCTAGTACATACAATTTCAAACAATGGTGATCAGTAGAGTTTTTAAATAACTTGAGAATGTTTTGTGCCATTAACTTTTTATAAGGATTATGGACTCTTAGGTGATTGAGTTTCGGAGACATAATCATCAAATGCTGTCTCTCTTTATATCAATATCTTATCAGAGTATGAAGAAGTCTAATAGTCATATATGACCTCATCAAATTTGAATATTTTATTTTTTGATCAATGAAATCTATTATAAAAGGGGCAATATGAAGTTTCAACAGCCAAAAATAAGAAAAGATTATTCACAATTTTATATATAGTATATGAGGATATGGATTAAGAATAGTGACATATTTGGAATTACAAGGACTATGAAACATTAATGTGTATTAATATTGTAGTAGTTCAAAAGCGACAAGCAGAATAAACAAAGCTCTTTAACCCATCCCAAAAAGAAAGAAGAAAGCTCTTAAAAAGTTTATTATAAATGATAAGTTGAAAAATACTACAACTAAAAAGTATTTAAATAATTAAACGAAATCCTGAAAGCGCAAAACAAAACTAAAAATCCTAAAAGCTTCAAAATACAATTAAAATAGAAATTATTGAAAATACTAAAACGCTGAGATATCTAGAACCTTCCTATATTAGATATGGATTAGCAAACATGAAGATGTTTCAGAATAGGCATCTGCAGCTAGAACTTTAACCTCACAATCCCTTAGTTACCTTTGTTTCGTCTTCCTATTCACTTCATCTGGCATACATAATACAGTAGTAGTGTTGGGATTTAAGTAAAAATTACTTATAGGAGTTTATTGCTGAAAGCAATCGATAAAATATGAATTGAAATAAAACAGCATTAAAAGATTTTTATACGGGTTACTTCATTATGTGAAAGGTAATGTCGCATTCTTTGCTGTAGAATCATAATCGGGAAGATTTGTTCTAGTCATGTTAAAGTATTTTAACATATAAAAGAAATGCACCGGTAGCTGGCCTCTTAGAGCAAAAGAAACTATGTTCTTGAGAATATTAAGTGCAAATATTAACTTTGGGGTATTTGTCTAGTATTTAGTAATGGTGATCGTCTACTCTGTTATAGATTCGATTTCTTGATCATTATAAACTTTTGCAATGATATTCTTGGTGTGAAGTAATCTTGATGATAGCAGCAACAGAGTTTCTTGAAATTATTCTTGGTGTAGTATTAAAAAGATAGCCAAAATAGTGCTTTTACCGTTATAAAATCTCCCTCTTGAAGATATATTTCGGATAAATGCTTGGCCTTGTCTAATAAAGACCTCGGCAGTTAAGTAAAATCCAAGAAAACTCAAAGAAACCGAGGCGATAAAACTTTAGTATATTTCAATCTTAGAACATCCACAGATGACACTGACTTGACTCACCAAAGATATTCCGGAATAGTCACTGCCACGGTGAGCTTTGCCTCGTTAGGATAATCGACTTTAGAAACCTCGAAGTTTGATTGATTAAATCAATGAATTCTTTTTACGCTTACCGTTTCCGTATCTGACTTAGGTTGATCTAGTCATTTGACCACCGGTGTTTATGAGAACACCACTTCAGCAGATTAGCAAATAATCGAGGAGGTTGGGAACACTTTTCGACTTTTAAGCGCGCCCGGCCAACTTCAAAGATGATTAATGCGGCCTTGATACCGATTTCATCGCACCCGTAGTTCTTCGAACTTCGTCACCAAGCGAGTATCACGTTACATCGGTTGGGGAGGTACCTTTTACAGCCTTCGATCTGACTTCATTTGCACAACTCGTGAGCACTCCGAGAACTACTCGATGCATCGAGAACAAGAATTTCTGGCTTGATCCTATATATTTTTCATAGGAACTCCCGTGTCGAATTTACTTTCTTTTTCTTTGTACCCGGATACTCTCTTTCAGCTTGCCCCGAGGCAATCGATCAGTATAGAGTGCACAGTGCGCGCTTTTCTTTATAATCATAGCTCCCAATCATTCCATTTCACCAAATGCTTCAAAAGTAATTAAGCCTCTTGTCCAGCTGTCCATTTCATTCAAAATTAAAACTTTTTCTAATTTTAGCCTTGCGCCTTACCTTTGTTAGTTTCGAGAAAGAGCCATCAGAGCGACCTCAAATTCCCATTTCTCGTGCCAGCTACGTAACGGTTAAGCCGTGATGGAATAGAGCAGTCCCAAATTACCATCAATATAATTTACCATTATATTTATATCATGAGTGGTATGAAAAGAAATTTCCGGGAGAAATACATTATCAGGGAATCACGGAAGCATTCACAGATAGAACCAAAAGAATCGAATAATCGCTTATCACAAGAAATGAAGCGTCACCGTTAGCTTTGCGATTACTCTTCGTATGACGGATTTTGCGGCCCAATAGCAACGAATCAAAACTACTTCTTCCTACCTGCTTGTGATCTCGAATTTGTTTCCAAAACCATTGACTCCCGTTCTTTCTCTTCCTATACTTAATGTAGAAACCTTAGCACCTTCGCTTTCTGTGAATCGATATACTCCTCAAGCAAGATAAGTATTTGACCACCTTGAATTGACCTTGTTAGTACCCGACAAAATTACTAACAACCACCCTCGTTGGCTCCAATTTATTAGGTAGCAGGCGAAGACAAAATCAAGTCTTACATCTAAGTAAATCAGCATTCTTAGTAGACACCGTTGACAATTGATTGATAATGCTATTGAAATTATTCGGTGTCGTGATATAGGTGTCTTTATCGACACATCTTAAGGTGAAATAATTTTCATGAGAATTACATTATTGTTTGCTAAAGGTTTCTAAATACAGTCCACTTATGATGCCTTCATTGATCCACTTTGTGGTGGTTTCACTTTTTGCAACACATTAATGACGGCGTTCTGAAAAAGCGAGACTGGTCCTTGTGAAGACTGTCTGTCTAAAAAATTCGTTCAACTCTTAAGTAATCCATTTTCAGGGCTTTTCCCCCGATAGTTTATTCGGCTTCTTTGCGTATAGATAATTCTCCATACACATCTTCAATAGGTAAAAACAATTTCATCAATTTCTCTACATCGTGTGTCATGAAATCGTTAAGCACCGTCATTGATTCTTGAACTCTCGGCGAGCTACAACCAACCTCTAATACCGGTGTTAGGATTTAAGAGCCAAAACCCTCCATTGTCCTTTCATGTCAAACTTGGAATTCACTTATATCTTTGGTGGGTGAATTATCTTTTTGATTGTTACCAACTTAATAGAGCATATGCCGTCCACATACAAGCAGAGGAATACATATCCTACTCTGAGTGGTTCACGCTAAACACACTTGTCGGCGCTCATTGATTTTAAAATCCACTCGAGAAATCTTGCTGGTCAAAGTTCTGTGCCATTGTTTAGGCGCTTGTTTTAACCCCATACAAAGATTTGACAAGTCGACATATTTTTCTCTTGCTTTGCACAGGCCTTAAAATCCTCAAGTTGTTCCATGCTTAAATTTCTTCATCTAATTCTTCATTTAAGAAAATTTGTTTTTACATCCATTTGATGTACATTGCCTTTGATAAAAGGCAATTGCTAGGATAATCTAATGGATGTTATCTTTGTCCTTTGAGAATAAGTATCAAAATAGTCCGATCCTTGCTTTTTGTCTATTCCATGATGACTAGTCTACTTTTTATACTTATCTATCGTCTATCGACTTTCATTTTCCTCTTAGAGATCCGTTTAGTTTTTAAAGCCTTGCATCTGACGGAAGATCCAATTCCCAGTGTGATTTTTGTAGAATTGAATCAACTTCGTTTCGTATAGCTTCCACAGCCGACCATCGGTTGAGGCAATTGAGCCTCTTGGTAAGTTCGGTTCACTCCTCGAGCATATACATTACAAAATTAGAACAGAAACGACTGCCGACAAGTGCCGCTTTTTCGTCGAGGTTCTTAACTCCCTCGGCTTTCGCTTCCACTTGACTTATCCATAGTCTCGATGTGACACTACCCTCGAGTTCATGTGTCACTTTTAGATGTCGAAGCACCAACCATTAGATTTCATTGGAAAGACCATGTTAGGTAGAGAGCGTGACATTCGAAACTCTAATATTGTATTAACTTGTTCACTCGTGGTGTCGCTCGTATAGACGAAACCGTATGCGTTACTATTGTAAGCGTATCAATAAGAATGCATCAACCATTTTAGGACCAATGGTCACTGTAGGAGGAGAATGTATACTTCCCCGAACACTTGCGCTCCGAAGATATTTGTAGGTTAGACTCTGCCTTTGAGCAATTCCAATGGAATCTCGTCACAAATGCTTTCACGAGGAAGTTTGTTCAAAGAGGTAGTTAGTACATCGATATCTTCCCCACATTCCTTGAGGTAGGCAGACTTATCAACAAGGCATTCATCGTCTCTTTCAATGATCGGTTTTCACTTTTCCCGTGATCCATTCGATTAAAGAGAATATGGGTGTTAAATGAAACGATACCAGCAGCTCGCTAACAAAATTGACCAAATGGTGAAACATACTCGCCTACATCACTTTCGTACTACTTTTTATCTTTTTCTCAGGGATTTTCAACTTCTTCTTTATAAAAAAGTGCAAATTGTCGATTGCCTCATTTTTTACTTTTCATCAGTATACATAAGCGAATTTGTACTATAAATCTACAAAGGTGTCCAAAATATTCATTTCGGCCTTTGGATTGAGGCCCAGGCTCATGTCACGAGGAAATCACTGTGAACAAGATCGAGGAAGGCTTATTATTTCAACCACCGGTTGGAAATATTTACTCTGTCGATTTACTTGAAACACATGTTCCGCACTTGTAATTCTTATCGATAAACTCATGAGGTATGTGATTCCAACCTAAATTAAATTCGTTCGAGAGAAAATTGGGAGTTCATATGACCTAACCTATTATGCCATAAATTAGAGTACTCACAAACATAAGTAATATTTGTTTTATTCATCTTAATTGTAATAATTACATTAAATGCTTGAAAAGGTCATCATGTATGCTTGCGTTTCCTACAACATGCGACTTAAGAGTACAATTTTATCGAGATTCAATTACAAGTTTGAAACCATATTTGCCCAGTAAAGAACGGACACAAGGTTCTTCCTAAGTTCTAGGACATACAAAACATTCTTCAAAGTGACTTCACCACGAGTCATCACCATTTCTAATTCCTTCTCCTTCAATGTTAGAGGTCGCATTATTTGTCATGTACATCTTCTCACCATTCGCAAGTGGCTTGAAAGTAGCACAGTGATCTTTGACCGAACAAACATGCCTAGTAGCACAGGTATTGATCCGGCTCTTGTGGGTTCGTACCTGAAGTTCACCTCAAAAATCACAACCCGACAAGTTGATCTTATGCGATTCTTTGGTAGAACACATTCGCCATGTTTTCCCGTTGTTTTGTCTTAGTCGGTTTACACTTTCGAGAAGGACTTATGACCACGTTTGTTACAATTATAACACGCCCCGTCAAAAGCCTTGAAGGAATTCCCTTGAGAAGCCGAACCACTTTTCTTGAAACTGTTTCCCCTAGGAGCAAAATCACTCTTCTTCTTCCCCTTGAAAGACCTCGAAGAAGACTCAAGTTCCACAACATTGGCCTTAGACTCCCCGCGAGAGGAGGTGGGATGGCGGTGACAATCCTTCACTGTTACTTCTTGATTCTCAGCGGAGCCGATAATTTACGCATGTTCATATCCTTTAAGCTTGTGCTTTGGAATAATTCAGTCGACCAAGATGGTGGCGATTTCTCGATTCTGGCTGACAACCTTGAACATTTAGATTTGACACCGTTCCTTCAACTTGAGCTCGTGGAAGGCAAACTCAAGTTCTCGGAGCCCGTCGTCCACCGATTTTTCCGTCCACCATTTTATAATCCGGAAATTCACGCACAATAAATTTCTTGGAATCCAGCATCTTGATTCTTATATATTTGAACTCGAGTGCGTCCACGAACTCTTGTTTTGTAGTAGCGTATGTTTTATATCGCTATACAAATCATCCGACAAATAAGTCAATAAATAATTCCACGACTCGATGTCTCCGAGTCGACCCCTTGATAAACTCAAACACCATTATCTTGAGACATTAGGAGGGTTACTCGACCAGAACCGTTGCAGTTCAAGGTCGTGAGATAAGAACATCACTTGTTCTCTCTCCACCTTTTGAAATTCTAACCCAGAGAACATGGGAGGAGGCGGTTGGTCATTTTGCATCACGGAACAATTGGAGGTTGAGGGAGGCAAAGTGACGTGGTTACACCAAACACAGGAGGAATCTGTCCCAAAACCCCTTTACCGCCGAACGACTCTAGAAACACCGCTGGGAACAACCATACCCAGGGAACATAGGGAGAAATCGACCCGGGGCCAGTATTTGAAACAGTTTGACAATCGGCGCCATCCAGAAACACCACTTGACGCGGGTCGACCGTCGCTGCCAGCGTTCACGGTATCAACATTGGACTCCATAGCGACCGTATTGTTTGAAGCTCCGATCGATATGTTTTAGGCTGTGAGGGAGACAATAGAAAATATGTAACTATACAACAATATTTTACAAAAGAATAATATAATACTCATACGAAAATACACGAAATGATTACAACAAAATATAAACCAGATGGAGTCACGTTTACAACGCTTTCCTTAAAATGTATTCGACCTCTTCCCTTGGTGCTAAGGACAACTTGAGGCGTGCGCTTCCCGGGGATAAAACCACCTCGATCGAACTTCACTAGCACTATGAACCCGATCGGCGAACCATGTCTCTGAAGCCACAGGAAACTATCACCCAACAAAAGCAAGAGAAAAGGCGATTGGAGCTCTGCGGATGTTTTTGTGTCTCGTCGCGTGTCTTCTTATCGGATGGAGTTGATTAAGTAATAGTTGGAATCAAAATGTTTTCCGGTATTAAGGTGTACTAAGCACTCTTAATGGCGATTAAAATGAATGTGGCGCGAGAGTGCACTTAACTCGATTGATTGTCAATATGTAGCAATTTGTTGCAATTTTCAAAATGCAATACCGAGCTTATTTGGGAGCAAGGTGGCTCATGACCCCCACTCTTTTAGGGTGCATTTGTGTGTGTGTCAAGTAGGTAGATCCGCGCAATTTGGATCCACAATTTTGAGCTCATTTTCCCCGGTTACACCCCTGCAGTGGCTCGTGAGCGTTTGGGTCATGTGAGTAAATCAATTTACTAAGTCTAGGAGGAGTTTTACTTATAAAGTAAACTTTAATACCGCTCTCACATGTGGTAGAATGACCATTTCCAAACTTTCATTTTTCCACTTCCAAGTTTTGCACACAACACATATACATTCACCACGAGTTGCGAATTTTGGATTCACTTGTATTTCCCAATATTTGCTCTAATATCCAGCCGGCTTTTATAGAGCAAGTAGAGCAATTATTACCAATTGAGTTGCGACACTTTGGAGTTGAAGTTTCTAACAATGAGGAGTTGAATTCTCTTCCAAGTATTACCAAGTTGTGTCAGTGGATGGTAGAGGCGTGGAAGATAAAAAAATTTATCGAATTCGTATTGAATTGTTTTATAGCGTAACTGCCCTGTTTCTCACTACTGTCCCCGAACTTCGCATTTTCGGCTATAAAAATTGTGAAGACTCGACTCATGACAAAATGTGTAATGATTATGCTACCCAATGCTTTCAACTTGTATATTGAAAGAAAAATAGTGAGCGATTTTTAGTATTATTAATGCTTTTTATCAATGATTTTCGTGATTCGAAAGAGCGTAAGTTGCTCTTTATGAGGAGTAAATTAATGAAAGTTTAATATTTTTAATTTTTTATTTATTTAGCGCTCTATAATTTTTTGTCTCTTGGCTCCGCCCATGCCCTTCATATAATGAGATTGCTGCTGTCAGCTACGATTGATCGCTTGCGATTGATTTAGGATAATAAAATTTCTTTGGAAACATAAAAGTGTTCTTTCTCCCTCTTGTTGGTGTCATCCCAATCCATATCAAGTAAACTTCATCCTACCTTAATAAACTCTGAAATAATTTTTGGTCAAGTTTAACAGCCAATCAATCTGTTTGAAGTTGAATAACTAATAATAAAATAACAGTTGTAACATTCAATGTAATCAGTAATCTCATCACATACTCCGTAACAAATAACGCAACCACATGCCCTCCAACACTTGGTAAAAATCAAATGTGTTGTGAAATTTTAGGTTACACATGGTATATATCTTCGTCATTCTTCTAAGAAAATGTTCAGACAGTATATTACCATCTTCATTTTAGATTTAAAAAGTAGCCAATACTTTCATTCAAAAACTCAATACTCCCTTCACAAGTAGTGGCCGAACTAGAGAACGTTAGGAGTAGTCCTCCTCTACTTAAAATTTCAAAAACCAAATTTTGTATTTATTAGTTGGACAAAATTATCCTTACAAGTTTTAAGCTATGTGATATAATTTTCAGTTTAATGGAGAAAACGGACGAAATTAGTCGATTGGGACAATTTTGATACTTGAGTGATTGAAATAGGTCGAAAGTGACTTTGAATGTTTGAATTGACATATAAATAAAACTTGAGTGATGTCCAAAATCATTTATCCCAATTAATATTACAAAACTTGTTCATCTTGCTAACCATTTATTGTGAAGATGATAAATTCATATAACATAATTGATCTTTATTGGTAAGTTAAGTACAATTGAATGAGTCTCACCCAACTTTTTTAAAGCATTCATATTAAACTTTGAAGATTCAATATCACATTATCACTCCCTTTCCTTTCTTGCTTGCCAAAATGCAATGTTATTAGATTGTGTTTTTTGCAGGAGTGATTGTAATTTTGTGATTGCATCCTCGTACCGAAAATACAGAATAAATTCATTTACCAGGCCACAATAATCTGTTCAAATAAAAAGTTTATATTAACCAAGTAGTTTCGTACAATGGAAATAGAAAGTAACATGGGTATCAAATCCCATCATGCAGCTTAATCAAGATTAGTCAAAGACAATTAGTGTAGGTAACGAAAATTAATCAAGAAATAATTAAATTGATTAAGATTTGATGAAATAAGGATTAATTAAAAGGTGAACACGCTCAAAGAATGTCGGTGGGCGATTAGGGTTACCGATTGAGCGCAGAATTAATCAAACTCGGATCCATAGTAAACTCTTGGAAGGTTGTCGAGTCAGTAAGTTTTAAATTAAAATTAACCTAAGTTTGAAATTCAAAATAGGGGTTCACGAGAGAAAACGACCTCGCATTAAATGCCCGGATAAAATTAGGGGGCTCGAAAACCCTAATTTTATTTATCAAATCGGCCAAGGATTTCCGAGAGGCCACGTGGATTAAAATGAAGGAATTTATAAGCGAGGTTTAAAATGAAGGAACTCTAGAAGTTTGGTCTAAAATGAGAACAACATGAAGTTAATAATAGTTGAAAATCAGCCAGCTTTCAAAAAGGAAGTCGCATTAGGAGTGCAAAATCAATTTCAAAAGGTCAAAATTGATGTAATCACAACGACTGAAAGAACCAAAAGAACCATCTTGGGCACCAAAAAGCCAAAGTCAATACTTAGCCTTGAGAAATTTCAAATCATCAGCGGTAGAGATCCTGCACCGCCGAAATTCAGCGGTCAGAAATCGTGATCATAGAAATGAAACCGGCGATGAAGCAAGCATTTGAGGCGGAAACCTATAAATACCGCCCTCATTTTGACCGAAATTCCATGGGCAAAATCGGCTTATTCATTGATTCACTACAAAGCCCACGAGAAAATACAAAAGAGCGATCTGAAATTTCTCTGAAGTTAAATCTTTGGAGGCTGCCCGGCAAACGCGTGGTGGGCTGGGCTTGTCTGAAATTGGCAACAGGCACACGAGGAAATCAAGAAGGTATTGCATAAGCATAATAATCCTTGAGTTAAAAGCTAATCATTGAGAATTTGACTTAAAGGAGTTCAAGCAGCTTCGAATATTCGAGGATTATCTTTACATAGCCCTGATTATTCCAAAAGCATGAATACTTGATAAATTTTAGGTTTGATTCGTCAATTCCCCGAATATATAGGAGTATGGCCCGAGGCGTTCGGTTCCCATAGTTGGATTACAGGCGGGAAGCAGCCTTCAGGCCACTTGTCTAAGTTGATCGATATCATCAAAGGTTAGAGCGTTCCACGCTTCATCTTGATAAATCGCTACGCAACAACAAAGCTGCTAAGGCGTTGTAAGTAAAGCTAGAAGTGGCGTAAGCACTTGCTTAAACTTCAAGCAGTGATCTTAAAATACCATTTCAAGTCACGTGGGTCAGCGTCGCCGAGTCACTCTGACAGCAATTTCTTGGGCGAAATCTGGCTTAAGAAGCAGCGTTGTTTCAACGTCACTCCATACGGCTCAGGCTTCGGAGTCGTATCGAATCAAGGCATTAAAAACAAAGAGGCCTCTCGGCTATCTGACCCCGCGCAAAAGGTGAAGCACCAAATCGAAGTCAGCTGAAGGCTATAGCTTATCCGACTCACGAAGTCCGCGGTATCCCAGAAAACAAGTCGGCCCAGCTACAAGCGTTCGCGATAAGTCGTGATGCGAAATGAACCCGGAGATCAAGTCAAGACCCTAGATCAACTCCGAGACCGAATCGAGTCCATACAGCCAACATGGGAATCTGGCTGCTAAGGCTCCCGGCTCGGACCATATCGAGTCCCGAGCCGGTCTCGAGTCCGTGAGACGGGACATACATCCGGTTTCGTCCCACGAGGCTTACATCCAAATCCAAATCAAACTCGAGGCTCGAAGCTTCCGTCCAAATAAAATCAAGCTCGAAGCTCGGCTTCCGACTCGAAACATCCAAATCAGTCAGTCGAGTCGAGTCCAAATCAAAGATCAAATCCAAATCCAGAAGCCAAGTGAAGTCAAATCAGAAACTCAAGTCAAAGCAAACGGACATCTCATAAATGAAATCCAACAATGCTTGGGGATCCATGGATTTGAATGATCGATCTCTTGATTTTATAAAATCTATCTGTTGAGAATTTTTCCCTACGGTGGGTTTTTATTTTGTATCCCACATCATAAATAATAAAAATTCTTCTTTGCATTACCGATGCATGCTTTGTTAGGGTATCCTTTACCGCCGTCATTTCTTTGTCGAGATATTTCCAAGATGACTATCGACTCTAGTATGTCGAAATTTCTTCTGAGGGTAGGGGTGGCGTCGAGGCAGGTCTATCAAATACCTGGACAGACGGAGATCTATTCCTAAAAGACCACTGGTGAAATCTCTAAAAGCTAGCATTATTTCGGGGGAGCTCTAGAAGCGGAATCCAGCCGTAGCCAGAGAAGCGGCCGGGCGTCTTGGTTGAGGCGCAGAAAACATATCCATGGTCTTGGGGGCGAACACGGAGAGCAAAGTAGTGTGGTTACTGGCGGTACACCTAACGGGGATGCAATCGGGTCTAGTTCATTCACCGTCTCTGTGAGGCCCGTCTAGTACCGAGCAATGATGACTAGTGACACCTCAGGAAGAATAGATGGCTACTGGCGGGATGGTAGAAGCATGTTGCACAAGATGCGACGAGAATGACTCTGCTCGCTCGGATGTAGGGAAAAGATAGCTAATCAAACGAAAGAGGCAAGAAGCGACGGCTTCACTTTAAAGCAAATAGAAACTTCTGACCTCCCAAAATGGGATATGGGGCCGATCCCCATCTATCTCACCATATGCACTGGAGTTCATCGCAAAAGACCAGCGAGGAACACAATATAAGCTCACATCTGCTTGAGATGGGATGATTCCGGTATTTGAAGGAGTATATCTTTGGGGGCAATAAAGGTCATGAGAGAAGATGGGAATTACTTCGTATACCTATATAAGCCTTACACTCCCGTATAGACCCGGTGAAAATGCTGAGGCTATCGGCCACCCAGTTAACACTTCGATGGAACCGAAAACTAAACAACATATAGCCCACTTTGTTGGGGAGGCGTGTAACAATCTTTGGGGTAGAAGGGGATAAAGAAATGGTCAAACGATTCTTTGCTCTCCAAAATCGTTCGGCCAGAGTATACCTGACTTGGGCACACTTAGCAGATAGGCGGACTTAAGCGGAAGGCAAATTCCTCAACCGCTTCTTGAGTACAAAGAAGGGCGATTAGCATGAGTGGAGCTAACGACCCACGAAACAAGAAAGAAAAGGTGATTCTGAGCTTACGTCGACTGGTGGAAGAATACGAACTTGAAATGGAAGGAGATAAACTACCGAGTAAATACGACCATCGGCATGTGCATCCAATGAATGCATCTTGAACTTGTAGTACATCATGCAAGGCATACTTCCCAGGCACATTGGCGACTAGCGACAAGGGCACATGATATGGGCTTCAGCGTTATTTGCGAAATAAAGGACCGCGTGTCGCCGCTTTAGCGTCACTTTTTACTTTCGAACACCAAGTACGATCCCGAGAGGCCAAAGATAGAACTCTAAACTTCGAAAAAGAAGAAGCACAGTGACAAAACAACGATGTTCAGCTTGGAGCGAGGTCGAGGCGGGCTGCTTGGAAGCGAGGGGCGCACCGCTCGAGGAGATCACGGGGAGAAGGAATATCCCTTCCTCGTTTCCGACATCCCGATGTTTGACTTGGTGACAAAGAAAAACTCATAGAACTTCAGTCAAAAGAGACAGGAGGCAAATCGAAGCATGGAATGACTTTTGCAGAAATGTCATGGGATACTAAGGAATCCTATTGAAAAGTGTTTCATATTGAAAAGGCGGGTGATGGATACCACTTAAAGAGAAAAGGGGCAATTACCTTGGAAGAAGACAAACTCTCTTCAAACCACACAACGCCGCCATGCGATCGGCCAGCTGAGGTGAGGTGCGAAGATTTTTGAGAGAAGCGAAGCTTATCCGGGGGAAAGCATGGGCTGACTACTCGGGGCGATGAGGACCGTGAACCATTACCGTGTAATGTGTTGAAGTCGGCGAAGACTCAACTCTGCTTGAGAAGCACTAAGGGGTAGCGGCGCCCGTTTCGACAGAAGTTTCGGACTTTTGCCGATGAAGACTTGCCCTGAAGGGCCTCGCAATAAACCTCTACATGTGTCGGGGCTCTGCAGCAAAAGAAAGTCGGATAAAGCGAGAATCTTTGGTAGACGGAGATCGGCTATAAACATCCCTTCCACTCCAGGACATTGAGATTGCTGAGAATCTCAGCCCAGAAGACTTTCTGGCAGGTCAGCGTGATAGATGTCAGTCGTATAATATCTACTAGGAAGACCTTGGATCCACAGAGTACTAATCTTTGTCCACTCTGCCTTCACGATGCTTGAAGTATTACAAGGATGGGATGGAAAACGATTCGAGGCGGATCGAATCCATTCGCAGTGGAGAATCTACTTATTTGATGCCAAATGCTATAAGAGGAAAGAGCAAAACCAGCGTGAAGGGGTCGGGCGCCCAAGAGACCTCTTCGCCTCAAACGACCATCAATATTATTACAGAAGTAGAGGAAGATCTAGTTCAAGTATTCAAAGGAACTTTGACCTAGCTTTCATTCGGCCAAAGGTGGCGTCGTCCACCCAAAGGTTTCGTAGGATTTTAAAAAGGACCCAAGATGACATGGAACCATGGGCCGACACCGAGGAAGATGGTAAACGAGAAAACATGAGTCTGTGAGGCAACCCACGGGGTTGGGAGATGCCTTAAAACAGATTCTATGACAGCGTCAGCAAAACCCACCCGATAAGCCGAGGCGGGTTGAATTCAAAGGGAGGCAACCCAAGTATTTCGTCTTCATCCAGGGGCAATTGTGGAGAACTCCAACTAAAAGAGAAGTTTTACTCCTTGGGCGGACGAGCCTAGAAATCTTGCTCCAGTAAACAACCTCGAAGCTTATGCGGGGAATCGTATTGGAGGAGGATCTCGCGAGCAATCGGGCGAGTACCCTCTTTCCACATAACAACCGAAGAAGGAGAATCATTACCAGAAGATGCCGTAGATGCACCTCCGGGGGTTAGAAGGGCGTGAAGGTTACGGTGGGCGGGTGAAAGAAGTCAGCACCCGTGCGGATGATGAACTCGACCAACTTACATGTGCGCTCTTGAAACAGAAGAAGAAGGTAGTATGGCATTGCTCAAAGAATTCAAAGACATCTTTGCTTGGACATACAAAGAAATGCCGGGACTAGACCAAGATACTTGATCCTTGACTTGATGAAAGGAAGCATAAAACCCGTGAAGCGAGCCTTGACTAGAGTTGGTACGCCGATAGAAGCGAGGCCGAACAAGTTGATTATTTGGTTTCATACGAGAAGTTCAGTACCCAACATGGTTGGCCAACATAGTACCGGTTAGAAAGAAGAATGGGCAGATCAGGGTATGCGTAGACTTCAGAGACTTGAATCATGCATGTCCCAAAGATGACTTCCCACTTCCTATACCTGAGTTAATGATAGACGCCACCACCGGCCACGAGGCCCTAACATTCATGGATGGATCATCAGGATACAACCAGATTAGAATGGCACCAGAAGATGAAGAGCTCACAGCCTTCCGGACTCAAGGGTGCTCTTGTACAAAGTATTGCCTTCGGATTAAAAAGAATGCAGCCCTTTACTTACGAGGGCCATGCAAAGGTGTTCGGCGATATGATGCACAAGAAATACTTGAATGCTATGTCGACGATCCCGGTAGTAAAGTCACTGACAAAAAGGCGGATCGTCCCAGATTTGAGTAGAATTAGCCGGCGGTGAGGGCGTTATCGACTAACATTGACCCATTTCGAATGTGCCGATGATCTTCGAAAATTCCTGGGCCGTGGTTCGGAGACATGGGATTGAGATACGACCGGGCGAAGATTGATACCATCCACGCGGCTACGAACCATGCTTAACCTACTACGAGCTCGAGAGCTAGCAAGAAAAGTTAACTCACTGAAATCGACTTGTCTGAAATACAGCGGGGAAAGTGTGTCACCGCAACAGGAGATTAATGAAGAAGGGTATTCCCGCTTCGATAGGATAGAAAGTGTTCTATAGCGTTCCGAGAGAAAGTCAAGGAGTATCCTAATGAACCCTCCGATTGCTAGTTGCGCTATATAAAGGAAAACCACTTATACTACATGTGGCGGCCGAGGGGCTTGATCCATTCAAGGCGTTACTAAGCGATAAAATGGAGAAGTTAAAGAGAGCGGCTCTCTATTACACCTCAGCCTTGAATGACTCGAATGAAGTGAACTACTCACGATTGAGAAAGGTATGCTGGCAGCCACTGATATTATTGAGAGTTAAGCATTCTTTCCCAGCCTTGATATCCAAGACAAATCCAATCAAGTATGTGATGGCCAAACCCGTGTTGTCAGATCGATTAGCAAGGTGGTACTGCCGATTGCGATGGTTTAGTCAATACGTACACGAGAAGGCCGTAAAGGGCGGAATGCTAAGGCGATTTCTTGCAGCGCGCGTCTGCTTGAGAATAGAGTTGTGGCGGATTGAGAGAGCCTCACGATGAAGATGTGTTATCAACGTAGACATAAGACCCGATGGAAAATGTATTTAGATGCGGCGCACGAGGGGCGCCGAGGGCAAGGAATTGTCTTAAGACTACTCAGCGGCCGAGATATCTTCTTATTCCTTCGGCGCTAAGCCAAAGGTGTTCAAACAAAAGTCGCGGAATATCAAAGCACCGTCTTACAGGATTAGAGGTAGCTATTGAATTAAGAGATACCTTGCTTCGAAGTGCGGAGATTCACAATTGATCATCGACCAAATGACGGAATGATTATGGTTAAAAAGCTTTGAATTAATCCACATCATGGATACGCTAGCGAGAAAATACATCGCGCATGTTCCTAGAAGATGAACAAGCAGGCTGACGCTTTGGCAGGACTAGCTTCTTCTATAGCCTATCCAGGGAAGGAGGTGAGTATTCCGGTATGTGAAAAGTGGGTAGCGCCCCCCCTGCCCGAGCCGCAGAATATGAAGCGAGCGAGGGAAAAGTCATAGTGTCACCCATGCTTGGTCGATAGCTCTCACGGCCGATTGGAGGCAGTTTTTAAATCGACTACTTCCAACATGGATGGTTCTAGGATGACTTAAAACAAAAGCGGCTAACATCGGAAGGAGGGCTCACAGCTTCTTTGCTTATTATCATGGCACTTTGTTTAAAAAGATCACTGGGAAGATGCTACTCGTTGTCCATCAAGCATTGAAGCACCTCAATCGTACTTGAGGCATGTCACCGAGGAGTATATTAGAGGCGCGTCCAGTCAGGCCCAAGGCTGCGCTTTCACACATTAAAGGATGGGATATTATTGTGATGATGGTCCCGAGGCGCTTGGATTATGCACGAGCATGCAAGCCTGCCCGATCTTATGCCAAGCTTTATCCATCGACCCTCGGAGACACTGCGCCCCGACTACGGCCGGCGTGGCCAAATTCGTCATTAGGGACTTCGTATGGAAATGCGACCTATGTCATGTAGTCTAAAGAAGGATATATTTATAATATCACAACCGTGAAGCTACTTCTCCAAATGGGCAAAAGCAAAACCGATAATGAATGAAGGTAAGCAAGAGGGAGGTGGCGGACTTTATCAAATCAATATCATCTATAGATACGGGGGTTTCCAAAAATATATAAATTCACGGATAATGGGAAGGCACTTGATAATAGGATGATAGCGGACACATTGTAACAAATTCCAAGAGATAACGAAGTATCGCTCCACCGTGTACTACCCAGCTGAAGCCAATGGGCTGGAAGCCTTCAACAAGAAATTGTGTGCAATCTCGCCAGAAGGCGGTGAAAGTCCCGAAAGGGCTGGCTAAGAAAGATGGGCGTTTTGGGCATGCCGAACTTCATTTCAGAACCCTTGGCCAGCAACGCCATGCAGCTCACAGTTTATAGGACCGAGGTATACTACCGTTGGAGGTACAAATCCCTCACTAGAGTAGCGATAAAATGAGGCTCGCTGTTGAAGACAGCCTCGTCTAAGGCTACAAAGGTTGGGCTTCGCTAGACGAGCGAGGCTGCATTCGCTGACAAAGGTTGGAATCTTATCGATCGAGAATCCTACAAGCCTACGGCAGAAATTAAAATACGATCATATCAAGCGGGTGATATGGTGCTCGCTGTGATAAGGCCGATCCATACACACAGCAAAAATGCCAAGCTGATGCCTAAATGGGGCCAGTCATATATTATCTTAGTCTATCTAGCGGGGCATACTTGATGACAAATAGCGAAGGGAAGCAGGTGGGACCCATAAATGGTCGCTACCTGAAATGATATTACCCTTGAAAATATAAAATACACAGCTCCTTGGTGAGAGCATAAAACGCCTAACAGCTCCTTGGTGAGAGCATAAAATGCCTACTCCGAACCAGTGAGCGTAAAAGCGCCCTGCGGCTCCTTGGTAGCGGATAAAAGCGCCCTAACAGCTCATGGGTAAGAGCATAAAATCGTAACACGCTTCGATAAGAAGTAAAACTATCCACCAGCGTCGACTCGTTTGACGATCCACACGAGGATGATGCTTGAAATCACGTAAATGATTGAGAAAAGTCAGTTGATCTCATACTTTATCAAATTCCGCTTTAGTTCACCAAGAGTTACAATACGAAGACAAGCAAAAAGAATGAAGCAAAAGTAAAATACAGCGTTATCAAATTCAAAAGGGATCTATACATGTGATTCACAAAAGCATAAAAGCAAATAAAAGTAGAAGCCGATGCCTAAAAGAGCTAGAGTACATGATAGTCCAGAATGGGAAGAAGCCTCACCAGGTATTCTAGCTCACGGGGAGCCGATGCGATTCCAAATGCCCATTGAGAATCCACCGATTTAATACGCCACACCATCGATAGCTTTCTCTAGATGAAGAATCTGGCTGACCATATGACCTTAGCCTTGACTACAAAGCATAGACTATAGATTCTTGCGAGGGTGGTGGCGTGGCCAGCAGAGAATGAAGCATAAAGGCGGATGTATCCTTATAAGATCGCCTCGGGCAGCTCGTTTCACCCAAGTTCGAGACTAAAAGATTTCAGCCTCGTTTGGTCCTTTCCTTGTCTGAGTAGTCAATCGAGTAAAAAGTTGTGAGGAGATCGCTAGGTAGCGAAGATGACTTCTGATGAAGCTCCTCGTGCCAATCGGCCAACAAAGTCACCCATGAAAGAAAGAGAGTCGAGACGCGAGTTATAAGAATAGGCCGGTAGCAAAGGCGAGGATCGGTGAAGCGGCTTGCCCATCTTAGGCTACGGGCTGGCCGCTAATTCTACCAAAGTCTTGTTCCTCGAGAGAACATGAGAGAGCTACATAGCATTCATGTGCAATCATTGAGAGATCTCGCACAAAGAGCTGCGAATTGAACTAGCCATGACCTACAAAATAAAGAGAGACATGACAACAACAAACCAAAGAGTGATGAGCACTAAAGACAAAAGCTTGCTATAACATGAGCAAATCAAGATAAATCGGAAACCATAAGGAGTGCAAAAAGAAATGTCTTTGCATCCCTTTAAAGAAAGATAAGCATGAGTCCCAAAGACTCGTAGTCTAAGGGCGTACTTTTCTCTTACGTGAGGCATGGCGGTAAGTAGCGAGTAGGAGAAAATTAGTCATCTCAGCTGTGAGTTACTCGCTGTCGAGGATCAAAATCAGAAAAGGCTGAGAGTCAAAGCAAACACACCAAAGAAGAAGGTTGGAAGGCAAGTAGGGAACATTCCCACTTTTAGCACTCGTAGGGGAGCGTTCACTGGCACTAGATCCACCGAACAAAGGAGCGGTGAGGCGAGGATTGAAAAGCGAAATAAAGCAATTCCGAGCAAGTGGTCGAGAGAGAAAGCGAAGAGAGCGTTCGCCGTATCACTGATACCACTAAAACTCTGGTTGCTCGAGACAAAAGGTAGCGGGGGTATAAGGATATGCATACTACCTACTCGTGAGCTATGACCAAAGGAAAGTAAGCGTCAGCGAAGGATGATAAGGCGTGCTCGATATCTGAGTCGTAAGCTCGACTCGCAAAACAAGAAGAAATAAAACAAGTAAATAGGAGAGGGAAAGGAGCGTTTTAAAGTCCATTCTATATGCAAGTTCCAACCTACGCTACATGAATACGAGGGGCAGTGCGAAGCGAATAAAAAGAAAGCCAAGAAAAACAAGCAGTAGATTGAAAATCGGCATCACGAGTTGTTCATTAGCAAAAGCGAAAGGCTTAAAGCTGTCTAAAAAATTCCATAAACAAATGATCACAAACTAGACTTAGAGGCGAACACGTAAAATGAATCGCTGATCGAGGTTAGGAGCTGGGAGAAACAATTCCCCAAAGTTGCGTTAGTTAATCTAGTCCGAGACCCTCGAAATTCGAGCTTGGGACTCAAGTATCTGGGCTACAGGAGATGAAAGGCTGGAAGATCTTCTATATATATCAAAGCGACCATCTATAACCAAGATTTGCAGATATATAATGAAATCTCAAAAGCAGGATAAGCGTCGGAAGTTATGGGCATTCTGAGTGAAAATAGTGTTGTTTTTACTAGCAAAATCGATTTTACTTGAAAATTATTTCTATATTTTCATAATACAGCAGAGTTAAAGATCAGATTTTTATCATCAAGACTAGTACATAGAAGCAATTGGTGATCACAAACACAACAAAAAGCACAAAATGAAGCAATTAAAGTATGAGAAAGTTACTAACTTTATTGATGAAATTCCAAGATTCTTCAAAAAAGTTGTGGACTTGTTTAATTACAGCTTTAATCTTGCAATGCTTTACATGAAGAGATGTTAATATGGTGGTCATATAAAAACTTGTCAAGTATATCAAGTTATGCAGAGAAAAGAAGACAAAAAAATAAAAAATAAATAGTCCAGCGTACCTTAGGAACTTCGCGTAGCTATAGGGAGAGAAAAGATGGTGAAAATTTGATTTTTTTGGTAATGCAAATGCAAATGTATATAGACAAAGTCTAATTTGAAAGCCCTAAAAGCCCATTGGATTTGGTTCTTGGCCGACAAGTAAAACTCGTGTTCGGAAAATGGTAATCAACGTCGTCGCGGCGCAGGTGGTTCGAAAATCCTCAAATAAATACATAGGATGGCCGAAAATTTTCACGTGAAAATTTATCCCAAATATTTATCGGTTAACCAAATAAACCGATACCGCCTGAAAAATGGCGAAAAAATAGAGTTTAATTTTAAATTAAACTCTAAAATTAAAAATAAATTAAATTACAGAAACCCGTAGCCAGATTCGAGATTAATTATTTTAAATATTCTTTATGACTCTGATGCTTGTTAAAATTACTTGGGATATTAATTCCGATTAAATACAGGATTTAATATCAATCACCGATAAATCTGGAAATCTTAACGTATGACGTAATATGTTGGTAGTAAAGACTCCTAGAAAATTAATTCTCAAATTAAATCCTCACATGAATCGAGAATTAAATAGAATCTTAATATGTACTAAATTCATGTTAACATTGAAATCCCATGAAATAAATTCTCATTAAATCCTCTACTGAGGATCGAGAATTAAAGCAGGATCTTAACATGTACTAAATTCATGTTAACATCAAATATCAAACAAATTAATTCTATTAAATGCTCTCACGGATAAAGGAATTAATGGGTTTAACATGTACTAAATTCATGTTAACCTGAAACCCTCGAGAAATTTAATTCTACGACGGGTGAGAATTAAATGGGATCTGACACGTGTTGGCATTAAATCTCATATAAATTAAGTCTTCCACGAAATCAATCCCCTCGGTGAAGGAGCAGGTAAAAAGGATAAATGACATCTGAAATCGTGTCTGATAAATCTAAATAAATCAGTATCCTATAGTCCTTAGTGACTCGGAGTTGACCCGAGGGAGTGTGATAGCGTGATCCGCATAATATCCTGTAAAAGCAAGTCATCATCCTTGAGAGTCCCAAAATGACATGGATGATAACTTAGGACCCACAAAAGCCTTAAATGCAGGTAGTAAAGTCAATCTGGTTAAATCACAAACTCGGACCTCTCTTTATGGGGATGTTAACCGGGACGAATGTATACTAAATTCACATGAGGAAAGCAGAGTCAAATATCCCAGCTAACAAAGGCTACTCCGTATGTACCGGAGTTCGAGGGGGCGATACGTAGACATCGAAAATTTATCAGAAATAATTAAATTGATTAAGGCAATTAATCAGAGTTAATTAAGGATCATTTCAGTAAAGAATGCCAGCGTGGTGATGAGAACTACCGGTGGGCCTAAATTCAAATCAAACCCTCGGACGAGCGAGGGTTCCGTAAGCGACCGCTTGGAGTTAATCAAAGTCAAAGCATAAGGATTTCTACATTAATTAACTTTAAGTTTGAACTTGAAATAGGTTCCGAGAAAACGACCGCGTTAAATGCGGGATAAAATTGGGGCTCAAGCCTAATTTTATTGATAAAATGTCCAGAAGGCCAAGCAGGGGCCCAGCTACGAAGGCCACGTGGCTCGAAATAGAAGACTCCATAAACCATGGGGTTTTAAATGAGAGAACTCCACAAGTTTTGTGGTCTAAAATCAAGGCTCCCCGAGTTATTTGGTTGAAATCGGCGCTCCAGTGGCGTGAGTGCGAAATCCAGGGAACTTGAGGTCAGGAATTCGGTATGAAAATATCTTGACTGAAAAACGAGAACCTTCCTTGGACATAAAGAGGCGCCCAAAATCAATGCGCGACCAAGAAATTTCCAAATCTGGCCAGCGGTCAGTTACGCCTCGAAATTCAAGCGGTCGAATGCGTTATCACAATCAGCAGAGCCAATCGAAGCAAGCTTGGCTTTGAGGCGAAACCTATAAATACCCCCCATTTGGCCAGAAATTCCATAGACAAAAATCAACGATGCATTCGATTTCACGCCTAAAACCCCACGAGAAAATCTGAGAAGCGATCTACGAGAAATTTCTCTAAGTTAAATCTTTTTTGAACCGCCAACAAGCAGCGTGGTGGCTGGAAAACATCTCAGGCTGACCAAAAAGCAGGCGCCCCTAAAATATTATTTAGCAAGCCTTAGAAATAATCATGAAATTTGAAGCAAAATCTAATGAGAATTTGTGGAGTTCTCAAAGGCAGCTTGAATCTTTCGGGATTAACTTTCACGTAGCACGATTGACTTCAAAACTTGGATGAACACACGATAAATTTTAGGTTTTATTCATCGAGTCAGGATATAAAGATAAGCGGGCGTTAAGTCCCACATGGGCTGGATTGGCAGCTCTGATCTTTGAACACGCTTTCTAGTTGATCGATATAAATGACAAGGTTGGAGCGTTCCACGCCCATTACGTCATTCGCTCTTCTGAGAAACAAGGTGCTAAGACCCCTTTGTAGTAAGCTAAGTAGCGTAATTTCATAGCAACTTAAACCAAGTGAGACCAAATCATTAAGTCAGCGTGGGTCATATCGCCAAAGTCTCTTCTGGCTGTAGGCCGTTTGTAGTACAAGCCGAAAGCAACTTTTCTGACATCGGCTCCATACGGCTTGAAGGTTTCGGGTCTGTCCACGAATCAAGTGTCATATCGAGGCACTAAAACAGAGGCCTCTTTCAGCCACGCGGCCCGCTGTGACGGTGAAGCGCGAATCCAGAGAGTCCCATTTGAGGCTATAGGCTGTCCAGAATTTCTGAGAGTGCAGTGATGTCCATGAGTCAGCTGCAAATGTTCAAACGATAAGTCCAATCTGAAGTAGACCGGAGATCAAATCAGACCCAAGATCAGAATCCGTACATCCCGACACGTGAATACATTCTTGAGTTCCTTGTCGGACCCGTATCGAAGTCAAACCGTCTTAAATTACATCCAGGGCCGGGACGTATCAGCCCCGAAAGCTTCTATCCAAATCAAATCAAGCTCCAAGCTCAAGTGGGAGTTTAGGTTTGATTAAGCACATCTTGTTTCAGGTACGCTTTGTGGGCCTATTTAATGGGAGTTCATGTCCCAGATTTTCCATTAATTTAAGACAAGCTCCCTTGCGATTTTCTTCTTATTTTTGTTGTAGTTGATGTTTTCTTTTTTTTTTTTTTTACTTTAAGGTTTTTGAATTAAAGCGGGGCTCGTCTTGTTTAAATAAAATTATTTCATAATTGAAAAGACCCCATGCGAAGCGAGACTATCCTACTTACATACTTTCAATGTACGATTTTATTACGTTTTCTTTTCCCTAATTTGAGTGCAAATGATGACTAAAAACGATAACTAAAAAAACGAATTGAATATACACTATAATTATTAAATATAAGAAACAAATTCAAAATTCAAGAAAACTATAATTAAAATTTAAAACTACAATTCTGCTTGAGATGGTAGAAATATTTATTTATCAAGTCGGTGCATTTCAACCAACAACAAAAACACTGCATTTTTGGGAAGGCTTAGTATAGGTTGAACTTCTACTCATTTTCATAATCTTAGCTACAACTATATGATATTGCTTCCCATTAAAACTAGGCTAACGACTTTTACATTTTATTTGCTTATTATTATACTCCATTCTATTATTCTTTTCATCAATTTTTTTAAATACTAAAATTAAAATGTAATTATAAATCATTGTAGTCTAAAAATCGATGAAACTTAGGCAATTTACAGTTCTATTTTTAATAAGTGAGATAGATACAACCATAAATAATGTGTTATTCGTTATTGTAATACATATAAAATTAATATAATTGCATTTATTTTATTAAATATTGTCATAATATTATTTTATCTTGATTTGATATAATATTAACATGTTATTTCATTGACGAATATATATTAGTGGTTAATTAGTTTAATGGTTTAAGAGATATGCCATAGCTCGAGATGTTGTTAAGATGAATTAATGAAAATATTTTATAGGAACTTATATGAAATTTTTTATGCGTGAAACTTTATAGTTTGGTGGCATAGTCAAGAATATCCGTAGAGGTCGAGTTCAAGTTTTTAGTGAAAATATATCTCTTTTACTTGTAATATTCTTAACATATAACCTAATAACACATGTTAAAAAATGTTTAAGTTGATGGAGTGTAATTCGATAATAAAGCTTAAGCTTGGGAAAATGCATTTATTACATTTTAAAGAGGAATCCCTAAGCATATCACCATCGATTGTTTGTGTATCTTCCAAGTTATTAATGTGTTGAAACTTGATTGAAAGGATGGTTTTACTCTTCCACATGATGTGTTTGCTCTTTATTGTGCCCATTCTTTTGTCTACTTTTGACTCTTTCTCTTTAAATATTTAGGATTCATTCTCTGTCATTTGTTCACTGGCCACTGTGAACAATCATCATGCCCCAACTTATCTAAAGTCTCATGAGCATTTGCCCAACAATTCATTAATTTTTTGTTTTTTAATTTTAACATATGGTACCGTCAATATTATCATTGTCAATTTGTCAATTCGTATTTATTTTAAAGGAAGCAAGGGCTAGGGCCTTTATAATCGGTGTTTATTAAGTTTCCATTATTAAAAATAATTAGGTTTTTTTTTCATTTCTCTTCATGATGAAATTTAATTTATTTTTTGATTATTTTTTTATCTACTTTTATGATATAAGTAAAATATCGTTATTACGGAAATAGTAGGAAAAATCATTTAGCTTACATAATACTTTCATCCTAGTATAAATTAGGCGGGTTGTAAACTTTCAATGCAAACAAGGTTATTAAAAGAGTTCATTACATTATCAAATTGAATGTTCGCTGTGTATTTCGAAAGATGCCATGTGCCTTATTCACCATTAATAAGATTGCATCCATGTTATATATGTTATTGATTTTCCTGGGATGGGAATTGATTTAATAGTTATGCATTCACTTATAAAAATAAAAGTTGAGGGATCAAAAACACAATCATGTAATTTGTATCATATGTGAAAGTTGTTTGATGTAATTCATGTTCCAAATGTCAATCGTTAGGTTTTGTTTTTATAAATAAGCGCATTCGCGATCTCAACGTGTCCAAACACTTCGGTATTTCTATTCAAGAGCCTTTATGTTCAGCTCCTAATAAGGTGGTTGGGATTAAATCAAAATAATAATATATCTTGTCATCTAGTTGGAAGTTGATCTGATGCAATATTCTGAAGAGCCTAATAAGATTGTTTTGATAAATTTGCAATAGTCAGCTAGCAACATAAATTTGTATTTAATAAATCAATATGTAAACTAATACATTGAAATATCATCTCCATTACCTCTAGTTCGATTAATTTATATTAGTTTGTTTTAGTTAATTTATCATAATTCATTTGAAATAATCAAGTGAACAGAGTGGAGCGATTTGCGATGATCAACAATCCAATTTTGATTGAATGGTTTATTTAAGCAAATTAGTCAGTCCAATTTTCAAATCTTCGCTTTTGAAATGGAAGGGGTGAAGGTATACTTTTTTTTTTTTCTAAAGATAAAAGTTACAAATTACATACGATATCAGCTTATGGATATTGCATTGAGACCATGCGCGAAAATCCGCAGGGCCGGAGTGAATCTTTGAAAAAATTTCTTTGAAAGCGATGCGAAAGTCTCGCATAATGGGTGGGTGCGCGAGAAAAGTATGTATAATATCTTTCTTTATTAGAATCGAGCCATAAAAGCCTCTTGGATAAAAGGCATCTAGAATACCACTAGAACATAAGGCCATAGGTGGGTAAAGGTATACTGATTAGGTGTTATTTGACTTTTTGAATAAAAAAAATGTAAAAGATTGAAAATTTTATAATTAGTAACAATTTTAAGTTAATTTTATTTACATATTACTTTGGGATACTTTTCTTCGTCTCTTCCCATTTTCCCTTAGGATTAATACAAATAGTTTTATTTATAGAGGACCAAATTATTTATTTTCAAAATTTATCCCATAAATATCATATTTGTGTATATTTAATATGTTCCTTATAATGAATGAAATTTCATTAATTTTAATGTTTTACTTTGTAAATGTTATGACGGATGTCAAAATGACAAGTAAATTTAATTGAAAAAGAAAAGAAAATTGATAATACAAATTTGGTCGAGAACTTCATGATACAAATTGAGTTGCGTCGAGACTTCGAAAATATCGAATTAACATAATAATTAGGAGTTTTAGACCATCAATATTTTAAAAACCTTTTTCAGAGTCTCAAAACTTGAACGGCTACATTTGTTTTGAATTTGAGGTGTTTATTTTGAATTTGAAAGGCAATAGAAAACAAGGGGATCAACTAAGGTAGAAAAAGTCAATCCCGGGCCCTCAGTATATGTGATTTGGAGAATTTTGAGGGACTAAAAACATGGGTTTCAGACGTTACAGTAGCAGAGACGCAACCCCAGTCCGGCAGTCCCCATCAGATGATTATCTGCCACTCTAAACGGATATCTTTATCCCCACGCCACATATCGTGCTCCTGCTCATGGAGCATTATATTAAGTGAATCGAGAGAGAAGGATAATGCTTAAAATCAATTTAGGAAAAGTGATTCGATGTGAATTTAGGTAAAATGCGTTAAAATATCGTTTTATAATAATGCTTGTGGCCAAATTTGAACTCATTATCTGCTACTGTTTCGATGGTGAATGATTTTAGAATATGTAGTCATCACCAAGCCAGAGAACACAGCGCAATGGTTATTCTTTCGGCATAAGTATAAAGTGCTTTGGATTAATAAGAAACGTAATGTAATGCATTAAAAATATTATAAAATAATAATTAATTAAAATTATATCGTTGATTGGTTGATAAATTTAAAAATATAAATGATAATTAATTAAAATTATATAACAAATTTGAATTCGATTGATAATTTAAATGAAGTAGTAAAAAACTGGAATTAAAATGTAAAAGTGAAATTTATTATGTTAAAAGCTTGATAACTATTTGAATAAAAAGTTAATTTAAAGCAACCAGTAAAAAATGGAGGAATATTATTTAAACAATACATAAATGCCCCGACCACCTTGGTTTTGAGATTAGTTATAGATTAATGAGGAATATATAAAAATCCTTCCATCGAAAAAAATCTAGATAATAAATACAATATAAATAGAGGGAGTATGGTGAAGTATTGAATTTGAATCTTTTTTTCTTTAATCTAAATTGAATCAATTAATTAAAATAACAAAATTCCTCACATGGATCCATTATCCATGTGGATCGGACAAAACCTCAAGATATAATAAGCAACAACTTAAAAATTAAACTTGTTAAGAATTTCTACTAACAATAATACTACGTAATTCTTATTTCAATTTCTGGATCTTGATGATCTTACTTTACGCTTCTAGGTTGACTAAATACTTGTATTAATTTAATATATATATATATATTTTTTATCAAATAATGTTGTTTAAATTTGAAAATGTTTGAAGATTCGAGACCGAGAATCAATATTATATAGTTGCATAATTAACATTTTGTGAAATTTATGTTGTGTATTAGAGTTTAAAATAATTGGGTAGTTTATTTAACATTTGCTATCGGAACCGTTTTATATAATAAAGTCTATTGTATTCTTAAACTTTTTTTTTTGAATTGTAGCAAACAGTATTGAATCGCACCGAAAAACGTATTTGCACTATTATACGATTCGATTTGCACACACGAAAAAAACCGGAATACGTTGTTTAGTGAGAAAACCACATCGAATCGCATTGATGATCATTCATAATTATGACACAACTCACATAAGTGTCAATCGTCGTTAAGCGTACCGAGATCGCATCGCGGAATTAGCGGAGGAGGTAAATCGCGGGATATGGCTATTAGTCGGGGGACGAGAGCTTCCTTAAAACAACTTGTCACGAGATTACGTCGACTTTTGTGACTCGGCCTGTGTAAAGGTGGGGTGGCGTTTCTTCTACCGACCTTTTCTGGGTTGAAGGCTATCACGCGGAGGCCTGCTTGACTCACATAAATTGAAACAATATGAGTCATAAAAAGTCGTAAGGCGTAAGCTCGGCTTGTAAAAATTTGGCGAGGTTGGGTGACAACTTTCAGCGCTTGATGCTGATGTGGGTTCGATTTCTAATAGAGCGTACTTGTTTGAGTTAGGTAATTGCGAACTATTAGTCCACCCCAGGCATTTAGTAGAGCTGGCGTGCATGATTTCTTGCATCGCGTTGCTTAGAGGATATGGGCGCATGGGGTGTTAGGGCCAGCGATTTCAACTTTTTAATATGAAACGTAAAGGGAAAATGTGGAACAGTTATTTTCATATAGCCCCCTGAACTATTGTCAATATTTTAAATTGCCCCCTAAACGTTTCTACCTTTTAAATTGTCCCTGAACTAACTATCATTTTATATTGGTCCCTCGCCTCAAATTGACAATTAAAAATAGACAACACAAGGAAAAATTTGGAATAACATTAATAATGAGATATTTGGGGCAAATTTTGAATAATTAAAGTAACAGATCAATTTTAATAAAACTTAAAGTATCAAAAAAATATTTTAGAAAAATGAAAATCCTTCCCTTTAAGACGTATCAAATAAGTGGTGCGAGATCCATCAATGGCTAAGTTTACAGATAAATAGTGTGATGATGGTTGGTGGGAGGGATAACTTGATAGGAAGAATTTGGGGGCACCCACAGGGAAGGATTTTCATTTTTTAAAAATAATTTTTGATTCTTTAAGATTTTTATTAAATAGACACAACTTTAATTATTGAGATTTGTCTCCAAATCAGTGTTAATGTTATTTCAAGACCGTCACTGTGTTGTCTATTTTCACTTTTCAAAATTTAAGGTCGGGGGACGATCTGAAATAATAGTGTTAGTTAAGGGACAATATGAAATGATAGTATTAATTCGGGGGTAATTTGAAAGGTAGAACGTTCGGGGAATAATTTGAAATATTGACAATAGTTCACTATGCTATATGAGAAGTGATTGGGGAGCATGTGATTTGGGAGTTTCGTTGTACAGGCACGTGCCCACCTGCCCAACATTTATCAAACGTTAAAATTTCAAAAACATTTCTCGTTCATTTTTAATTTCTAAACAGCAATTGTAGCTCCATCTCTCTCTCTCTCTCTCTCTCTCTCTCTCTCTCTCTCTCTCTCATATTCAAAAACATCATCGGAACTTACAAAAAGACACCATTTTATTGTTCCATTACCTTATCTTTGTAATAATTTCAAACCCCATTTTTATTTTTTCGTTTTTATTTGATTTTGGAGTTAAAGAATTTAAAAAATAATGGAAAGGAACACTCCTGTGAGAAAGACACACACTTCAACAGCAGATCTGCTTACTTGGTCGGAAAATCCGCCGGAAAATTCCCCCGCCACCGCTCCCTCTTCCAATCGCCACCCTCAGGTTCACTTCTTGTCCCAAAATGATTGTCCACTTCCATTTTTATTACTCTAAACTAACAAATTTTGATGTATGAAATTAATACATGTAACTTCGATTCGAATCAAAATTATTATCTTACTACTATCTTTTGTACTACCCTATCCTATAAAGATTGTCTAAATTCACTTTTGTCCCAAAAAGATTGTACAGTTTTTTATTAGTCCAAATTAATAAATTTTTGTGTCTATGATTTAATACAGTTCGATTTGAATCAAAATTATTAATTATTATCTAACTACTATCTTTTGTACTACACTACTAACCCATCTCATAAATATTGCCTAAATTCACTTTTTGTACTACCTCCATTCCAAAATGATTGTCTAGTTTGATTTTTATTTGTCGAAATTAACGAATTTTGATGTCTAGTTAATAGATGTAATTTCGATTTGAATCAAAATTATTATGTTACTACTATCTTTTGTACTACCCCATCGTATAACGATTGTATAAATTCAACAGAGGTGGTCTGAATTCACTTTTTATACGTCCTCTATCCCAAAATGATTGTCCAGTTTGATTTTTATTTGTCGAATTAATAAATCGGGTTGGTCTTAATTTGATTTGAATCCACATTATTATGTTGATACCAACTTTTTTACTACCTTGGTCCCAAAAAGATTTTCCAGTTTGATTTTTATATGTCGAAATTAACTAAATTTGTGGTCTTAATCAACACACATTACTTTGATTTGAAGAAAGAGTATTATGTTAATACCATCCATATAAGATTTTGTAGTTTTGAACTTTGATGGTTGACTTATTAAATTTTGAGCTCAATATTTCTTATTGACATGATAATTTTGATTCAAATCAAAATTGTGTACCAATTAAAGCGACCAATTTTCTTAATTTTGACCATTTAAAATCTAAATGGACTATGTCTGAATGTGGTTAGGCATCTGATGGGATACGTAAAGTGGTGTTTGGAGGACAAGTTACGGATGAAGAAGTTGAAAGCCTGAATAAGAGGTGAAATATCTTTCATTTTGCCTTTAATTCTTCAATTTAATCAATGATTTTCAGCTTTATCTAACTCGGTTTTCAAATTTTTGATTATTTCATTTGGGATATTTGAGGAATGTTTCATAAATGTTGTAACACGTGAAATATATACGACGTAGTTTTTTTATTGTGTTTTTGTTTTTTCCTTTAGTTTGGCTTCATTCTACTGAGGTTTGTATCTGATATGTTAATCCAATTGACTAAGGTTGGACTGATTTAGTCAAACAACTGTTTAAAAGAAGATGCTTTTTAGGATTCATAAAATGGTTGGTCATTACATATTTGATTAATTTGCATTGTGAAGTCTTAGATCACCTTAGATCTTCCTATTTATTGTTTCAAAGTGGTTGTCACCCTTTTTTCTTTTCAATTTATCTATTTAAATACATTATTTTGTTGGTGACTAGTTGGAAATTGAGAATCAAATATACACATGGAAGAAGGTATGTTAAGTGGAAATTGTAAATCACATCACATTTACTGATTTACATGCTAAGGATTGAGTTGGATGAATCAAACTTTTCTAGATAGGCGTCATTGTATCGAGATAATATCTTCAAAACTGGTGGAGTTTCAGTGAGCCAAAAATCATTTTTATGCCGATCTAGAGTAATTAGGAAATTGGCAATGAGGAATTGCATTTATTTCATAGTCTGATATTTGCCCTGTTTCATATATTGGATGCCAAGCAAGTAATTGATCATTGGGAAGCCGTTTGTGTAAGCATTGTTCTATTTTATACTAATCAAATACAAATGAAATCAAAGGGTACGTGTTTCGAACTTGAAGGGTTCTCAAATACATCGATAGTTGAATACATTTTTTCCACAAACAAAATCAACTCAGGAGTACCTGCCCGTTTGATAATTAGAAGCCTCTAACTTGACTAAAATTTATTTGATAGATATGCACCATTTACTTTACTGTTGTTTTCAAAATTTCAGGAAACCATGTTCTGGCTATAAAATGAAAGAGATAACAGGGAATGCTATATTTGCACCCAAAGGTGAGAATGATGCAGACCTTGATGCTGCAGATCCTGCCTCAGCCAATAAAACTGGACTTCGCATGTATCAGGTACCAAAAGCCATTGTTGATAACTTCTAAATATAAGTAGGATATGGCGAGAACAAAATTTGACATTTCATATTATGTTCAGCAAGCTGTAGCTGCTATTAGTCATATCTCATTCGGAGAAGAAGAAACTGTTCTTCCCAAGAAGCCTGCCACTTTGCCTGAAGTAGCAAAGCAGCGAGAACTCAGCGGAAACCTTGAAAGTGAGGCAGAGGCAAAATTGAAAAAGCAAATTTCTGGTGCAAAGTCCAAGGAGCTTAGCGGGCATGACATTTTTGCTCCCCCTCCTGAAATCAAACCTCGTACATCAACTGCCCGTGCTTTGGCCTTGAGAGAACACATTACGATCGGAGAACCTGCTCTCCAGAATGTATGCAAATCATCCAAAGTTTCAAATGGGTAGTTGAATTCGCATATAGTGAACTATTAGAGTTGTAACTCCTCATTTTTGCAGGGAGTTGATGCTCAGAACAGCGAGGAACCCATCATCAAGACAGCAAAGAAGATCCCCAACCAGAAATTTGCTGAGCTAACTGGGAACAACATATTTAAGGAAGAACCTGTTCCTGCATCAGCTGAGAAGTCATTAAGCTCTGCAAAGTTGCGAGAGATCAGTGGCAACAATATTTTCGCTGATGGGAAGTCGGAGTCCAGGGATTACTTTGGTGGTGTTCGCAAGCCACCTGGTGGAGAGAGCAGCATTGCCTTGGTATAACTTTGCTAGGTCTAACTCAGGTGTCTTATAGTAATCTATCTTTTCTTTTGGTTCTTGGTGTTTATTTGCGTCGTATACTTAGACATTGTGTTTTGGGTGTCAAGAGTTAGAATTCAGTAACATATGTACCACATATCTATTATTGGCTAATTGGATTATAATGTCCATAATCTTGTTCTTTCATGTTGGTCAAGGTTTGACTAATTAAGCGGATTCATTTGGTATATTTTGGTCTTCATATTCTGCATTATCAATTTATTTATTAATGTGTGAACTCATATACTCCGTATTTCTTCGGCTTATTTCTAGATGATACGTGTAATGTTCGTCAAAATAGGAATAATCCTGATTATCCCAACTAAGCAACCACCAAATATTGATAGATATATAGAGTTCTTAGGCCAGTTCGTTAATTTTTGGCCAATTCGTTATTTCAAGAGCACAAAGATATTTCGAGAGTTTAGTTGGGATATATATCTCTATCAATATTGATAGATTCTATATATCTCTTAGGCCAAGAGTTAATTTTTAGATGGCTTTCGGCATCCATGTCTCATTTGTTTGGCAATAACAAAAGGTGTCCAACGAACCAGGCCGAATGGGCTAACAGGGCCAGGCTCGCCCGAGGCCCCGACTCTTTGCCGAATGGGCGAACATATCTACCATTTAATTTCTTGGCTGCATTTCACGCTGCTTCATCACCATTCTCGTTCTTCCATTTTCAATTGACAACACGGCTCGCCATCGATAACTTACCACTTATCAGCCAAGAAAAATTGACATCTTCGAACAAAGGCGGGAGGTAGCATGATTCTTTCGTTGGATGGTTCTAGAATAACCTTGAAATATCTCTTGCACGGCACTCCAACCGGAATTCTTTCTCTTTGAGGCATAGTGAACAACATGTTTTGAATAGATAGTTGTGATTATTAAACAAGATGGTGTTTGCTCTATTTATAGATCCAAGCTTTCTGAAATTTATGTGCTTTAAAACGCTACCATCGCTATATTCCAACGGCTAGATTTTCGAACGTTAGAATTTACTAATGGCTATTTTGTAACAAACGTGGTACCATTTGGATCATTAACGGCACGCTACATTCCACAAATTCAGTTTTTCGAACGCTGAATTTTACCAACTACATTTCTTTTAAAACAAACGTGGTACCATTAACTTTAACGTTACCACGTTTATTCCCAACGACTATTTTTTCTATTAAACGTGGTACCATTATAATAAACGTTACCACGTTAGCTCCTTGTAGAAAAAAGTTAGAAGATCATCATTGAGAGCCCTATAAAAGGGGCAACCCCTTCCTACATTTCTCACAATTCAGAATCATTTGTAATCAATCTCAAAGCAATAACAAGCATTTGTTATCATTCTCTAAGCAATTACAATAGTCATCACTTGTCTTTTTTATTGATGTCTAAGGATTCTATGGAAGTCTAAGGATTCAATCGAAGTCTAAGGATTCTATTTCAAGTCGTGAGCTTGATCGTTGCACTTCAATCTTACTGGCTTCCATCTTCTGCTTCCTAGATTCTCTATCACCTTTTTCTTACTTGTTATATTTTGTTCTTATAAATTTGATAATGGCATCAAAATGTAATTTTGTAGGAAAATTTTAACATGGAAAACCGGTGGGGGTAAGGGCGGAACCTGTCATTTGGCTAGACACTTATTTGGTCATAAGATTACTAAGGATAGTGTTAGCGGTGAGGGTGTAGTATACATAACACTCAAACCGGCTTGACGTTTCTTTTTAGTGATCGGCTTTAGTAAGATGCAAGTATGAAATTTGTAATCGGTAGTGCTTTGCCTTCTAATCATTGTGATGGATGCATGCTTAAATTGATTCAAATGTTGTTAATCCCCTGCTAAACGCATCCTTCTACTATTTTGGGATTTTAAAAATGAAACTCTTTCGACTTTGTCTTGGAAAATTTGTTTGACTAGCGATATTTAGCCAATTTGACGATTTTTGATATAGTGTGTGTAAATATTTTTATTATTACTTTATAAAGACCGGTCTTACAAAGGAGAATTGTATATTTTAGATCAATTGCTAAACATAACAATATTCAAATTTCGGAAGGTATACTCGTATGTGCCGAAGATTATAAATGTTTGAATAAAATTGCTTCAATTTCATTTGATAATGTGTCGGCTAATAACGTTTCAATTGAAAAATTAAAGATGCCATGAAAACCGGATTTTAGTGAACTTTTTCATGTTAGATGTTTATGTCATGTCCTTCAATTAGTCAAGTAAAGACGGATAAAAGTCAAGTTGGGACAGCTTATTTCACCAATTAGTAAGACCAAGGCTTTAGTCAAGTAATGGTGAAGTAAGGAAACATGAATATAAACAATTCTGTGGGTTCCCGCAAGAAGTATAAAAATTAATTTTGGATGTTGAAACTAGATGGAACTCGACTTACGGATCTACTAGTTCGTGGTATACATGTATATGAAGAATCACAAAATTCCCATGGTATTTGTTCAAGCTGATAGATATTATGTTCCATTCACATATAATAATTGAAATATTTTTGTTAAGGAGTTACTTAAGTTTCTAGAGCCAATTAAAGATTATACTGCAATATTTTCTAACTCAATATCATCCAAAGTTCCAAACATTTTCATCGTTCTTTAGAATGTGTTGTTAATTTTGCTATTCATATGAGTAAACATAGAGATGAGTATGTTGTTAAAGATATGGTTCTGAATATGGAAGAAATATTTAAAAAATATTTTCATCCTCTACCACATGCATATGCAATTGGTGCAGCAATGGATCCTAACCTTGGATAAAATATTTTTCACTACTACGTAGACATGCATTATAATGCTTTAGAACCCTTTAAGCCCGGACTTGCAAATTTTGATAGTAAGAAATATAATGATGGAATTGAAACTTATTTGTATACCATGTATAACAAGTTCTAAACGCGGAATGGACAAAGTCTGGCCACACCCTCACCTAGTGTTCATAGATTACATGTGCCCCGCGTGAGAATTAGTATAAGAAGTCAACATAGTCACCTTAGAAATGTTTTACAACTTGCAAATAATCCGTCCCCTACACAAGACATGCATGAATTAACTCAATATTTAACTACTAATTTTGAATTGAGTCAATATAATGATAGTAATCCTTTTGATATATTAAAATGGTGGTCGAGCAAAGAAAATATTTTTCCGGTATTGTCTAAGAGGCAAAAGATAGAAATACTTTCTATACCTATGCCTATAATAGCTTGTGAATCCGCATTTAGTATGGCGAAACTACAATACACTCAAAGACGTTCAAGACTCACAAGCTCAACAATTGAAGTATGTGTGTGTATCAAGAATTGAATGACCGCCGAGCATAGGATACAAGACAAAGACTCACTCATGGAAGAAAATCAAAAAGATATGTTCGGCGATCTTAGTGACGTTGAAGAAGAAATCGAGGAAGAAGAGAAACAACATTAGACCATGGAATCGACTCCGAGAAGCAAGAGTCCGAAGATGAATTAGTTTATGATGATTGACTTAGATTTGTATAATTTTTGTATTCTTGTAAGAAGTGAAAACATTTTATTGAAGGGAACTCATGTAAAACTCCCTCGGCCTCGCATTCTAGTATAAATTCTGTGAAACGGCTTAATAATAAAATAACCATTTGTCTCTCATACTTAATTTCATAGAATAAACATTTGTTAACTTTCTATCAATTTTGTGTGTTAAACGTTACTAATTCAAATTCTAATGGTACCATGTTTTTTTACACAAAATTACCCCTAATTATTAGTAAAGGTACCACGCTTGAGAGTGATTAAAAACTCATAACTTTCAAGTAACTTTTATAATAAACGTGGTACCATTAATATCATCGATACCACGTGCTTATAACTAAATCTAAAATGAATAACTTTCTCGCAAAGTAAAGAAACCACACACGATGTCAATCACAGAGTCAAATAGAAATTAACATTCTAACCGGACATTCGACACAAACCGCTTCTCTCTTTCTCCGTCTCCTTCAATCATTCTCTTTTGTTCTTTGAGAAATGTAAATAGAAATACTGCTAAAAAATTGTTATTTATCTTTTGTATTTCCCATTCAAATGTCCTTTGAAATACATAGCACAACTTTGCATTTTTCCTCTGCCCGATATTTATTCCTCGTGTTACCTTTTACTATCATAAATTCATTGCACTTCCTCCTTGTGTTTTTTTTAATTGTACTGTAATTTTTTTTTCTTCCTTATGTTATTTCCTTTGTGTTATCGTGAATAATTCCTCATCTCAAAATGATTTTAAATGAATTCAACACTCATGTCGAAAAGTCACACAAAGTAAGTATGATAAACCAATATATATCAAACTAGTTTTACAATAAATTCAAAAATATCTTTCAATATCAAAATTTAAATCAAACTATTCTTGAAGTATGCTTATTACATGTGCTCTCAAACTATAAATAATTAATAACAAATTAATTACTCCGTAATTAACAAAAGGCTCCAAACGTAATTCAATTCAAATATAATACTTCATCTTTTACGATGTTATTGACAACCAACTAGAAAAAGTAGGTAATCATGTTTGTTATCCTTGACTTAGAAGAGTTAACGAAAGATGGAAATCAAACACAATCCCTTGCATCCCAAGAATATTAAGACAAATCCACCCAAGAAAACCAAAGCTATAGTCTTGGGGCTTGTCCTCCCAAGAATTCATAACCTCAACAATTGATTTTCCATTACGGAAGTCAACACCTGATAATCGCAAGATAATATGGTCAAATTTCTTCAAAGCCATATCTCGCAATTTAACTCGTCATAAACTATAAGACATATTCTAGAAGACAATACTTTTAAAATCAGAACATACTAAAACATAATAGAGTTATAAACTTTAAGAGATATAATCTTAAGATCAATTAATTATACCAACTCATAATGATAAGCAGCATAGTCTATGGTCTTTATCAACTAGAAATATCCCGCCAACACATTATGTTTTTCCCGTAATATTCTATATAAAACATTGCAAGTTATTTCCTTGACCAATAATGGTCATCATATCCCAATATCCCATGTAGACATTGAAATCATTTATAAGTACATAACCTAATCAATCAAAAATGTATAAAATTAAACATGCATATCCTAATTGCTTTAAAATTAATTAATCATTAAATAAAAACTCGCTCCCTGCAACCTAGACCCTATCTTTATGAAATATCAGTATTCAAAAAATTCAAACGCTAAATAACTAAAGAAATCAAAATCTTTAAATAGATTAGCAAATATATTAACTTGTTCACCGAATATATATGGTTATATATTTTCACTATCGATGATTAATGAAGATACAAATGGGCTGACAAAAGTTGAAGTATACCGATGGTTGCAGAGAGAACAACTGCACAAGTGAGAATCGCTATGGGCAAGCATAGCAACTGCATGAGTACGATTGGAGGCGTAGGCGATGAGGGTGATGAGTGGTGGAGGTACGAGGGTGATGCAGAGCCGGCAATGGGCTTACGCCAGTGCTGCAAGTGTGGCGGGAAAGAGAGATGGTACGCGACATGGATAAATATTGTTACTCAGATAATGTTGTTCAGACATGTTGTGTGATAAATGTTTATTATAACGATGTTGTTTGGATTGAATATGTACAATGATAGGAGCATTGATTAAAAATATCTAAACGCTTCACGAAACATTGAAAAAAGTTTCTTTCTGAATTAAAGTTCAAAAACTTATAAAAAAAAAAATTATCTCTTTGCATTTTAACTCATTCACCATTCCATCATTAAACTTTCAATGCATATTACATCGCTGATCTTTAGCATTGGACAATTTTGGCCTTTTCTCAAATTGATGTTAAATTGATAAATACCATGTCATATGACTAAGACGTGATTTTTAAATTGGTTTGCAAAAAAATACCTCTCTAATTCAAAATTATTTCTTTTGTAATTTTTAAATTTTCAATAATAATTTTTAATTGTTTTATATCGCTTCAAAAAATACCCCTAAAAATGTCACGTATAGTCACTTGACCTCCTCGGGTTATCAACTCAACGTCATTTTCTACGTAAAATCAAAATTGTTCTACAAGCCGAAAGTTCAAGTGATTTAAATATGACGCTTTTGAAAGTTTAGCATGAATTCATTGACGTAAGCAAAGGTGTATAACAATGATCCCGGCTTCCCGGCCATTAATCATAATTAAGTTAATGAGTTTGAACATTTATATTTATTATAATATGTGGCTGTTTATACAAATATTTTTAATGTATATAAATTATTTTGAGTTTTAAAATTTAAGCATAGTTTCTTAATGTTTCCAAAAATATTTCTTTATTTTGTCATTCCAAATCATATCTGAAAATGAAACTTTGAACCATGGATGAGTAGTATGTTTTACTCTCCAATCAAAAATAATAATTATCGTTTCTCCTCAAATCCCGTGAAGTTTTGATCCCCAAATTACTAATAACTCATTATTCTTATAAACATAAAATCTATATAGTTAGATTCATTTTTTAAAAATAATTTCATAAATATTATTTTTTTATAATTTTTGGAAAACTATAATTTAAAAAGTAATTGATGGTCAAAGCTTCACCTCAATTTTAAAAATGACACTTATTTTAGATTGGAGGTAGTAGTATGTATTACTTCACTCCTCCTCAATTTGAATATCCGCCACTTTGATTTCTAATAAAAACTTGTACGAGTAGAAAATTTCAAATTCATCTCAAAAATCATTTTTCTCCACATTTTCTTACTAAATTTGATAAAATGTAAAATCAATAATGAAAATTTCATTTTAGAAAAGGAAACTTAGAAATTGAGATGAAGTATTGTTTTTAACTATAATAAGATTTCTTAATTTATTAAATGCTAGAGAATATATCAAAGTGAAAACATTGGCTTGTTTTAATTTATAATTGAGATAAATTCAATTTGAAATTATTATGAATGGATAAGAATCCAAAAATAGAATTAATTGGGTTTGATGAAGAAGATAATGCAAATTTAAGATATAGCTATCATAAAAAACCTAAAAGATAAAAAATATTAGAACACTACAATGCCTTGTAAATGTGTATACAAACACTAAGTAACCTCGTCAACACATGTATTTTCTTTGATTAATTTATTACACATATTGATGAAATAAAAAAGAAGAGTTGCATGTAATGTAATAAATAAATTGAAGAGCAAAAAGTTTCAAATATTATTTTGGCCTTGTTATTTTTTTTTGAAATAAACTGTATTGTATTGAATGAAAAGAATTACATAGTTTCTGGGGCATACCCTCGTATCTATACAAGATCGTCCAGGGAAAAGCCTCTCATTCTATACAAATTCCCAATTTGATTCTGTCCTAGGCATTTTCCAACTAATGACTCTACTTTTTGATATTCACAAGACAACTATGACAATTTTTGGTCTTGTTATTTGTTATTACTCTGATCATGAATGCAAATCACCTTCAGCTCAATTTTCTTTTTGTTTGGTAAAACGCATAAATCGTCATAATGTAATTAATAACCTTAATGTTAACTTCCAAATTAAAGGTAAAACCTCATATACAGGCTAGACTTGCAAAGACAATTGTACTTGATCGACTATCCTAGTGTTGTTATCGAAATTTGTCTGAATTTTCCTCATTGGAATTTTAGAGTTTACTTTATTTGATCACTCATATTTTTCCTCGATTAGCTCTATCAAAATATGTTATAATTCCAACATTGTCACATATTTCATTCGGGTGGAAGTTAAGACGCTTTGATACGAAAGAAATTGACTTTGGCCAGGCTGCAAGGACGACGCACCTGCCCCGCCTCAAAGGGGTCCCAAAATTTCGTGGGCTCAGTGAGTCCATATAAGTCAATAACCAAGTTAGATACTTATATGGGACTAGTAAGAAATGACGCCACATGACGCTGATTTCATCATATAATTATAAAAACGTGAACATAAAATCGATACTCATATGCCGATTTTATTATTATAATAAAAAGGTAACATAAAACATAGTAGAAAAACAAAATTATCTAATAAATATACTTTTGTATATTTTAAAGGGTATCACTTCATAAAAAGATCAGTTTACCTCCCTTCTTCATGATTGTTGCATCCATAGATTGTATCTCACTTCTCTTAAAAGATCCTCACCTCCTCTTCACGCTTCCTTTCGTGCATCTATAAGATTGTATCTCATGTATTATGAAGCTCGCGTGTAGTTATACTGAACACTCCAACACATGATGTACAATATTATAAATCTAGTAGATGATCTTCGCACAAATCTTCCTAAGACTATGAATCAGAAAATCTAAAAATATATACTCTATATATTTTAAACTTTTTTATCTAAAAATTCAATTGTCATACTTAAATCACAATATTTCTCCATCTTGTGCCTTTTATTTGTTAATTAAAGTTGATATCTTCAATGCATCATCATCTTTATCAAGATCAATTTACTCTATTTTCGGTTCTTGTTGTTTACTATTTTTATTCTTTGTTGGTCGACATATCTTTTTCTTAGTGTACCATTTTATTTTATTATTATATATAGTTATTCACTTATACTGGTTTCAAATTAATAATTTGTGTCAACTAAAAAAATATTAAGCAAAACCAATATTAATCCTTTGATATCTTCTCTAACAATTTTAAGGCTCAAATTAAAATTATTATGCATAGTTAAAGAAAAATAATATGAAATATATCATTGTTCTATTTCATCCGTAATTAATTATGAACTAGCTAAAATATTAACGGAGTTTAATTTTTCATAATAATTTTATATTTGGTTTCAGTATTAGTCTTCCTTTAATTATGTCTTCAAATGTGAATTCTTTTAACTTTATCTATTATGTATGGTATTTTGGATGGGCTGTTTACGCTTCTTGATAGTTTGATTTAAGTAGTTCTCCTTATTATTTTCATATTTTACTTTATCTTGTTCTTTTTCTCTCTCGTGAATATTTAATATATGGGTAAAAAAAAGAAACAATGTAAGTTAATGTGATATCTAGTAAAATTCAATAATGTAAACTTTTATAATACATATCTAACTTGTATTTATATTACTAACTGAATATACACATCATTGTTTGAAATACAAAATTTAAAACAAAAGATTTTTCTCAAATTATATATATATATCATAATATAATATGAAATCTTACGTAATAATTTATATTATATGTATTATTTAATTTTAACAAAATGAAAAATCTATTCTATTAATATTCCTTTATAAAAGTATACAAGATGAAATATGTATAAATATAATTAAATTATTAAAATAAAGTAAATTTAATAATAATAAATTAAAAATAGCATGAAGTTTTGAAACAAAATAAAATCATTATGCACCAAGTCAAGCATTATTCATAATTATTATTTTATATATATTGCAATAAATATATCCTAATAAGCAAAATTTATATGATATTGACATAAAAAATTAGGGAAAGCATGTAACGACCCGCCCCATCTCGCCTGAGGTTAGAATCGCTCAAGTCCTCGGATACCAGAGTCACCAATCGATGGATGACTCCAACTTGAAAGACCCACCTTCCCTAAATAAACCAACAAATAAATACATCCGAGGAAGAACCGCTTTTAAGAAATAATCCATCGCGGTATTTCCTAACCACACTAAACCACCATATATGCAACAAACTGTCAAAAGTACAAAATGTCAACAATATACAATCGGACATCCCAAAATAACCACAATATAGACATCAAAACTACAACCAAAACAACAAGCAGACTGTGAGGATCTACGGCCACCCGTCTCTCACCTAAGCACTCAGTCCCGATCACACGAACGACCGAAATGCCGATGCATCACCCGTCAACTCGGCACAAATAAAATGCCGCCTATATTAATAGGGTGTGTTCGTGAAGCTTAGTGAGTACTTATCTCAAGAGTGGAAATTAACCCACACCCACGCGTAGAGTAAATAAGAATAGTTAATTTCGCATAACATAGATAGATTTTTCAGAATACTACATAATTCAGGGCCATTATAACATAAAAAAATATCATCTACGAGCTCCTGATCATGCTTTCATCATAAAAATATACCAATACCAACATTACAATTATCATAATTTCATAGGCCCATCAACTAAACATGCACATACTAGTAAGGAACACCCAACTATAATCATGCATCTCAAAGAAAAAATGGCAACCATGCCCCAAATAAGTCCACAACTCTACCACAACACTAGTACCTCTCAACACCACAACTAAACAACTCAAACAGCTCAACATAATTCAACTCAACTCAACTCAATCAACGCAACTCAACTCAACTCAACTCAACTCAACTCAATCAACGCAACTCAACCCGACATAACCCTGATTTCAAATAACTAAGACGCCCTAATCAACCTCCAATTCATAAGGAGAAACTTATGTCCGCTTCGACATAAGCTAAACATCACACTCGTGAATTTAACGATACGAGACAAATACATCACACTCACAATCAAGTACAAGGAAAATACCGGATAATACAACTCAACATACATCAACAACCACTAAACAACCTATAACAACACACTGCAACGGCACGCAGGCAAAGACATCACACCTAGCGTCAAGTATAAGGCAATTACCGGATAATACAACTCAACATACGTCAACAACCCATAAACAACTCATCCAATATCAATCCAACTAACAAAACATCCTAACCCCAAAATGATCAAAACAAAATTTTAAATCAACTCATCCTAATTCACCAATCTAACCTGAAACACCTATAAATCCCACAAAACACCACACGCAACCCAACTACTCAACCAACTAATCATACATAAACAATCAAATAAGGCATAAACAATCAACATTAAATATATATATATATATATATATATATATAGATAAACATGCTCACAATTATCACTCTACCCAACACATTCAAGAGAAAGTACATTAATTTACATCCGTGAGTTAAATACCGGCCTCGCCTAGCAATAATAAACGCCTCATCTAGCTAATCCAAGTGTCGCTTCCACGCCCACGCTAATCACAAATATCCAAAATACAATTACTACTTACTACAATCAGAACCCCATTTTAGTATTCACTTAACAATTCCATTTTTGGGAGTGCGAGAGACATCAACTACTCAACTTAAGAACGAGTATATAACCGCCCACCCATCTCCCGACACAGAATAAACCGGCCCAACCTTTCAAGTATAATCATAGCTACTATTTTTAACCCATAACTATTCTTAACATAACACTTTTGATTATTCAAGCAGTAATAATGTTAATTTTATATCAAACTTAATAGCTTTTATTGGCTGTGAGTCCTATATTATAGGATTTGTATTTGTAGCCTTTGGGCTTAATTAAAATTTATCAAAAATACAATTATATCCTTCATTAAGGTTGTTTTAAATTGCTCAAAAAATGAAGAAACTTTAAGACAACTCAGATTTTATATATATGTATTAGATATAAATTTAGATTTAGATTAGATAGATGGGGATAGATAGACGCATTTACGCATGATAGATATATAGATAGATTGTATATGAAGTATAATTAAATAATTTATTCAATTGAAATGAATATACCTAACCATGATGTTTACAAAATACGAGTACAATTTTTGAAATCGTGGAACATAGAATGATGGATGATCCATAACTTGATGTATGGGTACAATAATTTACTCTTCTTGTATAAAATAATATTCAACCGAGTTCGATAAAATTAGAACAAATATTTTTGTTCCAGTACAAGAACACGAATTAGAGGATCTTTTTTCTCATGAGATAGTAATTATTGACACAAAAAGTTGGCAATTTTGGGATATAAGCCAAATAGAAGAATAAATGAACATTGTGAGTATCGACATTATAGTTGATGAATACTAGCGTAACTTCAATAATTCTATAAAATGATTGTAAATGTTACTAATGTCTCGGGGATCGCGCAAAACAAATGGCCATTTTTGCAATGAAGCATTCTTTCTTTTTTTAATGTAGCTATATTATCCATTGTTTCACTTCAACAGCTTCCATGCAAGTGACCCTGATATATTATCTGATTTCTAATCCCTGAAGACAAAGTTTCGGAAACTTAGATGGAAATTTCTTCACTTTCACAAATTTAAGAGGGAATTTCTAAGAATAAACATCAACTTATAAAGGCTCAAATAAAGCTAGCAAAGAAGAGTTTCCAGCTCTAGAAGGCCAGAGTATTCTATGGCTATTCTTCAATATCCTAGTGAAGAGGTCAACTCTCATATATAGCCACCCTCGCTCGTCCGAGCTTCTTTTTAGCTTCGTGGCTGTCTTGAAGTTGGATTTGTTGATACAACCGGGAAATTATTCAACCAAACACTTCAGAAAGGTGACATTTTCGTTTTCCCCAGTTGCCTAGTGTGTGCATTATCAATATAATCCTAATGCACATAAAAAGAGCTACCGTGATTTCGGCTTTGGGAGTGCCAGTGTTGGGGTTTTTCAATGCTAACAACGTTGTTCTCCACTGGGAGTTGATGATGGATTTTTGGCTAAGGCCTTTAAGACTGATGTTGGCACTATTGAGAAGATCAAGGATTAGTCTTGGTATGGAGGATGATAAACCATGTCTATTGAAAGGTTTATTTTGTGGCTATTTGCGGATCTAATTTTTTTCCTTGAGAATCTTAAAGATTGATATATATATATATATATATATATATATTGGATATTAGAGCTGCCAAGTAATCCAAAATTCCAGATCTTATTTGTATGTCAATGAGCTTGTAAAGATGGGAACAAACCATGAAGTTTGAAAATCATGCATCCCACATTGGAGTAGAGGATGGAAAGTTCACTTAATAAGAAGAGGTGTTTAGTAACTTAGTAAATTGATTGACTCATTTATGCAAAGCTCACGACGCCCGTTAGGGGTAAATTAAAACATTTGTCATGGTCAAAAGGCAGTACGAATGCAGCTCCGAAAAGCTGGGGCTCGATTTGCATTCAAAATTCAAAAGAGTCAAGCATGTATCGATAATCAATTGTGTTAGTGTCATTTAGTTTACAAAACCGCTTTGATTTGCTCATGAATACGTAAACGCTTTGGTTCAAAGAAGCGTCTACTTAATCATCCAAAACTCCATATGAATCACAAGAAAAACACACACTACAAAAAGAAAAAAAAACCGGTGAAGACCATCTTCCTTCTCTCGCTTGTTTTTCCTCGCGATACATCAAACTCGCGCCAAGCTCATTTATCGATTCACTTCGTGCTTGTGAAGTCGATCGCTGTGGCTTCATTTTATCCCTTTAAACGACGCCTCGCTCTGCCCTGGGCACCGTTGGGAAGAGGTAGAATTGCTTTAAGGAAAACGCCGGACGTGACTTGATCCGCTCGCTTTTGTTGTAAATTCATTTCATTGTAATCTCTGCTGTTGTACAAAATCTTTCACTTAATTTCGTATGCATATTGTATTATTTCTTTCGCAAAGTTTTCACAGATAAGCCGAGATTTCCAATTAGGCTCTCAAGTATATATATATATATATATATATATATATCTCGTAAAACTAACTCGATAGGTCATATATGTCTACTACTAAAATTCATTATCTTTTATATTATATCTATATGAACTAAGTGAGAGTAAGACAATAAAAAAAAAATAATATAGTGAGAACAATACAGAGAAATATATGAAATTCTTTTTCTATTGATTTGACATATTCTGTGGTGTTATTATTGTTGTGTGGTGTTACAAATAAAGGGTTGGAGGTTTATATATAGGTGAAAAATTACACTATACAAACACTATTCATGTATACGTCTAATTTACGTAAATACTATTTATTCATTATTAGATTATTAAGATTTCAAACTTCATGGTTGATAGTTCTACCAAGGTGGGGTTATTCATTTATCCACGTTTATAATATTTTCTCTTTTAAAAATATCAAGCATCCTCATTATGCTGAAACACACGTCATTCTCGTTAAAAAACCTTATGTGCTTAAAACATTCAAATGGGATAAAACTATCATAAGGAAAAATAGTACAACAAGATTCCTCAATTAAAATACGCAGTAGTTTCCAATGTTTCTTTTAGGCAACGTATTTTGATACTTTGAACGTGCAAGGTGGGTTGTTTCACAAGCCAACAACGTTGTTTTCCACTGGGGTTGATGGTGGATTTTGGCTATGCATTTAAGACAGATGTGGGTACTATTGAGATGATCAAGGATGGTTTCGTATGGAGATGATTAACCATGTTTATTGAAAGGTTTATTTTGTGGGTTTAGTTTGATTTGTGATGTAATAAATTCTCCTACTTATAAAAGTGTGAGTTGTTTCTTCCTTTTCAAGACATTACTAATTATTATGTTATTTTTACTATAATATTTTCTATATATCGTGGAAAAATATGTAATAACTAATAAGTTAAAAAAATTGCCAAAAATTTATAACAATCCAAACATACCGGAGTTATTTACTTCCATTATAATACGTGAAAATGCTTTTACCACTTTCATACTTATGCTAATCATTACATATGTTCATTAATTGGCTTCAAGATATAAAATACCTAACATTTTTACTAATGTATAAAAGTTTTAATATATAATACTCCTTTGATTTTTTAATTTTATCATAATAATAATTAAATTTTATTTTAATACAATGAATTAGTCTACCTATACTAAAAAAATTGTATGATAATTCAATTATAAATTGAAAATTATAATCCATAAAATTACTATTAAATAATATATTTCTAAATTTTTATGTGATATTTTGTATTATATTTCAACAATTGAAATAAAAAGTGTGAAATTACATATCTAATACTCCCTCCAATTTCAATAGATTTTCAATGTTTAAATTTGGATTTTTCTACAAATTATTAAATTCTAAATATTTTACTGTTGTATAATATTTGGTGAAAATGATCAAATAATAATATTTTTAATGTAATTTTATATTGACATTTAATTTTTATGCAAATCAAAATTATATTTATCGCATTTGTTGTGTAAAAGTTTTCCAATTTGAGACTTAAATCAAGCAATGACAATCATTTAGTATGGAGAGTAATAGATTTGGATATTTTATTTCCCGTAAATTTAATTTTTTATTATATTATGTATAACATAGTTTTTATGCTTAAATAAAATACTTTTATCTATAAACTATAGGTGTAATAATTAATTAGAGTTAAATCTAATATATGACGTAGTACTGTAACTACTTTTACTATTTAATATTGATTAGTAAATTATAAGAGTATATTGTCATAATAATTCTTATATTAGTTTTCACTCTATATGAAATATAATTCATCGATATTATAGTCTAAAAAATACATGCATGAATATGTATATTATAGGTATATAATACACTTTATTGATGAACATTCGATGTACAAATCAGTACCTTCATCATCTATTTGAATGGCTTCTTGTGACCTTTTATTTTAAAGTTGTTATTTATGTCAAAATTTTAAAAGTTTCATATCACTCAATACTAATCACATATATATTATTAAGGTTTAACTTTATTAAAAATATTATTACACAAGATATTATTTTTATAAGAGGTATATCATCTTTATTTCATTGATTTTTAATATAATTCATTTGGAGTATTGCACATTCGAATGTAAGACATCTAATATGCGGGCCTCTTTGGTCAAGCCATGAGGCTAAAATTAAGAGAATTTCGAAAAAATGTCTTTATATTGTTTCGCTTTAGTGCAAATATTATTGAGTCAATCATCAATTAAAATTTGTTAAAATAAATACATAAAATAAAATTGAATAGTAGAGTTGTGAATAAAGTATACAACTAATCAATTGAGAATTGATATTTTCTAACAATAAATAAAATAACACGAGGTACTCTCCATCCCTAAATCATACACATTCGATTTTCACTATTCCATGACACCTACTTAAAAAACTTAAATATCTCTAATTCTACACTTCAGAAAAATTATAAAAAAGCTGATATTTCAAAAAATATATATTGAAACGAATCTAACAAGATCCTTACACATGACTATGGCTATTTATTATCGGCTAATGAGAATTCATGGTCAAATTTTTCAAAGTTTGACTGAAATTAAAACGCGATTTTCACGATTTCTTAAGTGGGATGAGGGAGTATTTTTTATTAAAAGAGAAAAGTGATATTTTCTAACAATAAATAAAATTACATACTGTGCATTCTTATTAAACCTTGAAAATAAAGAAGAGTATGGTAACAAAACTTTTAAATCTATATATTATTAAAAACTTATAAGGGATCGTGAGCAATTCATGAACAAAATGAATGAATATAATCAAAAGAATGATTTTTAAATTTACGTGAATAATTACTCATTTATTTATTATTTTAGTTTAAATGTTTGAAACATAAATAATATGTGTAAATACACCTACATTGTACTAGTCAGCCTCTACTATGAGAGTTGAAAGACCATTTTAAAAACAAATAATATAAAACATGTATTATAAATATTATACGCGTATCATGTTTAAACACATATTATGCCGTATTATCTATATATGATTTTTTTTTAAAATTGCAAATTATAATTATATACAAACCAACTAATTATCATACATCGTTACTCAAACCAAACAAGACTAATGCCATTCCAATTGTATAGGGCAACAACAAAAAAAAACAATAAACCAAAGTGCAAATGGCACAAAAGATTTTTCTAAGTTTGCTAAAGATTTTGATTCGATTTCATCCTGATCCCGATTTAATTTTATAGAACGTTTTTTATCACCGATGTTCCTTTTAAAGGATAAACTTGTCATCTCCGGTCGATTTGAGACCACAAATCGAGTTATTATTTATTTTTTTTGGGGATATTTTTGTCTTTCAAGACGCGCGCTTTTACAAAAGTGAAACGTGGGAGGAAATGAGGTTATATGTCGGGAGCAAATTTAAATCAGAGAAAAAACAAAAAATATACCTACCTAAAACGTGAAAAATGAATAATAAAAAACTCGATTTGTGACCTCAAATCGATGAAATGACCAAATTTGACCTCTACAAGGAATATTAATAATTGAAAACAATCAAGTTCAAATGAATATTTTCAACAAAATGGGTAATCCTTAGTAACATATGCCCTAAAATAAAATAGACATCCTCCTAAATTGCTGACTGTATTTAACGTGAAATGATTGCAGAAAATTTAATACCAATTTAAAGCGTAACGTCAATAAACTATTAAAATATCAAGCCGATACCATTATCCCTTGCTTGATGAATGTAAGTGAAATTATTAAAATATTATTTGAAAACTATTAAAATGTCATTCACCTCCTATTACACCAAGATTTGAGGGTGAATGAATTTGCGTGAATAGCGTAAAACTATTAACCTATATTAATTTATTTAAAATAAAATTTTAATATCCAAACAAAATCAATATTAATATTAATCTATATTCACCCAATACAAATTTTAATATCCAAAACGAAATAAATCTATATTAATCTATATATTCACTACACACAAATTTGAGATAAATGAGATAAAAAAAATGACATTCTTATTGTCCATCTAGACCCCTACCCTCTTTATCTGAGCTTGTTATACACACAATTCGAATATCAAGCTGTTTGGAAAATAACGACTATTTGCCCCCTCTATTTTAAACATAAGACTTATGTAAAATTATATTCAAACAAAACAGCTTATTTCATTACTAAAATCACTATTCAAAGGCCAGAGCATTTGGCTCCCTCTTTACCTGTACAACAAGGACCCACACTCTGTACATTGTTCACCTGTAGCCTGCCCCTACCCATCTCTACCCCTACCCCCGACCCCCACCCTTTCTCTGTACCAACTCTTTGTCGTTTAGAATTTCAGTATAAATACAAATATAGTACCTCGTCTTCACCATGCTCCTCATTTCAAATGGTGTGTGCACTACCATGTAACACTCTCTGTTTCAATATTTATGTCCATAAAAAATCTCAGCTTTAATGCAAAAAAGAATCAAGAACATGCTTATAAGTTATATATAAAACTGTTTGATTTTTTTTGCTACTTTTCTGTTTCTTTATTTCTACGTGCACAGTATTTATATTCAAGAAATGAATTAGAATTTTGTGTTTTTGATCATTTAGATTTTTGGGTGTTTTTTATTTGATATTGTTGGTTTAGTGTGTATAAGAAGAGTAGAGAAAAGAGGGAAAAAAATTTATGGGGGAAAAGAATGGTTTTGATGGTAGCTATAATGTATTTGATGATGTTAGTAGCAATATGTTTATGGTTAATTTAGGGTCATTTTCATGTGGGGTTGGTTCTTTCGAAAACGGCTTAAATTCAGCTTATTTTGGTACATTTGAGGATTCTTTGAATATGCAGCACAGAGTGGGTTCTAGTTTTGTCAACAGGGGTTGTGAAAATAATGTTTTTGATGGGTTTGATGAGTTGGGTTTGGTTGAAAATCTATATAAGTTGCATATTGGTGATGAAATTTCGAATATGCGAAGTCGTGATGGAAGAAGGAATTTTGGTAGCCAACAGGGTTGTGGTTTTGGGTTTGATGGGAATATCTTTAATGGAAATGACCATTTTGTTCATAATCCTGTTTATTACCATGGAAATTCAGGTTTAAATCATACAATGAGGCCTTGTTTTGATAATTCGTATGCTAATGCATCTTACCTTGATGCTTCTCTAAAAAAGGAGTTGAGTAGCTTGTGGGGTGAAGATATTGTGTATCAGAGGCCGTGTATGATAAATAGTATGTTCCCTGGTCATCATGTTCACAGCTCAAACCAATTTGGAGTTAATGGCAGGGACGATAATTTAGGCTCTGAAATGCAGAATCGATACATGGCGAATGAACCTGTTCTTGGTAATGATATTTATGGCTTGGGGTTTTCTGGAGTAATTGGTAGTGAAGATTTAGGTGTTATAGACCCATTTGATGCTTCCTCCAGGTTTACAACGATGAATGAGAGGATGAGTGGAGCAAGTTCAGGTGTAAACTATCACCAACCGTTGATGATTGACCATGTGGGCATGGAGGATTATGGTTGTCTAGATGATTCGATCATCCTAGACATGGATGAAAAGAGAACGGGTCTGGAAAAAAATTCTCGAACTGACATCAAATTGGCGAAATCACTCTTAAAATCTGCATTGCTTGGTAAAGTTCAGCATGACAAGACTAGGGAAAATGGGCTAGCAAAAAGTATGTCTCAAGACGATGAAACCAGTGGATTAAATTTGAGACCCGAGAGTTGGAGGTCTATAAGTTGTATCGCTAAGACTCAGTTAGGGTGTAGGTTGTTGCAAAGGATGCTTAATGAAAGGCAATATCAAGATGTTCAATTGATATTCAATGATATCATCGATTATGTTCCTGAGCTTTCATTTGATCCATATGGCAATTACCTTGTTCAGAAGGTTTTGGATGTCTGCAATGAAGATCAGATAACTCAGGTTGTGCGTGTGATAACAAAAGATCCTGGAGATATAATCCGAATCTGCAAGAACTCGCATGGGTAAATATGTAGTTGGTCGTTTTGCTCAATCTTGATTTATGTGTTGTCTTCCCATCTAAATCTGTTTTGATATTTAGTTTTCAATTTTCCTCTATTTTCGTTTTTCGATTGTCAGAACACGGGTGGTCCAGAAGGTAATCGAGAAAGCTAAAACCAGGCAGCAAATTGCATTAGTCCTAGAGGCACTTGAAGCAGGTTTTCTCGATCTTATCACTGATGTCAATGGAAACCATGTCCTGCAGCAGTGCTTGCAGTGTTTCACCGAGGAACATAATAAGGTATGCTCTTCTTTCAATCTGAAGCAATGTATTTGTAATTTAAGCTTTCGACAGGACAATTGAGAATCAATGATATATTTCTCCTCATGTTTCAAGTTGCAGAGAAAAAGTGCCTCTTGATCTTTGAAAGCTATCATCTCGTTGATTGTTTAATATGCAAACGTATTAAATTTCTTTTACTCATCTAAATTCCCTGCAGTTTATCTTTGAAGGGGCCACCAACTTTTGTGCTGAAATAGCCACTCATCGTTATGGATGCTGTGTTTTGAATCAATGCATTGTTCATTCTAGCAGATGTCATCAAGAAAAACTAGTAACAGAAATATGTGCTAATGGACTTCTACTTTCTCAAGATTCCTTTGGGTAATTCTCTATGAAGATTTTGCTTTCTTGTTGTGCGTCTTCTTTTAGTTTGTTTGTTTTTCTCTTCCACGACATCTGCTTGAATCAATTGATTTCTCATTCAAGCAGACGTCATCGAGCGAAACTAGTAACATACATATGTGCTAATGGACTTCTACTATCTCAAGATACTCATTTGGGCAATTCTCAAAAGCTTGCCCTTGCAAGCTTTAGAAGATGAGCAAAACTTTATGTTTATATGTGATCAATAAAGTCAGGTCATCTCTTAGAGTTCTGTAATGAACTCTTAAACTCCATGAATGCATTTAGAACTTTTGGAACAAAATAACATTTTTTTTTTTTTTTTTTTTGCAGAAATTATGTTATTCAGAACATTTTAGAGCTGAAAATCCCATCAGCTTCTGTTACCTTGCTTTCTGCACTTAAGGGGCACTTTGTTTTACTCTCAATGCAAAAGTTTAGCAGCCACGTCGTGGAGAAATGCTTGAAGTGCTATGGACAGAGTCGGCCAATAATCATTCATGAATTACTCTCAGTCCCTCGTTTTGGCCAGTTGTTGCAGCACCCCTTCGCAAACTACGTTATCCAATCCGCACTAAAGGTTACCAAGGTATGTGGATGCCGGTTTTAGTATTTTTTTTTCGATTTGTAGACTATATAGCCATATCATAACTCAAACTCCTGATTGAGATAGTTATGCTTTTGGGATAACTTATATGAAGATGAACAAAGTATTATCCAATTTTTGGCTAAAAACTAGAAGGTTGAACCTCTATAGATCAGTGCAGAATATTCACTCGCCTTTAAATCTTATAAATCTGATGCTGCAGGAAACAACATTTAATTTATTGATAATCTTAGAAACTGATGACAAGATTTTACTAGATCTAAGCTTGATTTAGCTCGGCGCCTTCAATTAGACTACTCAAGTGACTACGGTATTGTTACCAGAACTTATAGCTCAGCCTAGTCTTAAACATTCTAAATTTTTTATCCTGTATTTGATGTCTTCATGCTATATCATAACTGCTTTTGTGAGCTAAATTTGTTTCTCGACTGGGAAAATGCACATTTCGATATATGAAATGTTTTCTTGGTTGTAAACTATACAGGGTCCTCTTCGCACATTATTAGTCAAAGCAGTTCAACCATACAAGTCTCTCCACACCAATCCATACAGCAAAAGGATTTTCTCAAGGAACCTCCTGAAGAAGTGATCCTACCACGAATCACACTGTTGTTGTCCCATGTGTAGCAAATCAGTTCAGCAATGAGTTCTCCCTCTCCTAGGATGTTTTGTGTAAATTTTCGTCTGCGACACTATCCTACAGGTTTTGAATGTTGAACATCTTATCACCTACTAATTTACTAAGTAGTTTTGTAAGAATGATGATCTTTTGAAACATTGTTGTGGCTGTACTGAAAGCCATCCTAATTCCTATGTTGAGCTCAACTTAAAAGAACCGATAATTAGGTAAAGATTTTATTGTTTGAGTTGTCTCATCAGGATCATAATCTTTTTGCAACCAAAATTAGTATTACTATTTGGGAATTGACCATTATGAAAATGATCTTTTAAGATTTTAATGATAATAGTTATTTTATACTTCTTCCTCCGAATAGGTCATTCAAATAAGAACGAAGACAATAGGACAATTCAAAAGCTAATCACTAGTTTTGAAATTAGGGAAGCTCATAGTTGAATCTTAAGTTACTAGAAAAATAAAGAAAACCAAGAAAGTTTTATTGATCTTATATTTCAAACTTGGACAAAGGAACAAAGTTGCAAGCACACAATAACATCACACTAAGGCAAAGTGAATATTGTCAATCAAATGCAGAAAAATGCAAAGAATCAGAGACAACAATTAATTTTCCTTGATTTCTTCATGCCTCAACAAAGCCAACAACATTTTCCTTTTCCTTGGCTTCTTCATGCCCCAACAAAGCCAACAACATCTTCCCAAAGTGTCCACTTGTTTCCTTAGCAATTTCATGTTCAAGTATTACACTGTTCCTCCTGAAATATTCATCCTTGATAAATTTCAGATCAATCTCAGCTCTTGTGGTGATAACTCTAGTAAGAGCCCACTCATCTGTTCCAAATTTGTGTATTCCAAATCGAAGAACCTTCTCAAAGTACTTCTCAGGATAGGCTAAACAATGGATGGTTCCAATCAATAGCGATACAAAGGCATCATCGCTATGACCTTCAAGATCCTGCGAAAGTTCATACATTCAACATTAATGAACTAACAATAACATAAGATAAAATAGTGTAATTAGATTAAATCATTACGAAAATTCATATTTACCTTCACTAACTCATGTCCATATTCATTCCTGTATTGGTTCAGCGTTGCATTAACCTGAGCTTTGCTTCTAGTGGTGAAAATTCTAATGATTTCATCGTCACAAAACTCTGCGCTACCAATTTTCTTGTGCAGAATTTTAGCCTCTGATTTCGCAAGAGTTAGATCAGCTTCAATACCTGGGTATCTGTACGCGCCCACCAAAGGCACCAGAAGCTGGAAGAATCCAACATGAAATAAAAACATTTTGAAGTGAACCAAGTATGAACTAATATCACAAATTCACAACAAGGCAAACTACATCCAAAAGGCACAAAGTAGTCTGAATCCTCAACAAATTAAAGGATTATGTTGGCTTCAGTATAGATGCTTAAGGATGGTACTTAAATACGGCTCTTAAATCCGATTTTTAAGTACCTGCATTGATTTCATACTCATAATGCTCTCAACTTGGTAAAAATATTTTATTTGCATAATTTGTACCTGAGCTAAGTTATGTTTTGGATACAAAATCAATATGGGACTTAAGCACCGTGCTTAAATAGCATCCTTGATACCTAAACCAGACTCAGATTGTATTATGGCGCTTAATTCATTTTTGCCACTCTAGTTAAAGCGATTACCTTGTGACAGTCACCTGTGGTGTAACAAGCAACATCCTCCTCGAGGGATCGCTTGAAACGAGCATGGTAAGCTTCCCTAGCCAAAATAAGCTGTTGAGGAGACCTTGTGCAAGCAATCTCCATAAGAACTTGGTTGCTAGAAGTCCACTTCGTTGTAGCTTCATTAGCTAAATATGCATCTCGTTCACAAGGCTCTAGTGTCCAGAGAAGCACCGCTCTCTAGTATCATCCATATAAAACACAAAACAAATCAATCTAACCTCACAATGCATCATCATAAGTTAAGATTCAATTAAATTAAATTAAACTAAAACTAACAAATGGATGAGTCATTTTTTTTTAAGATTACGATAATTCCAACCCCTCTTCCTCTACATGAGATTCGAACCCTTGACCTCAAAAATTCAAGGGTGCTAGTTCAACCACTAGATCATTGGATTATCTCTAAAAGACCATTTAATGGATGAGTGGTCTTTAGTTTAAATGGAAATCAACAAAAACATAAGTAGAAAACAACCTCAAAATCACTGTGAAGTTCCTTTTCAAGAACTTTAAGGAGATCAACACCATAACATTCAGCATACAATTCCCTGATTGCCTTGCGTTGAGCAGCATCGCGGTGAGCCAAAATGGAAATGATCACTTCCTCATTCTCTTCCCATCCTTGAAAAGCTTTTACCCCAATAAGTAAACAATCACCATCTAGATCAGAGCTCAATTAATTGATCAACAACACAAACGTTATCAAAACTCAATTAACATCTTATATATACTAACTACTAGGAAACTGAGCTCAGGAAACACCACTTTGATTGCGCTTATATAAGTGGTGTATAAAACAAGCGCTATCCAAGTGACCGTCTACCATAGCGCTTTACAAGCGTTATCTTTAACTACCATAGTCGTAGCTTATAGCGGTTAAAAGGGATTTTTCTTGCATTGTCTTCAACGCTAATATATGAATATGATGATGTTAAGCTACCGTCTTAGCTTTGTAAAAATGTTGGCCAGATTAATCATTCAGAGTTGGTACGTGATTGATCGAGGCTGCCATGTATTAGGATGTGGCCGGCGTTGGCCAGGTCTGACATAAAATTAAATAATCATCAGAATGCATTTGTCTTCTACGTACAAATATGCAAATTTACCCGGCGTTAAAGGTATATTTGTAATCATTTTAGTTTTTTAGAATTTCGTTTAGAGAGTACGTTTGTCACGTCATGTATTAAAACTTTAAAATAATCGAAAGAAAAGAAAAAGTTAGCGTAATAGCCGGTTAAAAAGGGGCTATCTAAGGTTATAAATAAATAAAAGAAGTGGTATCTAACCACATTTCTCTACTATGGAGTCAAAGATTTTAATAATTTTATATTCTTTTGATTGCTTGAATATATATTGGAACCAAATAATCTCGTTACACTACTTCTATTCTACTTATACGTATGAAGTATTCTGCGTGCTTTGGTAATCGGGGATATTAAGATTCACAGAACTCCGTTGAAGCTGAATAAAGGCGAATCCTTAAAAGGCATTGGTGGAAGTATTGATATAACAACATCTCTTTACTAGTGTGACGAGCTTGTCTGGGATCTTGTGGAACCTTAAGAGTTGCCATTTTTTATTTTATTTTTTGATTTCTTGTTTCTTTGCTAATAAGTATAAGAATGTGAAGCTAACAATATAATGCGTTTGTAATTTGTGAACTTAGGATGCTTCACAAACTCCAGCAGTTGGTTCTTTTATAATGGAAAATATGAAGTGAGATTCATAAAATTTAAACTAATTTGAAAGCATTTTAAAAATAATTTTAACTTAATGGATTAGTTGAAACCTAATCTTGAAGCCGCCTTGCACGTCAACATGTATATGCATGAGCAATCAATTAGATTACATGCAAACACTCATCATAGGATTAATGACGGTAATCATCATTCAATTTTCATCTATTTCATTATTTCAACTTTTACTTTCAACCCTCAATAATTGATAAATTTGATCCGAACGTCAAATTTTCTATTAAAATGCTAATTCTACGATCATGTGCTTGTTGTGACATTATTTCCTGAAGTTAAATTTTATCTATTCTCTGTAAGATATTTCCAAATACTCAGTCGATTCACATTTAAATCAATAATTTATCTATATATATAACTTTCATCTCTTATTATGGAGAGACTTATATTCCAATCATAAAATATTCTGACATTAGGTATATGCATGAAGAATTTGTTTTGTTTTTAGAAGTCCAAAAACAAATGCAGACAAACAGATGGTGTGCAAATAGCTCTGTCATTGCATATGCCAACTAATACTAACTAAACCATTATCAGAAGTTGTAGCATTCTTTGCCATCCAGGCATTACCAAATCCATTACCTTAACAAGATAATAGTCTTCACTTTGCTTAGCCATCTGCTAGCAATGTTTAAGTAATTCTGTAGACTGTAATTGTTCTTTGTTTGAATTAGTAAACGGACTTTGTTGACCTTTTACCCATCGACTTAACTGATTACAAATTTTTTTAAAACACAATGTTTACTGGTACATATCATTGTTAATAAATTTTGATATTTCAATATTACTAGTGAATTTCATTATTGAAACTATAGTATTTCAATATTATTAGGACATATTACTTACAAAATTTTATAAACATGAAAAATCCATTTAAAATATAAAATTTAATGGACAAGATCTAAATAACCACCATGTTGTAAGCAGTCTCCTATCATTGCATAAATACATGAAGGTAGTGTTTGGTTTCTAATGGAATTGGAACCGAGAAATTTATATAAATGTTCCTCCAAATCCAATTTCACACAAAAAAAAACAAACAAACAAACACAAATACAATTTCACACAAAAAAAAACAAACAAACAAACACAAATAGCTCTTAGAATGTAGTCAAAATCTGGACACAGTTTTTGAAGATTTTGATGGCAGGGTCCTTAGAGTTTCACCATTTTATTCAAGCAGTCACTGGAAACATTTGTAATGTTAAACTAAAGCCATTAGAATATGTTTTAGCTAAATTCATCTTGGGCTTACACAATACAAGAGGCTGTAAATCGAAAATGTTGGTAGCCTTTTCCATAACATGATTCAAGAGACAGTAGTTAGTAGTTAGTACCCAGTTCTCCTAAGTTGTAACACAGCCCAAAAACAAAGAGGCAAAATTAAACACAAGTAACCTATCTTCCAATCCATCACAATTTATCGAATAGACGAGCCATCAATCTACGTAGTTATATGAGCGATCACCTTGCAGCCACATCCAAACTTATCATTTCGGGTACAGCATCAAAGTTTATTCAGCTCAACAAACAGCTACCAATTCAAGTTGCCTAGTAATCTACATAGCTGCTATAAGAAACCACTTTTCAGCCACAACCACGACCTCATGCACTGTAACATAATTCAGTTCAATATTAAATAATTTTCCCTCATCTCAATCTACCATGATAAATCCTAAAAGCTTAGATTACTAAGAGTATGAAAAAGTTTTATCTGCCAGGACGATTAAGTATACAGTGAGCCCTTCACTAATACGCTGCATCACTACAGTCAAAATATGGTATTATAACCACCATTGAAAGCAACACAAACTCAAAAGCAATAGATATCAGGCCAAATATTTGCAACATAACTTACGTCATGTAACTATTAGGTCAAATAATCATAAGAACATGCAATCGGGCTTATGCTTACAGCTTACCAATCACGTCCTGGTCAGCTAATTTGAACAGAAGCTGCACTTTGTCAGCAGCCTAAAGGATAACACAACAGCTAAGTACTAAAAGTTATCACAACAGCTACTGCATCAGCCTGCTCAGCTGGCTGCATCACCTCATCAACCAGCCACAATCATCTCTCACAGGCAAAACTATAGAAAGCCAGCAGAGGTTCCATAATAAGTTCATAATTCAAATTCAGAATATGTCAACCAGCAATGACTAAAATATGAAAATGAATAAAGTCTAAAATCCCATAACAGAAATACCAGATCACAACCCAATACAATTCTAGACACTCAACATAATACTGACTCGTGATACACAACAAGACGACATACCATTAGACCCATATTGAAGATGATAAGTGCCCAAAATTAAAACGAAGCATTATTGAACCTTAGAAACAAGTGAATAACCTAATAAGTTCTAGAGAGCACTAGATAGATGTCGAAGGAGCCATTCTGCAAATGACATTATGAAGGTGTATTCCACAATTCTGAAATGCAAGGCCTCTCAGACACCTCTTCATTCCTATGAACAAAACACATTTTCCATGTCAGTAAAGAGAACAATATTAAGTTCCGCACTCCAACCACTGCAACAGACTTATGTTAGTAACTTACATCAATATCATAGCGAGGAGATGGGCTCCGAGAAATGTCTCTTTGATTACGCGAAGATACCCTCTTTGGAGTTGGAGAGCGACTTTTGTCACGAGCATCAGGACTCACACTTCTAGATGGAGGTGTATGGCGTGGTGGACTCCTTCGAGGACTGAGGCTGCGTTGAGCAGGAGAGGCACATGAGAAGGAACACGTTGGACAACAGTATAACAGTTGTTCATAATAGTAAATAGATTTGTGTTCAAAACCCAATAAACGCATAATTACCTTCCATAAGATCGACTTCGGCTGCGTCTCTCATAATCATATCTGCCTCTCTCCCTCTCCCGACGGTAATCTGGGCTAATGCTATGGCTTCTGCTACGTGAACGATATCTGTCCCTCCCGCGACGCCTGTCACGTTCATACCTATCCCTGCTCCTACTGCGGGTTCTCCTCCTGTAATCCCTGTCCCTATACCTAAAGCCACAACAAGGTACCAAAGCTTAGGATAGTAGCAGACAATCAGTATAACACTATTGCAGCTCAACCAGCTAGATTAACAATCATATTAATCACGTCTGCTTAAAAAAGAAATCAATTGCACAAGTTAAGTCTTCAATCAAATAAAAACCAATATTGCACACTAAAAATTGTCTCATTAGCATACCTTCACTGTTAAATACAGTATGACATATCAGGTGATTAATATTTGGAAATCTAATGAGGAATCTGATATGAAAGCACATGAATACAGAAAATTGATTATCCACATTATCAATCATAGCACCTCAAACATTTCATTCTTATCGACAATAGTGAAGTTAAAATGATGACAACCCATTTACCATAAAATAGTCAATCACATATAATGACCAAACAACTTCTGAAGCACCTAATTGAATGGATCCAGGTCTATGCAAAACTTGAACACCAGGTGACTTCTACACAATTACAGAAGTACAGAGGGAAGGCATAACTTTACCTGGGCCGAGGACTTCTGCTCCTTGACCTGTCCTTTGACTTTTGAACTGGTTCCAAAATACGTCCCTTATCACTAAGAAAATTACACAAACACATCATTTGAATGATTACTAAAAAAATTTAAGACAAATCTGACTTCTTAGATAGAATTGACTAATGTGCAAACATAATAGCATCAACTCACATTCTTTCAGCGTTTGGCCCATATTTTGCAAACTGAACCATTATTTCTCTTCCATCAACAACTCTTCCTATAATCAACAATAGAACACACAAGATTAGCACAAGAAAAACCCATAGTCATATTTAAGTGACAGTGCTACTAGATTTCACCATCAAGCCTATCCACCGCCTCTCGTGCTTCATCCTGGTACTTGTACCTCACAAATGCAAAACCCCTTGAATCTCCAGTCCTGTAAAATGTAACAATTTATCAAGTTAATCACACAAAACAAAACGCCATTTTCCTATTATAGAAGACTAAATAATTACTAACATGGACTGCGCAATTTTGAAAACGGGTTCAGATATTAATGCTACATTGTAATTACACTATTCATCAAGCCGAATAATAATACATGAGTAAATAACAAACTTCTAAAAATTAACTACTCTAAACAATATAGCACTTGAGCTTGTTATAAATGAACAATATTTAATTATATTCATAACAGCTTAAATTACTAACATAGATATTCATGTATAATATATACTACCTCTATTTCGAAAAAAATGCATTTCAACAGTCAAAATGTAACAAACAATGTTGTATTCATTGACACTCATAGGCCATAGCTGCCTAAGTTATACACTTAGATAACAAACAAAGATATTCGTTTATAATATATACTACATCCATCTCATAAAGATTGTCTAGTTTGCTTTTCAATGTTCAATGTTTAACAAACTTTTGGTTGTAATTACCACCCATAACTTCAATCAGAATCAAAACTATCAATGTCAATAGTACAATGCCTTCAAAATACTATCTTTTGATATTTTTTACCAAATAGTACACAACATATACAAAAATAACCGAGTTCCAAATTTAAATAGTCAACCATCATAATTCCATACTAGACGATAATTTCGAGATCGAGGGAGTACATAATCAGTGGAGGACCTAGGGTGGTCATGGGGGAGCACTCAACCCCCAAAAATTTTGAAAAATATTTTTACTATTAAAAAATAAAAGTTTATGATTCATTTATTAAAAAATTAAGTTGTTCACCTTGCCTAAATTTCTGAGTTGTTATACACACCACCAAATAGTATTTTTCTTTGAGTGAAAATACTATTCCCCTCTATTTTTAAGTGTAGTAATTGAGAAAGTTATATTCAAGGCCAAAATCATCATTTCACTCCTAAAAAAAACCTATTTGATGGAATGTACAGTGTCCCGTAATTTGTCAATTTTTCTTCATTTATCCAATATTAGTTCGTTCGCACTAAATTGTTCGCCCTGCATAAATTTATTGTTTTACTTCATTTGTCTAATATTAGTTCATTCGCCCCACCCCTCTAAATTTTTTTGTTCCACCAATGTAAATAATTATAAATATATAATTGTAAGACTGTTTTGAGCTCAAAATACGAACATAAATAGTTAAATACAACCAATTAATTAATTAAAAATATACTTAAAAATAAAACCAATTAATTAATTAAAAATACTTAAAATAAAACCAATTAATTATTAAAAATATAGTTAAAAATAGAAGCAATTAATTAATTAAAAATATAGTTAAAAATGAAACCTTCGATCACGGGGGATGAAGACATCGACGACCTTGCCATATTTATCAAATAAAGGGAACAAATCATCAGCTGTTGTACCTGTAACAAAAATAAAAAACTATAATTAAATATTGAAAAACTAAACAGAACTAAATTATTATTTGAAATAAAATTAATTTAGAATATAAATATGAATAGAGTAAAATGATGAATAAAATGGTTAATACGGAAAGTGATGTTGAGAACGAGAAGAGAGTATGTGTCACGAATGTCTGGTGGGCCAGCCCTTCCAAAGTGCGACATGTTATTTGCTTCGGAGGAGACGATGAAGATCAAACCCATTGTATCGTTTTTTAAATACATAAACCATTTCGACGGGATTGGACATTCAAGTTGATGTATGTTTTCAAACCCGATTTTATAGTTTTTTAAATACATAAACCATTTCGACTAATCGATTCTCTATTGATATATGTTTTCTGCTTAATCTAGTTCGATTCGATCACATTTTATAATAATAATATAATATAAAAAGTTGATTGCTTACTAAGAGATTACTAGCAGATTTCAAATACACGACAATAATGGGGAGTATAGCTTTTCAAACGTACTACTAACACACGTATAATAAGATTGATTACTAACAAATGCTTTCAAACTTTCAATAAATACATAATTTTAAACTAAAATAAAACTCATGATTTCAAATTAAAATAATTTCATCATATAACTTCCACAAACAAATTGTTGATCTATGTTCAGTCTTGTCTATGTTGAGGCTTGAGGGTGTAGAACTCTTGATAGTGGATATATTAATGTAGTTTGAGGGTGTAGAACTCTTCATAGCGAATATGTTAATGTATGGAAATTAGATTATTGTGTATTTAGGTTATAAGTTTCTACTTTGGACTTTGAATTTTGATTTGGCTTTAGACTTTAAATTAGTATTTAGGTTATAATTTTGGAATTTTGACTTTAAATTATTAGGTATTTAAAAATAGTGTATTAATCTTTTGAAAATTTATAAATTAAATGAATACAAAATATATATATTCTAAGCTCAGCCTCGGTTTCGGCTTTGTTTTATGCTAAAACCGAAACCGACACTTTTTGTCCATTTGATTATTTTTTTAACTATTTCGTCTGGCCTCATTTTCTACAACCAACAGTGAAAATTCAGCTTATGTTCGCGCTGGTTTGAACCGAACCGACAACATCCTCATTTGAAACAATCATGTAATTGTCCTGACATGCATTCAATTTCGTTAAAACCACCTAGCAAATTGATAGGAAGCTCGATACTCTATCAAAAACCAAGACTCAATACTCTCTCAAAAATATTATTATCACAATCATAACATGATTCCATGAAATTGAAGGAAATTATGTACGATCTAAGAATTTGGCATTAACTCGTACTATGAGAACTTGACTAGTAATTACAATTACTATAATTGAACTTTTTGTTTATGTAATCTCATTTAACTAAACTAGTAAATGAATTGTTGCAACAATTATAGCAACGGACATAATAAATGAAACCAATAACTATTGATTTCCAACAAAAATATTATCCTTAAGCCTCAAATAAAACGCTCTCATTGGTGAACGTTAACGAAACCCTAGTTCTAGTTTGACACATGATGATTCTAACGGTACTTTTGTCTTTCTCGAAGTTGTGTCATTAACATATAACCTCATTTCCCCCCTTTCACTCTTGTAGAGACACACACCTTCGAAAAAGACAAAAATTACCCCCTAAAAATGTGGGAAAAAAAAATGCAATTTTTTGCCTCAAGTCGACGGAATGATCAAATTTTCCCTTTACAAGGAACATCAATGATGGATAAGTTGAATCATGATGATTGAATATAAATTTTTAACAAATATAAATGATCTTTAATGTCATTTACCCTATATTCAACTTCAAGGTTCTCGTAAAGGTCAGGTTCATGTATATTGTTATACTTTCTATTCAAATATTTATGTGCATTTTCTTGAAGCAATCTGTAAAGTGTTTCCTTTCATTTGATCAATATGAACTCATTTACATTCAATTTTAGCTTGCTCTTCTCTTTAACCAAAAGCTTCCATCGTTACTCATGTCTCAAAATACTATTGTGTTCAACAACATGCCTCTAAGGAGGCTCCCACTCTAGTTTAATACTCCGATGAGCCGTTATAACTACTCATTTTATCTTCAGAGAGTAACACTAACCAAACGGATTAGTATCATTATATGCCTAGCTATCATCTAAACAATAGCTGACTGCCTTTCTCTACAATTGTTCTCCAGTCATATCAAATATGCTACTGTTTATGGATGTACAAGTAGGCATGCTTTACCTTTAAGAAGATACATCAAAGTGAGTAAACCGATGTCAGCAACGTGTTCAAAGCCGAACAACTATGATTATTCGGAACACTTCTGAATATGTTCGTCCAGAGGTTAGAGCCGAACAACTAGAAATGCTCAAAGAGAGCACCAGGGTTAAACCCAAACACTTCTGAATATGTCCTCCAGAGGTCAAGAGGAAAAATGCTCAAACACACACCTAAAAACACTCAGAATACCTTCAAACTAATCTAGATGTATATTTGTTCACGTCCCAATAAAATATACACATTGGGTTCAAGAGTTCTGTATGAGATTTTCCAACTTGTCAAGAAGAAGAGCTAAACCATCAAATTTTTAATTGGCTCCCAATAATGATTGGCTGATCATACCATTTTGGTCCAGTAGAAGCATATAGACTCGATGAAACTTATTCAATCCGTGGTCCAGCAGCACTTCTCATCAAAATATACCAAATAACCACAAAGTAGAGCTAGATTTAACTATTCAAATTTATAACACAAATCAACTGAGCAAGCACATCACAAATTGAATAATTAAACAAGATAATAAACATCTACTCTCCTTTAATGCCAACTAAATCCATTAATCTCCTTATAATGCCAACTCACCATACCCCACGCTATTCGAATAGCATAAATCAACTGAGCAAGCACATCACAAATTGAATAATTAGACAAGAAAATTAACATATACTCTATTATAATGCCAACAAATTCCATTAATCCTATGGAGTATCAACATCAAATTACATAGCATTTCGAAACCCAATTGATTCAACATTCAACAAGCCATAAAAATAAAATAACCCAAACAAGCACCACAAAAGACCCAATAATCAAGCTGTCATTGCAAGTATTCGAACATGGCCTAAGAATTAAGAAACATAATGTTGCTCGATAAAATCGGTTGTTTAGGTAACTGGAACATGGGAAATCCATACCATCTCATGAGATTGCAAGTACTCGAACATTGCACAAAAAATAAATCTTTATGAATAAAGTCCTTGTTTAGAATAACTCGAATACGGACCTCATCATTACTACTAATATTAATATATCTCGTGACCACTAGACCTCGTCTTCATTAAGAAGCATATTGGGAATACCCTTACAAACAGGAAACTTCCTCCCAGTTTGAGGGCATACCAAAAACCCCTCCTCAAGATGAATTTCAAGAAGGGCATGATGAAACTTGCGAAGAAAGTCCTCATCCTCAACCATACCCGCCTCCACAGTCTCAGGCAACTCACCATACCCCATAGCTCTTGCTGCTTCCACTAGAGCCTTCCACTCCACCTTCACCAACATGTTCTTGATGAAATCCGGGTTGAAGTCGACTTGCTTTGTGATTGATTTTGTGACCTCGATTTGGAGAGGGAAGCCTTGTGTGACGCCTTTGATGTTGGATGATAGCATGTTGTGGGTTAGAGCCCATGGGGTGGGGTGCGGGGTGGGGGGTGGGGGTGGGGGTAGGGTTTTGAGGGGGTCGGGGGTGGAGGTGAAGGTGACTTAGAGCAATTGTAATAGATTTCCTAAATCCCTTTTCTACTTTAAAATAGGGAGGGAGTTAACAAATTTTTTCACTTTTACTATCAGATTCCTAAACTATTGGTAAAATGATAAAAGTTAGTTTCAGATCATCTTTTTCGAATTAGTATGAAATTCAAAAAATTATTAGATCACTCTATTCACCTACTAAATTTATATCCTCTTTATTTTATGGTTATTTTTTTTCTTCCATCATTTTTACTCATTTTTAATGATATAAAAATAAAATAAAAATAAATAAATTATTTTCGTCATATACAAATATAAATTAAAAAGACATTTCATTCAACATCCATATTTAATATATTATTTTATTCTTTTTAAAATTTAATTTTATCCTAAATTGCTATTGACATATTTGACATATTTAATTTTCAATTTTTAATAATATGAAGTCAAGTAAAAATATACATAAAAAAGTGAATCCAAAAAAAATAAAAAGTGACTAAGCCAGAGTTTAATTTTATAAAAATTATGTAGAATCGATGAATCGTTGTTAGTGTGTTTTAAACCCACAAGACTTAAAATTAATTAATTTAGTACTTAATTGATTAAGTTTGTTTGTTAATGAATTATTTTAAGTACTTTATAAATTAAGTACTTATCAAAATCCTTAACAAAATTTTAAGTGAAAATTCTCTACTTATTTTTCTGCTCTTAAAAACATCAAAAGTGATAAAGTCCAAAATTACATACTTATCCTTCCATAATTTTCTTCACATATCACTTATCCCTCCATTATTATTATTATTATTATTATTATTATTATTATTATTATTATTATTGTTATTTATTATTATTATTATTATTATTATTATTATTATTTTGTAATAATAATAATGCTAAAAAGTAAAAAATAAAATAAATAATAATAATAATAATATTAATAAATAAGAATAATAAAATAAAAATAAACATAATAATAAATAACAATAATAATAATAAATATAATAATATAAATGATAATAATAACTATAATAATAATAATTAATAATATATTTTAGTAATCATATTTATTCTATTCATATAAATAAGTAATCATATTTATTCATTCAAAATGAAATAGAGCGGGGTAAAGTTGTCAATACAACTCACTTGTTTTTTCTTTCTTTAACCTATCAAACACCTAAATATTTCGCATTTTAATTCAGCTTATAATTTAAGATCACTATTCTGGGCCATTTAAAGAAACGCACTTTAAACTGCCCATTTCAAATTTAAAGAGATTCCATCTAAGAATGTGTAAAAGTTGGGACTCCCTCCAAGACTACCACTCTATTTTAATGGTTTGAAAGTACCTGTAATCATTGTTTCCAAAGTAGTGCCAGAACTTAAAATAATAAAGTTCTAAGATCGTGGTAGATTTGTGAATTTTAATAGAGAAATTAGTGTAAATGCTCTTAGTAATGAACTACGACATTTGTGTCGTTTTGTATTTACAAATACGAAGGTTTTTTTTACAATTTCATTCAAAGACCTGACCTTTCAACATTTTAACAAAGACTCTTTCAAACTTTTCAAATAAAAAGACTCATGATTTTTACAGCTTGAAGTTTTGAAAAAAAATCTTTTTCTAACCCGAACTTTAATTTAATAAAGAAAACCTAAGAAAGAAAAACATGAAAATTATATATGGTCTGTGGTCGAAACCCCCACCCCACCCCATCGTTAATCTGACTATCGAAAGGAATTTCACTAACCTCGAGATAACATCAGGGGTAATTTCACAATTTTACTCCACAAAACATAAATGGTATATTGTTCATCAAAACAACGATTGAGTCATTAATCTCAAGTACTGTAGTATGTTTGAATAAAATATAATGAAAGGAATCCCTTTGACATATTCTATGCATATAGAGCTTATTCAGTCTGCCATTTGATGATATTCGAGAATTCAATTAGCTAACGATCAAACATTAGACAAACTCGGGAAGTGCATCCCTTTTGAGCTGCTCAAGGAACTTGCTATGGATGATGGAGAAAAGCTTCTCAAATTTCACAATTAAACTTTCGATAGTTAGATTAACGAGGGGTGATGGTAAGGTTGAAAATGATGTTTTTTTTAATTGAATTAATTAAAATTGATTCAATTAAATATTTATTATTTTAAAAATAATCCATAAGTATAATATATATAATTTTCCTACTTTGCCCTGTACATATTAAAGTAGAGTTCAAGTAAAGCTAAAAAAAGATTTTTTCCAAAAGCTCAAATGTTTCAAAAATCACCCCCTGTAAACCTATTCAAAGATTGAAAAAATTTGTTGCCTATTTAAAAATGTTTTTTCTAGTTTAGGTGGATCAGATAAATTTTTTTTATAGTGAAGGTACTATTTTGTCTCATCTTTTGGCCAAATCATCTAGCACCGAATTACGGGTCGGGTTTAAGGAGATAGTGGGTAAGGTCAGCATACGCCTTTTATTTATTTATTTAATTAATTAAAATTGGCTTATTAAAAATCGACGACGAAGATTTGTTATTTAAAAATAACTCATAAAATGTAATATATATATAAATGTCATGTTTTGCCCTTATCTTTACCTGTTAAAGTGGAGTTCAAGTGCTAAAACGACGTTTTTCAAAAATTCAAGTGCCAAAAATCACCTCCAGAGCCTATTCGAATGACAGCTTGTGCTGCTTATTCAAATGCTTCCTCGTAGTTCAGTGGACTGGATGAAATTTAACCTTTTTTTATTATTGAAACGATGATTAATATTCATTCATAAACTGTAGAATTACCACATATACAATTGAATAAGAGATACTTTTACATCAATTGAACATACTTTTAAAAGAGATAACTAATCAGATAAAAATCTGATAAAATCACATATCGATATCCACCAAGAGAAAATTACGATACAAATTAAGTACAAAATATCTCTATTCAACAATAAAAAACGTCTGCCTCCATGCCCCAAATATACTTGATGATATATATATTCATCTTGGATGTAACGACCCGCCCTAGGTCGGTGCCCTGATGTTAGGCCGTCAAGAACCTAGACACTGTGAGTCACCATACGATAGATGACAACATAAAATGAATTCATTTGATAAGAATAAAATTTTGTCCATCGTGGATGAACTTAGACATCACTCCAAATACACCAACATCATCATAAGACAACAACAGTCACAAGTGACATAATCTCTCAACATAACATACATGTCTAAAGTCTCCAGCAGGATAATAATAGTCCGCATGAACAAAAAAGAATCAACGAATGAAGGATTGTTGAGGACTTCATAGCCACACTATATCACCTACGACCTTTATTCAGCAACTCGTGGAATCTCCGCCTCCCTCAACTCCTTACTAACTTAACAACTGCACAAAAATGCCGCCCATAAATAAAAGTGGGGGTAAGTCACAAGCTTAGTGAATACAAATACCACTTGCTGCAACCTAATTGTTATATATGGATATGCACTTAGAACATCAAAAAATAATATGGACAACATATCAATAATATCAAATTAAGTTAGTCCCATCATAAAGAAGATCAATATAACTCCATATAACCAGTATATAGAAATATCACCAATATACAAGGAACATGTGTAACAAGCCTCAATTGACACATCACCACACATATAAAATACTCATCAACGTAACCCGATATCGTTTACCCCATGTTTACTCCACATTGTACGTTTACTCCATGTTGTATGTTTACTCCACGTTCATACTCTTACTCCATGTTTATACGTTTACTCCACGTGTACGCTATCTAATGCGCATACCCCTCAATGCCATGCTTACGTTTACTCCATGCTTATATAGTTCACAAATAATCATAACAACATATCACCAAATCATAACATCCTATGACGACCGGTCACATACTTACATCTAAATAAACAACAATATATGATCAACTACACAATAGACATATCATACAACCACGTAAATCTCATAGTCACATATTCCACATATAACGCATGTATTGAAAATAAAAAATCAACATATATTGATATCACAACCTCTCAACTCAACGATATGTACAAGCCAACCATATCAACACAACCTCCTATGGGTATCACCGCCTAAATCATAATCATCTCAAGATCATTACCTATCACAACACCTTCTCAACATATAAATACATCTCCACATGACGATTTATAGGATATTCATTCATGATCATTTGCTCCACGTTCTCTTATTAATTATCGACGAGGATGAATATATCAACAACATATACCTTCTTATCATATATCTCAACATACCATCATATATGCCATCATAAATATCATACTCATATTATGTCAACAATATCAATCATGTCAACTCATGTATCATATCAACCTATCAACATATATAAGACAACATCACAACGTACCAATATACATAGACACATAAATGCCGCAGTTAACATTCGTGGAGATAGCAAAATGTAACTCAACATATTACCAATATTATCTGCTAGTGTTTTATTGGTCAAGTAATTTGTTGATAGCATAATCAGAACAAAGGGATTTAAGTGTCAACAAGTGTCGAAGATGCTTGGTTACAAATAGCCACGTTGTCGATATTATGATATTTTCGAGATTTTACCGAATTTGGTAATACTGGAAGAGATATTTTCGCCCTATAATATATGGTAATGTTCGGGAGTGTACTCCCAAGCATAAAGTGCGTATTTGTCACATGGACAAGAAAAGCATCGAAATAATTATGGGAGGTTTTGTTTATAGTTATTACCACAAATTTGTTTGTGCCTAACTTGCGTACCTAGACTTCACCAAAAAATAATGTAGAGTTATGCATTATTTTGTGAGGAAAAGAGTTTCGAGAGATTTTATCTTTTATTGTAGGTCGAATGTAAAGCGAGTTAGTCTATATAAACTCATTTAGTATGTACAACTATTATTAACACCTCGCTACGACAGCTTTGCTTTTAGTTGTTTAATACTGCAAGAACCACAGCTACTGCGGAGGTGAGCGTGTTTGTGGGAGGATGTGTAAAGAAAGTCGTGGGGAGCCCGACCTATACATCTTGATAGGAGTAGAATAGAGCTCTGAGGGAGATAAGACCTTATTTGTAATTTCATTATCAAAGTGGATCTTCACTAAGTAAGTGTTACCTCCTGCACTAGGTGCAAGTCAGACCGAATCGGGTTACCATCTGGTGTGGTGTTTTTACTTTCGCAGATTGTTTATCTCTCGTCACTTTATTGTGTCAGGTCCAGCACACCGACATCATGTCTCAACTCTTGCTCTCGCTCTGCTTTGTTCGGTGGTCCCGAGGTTATACCAACCGGCATCAACTCCGTGGTCTAACTGTGTGTTCCAACAGATCTTTTACTTCCTATTTCACAGCGGATTACACTTTCATTATCAATAACTTCTCAATAGTCAAGCATCAACATGTATAATCTCAGTATGTAGCTATCACATATTCACATCATACCAAAACAAATAATACATACACATATTGGAGGTTAACAAACTTGAGACTTGTACTCACCTTTTTACTAGAGCAACTAGCGTTCTCCTAGTTATTTTCAAACTCGTCCACACTAACTCCTATCCAAAGTTTATTACTTTGTCAATATTCCACCATTTCTACTTATTCACACTTTTACCCTAATATAGTTTGTTAAGCAACTTTTGGGTTATTATAAGGGACGGTTTGTGATTTTATGTGGTAGCAATTAAATTAAATGTAAAATATATTGTACACCAACAATACTAAGCATGCCTAAAATTATTTCGAAGCATTACTCATATTATTATTTCTGACTCATTTTAACTATACCACTTCAATATATTTATATCATTCCTTCAGCTTACTCCCCATCAATTAATATAATATTATTTTAATATTTCTCCAAAAATTTTAATCTCACCACATACACACCACCGAACTACTAAAATAATATAATTAAATATTCAACCGGTGCGGGTTATTTCATTGGAGTATATATTCATGACGAGAAATAAATTGCATATGTTAAATAATCACCAATCGGTAGAAAGCATACGTAAGAATCTAATATTAATCCATACCGTATGTATAAGGTTCGAATGGGTGTGTATAGTGTTTCCCGAAGAAAGATGGTGAATTTGGGTTTTGACATTTGAGATTAAAAAAAATGCAAAAAAAATATTGTGTCGTTTTAATATTACCGGGCTTCTCGCCCGTTGCTTACTCCATCCAATACAAAATGACAGGTTTTCAAGCATATGTAAAACGAAGTTTCTCACTATCAATTATTCTTAAACTATATTTTCAAAAATTATAAAACTATATTTTCACATATCAACAACAAATTCTTTTCATGTTAAAGACACACAACTTCGAAAAGGTAAAAATTACCATGTAAAAATGTTAGAAAAATGAAGAAAACTCGATTCAGGCTTTCCAATCGACGCGAATTTATCAAGTTTTCCCTCTACAAGGAAAACAATTGATCGAAAACTGCCAAGTTTCTGAACTGCAGAGCCGATCGAATGAAAACTTTTAATAAATGTGAGTGATATTGGGTATCATTTGCCCCTTAGTAAAAATTCACAAAGAGTCGATTGAGAAAAAATGATGAGTAAAATTCTAGTTGAGCTTAAGAAAAGTGTCACGAGCCATTAAAAATATCAAACAAGATAAAATAGATTGACGTATGCAATCTAACATTTTTTATTGGTTTGATAAAATAAAATTCGTCCTTTTTATATAAAATTCCTACATAAATTTTCTGATTTCACCTCTGTATGTATTTACTAACTTGACACATACATCCACCACTTGTAGAAGCCAAATGCGTAGACTATTGCGTAGATAACCATCCTCACTGGATAAATCCGGAATCTATGCAAACATCAAATTGAAGAAATTAAGAAGAATTGAAAATGAATTAATTAAGAAATTAGCATATATCATACCACATTCTTAAAAATTATCTAATTTATTTTTTAGCAGTAAAAGTTAATTAACATTGTGGTTTTAATTGGTGCAGATAATTTTCATTTGAATCGAAATTATCATGTTAATAGTAATTATTTTTAAAATGAAGCGTCAAAATTCAAAACTTCTCAAGCTTTTAGGCATGAAAAAATTGTTTTTTTTATTGGACAATTATTTCACACTCCTTCTTTTATACTCCTTTTTTGTATTATTGACAGTATATACAATCTCTTTGTTATTCTGGATAAAGTATTATATACTACTCAATCCAATCTATTTTAATTGACTTTCTTACATATCGAGGTAAATCTTTAATCTTCAATTACTCTTTAATTATATTATTAAAAAAATTAATATTATGAAAGTATTTTAAAAGACGAATCCAATTATATAAATTTTATATTTTTTAAAATAATGAATAATTAATAATTGATGGTCAAAGTTCAATTTAAAAAAGTCAAACGATAATTAAAGCGGATCATGAAATATATCTAAGCCACATCAAACATCTTATTTACATGCCCAAAAGGCCTAACTATAAGTGATTGAATATTGAATGACTAGAAATGAATTATAACTGAATTTGAATATATAATATACTCTCTCCGTTCCCTTATAGTTGTCTTTCTAGCCATTTGTACAATTGCTCTAAGTCACCTTCACCTTCACCATTTGTATAATTGCTCTAGCCATTTGTATATCTAGTTTCGGAGTATTAAGTTGTTTGATGTGTTCAAAGAAAAAAAGACTTAAATTGAGTTGTATTTATAATTTTATCCCTACCTTATTTCATTTATATATATGCATCATATATTAAACAAATATAGTGAAATATAAATAAATAAGAAATATTATTAATTAAATTGTAAATAGTATAAATATAATAAATATGATACATAAATAATAAAAATATAAATTAATTATAAATGCTATTGCCTCCAATTCATTTTAGTTGACTTTCTCACTTTTCGAGACATAACTTTTATCAAAATTACTTTTTCTATACATTATGAAAAAAAATTACAAGAAAAATAATATTATGAAAATATTTTTAAAAACGAATCCAATGATATCAAACTTTAAAAAAATAGTAAATAACAAGTAATTTGTTGTCAAAGCTTTGATACAAATTTCCAAAATGTCAATTAAAATGAATATGATGAAGTAATAAGCAAGAATCAAAATAGTAATAATAATAATCAAGTGAAAAACTAATAATCAAGAATCAAAATAATAATAATCGTAACATTAGCTTCATTTAAATAAAAAGGTGTAATTTTGGAAGTACAAGTGAGATGTGGAGAGAATTATGAGAAGAGAAGTATGTAAATTTTAAATTTATCACTTTTGATTTGGTTAAGTGGATAAAATTAAGTTAAGAATTTTAATTTAAAAATCTCTTATGAATTTTGATAAGATCTTATTTTATTCAGTAATTAAAATAATTAGTTGACAAAAAAGCTTAATAAAAAAGTGCATAATTAACTAAATTTAAGTTCTTAATATATTGAACAAACACCCCTAAGTATAATTACGAAAATATCGACATGTCTAATCCAAATCATATATACATTTTATGTAAGTATCGAAACTAAAGAGAGCAGGGTCGGTTCTAAAATTTTTTGTGGCCTAATACAAAAAATAAAACTAAGGTCCTTATTAAATGTGTTCATTCTCTTTAATGGGGTATGAATGTGTTGTTGAAAATTAGTACTAATATTTCATATGAACTAATAATACATAGTAATAAATTTTTTTATCCTTAGAATTGAGATCTAGTGCGATCATGCTCCAGCCGTGAGTAAGGGTCGGCCCTGAAGTATGGTGCAACTACCAAAATAGCATAACTTAAGGATGACAAGTGAATGAATTGGGGTAGGTAGGGCTGTAAACGAGCCGAACCCTACCGAATAGTGGTGGGTTCGAGTTCGGCTCGGCCAAAGTCAAACCTTACGTTCGGCTCGGTTCGAAAGCCCTGAACCTTAAAAAATGGTATTCGAGTTCGAGGGTAAATTTGAGGTTGACATTCGGTTCGTATTCGATTCGTTTTTTCGAACCGTTCGTAAAGGTTCGGCTCGGTACTAAGGGGAAAATTTCGAATTTAATAGCAAAAACATAAGTACATAACACTTCATGACCAAAATAACAGTTCTAAGTCCAAAAATGACAAAATGGTACCAAAAACTATTCACATGTCAAAAACCTAACCCTAAACAAAAATCGAAACCTAAATCAAAAGTCAAACCTAAATCGAAACTAAAATCAAAACAAAAAATAAAAACAACATAAATTAAACAATTAAACCAAAACATAAAAACAAGCAAAAAAAAAAAAATCAAGATCTAAAAAGTCAAACCTAAATCTAAACAACAACCAAAACAAATAACAACATAAATGAAACAATTAAACAATAAAATAACAACATGCAATCCAAATCGGAACATTTCTCAAGTTTTGAAAAAAGTCAACATAAAAGTCAAACCTAAATCGAAGTTAAAATTATTACAAAAACAACATGCAATCCAAAAATTGAAACAATATTAAGTTATCAGAAGTCAAACTTAAAAGTAAAAAAGAAAACGAGATTTCACCTTCAATTAATGACCTTATTTGGGATGTAAAGGACATCACATATAAAGACAGAGAGAGAGTAATGGCAGAGGGAACTAAATTGCAAAAGTTGAGAGATTAGGTTTCCACAATTTAAACTACCGAAAAGACAGTGGGGGAGAGAGAGAGAGAGAGGCAACGAGAGAATTGCGCCTCAAAACCGCGCTAGTGTTAACCATTAACCGAGCCCAACTTCACCTTTAAATATTCGATTTACGCTGATTTCACGAATGTAGCCTCGACCGAATTATTTCAACCGACACTGTGACGAATCGAACCTCCTTGCTTCATTTAAGTTCTACGGTAGGGGTGTGTAAAATTAAATGGGTGTTCATGTGAGGATCCGCAAATAAGGTGGTGTCTACTATAATTGGGTTGTCATTATCAACGAGTAAACAAAAATATCTATTAATATTGATTTCGTAGATCTTCCAATTCGTTTAACAAACATAAAATTGGAAGGACTTCTCCATCACTCACTTTGTTTTCAAATTAAACACATAAATGCATTAACATGCCACAATGATACAAACGAGGTTGCCATCTAAATGAGGTAAGAGAAGTACAAATATGAACCTCCTCCCCCTGCATAGTCATAAACTATTTCTCTTTTGCCATTGCAAGTTTATGATGCATTGATGCTCATGTAATTCGGGAAATATTAAACAGGACTAATATAAGATTATTGAGCAAAATAAGTTAAATATGCTCAATTCAATTACATGGTTGTTCACCTTGGTTGAGTAGGAGCAGAGTTCATATCTTCCAAAGTGACAGGAGTGCACCATTGAGACATATTCCGATTCAAGAACTCCCAATCAGGCAACAACACACCCCCAATTGCAAACATTCCAAAGAAGTAAGTGCCCAACATTTTCTTGAAAGAATGAGTGCATAATCCAGTTATTAAAATGATCAAAGCCAACCATAAAAGCGAAGAGCGAAAAGCAGCATCATTTGCCATGAATTTAATGGTATGGAGATTGCAAAATGATGAAAGAGATGAGTTGTTTCAGTTGTTGAGAAGGCATACTAGTAATAGTATACATGTGAGTGATGAATGAATGAATGTAATGAGTGCTTAAATGCATTTTCATAAAGGAAGGGGGTAGTTGGACAGCTTTAAAGGCAACGTTAAGACGTTAACTGCTACAGCTATTTACCCATTTTGTAACACAGTATGTTCTGCACTTGTTAGCTAATTTAGAACATAGAGTGAATTGGTCGTGAATATCCATACAATTATACAAACCAAGATCGACTTAGCAAGATGTGTTTAGCTATGTAAACGAGCTGAACCAAATCGTTCTATTGAACTCAATGTTACACTTATATCAAGTTGAGCATGTGTTTTAAAATCGATTGAGTTTAAAATCAGGTTTCGGTTTACTCAAGACTATGGTTACCGAAGAATATATTGAATTGGGGTTTTATGTCAATAATTTTTAGAGAAAATTGGCAAAATAACACCGCTTTGACCACTTTTTTAAAATCTAGCACCCACTTTAAATCATTTGCCTAAATAGAACCTTGCCTATTGTCTAAAATACCCCATTTAAATCTAAGCACCCTTCTTTCTTTCACACTTATCCTACTGCCCCCAAAACGCTACTGGGGGAGGGCGTGGTGCCTCACGATTCGGGCATAAGGTTTCGAATTGGGGAGGGGGTGGGCATTGACGGGGAGGGAGTGTTGGGAGGCAGTGTAGTTGGGGGAGGGTTTATAAGAAAAGCATTGTGATTTTGAAATTTCCAGATATTTTAAATAATCATGTCGAAAAGTCAGCTACTATTATTTTAGGCAAAAGAGATTTAAAGTTTCAGCTATAGAAATTAAAAAACTGGGTCAAGAAGGACTTCACAATTTTCTATTTTTAATCAAACCATATCGAGCTTTTTACACACATCTGACCCATTAACGAGTCAGATGAATTAATTATTAATTTGGGCACCTTGATGAAGTTAGCTAATTGCTATATATAATAAATGTCACTTTACCCATTACGTGGGATATTGAATTTGCATGTGAACAAAACTAGGATATACTAATATAATGCTGGAATATGTATGGGTTGATTCAAAGTCTTTTAATATCAATATTGATAGGTTTTTTATTTTGTTTATCCTTGGAGGTAGATTAGATGATATTGTTAAATATTTATACTCTTTCCATCCTTAACCACATTAGCTGGCTTTAATTTCATGAATTGATTTTTCAATTTTCGAATTTAATAAGTTTTTTTTAATATGATACAATATTTTGAAACGAATATATCAAATACGAAGTATATTGTTTCACAATTTACTATTATTAACATGTTACATTTGATTAAAATAAAAAACATGTGAAATAATTAATACCATAAAAAGTTGTTAATTTGATTATTGCGCCAATTTATTTCGCTTGATGTTTTCGCTCTTCTTGGTCACAAACCTCAATTCATCCATTACTTTGGGCCCTTATCAGATTTAATATAAAGTTTATATAATTGGATTTGTCCTTAAAAATATTTTTATAATATTATTTTATAAATAGCTTCAAAATGAATTAATTAATGATTAAAGATTGATAAAAAATGAAAAGAACAATCAAAATAAATTGAATTAAAGAGGTATTAGATGAGCAGAAACATGATTATTCAGTCATTATTGTAAGAGGAGGTCAGAAGGTCAACGAACCATATTTCTGCACATTTAAGTATTGAACTTGAGGTGAGCAATGATGCTTCATTAGGTACAAATACAATGTCATCTAATATACTCCGTAGTACACATCATTTAATGTATCATTTTATCATTTCAAATAACTTCAAATATGACAATTCATTCGACTAACTTCGAACCCCTCAAACCGTTTAAAACTAAATATATATATATATTTTTTTAAAAGCTCTTATTCCTCATAGTAACTCCATATTTGTGTGATAATATTGAATGATCTAGGAATTCTTGGATTCAATTCTCATTATAGGGATGGTGGGTGAGTTAAAAAAACGACATGTTTAAGATCTAATTCCAAGTCAAATGATAGAATTTAGGCATTTTGGTTGATACATTCTTGAACTATCGCGTAATTTTATATGTGATCCTTGAATTTATTCATCTTATCTAATTTATACTATTCTTTTTCTCTTGTCTAGTGTGACACCCTAGACCTAATTTTCCTATAAAATACATAGTAAAATGCCTATATTACCCCTAAAACACACAATGAAATGCCTATATTATCCCTACATTATTCCACAAGAAATAAAATGTTAAATGACTATATTACCCCTATATTAAAATGACTATTTTATCCCTAATAGTACTCTAGTATAGGGCCTAAAGTATAAGGACACATTTTAATATTTTACATAATTAAAATAAACACTCATCCCTTACCCTACCCCTCCCGTACCCTCACCCCACTGCCCCCATCACAAATAAGAGACCACCACCGTCCCTACTCACTACGCCGGGGGCTGGCATCACTACCACATTCCCCACCCCACCCCTTACCCCCACCTCACGCCCCCCCACCACCTCCCACCCACCTGCTCCCCCACCACCGCCGCACTTACCCCTTAACATTTCAAACTCACGAGAGCATACAAATTACAAGAAAGTTTTGTTCTTTCTTTTTCTGGAATATGGAAAAGAAAATGAGGGAGAAAGAATCATACAAACAAACCAACATACATGATTTGAAGAGACATAAAATATGTGTACCGCTCTTTCTAGAATAAAAATAGCAGAGTAGCTGTTAATATTGTAACGAAGACCACGAGCATCCAAAGCAAGTAATGCCTCTAAGATTGTCCACACCAACGAACAAGTCCCTCCGGAGGTTTTAGAACCCCCTTTTAAAATATTGAACCATGACGAGGTCATAAAAAATTCAATGGAATTTCCCACCTACTTGCTTGACCAAAAGAGATAGAGAAGAGAGAGAGTTTTTTGCTTTTCACAAAAGTGACAATCAAAAAGTGAATGAACAATTTTCTTCATGAAAAAGTGACATATTTATAGGGTTCAAAATCCCTACTTTGAAGCTTTCTTTAGTGTTGTTTAGCAAAAAAATGTTCCACCTCATTTCTATATGTTTTAGTCGACCAAAAGTGGATGGAAAGCGTTCTAATCTCTTCTCACTTCTACCTAAAATAAAGGCACGTTATGGTCAAAAAGGAATATTCTAACATTATCTTTTGAGGAAGATTCCCCAAACTCCTATCTCCTACTCAAGTTGCTCATCAAACGTCGTGGAAGGTTCTGTAATTTTTCACTCTTATTCCTAAAATAGCGCACATAAAAAGTTAAGTAGAATATTCAAATAATGATTCTCGCAAAAGAAAATTCCGAAGCTCCTTATTCTAATAATAGCCTTCAAACATGGGCATAATTCCATAATTTGAATTTTTTTCCTAATGTTTCTTATTATTCCATTTTAAACTCGAAGTTATAATCTAAATTCATGACTACTTTTGTAAGGTGACTTATTATGTTTTTGTATAATCCGTAGTATTTTCGATTCAGATTCGATTAGTTTAGAACTATTAGATACGATTAAAATCCAATAGAACATTTTTTGAAATATTTATTTATCGATTTGGTAATTCATTAACCCTATATAATATATTATTCTAAGTTATAAATTATTGCTATCTTTGAATTTGTTCCAAACCCTTGAGTTTGTTTTAAACTTTTCATGTTCTCATACTTAGATAGTAAGTCCCTATACTATTAATATTATTTATTTATAACTCAACTTAATACTAAAATGATACTAACACAATTGAAAATGGTTTCAAGAAAAAAAAAATCAAGTTTTAATTATTTTATAAAATAAAAGGGCATGTTTATCACATTTTTGTGAATAGTGTGCTAAACGGATACATGTTTAATTCGAACGGTATCATGCTTATCACATTTTTTTGGATAGTGTGCTAAACGGGTACATGTTTAATTCAACGGTACCATGTTTGTCACAATGTCAATAATAGTGAATTAAACGGGTACATGTTTAATCCAAAAGGTACCAGTTTTATTACAATTTTGAGAATAGTATTAAATGGCATGTTTAACCCAAACGGTAATCAAGTTATTTTATAAAATAATAAAATTAATTTTTTTCTTCTTAAAACCACTTGCATTAAATTTTAAGGCTTTTAGACTTATAATTACAACTTAGAATAATATATTAAATTTAACACTAAACTACTTTTACTTTTACTTAGAATAATATATTAAATTTAATAATAAATAACTTTTACTTTTTAAAGAATAATATATTAATACATCTCATGCTTGAATCCATATATAGTAAAGAATATTTAGCATCAAACATCTTTTTATAATATAATTAAAAGATTTCACATACTATCTTATTACTTTATAACATTATGATGAATATTTCTCTTTTGATAATATATTATTTATAATAAATAATTTTTAAGCATGAAACGATATATTAATGAACGTTACGCTTGTATCCATAATATTCAATACTAAATAACTTGCATTTATTTAAATAGAATATTTTCAATTATTTTTTGAAATAATTTTTAATTGCTATTAGATTTATAATATGTAATATATTAATGCATCTTGTACTTGTCAATATCTTGCAAAGAATATTAAACAACTTTTTAATATAATTAAAAGATAATTTGTCACAATATTGAATAATATATTATGTAACACTAAACGATTTTTATTATTTAAGGAATAATATATCAATGCATTTTGTGCTTTTATTTATATATTATCTATGTTCTCGAAATAATGCGGATGTCTTACTCACTGCTATCTTATCTAGCGAAAACGAGGCAGTTACTGACAGAAGCGCATATTTACTTGCTTTTATTTATATATTATCTATGTTCCGAAAATAATGTGGATGTCTTATCACCAAGTTATCTTATCTAGCTAAAAACGGTACATTGATTACAAAGATATTAGGACTACTTACCAAGTAACGATCATACGATTGTATCTCAGTTCTATAACATGCACTCATCAGATTGTATACAACCCAACAACAAAAGCAATAAAATCTATTCTCCTCCTATTCTCTTATTCACTCAATTTTACTTCTGTTCCTAGTTATATTTTATAATATGTTATCGCATGATCAAGTTCTAATTGTACTTTTTATTTCAACTTCAATCTTTATTTTACCGAAGACTTTTTGTCGGCATATTATATTCCACCTTCAATCATGCATATAGTATTATTGATATGCTATTACCACTTGTCAAGTTTAGACATTGTATATCAGAAGTTGTTTATTCATTGGTTATACAAACTTAAGCATAATTATTTATAAATTAATTGAAGTATTACATGATGAATTTGATAATATAAAATATATAAAATTTTATTATAGTTATATCTAATATCAATTCGATGGTAAGACATACCTTTATACAAATATCTAAATCTTGAGATTTATCGGTAACTAACGTGATATTTAGAGCGTAGTCCTCAAGATTCTGGGCTGTGAAAATATTTATTTTCCAGTGTTTATACTCACAATCAAACTAGAAGACTTCAGCCAAATGTTTTTAACACTTTGGTCTGAAGCAGCTACGGGTTCTAGTGGTATTAGTGTTCCAGGGAACGCTTTCTTGTCTTCTTTGACCACTTGCTCTTGGAATTGCTATTTGGCTTTTTTGTCATAGTCTTAGCAAACTCTCTCATTTGAGGGATGTTAGTAAGTATAAAACGCTTCCTCGCCATTTCCAACTCTTCTTTGGTGTTTGCTTTGACTCTTTGCTTTCTTGATTTAATTTGGCGGTACGGGCAACTTCATAGTCAAGATACGCTTGCTCAATTATATTTTTTAATTCTCCAACTAAATGTATGGTTTTATGTTATAGTATCATAATGGCTAACCTTGCAAACTTGGAGTTTGTATGACATTTCTCGAAAGAATTATATGCCGCTGGGTGCTGATGCCAGATTCATTTATGCACATTGTTTCGAGATACTTTTAAACATGAGAATAAAACTTCTCGATCAATGCAAGGCAAAGATAATGATCTTTCCTTTCGTTGCTATCTTTCACGGCGATTGAAAATGAATATCTTATCAGAAAAAGATCTCTCGAATTTTGGAAAAATCCGAAAGAAAGATATGAATTCACCTAAAGATCGTTATTCTCCCAAAAGCTCGCGACACCGGACGATTTGAGGCTTCAAAGATTTTAAAAAGTATCGCGAGTATAATTATGCACTTTTCAAGATTGTCTGCCAGCTTGAAGTTATGTGAGAGAATATCACCGACAAAGATACGCTATTAAAATATTCTCTACTTTTTCACGCTACTAATGCTGGCTTCCTACAACAAAGAATATCATGAAAAGGGATTTAAAGATATTCTCAACTAATTAGTTGGCTGCTACCGACCGAGCAAACTAATGGCTCTTGATGAAAAAATCATGAGTCCCGTCTAACTGATCCAACCCATTCCTAAAGCGACGCTGAAGCAATTTAAGACAAGGAAAAAATTCTGTGGATGGCTTTTTCTCTTGTCCATCATACCACGGACATCCATCCTATCGGTCATGGACATAGGAAGTGGAACACAATACGAGAAAAATGGTAGAGCAAATGATAAATCGCTGAGAACCTATGTTACCATTGCGGTGGAAGACCATTGGTCACATACTTATCGCACTTCAAAGCATCTTGTTGATATTTATCGTGAATTTAAAAGAAAGGAAAAAGGTGGAAACAAACTTTGCATTAGAAATGGGTGAAATTAACCATGGTCAATTTGATTCCACCTAATTCTGGATCTGGCAATACTTCCCGCTGCTAACACGGAAAGAAAAGTGGACGATGATGAAGCCATCTAGAACTATTTGCATTTATATTATTTCTTTTGAATACGCCTACTGATTATGGCATTTTTTAGTTTGGCAACTTTTAGTGATGTTTTATTTTAGTTATCGTTGATGTGTTGTTATTTCTGGCATATTGATTTATCAATTATGCTTAACAACCCAGAGTCATAAATTATCTTAATTTTAAATATTACTCTCATTTTATAATACAGTATAATGAATTGGCCACCGACAATACGGTTTAATAAAGGAGAAATATGTCTTGGTGTATAGTACTACAACTTACCTTCCGAAAGATAAGAAATACTTTTCTTATTTGATAACGTTAAGCAAGTGTGATTGCAATATCGTGTAGTGCAAAAATTGATCAAGACTTTGGAAGAGCTAAGATATTTTTTCCCTGAGGAACACAATTTCATATTAAAGATGTTGTATTCCTATAAATCTTAAAGAAACTTAATCGCTTAAAGACATTATTAACATTTCAAATGGCTATCACATTGAGACGATAAGTGAAGTGAGAAATGAATTTCTCAATATTACTTGTTTACAATATCCGGTAAAATATCTGGTTAGATCACATTGTCATGTGGGTCAGACTACACACATATTTGTAGTATAGAACACATGTTCTATCAACCAAAAAGTTTGAGAATCATGATGAGTTTATTGGTTTGGCATGACCTGTTACAGGCCATCCTGCATCAATACATGCAAAAATAATTGAAAACTCTCTCGACACCTATTATTGGAAGAGTCACAAATTCCTCCAATCGAAAGAATTTGAAACGGGCAGCTTTCATGTTCTCAAGATAAACCTCCACAAGTGCCTTCATTTACCAAAGGTTGGAAATAAATCTCCAAAATATTTCGACCACACGAGGTGATATTATATGGGGCCAATATATCCTATGTGAAACATTTAGGTATTTCTGCTAGTCCTTATCGGAATACATCAACAAGATGGTCATATGTATCCCTTATTGTCTACTCACAGAATCATGCTTATGTAGACTAGTTACTCAAACTATTGATTAAGAGCACATTTCCAAGGATTATCCAATCAAGGTACAGGCGAGATAATGTCTCGTGAGTTTACCTCCCAAAGTTTTAATGACTATTGCTTTGTCGGTGGAATTGATTGCTGAATGATCCAGAACATGTTCACACAAAATGGTCTTGTCAATCATTTATTAAATGTCTTTAATTGATCATGACCATTACCTCATGAGAACAAACCCTAGTTACTTGTCAGCACGTTATACCGCATAATGCATAAAGACTTGGTTCGCATCGTGCCAACAAGTTATTATCATATAACATCCCCTTTTACAATTGGTTTCTGGTCGTGAACCTAATATTTCCCATCTAAGAATATTTGATGCGCGGGCATATGTCCATATTACCTACCACAACGCATTTTCTAAGACGGGTCCTAAAAGGAGGTTGGGAGGTTGGTTTTGAGTCTCCATCCATATAAAGTATTTTGGAACCTCAGACGGGAGACTTATTTATCGCTTTGATTTTTTAATTGTCACTGACGAATCACACTTCCCAAGTCATTAGGGGAGAGAATAAGTACCGAGAAATATTAGTTGGAATGTGAGTCGAGCTCACTTCGCCATTCAGAATCGAAAAACGAGCATCGCGGAAATACATTGAATTATCATTATCTTATCTTCGATCTTCGCATAAAAACAATGTGAACTAGAAGTTCAAAGATAATTCATTTACAAGGAATATTGTTATTCTTTAACAATATGTTATTTGATACAAAATTTAATTTTACAATATATAAATTATAATAGGGTGGGTTAATGGCACATTCGACGTACGGTTTCAAAACGTGCCACCATTCGATCACACATGCCTTTCAGTCGACCCATCTCGATCACACATTCACTGGATCATCTCGGTTGTGTCGGATGTGCGTGTTTGATTCTTTTAGACAAATGATAGGGCTCAACATCATTTTTGAGATAACTTTTCAATTTCAATAAAATTTCGGGCAAATATTAATGTCATCCAAATATTAATCTCAACCGAAGATTTTATTAAAATTAATCTCATCAAAATAGTTGCCTCGAATTTTAATAAACCGAAAATTATCCAAAAATGAGCGTTGACACTTCTCACCCCATTAATTTGTCGCGCTAGTCAAACATAACATCCATTTTAATGAATGACCGTTGGGGACATTTTTTCAAACATGCGCTGATCGAATGAAATATTTTGAAACACGCGCGATCGAATTCAGCGAACGCTTAAAACTCAGATGATCGAATCCTGCCATTTGCCTATTATTATAATATTTTGATAAGTATTGAATCAATTAACTACTTGAACAATAATAATACAGAAGTTAATAGAAGTCTAACATGCCATAATTGTTGATGGCATACACTTCCATATTTAATTTTTGTTAATACCACTCAAACCTGTGACAGAGCTCAAGATTTCTTACATTTCGGACGCCCTACTGATTCTTTAAGAGTTTGCACAAACTCAAAATTGCTTATTGCTACTGATCCGTTCTACCTTGCCTGCTAGACACTTGCGGTATTGAACCAACTCGACTACTTAAATTCATTTTACTCTGATGATCAAGCTTGTCCAACTCATTGGTTTTAGTCTATTATCATAACAATTTTTCCATCAGACTCCAATTTACTAAACCCACATGCCACAACGTTAAGTCCTTAACCTTTTCAAGAATTTAAGCCCAAATATTTTTTTTCTTGATTTTGTTTTACAAAAATTACACAAAATTGATTTTTTTCATAATAATGAGGTAATGTATTTTTATGTATTGTATTAGTTACTTACTTCATATTGGTATAAATTATTAAATTTACTAATATTTATAGTTTTATTTTCATAAAAGTATTTGTGTTTCAAAACATTTTCAGTAAATATTAAAATAATATATATTTCTAAAATATGAAAATGTAGTACATATTGTCAAGTTTTATATTTTATGAATACTAACAATAATGCATCGATTTGTTTAATTATGAGAAGGATGAATTATTGTGTTGTCCAATAATGTTTGAAATGAAAAAAATCTCAAAGCTTGTTTTATCCATAATCTATTGAATGAAACTGAGTTTTTATATTTAAAAGGTTACTTATTTTTTTATTATTATTTGAAAAAATATTATTAACATTTAATAAAAAAGACCTTATTTTAAATCTAAACACATGACCAAGTTATTTACATGACGCCGTGACTGCACTAAGCTAAGAATGACAAATTAACCTAAAGCTACCAAATCTCTTATCATATATCCAACCCAATTCAAAACTTTATTGCACATGGCTTCTAGATAGTGGCATCTATTCGTGATTCATCCAAAGTTTCTAGTTTGGGCTGACATCCATTCAGCGCCGCAACCAAGTTATGCGCTCTTTTGTGGCTCGAAGTCTCTGTGGGAGCATAATAATTCTCTCATAAATCAGTGACTTTCAGATTGCAAATCATATCATCTTTGGGCTCGAGTTTGTTACATAATAATTCCTTCTATAAATTATAAGATTTCAGATTCGAAATAATATCATCAAGCAAGATAAAAAAAATCAAAAACTCTATTCCTTCCTACCTTCAGTTTAATTTTTTGTTGGCGTATTAATTGGGAAATTGATCCAGATTAATATTCGACATATATGAATAGTCAAAACTTTGAAAAACAAAGTCGTTTTGCTTTTTTAAGCCGTGGAAGTTAAGAACTGCTTAACTGATTTTTTCATGCCCAAAATGTATAGGGGCGCCTGATCTCTGCTATATAGGCCAATTATGTATCGCATTATCAAATGCATAGTTAATATAACTTTTCATCAAATAAAATGAGTAAAAACATAAAACGGAACGTGATTATTAAATAAGTTTAAAGTAGTAAAAATTATTAAATTAAATTTAAACAAGTACTAGTACTTATAACTGTATAAGTAAACGAAAGAGCGTGATGTAGAAGCTTTCATCGGATTATGATTCTGGCATTAATCACATCAACGCTATCAGACAAGGTCATAGATTGGTTGATCTAAAAGGTGTTAAATCAACTACTAACCCTATATGCATACTTTGCTTGTTTGAGGATATTTATCTTTCTCTGTCAGTACCGTACATCTAGACAGTTTTGTAAATTGTAAACTAAAAAAAATTATGTATCTCTCGATTCTCTTATGTTCAATGTTTAACTTAAATTATTTACAAAATAATCTAAACCAGAAATATGAAACTTTGTCTACAAATAATTTAAGATAAAATGTTTAATATCGATTTTTATTTTGATATTTAGCAACGATATTATTTTAATTTACGCAGAAAGATACAAATACGGCACTCTTTCGCTAACTATTGGCGCTGGTAACAACGCTTACTAATACCCATTCGCCCCAATTTAAACGATCATCTAAAGAAAAAATTTAGTTGATCAAGCCCATTTAATTAAACGAAACTTTTCAGATTGAAGTTTCAGATTGCCTCTTAATATTCTTTTTCTATCGCATTGACATCATTTATCTCCTAAAATTGTACAATCAACGATTTTCTTCCAAACGATCAAATAAATCGGCATCTTATGAAAGATACAATCAGAGAACTATAAACTATCCGAGACACCTAACCAAAGACTTCTACGGCGCTGAGATTGACGCCACTGCGCTGTGTCTATATTTAAATCAACTTTCTTGACAAATTGAAGTGTGTTGCACAATATAGATATGCTTGGTAATAAAATCCATAAATCAGATCGAAATCACAAAATATAAAATATTCTTCGAGGGGATTCAATTCGAACTCAAGCCTTGTATACGTACCAAGAGAATTTGCATAATACATACATAACTTCACAACGCAAGAACTATAATATATATTCAAGCTAAGATGATGGAAAACGTAACGTACTAGTTCATTTATTGTATATTAAATGACTCAAAATGAATGAAATAAGTTCTATAGATTAAAACATAAAATATTAATGAGTTCAATTGACGTCTATGTATCACTTGCCTATACAATGTATATAAATTATGGCATACATCCAAATTTGATCATAAAGGACAACCTACAGAAACACTAATCGCCTGTCTACGCGTTTGCATCATGGGAAGTTGATGAACTAACGGTACAGAAACAATGCTCCCTTAAAATTTTAAATGCATTTTTTACTATTATTAAAGAAAATTTTATTATTTTTTATTTAAAAACTGTTGTTCATCCTTATTAAATTTAATATATTTTTTTTCATTTAAATAATATATTAGTTCATTATTTTCTTTATATAAAATTCCTAATTTCGATGGACATGCACACGATCTAACATAAACTGCTAAAGAGGGCTTATCTTAAAATTGGTTTTGACTTGCAATTCAATCAATTAATTTTGACCAAAATTATGTAGTTGTTTGTTTACATTTCACAAACCATCATGAATATGAAGACAAAAGTATGTTACTTCCTACACCCAAATTAGTTGGTGCAACTATGGAAGCCTTCTTTCGCTATTAGGTAAGAATTAATGTATGTGTGCCTTTGAGCTTAATTAATTATGTTGACTCCGTCAATGTATGTAGACCATATAGACTTCTTGTATACACAATAACTCTACTCCAGTCTAGTAGAAACGACATTAGTTTCTAATATATTTTGTAATTCAATAACAACTATATATGATGAAGAAAGATGCAAATTGAAGTCATTTACATAATTAAAGAACTTATATTAAAACTTAAGTTATAAGGATTAGTACTCTGATGTGTGGATTTTTTGGTCCCTCGTGATACGGGACCCTTCACTTTTTCCTTTCAAATAAGATATCTTCAGCGAGTAAACTTCGGAGGCGAGCGAGGCTCTTCGGAGACACGGCCCTCGCTCACCGATATTCTCCCTTCTCGAGGTCCATGCTGACTCGCTCGAAAAAGTGGCGAGGCAAGTTTGGTCCTGGGATGTTCGTGCCCCCAAGGGCACTCCGTGCTCTGGTACTAACTCGGCCCTCTGGCTCTTCCGTCATTCTCACAAACCAATGGTGCATCGAAAGCATCCGAGCAATCGAGTCTGGTACCTGCACTAATTAATCAAGTCGATCGTAGTCACTACGATGATAAACTCAATATTTATCAAAAGAGTGAATAATTCAAATAGGTTTGTGATTACCTTACACACAAGAAATTGGGTATTTATAAGTGAGAATCTCAAAAGTCGCCTTCGGCATTTATGTCATTATTCCTTCACTTAGTTGTCTTTATCCATCCCTAAAGCCCCTTTGCTCCAAAAAAAGCTTAATTGGATCTTCTTAAATGCCATCGGGGATCATTCTCGAAAGGCCCACCGCTTAACACTACTAATTTATATCAATTGCCCCTTTAATGCTATGATATACTAAGAAAACGGTGGGGAATATTTTGTATTAAATAAGCCATTGAACACACCGCTCCATCATCAGGGCTACCTAATCCCAAATGACGCCTTACCACCTATCCCCCATAAAAGGTAAAAATTTCTTTGGTACTTATTTATCACTTCTTTCCTCCTCTCCGGCCTTTCTTTCCTCCCGATTTTCTTTCCCTTTCGGACGAATGCTAATTCCATTTCTCTCTACTTCCTTCCAAAGAGATTTTGATTCCATGGTGTGAAGCCATCTCTAGCTGGAGGATGTCGTTGTGAACACTAATCGCACACCTCGAACGGTGCACGACTGCTGACTCGTGGCCTCTCAGCTGAGTCACTATCTTAGATCCATTTAAATCCCCTTTTTCCCCCACATCCAAAGCCCGTGGTTCATTTTTCATCTAAACAAGTCCTTATTTATCAGGATCGACGACATGATAACGAACGCAGGCCTAAACGCCAAGAAAACTCTACCGAAATAAATCAGTGAACCCAAGAAAGCCTTGCCTTGAAAGTTTGAGATCAAGGTCAAGCCTAAAAGGATGTTCCATGTACATTTTAAGGGCCGAAAGGAAGCAAGAGGAGGTCATAGTCGAGCCCGTAAGTTAAGGACTCTCAAACCTTGTGGGGACTCCATAGTGAAGACGGTTGGTTGCCATCCTCAAAGGTCACCTCCGCCACCTCCGCAACTATCATATCCATAATGGATAAGGCTGATTTAGGGTCTTCTACAACGACCTCCGACCTTCTCAAGACGGTTACACCTCTCAGTTTTGGAGAGTTTTTTAACCATGGACCTCGACTCCCAGCTAAAGCTCACACCAATCTCGACTACGATCGGTCGCGCTCTAGCCAAACGGGACCTTTCGCGCGGGCAATCATGATTGCTTTTCACGTGATATCTCGCGGTGGCAACTCCTAACTCAACCTTTTCGCCGAGATATTCAACGCCCTCCACTAAAGGGCTGTATCATACTTCCAAATTCGCTTCTGGTGGGCGAATATACAGACTCTCGAGAATCCCGGTAAAGTCAATCCCAACCGGTGGCACAAGTATCGTCTCGACTCATGATGCCTTTCCCTGGATGAGGTCCCCTAGCCAATTCTTCAAAGTGGGACTACACCGCCTCGAACTCCCGAGGCGTCCGAGAAGACTACGGCCAATTAAATAAATTATTGAAGGATTCCTGCTTCCTTTTCCTCTCAAGACATTCTCACCTCGACGTGATCTATGGGCTATGTCAAGGAGAAGACAAATTCAGCGGATTTCTGTAGGCATCGGCTGCCGCCATGATTTTTATCTTATTTTCTTTACCATTATTTTACTTGGCTTCTCGCTTATCACCGCCTCTTTGCTTTCAAAGACAACTCCGACATTGAAGAAAATTCCCTTAGCCCTAGTCACCAAAATACATCACAACTAAATTTCCGGGTCAAAAGAAAGTTCGGCTGCCCCTAAGAAAGCCCGCATGAGCCTCGCCTCTAAGGTTATCCTCCGACTTCAGGGACCCCGGCCTTATCCCAAGAAAGTCGAGTCCGGGTTCCTTTCTAAGATCCTCCAACGGACGAGCCTTAGATTTTCCCGCTATTCCACTGAGCCGCTTACCGACGAGAGCCTTCGATTCCAAAGAGGTGGTCACATCCCCCCTCGGCTCGAGCCGTTGGCCGACACCAGTGGAGGCTACAAAAGGACCACCCCATTTTTGTAAACACCTCTTTGCGTTCTTCCTTCAAGGGTCTGTGCAACCGACAACCTGACATCTCGGTCACCTCCTTCACCAGCATGTTCAAAATCAGATTCTAAGACCCGAGGTCCCTGCGCTACGGGTGTTCACTTCTACTCGCCTTCATGACCACTCCGCCCATTATCAACAAGGATAAACTTGTCATGCCCTTTCTTATTTTATTTTCAAATTCCTTGCATTTACTCCAGTGTGTTATGCTATGTTCTTGAAGTTGCAAAAATCCACTGCCGATGCCGAGGAGCTTAAGCGTGAAAAGTCTTCCTTTGGGAATTTACTAAAAGCAAACAAGGAAGAAAAGGATTCATCGCCGGCAGGAATGTAGGCTAGCTGGGAAAGACATGGGCTTCGCGACTTCGCTACCCGGGCGGAAACCGCGCCGACGGGATTTTCTCCTCATCCTCGAGGCTTCAAAGGCCGACTTGGGGAATAAGACTTCCCTTCCGTGAGAGGTCCTCGAAAAAGGAGGCATTGCCCCGAATCGTCTCGAGGCCGAGAAGTCCGTGGTTGTTGTGAAGGGAGACTTTCAAGGGAAAGCCATGGTATCGCATACCGCTAAAGGATAACACCCGCTACCCTTGTCGCAGAGTTCCGTCAGGCCGCCAGACTTCGGGTATGAGCACTATTTCAAGAAATATATCACGCTTCGAACGATGATGCAGCTTTTGCGCACCTTCCTGATGAAGAGGATGAAGAGGACGAGGACGATGTAAGACGCTGGGCAGCCCAACAAGTAGGCGTAGATGATAACTACTTTTGTAATTTCCTTTTAGTCCTCGACCCAGAGCGCAGTGCCATTATTTTCACAAACTTTTGCTCGAGCAGGAACACTTTGTCGCCATTTTTTTGTTTTAATTAACTTTTTTCTTATCTTTCTTTTTTTCATTATTATTTATTTATACTTCTTTCTTTGCATGCTTCCATAAATCTACGTGCCCCCTCTTTTCGCGAATTTATTCTTTCTATTCTTTTAGTAAGTTTTCACAAAATCCGGCAACTATTTCGGTATTATTACCTTCGAAAGTCTCGCCTTCGAGGTATTATCATTAATGTTTTCGGTGTTTGCTGGTGCTTTCTACGCCCGACGAGTATGATTGACAACCCCGCTTTCATATGTTCGCTTATTTCCTCATTCTATGATATTTTAGTTGTAACATTTTTAATGTTGGGATTATCGAATGCCTACATTCGAGGGAATACATTAAAATCGCTTTATCTCATCGCCCGAAGTTTAGCTTTGAAAGGACTTCGGCTACTTTTAACTGCCTCATACTTTTACCTCAGTCATTTTTGTTCGGGGCTTACCCAAGAGTCTGAAAGACGGACAAGATGATCAAGTTAACAACTTTCAGGGCCTTTACTTCGAGCTGCTGAACCAACTGCTATCGACATCATGGATGATAACAGTGAGGACGAGGAAAGCATGACGGATGAAGAGGTGATCGAGAATTACAAATTTATACACCAAAATGGACGAAGAAATAAATTCAGCATCGAAATGAAAACCAAGAAAATTAGGCCGACTGTTCAAGAGATTCATTACTCGAGAGCTTAAGTTAATGCACTAAACAAGGATTAAAAATGATGAATCTGCCACGTATATTTTGGAGATTCTGAAGTTGGCAAGTTGCCGCGAGCAGATAAGAATCAAGTCTAAAAAGGAAACTATTCCGTGACCGAAAGAAGCTACAATTTGTCCAGAAGGTTTGTCCATTCGGCCCAATAATAGGAGAGCAAACTGCTTGTCACCAACGGTGAGAGCTGCTATTGTACTGCCATTATTGTGAAAGAAAGTCATATTTCCCCTTATTTGTACAAGCTATACGGACGAAAGTATTAATCCCGCAAAACCAATGGGTCAAGCGAATATCATAGTCGTTTCGCTTACACTCTACTGAAATCGGCCACCGAATCTAGTTGGTACTTTCGACAGCCGGTTGTTCAAGACTCATAACAGGTAAAAGGCTTATCTCTTACCTTTATATTCTCACTTAAAGGCATCATGTTACTTTTGACGATTTTGAGGCAAAGAAAAATTGGTTTCGCAAACGGAGCTTGAATGTTAGCCGGCTTAACACAATTAACGGATGTTCTATTCTTCGGGCGGTTAATAGCAAATCTCATCAAGATAAGCCAATTATGCTGATGATGGTATTTAAATTGTACTTTAAAGAAGGAGGAAGCGCATACCAATGACTCCCCGGAGCTCCAAACAAGCTATTTGGGCTGGAAAGTAATGTCAATTATGGCACAAAAGTTAGGTCATACTACTATAAGAATATACATCAACTTGTCTCAAAGTTAGTTATTTGAGGAATACCAACCTTCGATGTCAAAAGATCCAAGTATGGAGAGTGCCAGTCAAGAATGCATTCAATAGCTTTTGTCACTCGTGTTTACAATAAAGGGTCACAACTCGTGGTACTCGAAAGGATGCACATGGATCCGATGGGCCTATACAAGTTGAAAGTATAGGTGGCGTTAAGTATATAGTTTATGTACGTGTTGATGATTTCACTAGATACGGGCCGAGTCTCTGTAGAAAATTTGACACATCTGAGGCGGTTACAGTTCCCATCCTTCAAGTCCAAACGAAAAGGAGCAACCTGCTGCGCCGAATCAAGTAACCACGGAAGGAGTTTGACATTTCAAAATTTGCCGATTGCTTACGAAGGAATTACCCACACCTCCGCCCCCTGCTACAGCCTCAACAAAACGGTAAGGTTGGCTGAAGGCAGTTAATCGAACTATTCAAGATGGCACGTGTCATTTATTCATGCTAAAAACATCCCTCTAATGTTTCGGGGTCACGCTTATCAACATCGTCATTATATCCATAATTGCATCACTTTTTCGACCAAATTTACAAACAACACAAATTATGAACACTTAGGGAAGAAAGCCAAATATTCAATATTTCTCATGTATTCGTAGTTTGTGCTATATTCTCACGACCGTGAATCAAGGCGTAAATTGGCGTCAAGAGTGACGGCATGCACATTCTCGGGATACTCCGCGACATAGCAGGCTCTCTACGCAGGTTTAACAAAAGGTCCTTGGGAAGTGGGTCAGCCGCCGAGTCTATAAACGTGAAGACTCGACTCCGTGAGTCAAATGAAACGAAGAACATACGCATAACGACAATATGTCAATAATAGCCGGGTCATATGACAAGGAACATACATCAAATGTTGATTTATTACATGTAATCGATAGCTTGGACTATACCAACCAACAATAATCCGTAAGAATCCACCCAATCGACAACATTATCGGGGAGATTAATCAAGCGTGTTGCTAAACAAGAAGAAAGGAATCAGCTGACTACGTAAAAATGCTTGGCCTGCTGATAAAGTCGCTTCCACATCTGGAGCCTCAAAGAATGTCGATGAAGCTCTCAAAGACGCAGCACCGATAAATGTTATGCACGACGAATCGCTCCAGCTTCAAAGAAATGACGCGCTGAACCAAGGCCCGCACCTGTGATCATAATGTCGCCGGGAACCAAGTAGAGCATTCAAGAACGTTCGACAGCAAAGCGAGTTGTTGCAGAAGTTTGCGCTGGGGCAAACTGCTACGATACTTACAAAGCGGGAAGGTGTGTGACTTCGGTGAAACTTTTCTTCAAGGTTGTGTCAGCGCCATACTCTTCTTCTCACCAGTACGCGAATGAAGTTTAAATTATACCAAATGGATTTAAAAGTACATTGAACGGTAAAGGGTTGAAGAATAAGAAGTATACAGTAGAGCAAATTAAAAGAGTCATTACGACAGCTTGTCCCCAAATATACGCACTAACCAAGAAGCTTTATACGGTTCTGCCAGTTCTGAGCGTGGCAGTACCTATATAATCACAAATTATCAATGTTGATATACTGCGGAAGAACCGACAAGACTCTCTTTATTGCCACGAATCTAAATTGATTTGGTAATAAGAAATCTATGTCATTTACATAATATCTGGGTCGATGTTTGCGGGTCAGCGAGGTATTATTTTCCCAGTATTTCAACTCGGGCGCATGGTGGACAACATTTTTTATCTCGCCTAAGTACGCCAGTTAACTTAGTGAAGAAATTGGACTCGAAATACCAAGTCAAGAGAACACTGGCCGCAACTCATGAAAAAGCCACAAAGACAGACATAGCTTTCCGTGAAAGCGGCACTGATGGATCGCCCAACTCCTCGGGACGATCGGATATTTGACGGGTTATTCCGCCTAAATTGCTAGAAAATTTGTGTCAAGTGCACGCTTCACAGCTTAAGCTGGTAAGACATCCAGGCAGCCAGCACCTCAGCCCCGATGACGCTCCTATCCATGCGCCGTTAGTTGTGTTCCTCCGGCGCTTTGGTTATGCTTTCAGACAACAGGGAGACAGTCTGAATGGAGAACTTGGTGCGGAGTATTTTCTTTTGGCTATGTGTTTTTGGTTATCTAGCCGCGAAATTTTAACGGCTTTATCTTTTATGCTTTATATGGCATCCGCTTGTTATCCGCCTTTAACCGTTGTAATCGACATTTTAGGTCAGATTCCATCTCAGGTTTATTCCATCTATCTTTAATCACAGACTGACAAAGTCAATTAATTTTTACATCAATTTTAATGTTTATTCAATTAAAATATAACATCACAAAGACGACATACGAATATTAATAAATAATATTACTTTTATTTATGCCACAATTATGTCACACACAAAAGGATTTAGATTTGTTAACGGCAGCACTTGTAAGGACAACAATTACGCCATATGTTTGCCAAATAACGCGACGCTATGCCGCATAATATTTACCCTGAAAAATGTTTAGGCAAAGTTAAATTTTGAGGTACACATTTAGTAAATAACGTGGCAATAACGCCGTACTATTTTGGCCGGAAACCATTACGCCTGCACAACGCCACTATCTTCGACAAGAATTTGACCCGGAAAATTTCTATGGTCTTCGACATCAGGTCTTGAACATCGCTGCGACAGCTTATGACGTTTTGATCATGTCACAAAGGCCTTTTCTAGAAGTGATTTCTCTTAGATATGCTTCGTAATTGTCTCATTAAAAGTCTTACCAAGAATAACCTAAGGGAAAAACTCAATGGGCGGAAAAAGACTACACGCATTATCATATCCCCCCACGATCATCGTATATCATATTCCCCCTCGGCCGAGATCATCGTAGAGTAAATTATTATTCAAGTAGAATATCCAAATTACGCTTACAAGCATTTGTCAACATTGCATGATTATACAATCATTTATTAGATGTAAAGATATATTAGACTGGTACTTCCAAGATTAAGTTTATGTCTTTTGGACAAAGATATTAAATTATTTCAGTAAATCTGATTTTATCAGATTAAATATTTATACTAAGTACCAAATATGATATGGATTTGTACTTACATGCTCAATTGACTTGTATAAACCTCTACAATATATTTGATTCCAAAATCGATTATAGACACATTATCTTGCAATTGAGAACTCTATGGGAGTTCTTGTGCTAACTTATTCATTTATAACTGGGTCATCGAGAACTCTTCTAGATCTTTCGTAGTATCATGATTATTCATATCATCAATAATGACAAATACATCAAATCATCAATAAAAATGTGAAATATCAATATCAACTTACTATTAATAATTCAAATATATCATACCACATAATAAGTAAACAAATAGATCATATAATCACATAAGACATAATATACATGCAAAGTTAAACATGTATGACATACTATCAATAAACTTGCATATTCATGTGATATTGAATAAAATGATAATGCAAATCAATGTCTAATAATGTGGTTCGTACTTGCAATCCATCTTCCGGAGGACTTTAAATTATTAAAATATTTCTCATACTAACTCAACCGAGTTAAGTTCTCGGGAATACAGATATGTGCTTCAGGCATCACAAATCGTTCTACATTTTCATGTATATGTGTTTGTTTTGTCTTATATTATAAGTCGCTTAAGCAAATCAAGAGGTTATCTTTTGTTGTTACTAAACATATATAATTTTTATATCCTCTATCACAAACGCAGATGCGTCACCCACAAACTTATTTAGCGCCTGTAGTAAAATATTATATGATAAATCTTAGGGTTATTTATTCTCGTGTATCCAAGACATAATGCATTAGCATCATCTCATTAGACTTAAAGTCTCTATTTCCTTACCACTTATATAATGACTTTCAAGTACTTTTTGATTGCATTTTTTCTCTTTAATAATTCATATAAATATATACATCTACTCACTTAAGGAGATAGATTTAGTTCCTCACATTAAGTCACGACATGTAGAGTTTCATTCTATGCAATATTATTATCGACAATCTTTTCTTTTCGTTCCACCATGTTCATGATAACCGAGATCTCTTATATTCATGAATTTCGTACGTGAAATGTCTTCTAGACATTTTCATTTTATTCATGATATATTATTCATCTACCTCTTCGAGGTGATCATTTTACGCACCATCTTAAATGTCATATCTTCACGGTGGGAACTATTTGATCTATTAAATGGTTCTTTAGGAACCCTTTACTCTAACTTCGAGCGTTGACACCGTATAATTCATTATTATCTCGAGGTCGAAATTTGTTTGGTAGTGAATCCTCGGGTTCATTCTCTCAATTGTTCGTGTTATCTCTGGAAATTCAAGTTCATATTTATTCATTTTGGAGCGATCATATAATATGCGATATTTCATTTCAAGGTAGTCTATTTAGTTGTATATTCTCTCCCACTCAATGTTGAAAATATTAATACATCACAATGGAAAATTAATTCATAAACCAATTTTTCCAATTTAATATTTCCAAGTATATGTATGTTTATAAATTCAATAGATATCATAAACATTCAAAAGACTCCTATCTTCTGCGTATACCGCTGACGAAGTATACGAATTTTAATTTATAATTGATGTTAAGAAAATATTCGACTTCCGACCAAACCAACTATATCGGGGAGTCGTATGATAAATTTTGGCCCGATGGAACTGTATACTACATGTAGTATAATATTTCCCAACAATCAATCAGCGAGTGCATATAATACAACATTTTCCCAAATGTCAATCAACCGAGAGTCTTCGCGTAGCTGCACTCCAAATCATTAAATTGTTCGTTGACTCTTCAACGAGCTGGCCCAACTAAATTTTATAACAAATATTTTTCGTGATCGTGAATTAATCCGGATGGTCTAACCGGTCATGCCAAATAATAAAGTTCTAATAATTTAAACTTCAGAGTTTGAAAGAATGACATTTTCTATAATTATAAATATGTATATAAGATTTGACCTAATGAGAACGGTGATAATTATTTCTCAATATAACATTTTACCATATGATGTACTCGCAATAATAAAGTATTCAATTCTTCCTTCGTTTGTTGTCTCAATGTGGTAGCCAACATGACCTACGTCTTTGAAACTCATTAGTTTTCTTTGACATGTAAGGAATAAAGTGCATCTTTAATATAAATTTGTGTCTTCAAAGGATCCGTATTGCTCTTCCTGAGCCTTTCATTAATTTTGCACTTCCTCATATTCCTCGATAACATTTTCTCATATCAACCTTAATTTTTTTCTAATCTTTTAGAACAAGATAAAAATAAAGAACAGATACTTAGGCAATTTCATTCATAAGGTACTTCTATTCAGACCTATGCTAAATTACAGTAGTAATCAACAAAATTTAATCACGAATTGAATCCGGATTCTTCAAATTATCTAAGTCTATCGTGTCACGTAAGTGATTCATACGATTTCAGATATTCTTAAAACAATGAGGGCATTGAGAAATTCTTTCTCGGAATATCTTAGTCCTTAATTTTTGGTGGTTGTCATTCTAAACCTCGATTCAACCAGTCTTCCGGACTAGTTTGTGATTATAGTAAGACGACCGGATACATAACTAAGAAACAAGACTTGGGCCATGCATTTATAATAAGTGTGCTACATCACATGACATTTTTTTGGAAATATGTCATCTCATCCGACCTCTCAAAGCACCCTTTCCAACATGGATCTATAACTTCTTTTAGTACCTTTTTAAAAGTGCAAAGACATCAATGTAATTTAGCCGGCGGAAACTACCTGTGAAATGTAGCTCGAAGAATGATCCATGGCATCCACGGATGTTGCACCACCTCTTTATAATCCAACTTGTGATCTTCATCAATATTATCCACAAGTTTTGAACTAGTCTTCTAGACTCAAAATACATGACTTTCGACAGTGAATACATTTAATGAACTCGAGGATTCAATAAACTCCGACGATAAATATAGACTAGAAAATGTGCTCCACTGATGGCGATTCAATGAATTCCGACGGTGTTAAAAAGTGTCTTACCTACATATGGTAATTCAATGAATTCCAACAACACATAAAAAAAATTGATTACCCAACACCTTTTCAGTGCTACTAGGAATGCATGGTCATGTAGCTATTCTACTTTTACACTAATATAGCATAATTAGGGGTTTTGAATAAATCATTAATACATGTAGTTATTTGTTTCGCAACTAAGGGATAAAACGAAAAAACTTTCAACGACTAATGATAATAATATATAGAGTATAAAACAAGCTCTATCGTATTGATCGTTTTAACTCCATATGTTTAATAATGGATTGGTTGGATTCAAACCTTTCTTGCTCTATGTCCCTTGATTCAAGTTAAGACTGGTTCATTAAACTTAGAAACATGATGCAATATACTCATATATAATATTTTACTCCCAAAACTCAACTAAGGTCTAATGGCAGATCGTGCTAATACTCGTATCTTAATTGTTTATTTCATTAATTTCATAACGAAATTAAAACAAGTTAAAAGGTGTAGTATTACCTCAATTGGAGAGCATGATCGTGCTAATAACGTGTTATAAATATAACTAAGAACAAGTAAAAGACTGAGAGAATAAGATAACAAGAGGAGGTAGATTGTATTGCTTATATTGTTGTGTTGTATACAATACAGTGAGTACCTATTTATAGACTTCCAAGATATAATATATATTGATATTAATTGGTAAAGAAGTAGTCTAATATGTTGCGAATCAGTCTACCTCATTTCTTGCTAGATAAGCTAACTTGATAGGCAAGACATCCAAATTATTTCCATAACAATATACAAATATACTATCTTCATTCCTAAAAGATTGTCCAAATTGTTTTTCAATACCAAAATATTAATAAACTTTGTTGTCATAATTAACGCACACACCGACTTTGATTTAATAAAAATAAATTTTCATGTATATAGTAATGCTAGTTAAAATTTATAAATGTTGATATATCTTTCACAAAAATGTATTGAACATATTATGAAAATATTTGAGTTTAAAATTTAAAAAAAAAATCAACTTATCAAATAAAATTAAAACTAATCAATCTTCTAAAGAAGGTGGGAGTATATATGTACTAATGTACTACGTTGAGATAATTTTGTTTAGAAGAACAAGAAACAACCAACTTCCGTAGAGGGATCGTCCTAGATGAAGAAACTAAAGGGGTCTTTAAGTTTCATTTTCAAATAACAGGTGAAGATTTAGGACGTCGGCTGTACCAACTTCCCTTCTAACCAGTACGCCATACAATATCTTTGAATGTACTATTTTAATTAATTATAACTAATCAACAAATTAGTTGTCTTAATACTCTAATTTAATCTGTCTCTTTCTCAGAAATCATTTACTTAATGAGAAGTCCAAGCTGTAGGATCTCAGTTTATTTTTTTATTGCGTCTTGTAATCTCCTCAATTCTCCAGCTTACGTTGTCTCGTTGAAATATGTATGATGATTTCACTGGATAATCCACAATTTTTCGACACAAATCAAGACTAGAAATTTAAATTCAAGTATCACCTGTGCTCCATGCGAGTAGTGCATTTGATTCAAACCACAGCGGCCTTATAAAACATTCTCCTATCTCAAAAAGCACTCAACATGCCATGTTTCATGGTACCCAAAAGCCGATAAATTTTCAGACATTCAATCCTATTCTTTCTTAATTCATACTTCAACATTCGACAGCTTTAAATGAAATATATTCAGTCAATTATCTCAATAATGACTCATATCTTCTTATACTCGTAAGTACATTCTACTTTAATACGTTACCTTTTTTAATTTCATAATGCTCTAGAATTTAAATTTTGAGATTTAATTTCATTATTTGGGAAAAACTCAAAATGGATCGGAATGTTGTTTTTAATAACACGGCTGATGACTCCGCTTTTAAAAGTCCGCTAAACTTCCTAATGAGAAATATCAAGCAAGAGCGAATTGTTGCAATGGTCCCCAAAAGTAGCAAGCACTAAACAGACGGCTCAATACAAGATCAGAATGTTTACCCGTAGTTTATTACTGTAATTTCAGACTTTCGGCCCCCGCTTTAACGGAGACGTTAAACTTATACGGTGAAACACGTAAGACCCACTTTTATAAGCAATTTACTATTTTACTAAAATTGGATATTTATTTTACAAATTTTTCAAAACAAAAAACAAACAAAACAAAAAAAAGTTATCAACCCTTCCCTTCCTTCCCTCAACCTATATCTTCAGACAAAATCACAACAAAATTAAATCCACCAAAATCAAGACAAAATGAATTACATAAGTAATAATGAACAAACGTGACCAACAATATTAAATTAAGAAATAATTATTGCTTACAAAAACCTCATTTCATCCGCCTTCCCAAGATTTTCTCCACATAAACGGACTCCGAGCAAAGCGACAAATGGACCGATAAGCCTTTAAATGGAGAAAGCCCATTTTCTTGTCTCGTAGGTAAATAATAAAGGCTTAAATAAAATACAACCGAACCGAACCGAAATCGATGTAATCGACGAACCGAACCGATTTAGCTCAAAAATACAAAACCGAAAATATTTTCGGTTCGGTTCTGCTTCGAACCGATCGGTTCCGAACCGAACCGAACCGATTGAATTTTAACAAAAATTAAAAATATTATATATATATATATAACCGAAAACACCAGAACCGAATCAAAATAACCGAATATAACCGAAAAATAACAGAAACCGAACTGAACAAAATCGAAATAACCGAGAACTGACTGAGCTGCCGACGGAACCGATGACCTGAATCCGACAGAACCGAACCGTTTCGTTTCATTCAACTCTTAACCGACCAGTCGGTTCGGTTCGGAATTTCAAACCAACCGAACCGATCCACGGAAGCCCTAGTAAATAATACTCCTATGACACGCTCGAAACCAAAATCGAGGCGAAGCCTCGGTAATCGGTATTAAATATTCTTCGAAACGAATGGTATTAAAGACAAAAATTGAATTTTGACCCAACATTACCTCAAAGTTCAATTTTTGCCCCAAAACGGATCGCCCAAACGCGCTTGATCAATAAAAACTGTATCTGAACTGCTATCTTTGCACTGTGAGCTGAACTTTTTGGCCACATACGTGACTAAACCGCTACTAATTATCGTAACAAAGCGCAATCCGTACCACTTTCAGGACCATTCACAATTCACTGACAGAAAGTCCAAATGAGTTTATAAAGTCATGAAAATTAGGTTGAATTCTGCCATTAAAGCCTGAATCGAACATTAATTTTTAAATTAAATGGCGAAGAAAGACGACATATAAGATACAAATTATGAATACATATATTATAAATAACGAATACATAAATTCCTAACCAAAGACAGCTAGAAAGGCTACAAAAAGTAGTAATACGTTTTCCCAACAAGAAGAGAACACAAACCTCCTACAAACTCGAATCAGATGTCACTACAGATTGATGATCGATTTAATAGAACATTAATTAAAAACAGAAAGTCTTAATGCTCTAAGGGATAATATCACTCAGTCCTTTACATTGACCATAGTACATTATTACGTATATATATATATATATATATATATATATATATATATATATATATATATATTTATTTTCTGAAGGTTCAAACTATACACGCATAGTGTATGTTTCAATACCGAACTCCGTATGAGAAAGACGTTGAAAATGATAGTCTATGTATATTTTTGTAGAAGAAGCAACCTCTTACTTACTCTCATCATGTCTCCTTGAAGTCATTTCAATTCACGTAAGCAATGTAGAAATCTTTACACAACAAGAAATTACCAGTGAAATTGAGACTGGGACAATCTTTGTTTAATAGATTATAAGTAACTAACCAATCTTTGTTGACTTAATGAGAAATAAATAATCAAGAGGGAGATTTGTATAAATAGATAGAGCAAGCACATGGTTGGAGTGGTCGCACCAAAAAGAAGAAGAAACCAACACTTTAATTTATTAGCTCAAGCAATTAATCTTCACTTACTATAGTAGAGATATAGTATGGGGAGGTCTCCTGGCTCTGATGAAAATGGACTAAAGAAAGGGCCATGGACTCCTGAGGAAGACAAGAAACTGGTGGATTACATTCAAGAACATGGTCATGGAAGCTGGAGAGCCCTTCCTAAGCTTGCAGGTATATAATTCTATATCATATTTGAGTAGTAAATTATACTACCTCCATCCAAGATCGTCTCCATTTTTTATTTTTGATAAATAGACATTTAAACTTCGATCGTAGATATTTTTATTTCTGTGCTGTATAATACTGGCGTAACTATATCAACGAAAAAGACATTTTAAACTCTTTCCATTAATATTTTTTATCAAATATTATACAATATAAATAAATATATTAAAAGTCAAAATTTAAAAGATACAATTATTAAAAACTTAAAATAAACGATCTTAGAGGGAAGGAGTATGTTTAAATTAAGAAGTCATATGAAGTTGAGATTTTGTCATAAGAATTTACCCTTATTATTGTAAATGCAGGTTTGAATAGATGTGGAAAGAGTTGCAGGCTAAGATGGACAAATTACTTGAGGCCAGATATTAAAAGAGGCAAGTTCTCCCAGGAAGAAGAGCAGACGATTTTACATCTTCATGGGATCCTTGGGAATAAGTAAGTGATTATATACATGCATTACCTAAGGAGGTACAAATGAATGGCTTATTAATTATTATACGGAGTACATGTTTATCTCTTGACATGTAATAAGCTAAGGCATAACGGAGAGATTATTAGGCTTAGCATTATTTTCAAATTCCAACCATGTAAACAACCATTCACATCGATTCGCTAAAAAATTATCAGATTTAAATAAATAATTATTTTGCATGAAGTGATTTTATTAAGAAATTGCAAAAAACCAACATCAAATCAGGCTATGCCTACATCGAAATGTAAAATAAGACATTGGGATTGTAAAACTATATTAAAAAATATAAAACAATCAACTATGAAATTAAATTTTTTGGGATGATCATGATTTCGGTATTTAGTATAATAGAGAAATTTAAATTACTAAGAATGATAAAAGTTATTTTATTCACTCAAATCTTCGTTCACCCCTAAATTTATATCATTCCTATTTCATATTATTTTTCTCCCATCATATTTCCTCTTTTTTAATTATATAAAATAAAATAAATAAATATCTTTCATCATATTCAAATATAAATTAAAAAGATCTCTCATTCAACACCCATATATAATATATTATTTTATACTTTTTAAAATATAATTTTATTCTAGATTTCTATTGAGATATTTAAAATATTTATTTTCAAGTTTTGAGTGAATAATAAGAAATTTGCTAAAGAACATAGAACATGTATAAATCGTTGATTCCAAAAATAAGAAAATGATTTGATTTGGAATGAATTCTTAAGTTAAAATTATATGACCGACGCAGACAAGGTACTAGTATAAAAAGTAGCGTAACTAGAGGTGCATTTGTCCCTCCTATTTGTTTTTTTTTTAAATAAACATCTATTATTGAAAAATTATTTTTTTATACATTTAAAAAAAAAATTGATTCGTCTTTATATTTTTGAAGTTTTCCTTATTTTTCTTGTATCAATATTTTTGTCATCCCTACATAAAATTTTGATTCTATTAACTAGAATTTTCATAATTTAGAATATTGTGATTTATTGTAGGTTCAATAACAATAGAAAAAAAAATCTGATGAATCACTTGTAAAGCAAATTGGCCCATCGTAAGTATGTTTATTGATGATACTATGATTCTGATAGAATTTAGCTTCTCCATCATGTGAAATTACTACTCCACCATGTAAGAAAAGTTGGTGCATTATTTCAACAGACCAAGCAACCATGCATTACCCAGAATATAAAATCCTTTTCATTTTATTAATTACCTTGAGGTTTACTCATTTTCCAACAATTGTTTTGGCTCAGATGGTCAGCAATTGCTTCACACCTGCCTGGAAGAACAGACAATGAGATCAAGAATTTCTGGAACACTCACTTGAAGAAGAAACTTATACAAATGGGATATGATCCAATGACCCACATGCCAAGAACTGATTTGTTCTCAACTTTGCCTACTCTCATAGCCCTGGCTAATCTTCTTCAAAATAAGCTTTTTGATGACCAAACCATGAGGCTACAAGCTGAAGCTTCTCAATTAGCTAAACTTCAATACTTTCAAGGCCTTGTTCAAGCACCAATTCCCACCAATTCTAATTCTCACAACCTTGGAGACTTAGGTGCATTTCATCCATTATTAAACCCAATTGATCAAATTAAAAATCAAGAATCAGTTAATAATATCTCAACTAATGAAAATGATAACATCTCTCAACTGCTCCACAATCTCATTTCTACTACTACTACTACTCATCCACAAGTCCCTTTCACTTTCCAAACACAATTGAATAACAATAATAATAATAATAATATTTATAATGAAGGTAACAAAAATAATTCTGATTCTCAAGTCTGGCAGACATCTATGATGTTGCCACCTTTGATGGAAACATCCATGAGTAATGTTCCTGGTGGTGATTCATGCTGCACTTCTAGCAACAATGGTGTCGAAGGGATCGAATCGTCTGCTTATTGGAAAGATTTACTTTTTGAAGATGTTTTCTTGGACGAGATTTAGTCTCACCTTTTAGAAGCATGATTTTATTATCTGGAGAGGCCGGGGACAGTTCTGTTGTATTTAATCTTACGATTTAAAAAAAAAAAAATTATTATTGATAGCAGAGACATATATATGCATGTAAATTTTTCATGAGATATTACTATCCGTTAATTTCAAAAATTTGTCAAATTTCATATGTGTATACATACTAAAAGTTGAAATATTTTTTGAGTGAAGATAGTATTATATAGTCAGTGTATATAATATGGTGTGAAGTTCACTTTATTTGCCATTTGATATTTCAGTTATTGATGTATATATGCATTAGTGTGATTTTCCAATATTTATTCTATTTCAAAAGGAAAGAGTTACATACTTCCCTTATTCGATAGTAGTAAGGAGTGTCCGTCATAGACGATATTCAATATTTGATAGTAAAAAATATTTATGGAAAAAGAACGAAAAAAGGTACAGCTTAAGTGTGATGACGCTTGGAATAATTTAAATGAACGAAAAAGTGATATAAAAAACTATTTTAGCACTATATTCATCCGCTGACGGTCTAAAAAATATTATTTTAAAAACTAAGGCCTCCCTCTAATCATGAAAAATAGGTCTCCCGCATCTAATAACATGCCCTTCTTTTTGACACTAATGATTCTCATCTATCTACTCCTCCCTCCATCCGCCTCCAACCTTCAAACCTTATGTCCACCATATACTGTGAATTTCACCACTACCGTTATAGTGGCCTTATCCTCCAAGGATAACCAAAGGAATCAAGCATCATCCTCCCAAACCCCCAACTCCTCCGTTCTGGGACGGAGCAGGACCCCGAGGAGGATCCCAACCGAAGCCGAAGACTCCTCCGATTCTCAAGAGGCCAACTTGATCAACACCGCCTCCTTCTTATTAAACTCCTCAGAGAACACATGCTCTCCCCCCGACTTCTCTCTTAACGAAATCGATAGGATCCAGCTTTGAACGCAACCTGTTATATCATAGCCTCGACAACCTCAATGCAAAGACACGGGCTTCCTTCTAATCTTCCTTCTTCCCCCGAAATGGACGGATATCAAAGAAACGCATTTCGCGAGGATTAAGCAAGCCACAAGAGACTCACTTCCCAAATACAGGGAGCAACTTAACCTCTCTTGGAACAGCTATTAGGATAATATCCTTAATGCAAAGAAGTTTTCAAGGACAATGACTCGGCTAATCAGAAAGCAATTCTATAACTCCCTCTATAGCTCGGATCAAAGTTCTTCACCTATTCACTCTGGGAAGTCTGGATCAGGTTCTCAATGGTTCTCAGCGGCATCAGATTTCCCTCCCACGCTCTGGATTGGTCTTGTTCTTTGCAAATCACACGGAATTAATGCGATTATGGTATCATACCGATGCTGAAGATCTTGGAACAAAGAAATTGAAGATAGACTCAAAGTTTTTGCCAAAACCATTCTGGATGAAGAAAGCAAAAATGATACCCATTTCCTCATATTTGGCCCGTGGCATTCTATGGAGCAATTTCCACCCTTCTCTTCAAACATTATTCGAAGTCAATGGGTGGGTACTTCTGAGGTTATTGATATTGCTTGGATGGCTGAAATTCAACCCCCAAATAACATACAGTTTCTTTCTAATCGCAGTTCCCAAGAGTTAGTATGAAAAATCGAACACCAACTACATTGTTCCTCCTAGTGTAGGCTTCACAATTCTTTCGGAGCTTCTTCTTGACTTTCATGGTAAAAGTGTGGGGCTTATGGCTAATTGGACAGAGAAAATTATTATGGCAAAATTGGCAAAAGTTAGGGCAGGTGACAAAAGAAAAATATCTTTGGGCATCATTGATCGCGGGCAGCCAGAAATGGGTCCGAAATGAAAGAAGATTGAACGACGGATCGGGCCTTCTCATACAGACCGATATTTTCACACATCGTATGAGATCTCTGATTTGGATCAAGCTGCAAGGGTCAATCCTCTTATCAAAATTGAAGAGGAACCCTTAAGAATTGCTCGTCTTTTTCTAATAAATTTATGTTTAACTTTATATTTTCTACCGAAATGATTTGGGTGGTTGTTCGTCAACAATCCCAAATTCCACTGCGAAACCTATTTCCTCGGAATTGTGAGGTTTGGATTAGGGCCTCTACAGCTTAAAACTTTTAGAATTTTTTATTTTTCAATATAGACCGGATATTTGTTTTATTTGTGAAACAATTTATTCTGTTAATACGGCTAATTCTAGATTAAGTAGACTTTTATTTCCCTCGTTTTTTGGTTTTGATGCTTTTGGGTCATAGTGGGGCTTTGGGTTGGTTTTTCTTCGAGCATTCAAGCCAAGGCCTTATTCTTATCCAAGAATCTCCTTCTTTTTGAAATTTCTACGAAACTCTCTTACCCATGGTATGTTGCCTGTATTTATGGTCATCTTAACCTTAACAACAGTAATTTATTAATTTCGAACTGAGGCAGCCAACATTCGAAGCCCTTCGCTACCACATCCCTGCTTTGTGGTGACTTCCAATCAAGTCCTCTTAACCATGGAAAGCAACCTTCCCATTAACATTATCTCGGTTCTTTACTTATTCAAATTCCTTCTTCCCGGGATTGGAAAATTTCACACTCCGTAACTCAATCCTTTTCTTACCTCCTTCCGAATTTTCCTCCCGATTGCTAATTTGGCTTTCGATTGGCCCTCTTAATGCTTCTTCGCTTATTCTTGACTCTCTCAATCTTAAAAGTATCAAAAGGATCATTGAAAAGTGGAGTCATGATCGCGCTGTATATTTTTCATCAAATTACGGATCGCCCAGCGATTCTCCGAGCGTAAAATTGTCCTTATATCCCCTCATCTAGATCTTCTTATCATAATCTTAGAATCCAACTTGACCTTCTCTTAAAATCAGAGGAAGAATATTGGCGCAGAGATCAAAACTCACAGCTATTTCGGAAGGCGATAGGAACACAAAGTTCTTTCATGCTCATGCGAGGCGTAAAGTCAAAATCAATAACATGTTGGAAATCATGGACTCCAACAACAATCTGCTTACAAACGAGGAGGACATCAGAGCTCACTGTAAAAGCTATTACATGGATCTCTTTAATCTGGTTATCCATCCCTTTCAAGCTCAGGCTAGTGTTCATTATCCTGTTTTTGACTCCCTTAAGCACATAACCAGCAAACTTACTCCACCTTAAATCTCCTGTTTATCGGCCCCTTTCGAGCCGGAGGAAGTTAAAACCGCTCTTTTTAAAATGTCGATTGCCAAATCGGGATCGGATGGTTTTCCTCAAGGAGTTCTACAAAATAAAAAATAAAAAATGGGATACTGGCCGCTAAGGATGTTACATTGGCCACGCTTGAATTTCTCAATAGCGGTCACCTCTTAAAAGAAATCAACAACACCTTCATCACATTAATCCCTAAAGTTGATAATCCATCTAATATGGCTGATTATAGACCAATTAGTTTATGTAATGCCATCTACAAAATTGCCTCCAAGGTCCTCGTCAATCGACTCAAACCGTTCATGAACTCCCTGGTGTCCCCCTTCCAAAATGGTTTCGTCCATGGTCGTGGTATTCAAGATAATATTATCATGGAGCAAGAACTTGGGCACATAATCGACTCGAATGTAAAAAGATAGACTTGCTATAATAAAAAATTGATACGGCGCGCATTCGCTAGAATCAAAACGAATTTCCTTTAAATTATTGAAAACTATTGGGTTCTCTCGGGCACCGGGTTAACTTGATCAGAATGCGCACACCGTCGTGTGGTACTCGGTTATTGTTAATGGACAAGTTTCGAAACCTCAAGCTAAGCCGCTGACTAAGACAAAGTGAGACCCTTTTCCCCATTCTATTTCGCTTTCTCCTCAAGACCTGCCATTTCCCTCACACGCAATTTCATCAAGACCAAGGTAATCCGGGGCGGAATCGACTTGCAAAGAACGTCATAAGCTATCCCACCTTACTTTGTTGACGACAGCTACTTCTTCATGCACCTGGATAATAAAAGCCTTGATTCTTTTTGCTCTAGTCTCAACTTCTTCTGCGCTGACTCGGGTTAGATCATCAATCACCATAAATCAATCATTAATTTAGCCCTTCTACCCCCAGAAACATTAAAACCAATGTTCTTTCGGCTCTCGGCATTGCTAAATCCAATCTTTTTGGTAATTATCTTGGTATTCCGCTTGATATTACCACAAATAGAAAACAGATTTTCTTAAACATCACCGATGTAATCAAAAAGAATTTTGTCTCGAAGCGTCACTTCTAACTTTGCGCGCGGGTCACCTTTATCAAATTGCATCTAATTAATTTTGGTCTACCCAATAGGTGCTTGCAATTCCCTCACCATTCTTCATGACATCGATCTCATCTTCGCCTAATTTTCTCTCAAGTGAGGCCGTGTCTCTCTTCTATTCATTGTGATCAATTCGAAATTTCTCCATCTCGACACAAATAAGGGCGACTTGGTTTCAAACATCTCCATCATTTTAATCTCCTCCGTATGAATCACGGAGAATGGTCCAATTACCAAATCCGCCCACGGCAAAAGCGTTGAAATCGAAACATTTTCCCATCTCCTCTCCTCTCTATAAATACTGCTTCAATCTGGATCTTGACTCGGGAAAGTCTCTTCAACCTCGTGGATTAACTATATTTCTTCTAATATGATTTTCAAAGTTGGCATTGGCTCCAATATTAATATTTGGAAAAATAACTGGATCCCTGGCTTCGATTCTCAAGATCTTGATGGTTACTTTAACAATGATGCCTGCTCTAGGCAACCTCTTCTTGTTTCTGATCTCCTTATAGATAATCTATATTGGAACACTCCTTTAATCTCCTTAATCTTCCCTTAACACATTGTCACCTCTATTCTCAAAATTAGGCCATCGGGTAATGATGATTGTAAAGTCAGGCCCGGCAAAAACTTCACCACCAAGGATCTTTACTCCAGGCTTTCGGATAAATCTCTCCAAACACCACCACTGCCAACTGCCTACACCCTCATCCCAACCTCTACCTGGAATAAACTTTGGTCATCCCCCTTTCCTAAAAAAATCAAAATTTCCTTTGGAAGCTCCTTCAAAATAGACTCCCCATGGCTGACCTTCTAGTAAAAAAAACCAAGCACGGCGTTAACACTATTTGTAGTCTTTGTTCGACCTCTTTGGATAACAACAATCATTTATTTTTTGAATGTTCTTATATAGTCAATATTTGGCACGCTTTAAATTTTAATTTTTCGCCCCATTCCCACCCCTCTATCCAGTCTCTCATTTCTTCATTACTTTTAAAAATTGGGATCATCAAAATTTTTATGAGCTTGCTCTTTTTGGGAGTACTCTATGGGTTACTTGGATTTCCAGGAATGATGTTATCTTCAATCAAGCTGTCCCAATAATTTCTAGAGGAATAGACCAGGCATGGAAATTTGCATTAGAATGGCTGCATCACTCCGAAAGACCAAAGGCTTTCTTCCGCAAATCAAAACCAGTCACTCATCGAAACAACGGTCGAGATTCCTCACTTAGATTTCAAAATGCATCACTTCTGAGAACGAACGGATGTAATAGGACTTATCAGAAGAGAGATTCAAAAATTTATCTTGGTATCTAGAATGACAAAGATCCCAAATGGTTCATCAATGTTTATCTCATAGGAACCCGAACAACAATTGAAGGCTCGTGCCTCCTTAACAACTCAAACATCAACATAGGAAATATGGATAACTTGGAAAACTTAGGAAGCAATTGTGTTTCAAATTTGTCTTTATTTTTTGTTGGAAAAGCAATTTTCACAGCTTTGATTCTTGCAAAAGACCTTGCTTTTCACTCGGCATTTATTGTCATCGACGATTTTTTCTCTCGCAAGCCACAGTGAACTATCACGTATTCGTACATACCTAAGATTGGAAGAAGATCATGCACAAGGATTAAGAAGAAGTCAAGTTTTTTCGTCATTAACCGCCTTCAGACGTTAATTTAAAAGCATATTATTAATGATTTCTCTAATTATGTTTCTTGTAATTTGAATTTAATAGCCTTCGCTATGAACACATTTCCCCTTATTAATATCATAAATTGTCTATCAACAAAAAAAAATACCGTTTTCCAATAAAAATCGAACTTATCATGATGGTGTTTTGAACCCACATGTACCTCAACTCTTACAAATCAGGTGTTTAACTGCTATACCACTTCCTCTTAAAAAACACTACATAGTCATCAACAAATTAGGTTATTGAAACAATTTAGTTAAGTTAATGTCCTCTTGGTTCAAGTTAGAATGATAGCTGATTGTTAACCCCCACCACATATCATTAATTTTAAACATTGACTCAAGAATGGTATGGTAGAAAGTTTTGCTAGTTGAACCTTGCCAAAAAAGGCAAAAATAAACATTCAAGTTGTGAGAACATCTTCTTTCACGCTTCATGCTTGCAGCTGTCTCCTTCCAAGGTCCAATACATCCCACTTTGCCAAGTTATCATTTATTGTATCAAGATAGTATCACAAATAATCTCCCCACTTTTACCAAAGAATCAGATGCAATGGAAAAAAGAAGATTGACGCTCACACCGTCCGTTAACCAATTATTAATCATACAAAGAGTAAATTAAACCCGATGACCAACATATACATGTAAATTATTTTAGTTATTATACATCCAGTTATTTTTAATACTCCCTACATGACATGATAATTTAGAATTATTTTTCATTCTACATTTTTTAAATATCTACTATTTTTTTGTTATCTCCTTATTAAATGACATAGACATTTAATTAATAGAATTACTGAAATACGCTTCTAGAATCTCTTCGAATCTAATTATCGAATCCGTATTTTTCGAAATGAATAACGAAATGGCATGCGTTATCTGCTTTTTCTATTTTGGTAAAATCTTTCAAACAATTTGACATGGAGAGAGTAATAATATACGAAGTACCACAAGATAACAAAAAATGAAAGATCCGTTCAAATAAAGATTTATCTAATTTTATTTTTCCACTCTGTCATAGAGGAATGATAATCATAGAAGGCACTAGATTGAGTGATTATTTGTTTCCTTTTGCAAAGGATAATAAGGGAAGATTAAAACATAATATCTACAAAATGGAAAACTTGTGGCTGCAATTTGTCTAGCAATTTATTCACCCCCACCAGTGATCACCTAACCTATCACAATTCACCTTATTTCCTGTGTCGCTTTCTCCCTAGCCGTTGCTTTTTCGTCCATCTTTAACAAAACAGGATCGCCTATCCGATTTCAGTTTAGACAAAAAGACTCTTTAATGCGACAGGTTATCAAGAATGGTTATTACAACGCTAATTTATTCTAGAAAATGAATGTACATATGATAATGAAACTAAGTTGTGGAAAATATATAGAAGGATGAAAGTATATAACGACATATTAACTTGAGCAAAAACCAAGAGTCCTAGGTGGATGAGTTTTATGGGTATTTTCCATATATAATATGTGCATGCAATTAAATGACATGTTTTTTACAGCCAAATAAAAAAGAAATGCAATCTTTACATTTAAGGTGTGAAACCATTCAATTCATACTACTGACAACATAAGGTACCCCATAAAGATAAGATTTTACATCTAAAAGACTGCTGAAAATCTGAATAGTGGCATCTTGATAAGAAGACACAAAAGTATGGAGTACCTTCTGTAGGAGAGACGAAAAAAGGAAGTTTTTATGTTTTTTGGGATTTGGTTTTGAATAAAATATAGAAAAATGTCAAATAGGGGTTGTAGTATAGTATGGTTTAGGAGGGACTTAAGGGTAGAAGACAATCCAGCTTTGTCTGCAGGAGTGAGATCAGGTGCAGTTATTGCAGTGTTTATTTGGGCACCTGAAGAAGAAGGGCACTATTATCCTGGAAGGGTATCTAGATGGTGGCTTAAACAGAGTTTGGCTCATCTTGATTCATCTTTGAGGAATCTTGGGACTTCTCTTATTACAAAGAGATCTAAAGATAGTGTTTCTTGTCTTCTTGAGGTTGTTAAATCCACTGGGGCTACTCAACTCTTGTTCAACCATTTATATGGTCAGTGCTCATTTTATTTATGTAATCTGAATGTTCTGCCTTTCTGTGAATTTATTTATGTTTCTGCACAAACTTTCTGAGAATATTATATCTATTTCTTAATTGGAAAAAAAAAACATTGGCTTCATTTTGCATATCTTGTTTACTAAGGTGGACAGGAACAAATATGTGATGATAATATATGCTGTTTTCAATCTCTCAAAAATTACTTAACCAATTTGTTTCAATTCTCTATTGCCTTCTGTTCAATGAACTTTTATTTATGTTATCTCAAATTATTAAATTCTTAGTGATTTATTTTATGTTTTTGGTTGTCTTCTTGTAATCTCATCTGGCCAAGATTTCTTGTATAAGAGATCAAAAGGATGTTCATTTTTTTAGTCCATCAGTATGTTCAGTATTAAATTGCAAAAGTGAAGTTCACATATATTGTTATTCAGTCTCATTAAAGCATCAAGATAACCTATTTGTTTATTCTATCTTAAGATCCAATTTCCCTTGTCCGTGACCATCGGACAAAGGAAGCATTAACTGCCCACGGCGTAGCTGTTCGCTCATTCAATGCAGACCTGTTGTATGAACCCTGGGAGATCAATGACGATGAAGGCCACCCATTCACAACCTTTACAGAATTCTGGGATAGATGCCTTGGCATGCCTTATGATCCTGAGTCTCCACTTCTCCCCCCTAAAAGGATTATTTCTGGTCTGTTCCCTTCTCATGATATTTAGTTCAGTTCATATTACTTGTACAAAAACTCATTATTATCCTATAATGTGTCGGCAATATTAGTACTTGTCACTTCCGCTGAACCTTTTTTGTTCATTGACTTTTCCTTCCATTATTATAATCTCTTTGTATAGTGCTAAAGGGATGCTAATTTCATTTCTGTAGGTGATGCGTCAAGATGCCCTTCAGACACTTTGATATTTGAGGATGAATCGGAGAAAGCAAGCAATGCACTTCTTGCCCGGGCCTGGTCACCTGGATGGACTAATGCTGACAAGGCCCTCGCAACCTTCATTAGTGGTCAACTGATTGAATACTCCAAGAATCGTAGAAAAGCTGATAGTGCTACAACTTCATTTCTTTCTCCGCATTTACATTTTGGGGAAGTGAGCGTCAGGAAGGTCTTCCATCTTCTTCGACTCAAACAACTTTCTTGGGCGAATGAAGGGAACAAAGCTGGTGAAGAGAGTGTTAATTTGTTCCTTAAGTCAATAGGTTTGAGGGAATACTCAAGGTATATGAGTTTCAACCATCCACACAGCCACGAAAAACCATTGCTCGGGCACTTGAAGTTTTTCCCTTGGGTTGTGGATGAGGGCTACTTTAAGGTGTGGAGACAAGGTCGAACTGGCTACCCTCTTGTAGATGCTGGTATGAGAGAACTTTGGGCAACTGGTTGGCTGCATGATCGAATACGAGTAGTAGTCTCTAGCTTTTTTGTAAAAGTTCTTCAGCTTCCTTGGAGATGGGGAATGAAGTACTTCTGGGATACACTTTTAGATGCAGATCTTGAAAGTGATGCTCTTGGTTGGCAATACATAAGCGGTACTCTGCCTGATGGTCGTCAGATTGATCGTATAGATAATCCTCAGGTGCACTGCTTTGATTTCATGTCATTTTGATAAGCACATCTTTAGTGCATTGTTACAATTGTTATAGTAATCTGAATCCTGAAGTACTACTATGGCGGAAGGATAACACACTGATCTCCGCTAGGCTGTTATTAACCATGGTCTATGCTGCCTTAAGATAAAAAGAAGTTTATTATTGAAAGATTACGATTGTACTTCCACTTTCGCTCTGTTTAACCCTACCCGTTCTCCTTGTATCTACTTTTCATGATGCATAAAAATTGGTGTGATTCATTATTTTATTTTTTTCATTTCACAGTTTGAGGGTGACAAGTTTGACCCTAATGGTGAGTATGTGAGGCGGTGGCTTCCTGAACTCGCTAGGCTGCCAACTGAGTGGATTCATCACCCTTGGGATGCTCCAGAATCTGTACTTCAAGCTGGTGGAGTTGAGCTAGGATCTAATTACCCTTTTCCCATTGTCGGAATTGATGCAGCTAAGATCCGGTTGGAAGAAGCGCTTTCACAGATGTGGCAGAACGAAGCAGCTGCCAGAGCTGCAATAGAAAACGGAATGGAGGAAGGACTTGGAGACTCAGAATCTGAGCCAATTGCATTTCCACAAGATATGCAAATCGAGATGGACCATGAACCTACAAGAATTGCTCCAGCAGTTACAATAGTTCGGCGTTATGAGGATCAAATGGTCCCAAGTATAACGACTTCTGTGTTGAGATATGAAGATGAAGAGACTACTTCAGTGGATTTCAGAAATACTGTAGAAGATAACAGGGCGGAAGTGCCAACAAATGTTAATGCCACCGAAACACATCAAGCAGAAGCATTCACACAAGCCAATCCACAAACCAACAACAATCTTCCACAAATTAATTTAGCTCTCAGGCGTCACAACTCTGAAGAGTCGATAGCAGAATCTTCCAGTAGTAGTAGGGGTGTCGTTCCAGTTTGGTCTCCTTCGCCTTCATATTCGGATCAATATGTAGGTGAAGAAAACGGTGTTGGAACAAGCTCATCTTACATGCAGAGTCATCCACAAAATCATTCTCATCGAGTAATGAATTGGAGACAGCTTTCTCAGACTGGGTAAGCTGTTATTAGTAATGAACTTTTGTTTTTCTCAAATCAAGGATTCCAAATAGTTCTGTCTATACTTATTTGTCGTGAAAATCATTTTTCGGATTCCAAGAAAACACTTTAGAATGAAGATGGTATATAAAATGATGCTTTTCAGCAACATGAATAAAAGGATAAAAAGCATACTGAATTTCGTTTAAAACGATTAAAGATAGTTTTTAGTTTTGTTAACAGGTAATTGGTTCATATCACAAGACAGTTTCCAGGGACAGGAAGTTCATATTTCACAACAACAGCGGTGTGTGTTCGTCTTCCTCTAATCCGGACACATTAGCCGTGGTTCTCTCGTTACTGCATTGTTTGTTGGTAACATAGTGGTCTGTGTATCCTCCTCTTATATCCGGTTGCACGGTGTATATGGAGTTTCTGTATAGTGTAATCTTTCATAAACGCAGACAAATTTTCAGATAGGAAAATACAGTCTAATAAATTAAGGTTTGTTCAACTTGTCATTGAATGATACTCTTACTACTGAGTACCGAGAGCCTGTTTTGCTGCCATTTTACTGTCTGCACCTTCTGATTAACGATTATTTCACTCATATTTTCATGTAGAAGTCTTCCAAGATATGCTAGTATTTGAGATTTAACTACAATATTCGGCAAAACAATTCAAAACTTAATTTGTTTGCATGAAGACCACGGCCCTTTAGCCAGTATTAATGTCAAGACAAATCAGATTTTACCCTCGCACGTAGTACGAAACTGTGACTATTTACACCAACGCAAACCTATGAGACTGTCATTAACTACCAGAACTACAAAGACTATCATCAGACTTATAATAAAACTCTGTAGACTAAGCCCTCACTTTTCCAAATTTCAAGACCATTTAGCAATTATCTCATTTTATATTTGAGATAAGCTAATGTTTAAGTAATATTAGAAAATTAGTAAGGATGCTCTTAGTCAACTAATAATTGTTCCGACATAGAAGTATAAAGATCAAGAAAAATAATGGTACTAACAAAAATTAGACTATTCTCAACTTTACATGTATGCACGTCCACCAACAAGTTATACAACATTATGCATTTATGCCTCCCACGTAAATCACATAACTAATCATTTGCGACAACTATAAAAATGCCATAATCAGAAATCAAAAACCAAATCATTATTCTCCAATCCTAAACTTGATACACACATCTTCTTTAGTCCAAGAACATCAAGCAATTATAAGCAACCATGAAGAAGTCCAGCAGGTTGATTGCTCTTCTCTTGACACTCTTCGTTGTAGCGACGTCGGCTATTCTTGATGATTTGCCTCTCGACGACGACGATGATCTAGAACTTTATTACTATCGTAGAAGTTGCCCCAAGCTAGAAAAAATCATCCATGATAAAGTTTCTGCATGGATGAAGAATGACTACTCAATTGGCCCTGCTCTCATGAGATTGCATTTCCATGATTGTTCAGTCAGGGTAAGAAATTTATAGTCACACAATTTATAATAATTTCCGACCCTCTCCCCCTCCCCTATAATAAAATACAAAAAATTGTTCGCTCAATCGTTAGACTATTTGATTATATCAACTCAACTAATTTCAAAACAATAGTGAAACAGATTAAAAATTTCTTACTTATTACCCTTGATTTAGGAAAAAATCATGATTGGTGACCCTATAATTTCTTTTTTAATTAAAATTTCATTTCTTACCCTTATAATTTCATATACCAACTCCATTTCAGTTTAATCGAAAGGTTTGACTTAACAATAACAGTACTCAACTTTGACTATAAGTTAATCTTAGATAAATATTTTGTTATATTAACTTGAAAAATGACAAATACAAAAGTGAATTATAACTCCAAAAATAGATTCACTATTTGTTATAAAAACACGTCAATTAGTTTGAAAGTGCGGGAGTATTTGTGATCTCTCTAAACTATTTATGTTTATAGGGATGTGATGGGTCCATTCTCCTGGATTATCCAGGGAGCGAGAGAATGGCGAATGCAAGCAAGACGTTGAGAGGATTCGAGCTGATCGATGAGATCAAAGCCGCGGTTGAGAAGGTTTGCCCGAAGACTGTGTCCTGCTCTGACATTCTTACAGCAGCAGCAAGAGATGCTACACTTAATGCTGGAGGTCCCTTTTGGAGTGTCCCTTATGGTAGGAAAGATGGAAGAGTTTCCATTGCTAAGGAAGCTGACCAATATGTGCCAATGGGACATGAAAAAATTACTGATTTGCTTGAATTTTACCAATCCAAGGGATTGAGTATAGTTGACATGGTTGTGCTCTCAGGTAAAAATCTAATTATATTCATTTTTTCCCAAAGTTATGTTGTTCGATCCCCTTTTAAAATCCTCGCTCGACAAATTTCACCTGACCACATTTATGCAGATACTACGTGGTTGTTTTGTTAAACGTGATTTGACTACTTTAATTGTTATAATTATAAGAAATAACAAAATTGAATTATAGGGGAAGAGTATCGATTATAAGATTATGAACAATAAAATCTTCCTTTTACTTATTTTAAATTTCATTATAAGAAAATTCAATTAGAAAGAGTATATTTCATTGTAGTTTCTTTCAGCATTTCAAATATAGTTAAATATATACATCTGTTCTAGGACTCATTTTTTCATACTATAAACTAAAATTTATTATAAATACACATTGATTATCTATCGTGATAAAAATATTAGAGTAATTGTGAGAACATCGAATTAAATAGAGGTCTTCAAGTGACTTAGAGGTCTTGGGTTCGATTCTCATTGTGTATGATTATTTTTAATAGAACAAAATATATATATATATATATATATATTAGAGTAATTTTATAAAGTTTAAAAATAGAACGATTCATAGATATTCAAAACAACAGATAGATGAACTTAATGAGTAGAGTATATTGTATGTAATTTATATATTATTCAAGAACGTGAGTTGTGGTTGTACATGTTCCCTCTTATTAGCATAATATACTACCTCCATGACTAAAAGGTTGTTTGATTTTATTTTCAATAAATAAAATTATTAAAACTCACTACCAAAATCTCAAATTTATAATTATACAAAACAATCTATCCCTTGCAATGTCTTTTCAATGATTTATATTTGTTAATATTCAAAATTATAAAACTTAAACAATAAAATTCAAAAATTATGACCACCACATGCTACTCCAATCTCTAGAAAGTTTTTCTATTTTAATTTTTCGATAATCAAAATTATTTAAAATTCAACCACCAAAATTCAAAACTTATGAATATTACATACTACCTTCATCTCTAAAAGATTGTTCACTTATTAGCTAAAGCTATTAAGTCATTCTTATAATTCCTCCATCCATTCTAAAAAGATTGTTTGGGATTTATAATGACTAAATTAATAGCCTTTGTAGTAATAATTAATATACATAACTTTGATTTCAAAAAATTATCATGTTATTAGTAAATTATATTAAAAATATTAGTATTTGAATCCGTCTCTTTTTTCAACTTCAAGAAAAATCTTTTCAATAGTCAAAATCGTTTAATTTTCTCTTTTCAAAAGTCAAAATCAACAAATTTTGCAATCTTAATTGACATATACAACTTTGATTTGTATCAAAATTATATTATCATATTAAAATTAAAGTAGGTTGACAACACTATATGTTGATGTGTCGTTCAAAACATATGATACCAACTTATATAAAATATTTGAGTTCAACTTTAAAAAGTCAACTCAAAATTATTAAGACATTCATACATAATTTCAATAACTCCATCCGTCCCAATAGTCAAAATTACATAAAACTCAACCAACAAAACTAAAAATTACGACATTACATACTACCTCCATCTCTAAAAAATTATTCAATTTTATTTTTTGATGGTCAAAATTACTTAAAATACAAACTTATGAATCATATAATCCTATATATAACCTCCATCTCTAAAATATTTTTCAATTATCTTTCTCAATAATCAAAATGATATAAAACTCAACCAACAAAATGCACAACTTAGAAATACTACATACTACAATTTTCATACCTATTTAAATTTGGCTAATTTCTTTTCAATAGTCAAAATGAACATATTATGCAGTCTTAATTAGCATATATAATTTTTATTTGAATCAAAATTATCATGTTCAAAGTAAAGTATGTTACAATATACCTGGATATATTTGTCCAAAAAAAAGCAAGAGCTCAAAATTTAAAAAAATCAACTCATCAAATTATTAAGTCATCCATGCATAATTTAAATACCTCCATCTGAACTAAAAAGATTGTCTAGATTGATTTTTAGTATTCAAAATTATTTAAAACTCAATGACCAAGATTTAAAATTTACGAATACCATATCCTACCTCCATCTCCATCTCTAAAAGATTGTTTTATTTTCTTTTTCAATAATCAATATTATTTAAAACTTGACCATCAAAATTTAGAACATATAAATACTACACTTGATGCCTATACCTAAGAAATTGTCTAATTTCTTACAATATTCAAAATTAACAAATTTTGTATTAGTTATTGACACATAAAACTTTGACTAATCAAAATTATCATGTTAAAACTAAAGTTGGTTGAGAATACTATATGTTGATATATCTTTCAAAAAATAAGATACAAAATTCTATAAAACAAATTTAGTTCAAAATTTAAAAATTCAACTCTTCGAAATTATTAAGTCAGTTGTATGTAATTTATATATCTCCATCAACCCCAAAAAGATTGTTTCAATTGATTTTTAATAGTCAAAATTATTTAAAACTCAAGCAGCAAAATTTAAAAATTATGATTACTACATACTATCTCCATCTCTATATATAAGGTTGTTCGATTTTCTTTTTCTATGGTCAAAGCTATTTAAAACTCAAACACCAAAATTCAAAACTTATGAATATATATATATATATATATATATATATATATATATATATATATATATATATACTATCTCCATCTTTTTTTCAATAATCAAAATTATTTAAAACTCAACTTAAAAATTGAGAAACTTATTACATACTTGTTATCTTCGTACCCAAAAAAGATTTGTCTAGATTGTCAAAATTTAAAAAAATCAACTCATCAAATTATTAACTCATTCATGCATAATTTAAATACATCCATCTATACTAAAAAGATTGTCTAGATTGATTTTTAGTATTCAAAATTATTTAAAACTCAAGCTGCAAAATTTAAAAATTATGATTACTACATACATTCCTTTATATATACACCTGATTTTTCTATGGTCCAAACTTATTTAAAACTCAAACACCAAAATTCAAAACTTATGAATACTATATATAGACTATCTTCATCTGTTTTTCAATAATCAAAATTATTTAAAACTCAACTTAGAAAATGTGAAACTTATTACATACCTTTCGTACCTAAGAATTTGTTTAATTTTCTCTTTTCAATAGTTAAAATTAACAAATTCCGAAGTCTTAGTTGACAAATACAACTTTAATTTGAATCAAAGTTTTCATATTAAAAGGAGAGACGGTTGGAATACTATATGTTGATATATCTTTCACAAAATAAGATACAAAATTTTATAATTTATCTGAAATCAAAATTCAATAAGCAACTCATTAAAATATTAAGTTATTTGAACGTAATTTAAATTGCTACATCCATCCCAAAAAGATATTCTAGATTGAATTTTAATGATTATATTAACAAACTTTGTAGTGCTAAATCAAAATTACAATGCCACTTGTAAATAACATTTACAAATATTAGTATTTTAATTTTCCTTTCCAATAGTCACAATTAAAGGTTTATTTTGTGATTTAAAAGTCGTGATTTAAAAGTCTATCTATCCTAGTTACAAAGTCATCTATCAGAGAATTCTACATTTTCGCTTTTATATTAGGTAAGTTCAAATTTACCTTTATTTGCATGTAGAATCCTATATTATAAAGAAGGCCAGATTAGCCTTTTGGCTTCAATTAAATCGATCAAAATACAATGATATCCTTCATTAAGCAGATTTAGTCCGCTCATTCATGAAAAGAGAACAAACTCTAAGACAACTCATAATTTTATATATGATAGATAGATATAGATATAGATAGATTAAGAGTGACATTAGTATATTATGTTGAGGAGTAATTAATGTTGAATTTTTGTTAGGTGCTCATACTATTGGAAGAAGTACATGTGGATCAATTCAATACAGACTCTTCAACTATGAGGGAACTGGCAAACCAGACCCATCAATCAGCCCCAAGTACCTAAACTACTTGAGAAGAAAATGCAGATGGGCATCGGAATATGTTGATCTGGATGCCGAAACACCCAAGAAATTCGACGTACAATACTTCAAGAATCTCCAAAACAAGATGGGGCTCTTGAAATCTGACCAATTGTTGTACTTGGATTCAAGAACTAAGCCTCTTGTTGGTGCATTGGCCTCACAAAGTTCCCTTTTCCGTCACCAATTTGCAGCATCAATGGTGAAGCTTGGAAATATTCAAGATTATCTCAGTGCTGATGATGGTGAAATTAGAGTCAAATGCAGCAAAGTCAACCCTTCAAAATGAATGTCTTCTACAAGGCAAAGACTATAAATGTCTAACTAGACACAGGCTGTTACATGTTAATTGAGTCCAGGAGACCCGGATCTCAATATTTTTATACTTTTTCTTTTTGTTATCTTTGGTGTTTTCACTGTTTTAATTTATAAACCTCCCTATTTTTGTTCAATTTAAGAACAATTAATTGACTATATGAGAAGTCGACGAAAGTATACCAAAATGTTTTTCTTCCATAGTTCCATGTATGATAAAATCAACAAAGGCATATTGCTTTTATCAAATATGTATAGAATTTCATCTAGTCGAGGAGAAACCCCCTCATACGATACATGATTTTTTGGCAAATCGATGACAATTCTAGTCGCATCTTTTGCTGAATAATGGAAAAAAAAAAATGGTTCTTTACCTTGTCATCCAGCCATATTCAAACAAACAATATATGACACATCACAACCATAAACTTAGGGGGAAAAGTATGCTCTGATATGAAGCCATTAGGGAATACAATAGTACCAGTTAACGCGGCCTTCCTAGGAAGGCTAGATAACTCGAGGCCTTCATATAGATATTTAAATTACAAACCGAGTATAGTTGTCAAATATTACGAGAGAGATCTTGCAGCTAACATAAGTATATAGATAGGTTACAAGTCTCTAAATTTTCATACTTAAATTGCATGATTGAACTCGATAGCAGCATCTGCAGATGCGCCTAACTCTGCAAAACAAATTAAAAGGTCAGAATTGCAAGTTTGACAATTCAATCAATATAATCAAATAAATTTATATGATCATCGAGTTCTCCCAATGGATCTAGTCAAAATCACCTAAAACTAGATGCAATTCATGAATCTACAACGATTGTCCATGAAGCATATTGTGAATAAGCTACAAGGCCAATAGTTGAACCGTTCGAAGTTCTGAAGATGGATACTACAAGGACATAGAAAGAACTTCATTCCGTTGTTATTGTCATCACAAAGCATGAATACAGAACTGACTAAGTTACCTCCATCTGAATCTCCTCTCCCTTAGATTGCTCACCTGCCACAGAGATAATATGAGAGGAGATATAGATCAATATAATGGTTAATATTTCATAATAACTCATGTGGTAATTAGCAAGACGGTGTGTACATTTCCAGATACTTTTATACCTAGTTACCTACTACCTCTCACGAAGATAGTCCAATTTGGAATTTTGATGGTTGACGTTTTAAATTCTGAACTCAAGGATCTTTGAATATGTTGTATAATGTTTGGTGAAAAAATATATCAAAAGCTAGTATGTTTAATGTACTTCACTATCAACATGATAATTATGATGTCATTCAAAGATATGTGTGTTAATTAGGGCTACAAAGTTTGTTAATTTTGACGGTCGAAAATCAAACTAGACAATCTTCATGGGACGAAGAGAGCAATTATTATGAGAACTAGATATTCAGAACTTTATAGATCGACAAACTAAATTTGGGATATGCTCAAGCATAATTATTACCTCCCTCTTCAGGAAGCTCTGAGGTCCACAATGTGAGATTGTCACGAAGAAGCTGCATAATAAGGGTGCTATCCTTGTATGAATCTTCATTAAGACTGTCGAGTTCTGCAATAGCTTCATCAAATGCTTGTTTTGCGAGATGGCATGCCCTGAAAGTCAAATAAAGGTTTAGATAGAATTTTTAAGTGTGTCCATATTAGAAAAGAGGGAAACAATTGTGAGTTATGTATTATCGTGACGACTGAAGAAAAACCGTTACCCCATCAGTAGTATACACGTAAGCAAACTCTTTCCAAATCATATCATACAGACACGAGCATCAACTTTAATTCCATTATTTCATGATTGCAGACCAACAAATTGACTAATAATCATACACTCCCTCCATTCCTAAAAGATTGTCAAGCTCGTCTTTTCATAGTCAAAGATTAACAAACTTTTCAATCTTGATTGATATCTAAAACTTTGATTTGAATCAAAATTATCAAGTTAATAGTAAAGTATGTTGAAAATACTACATATTCATATATTTTTTACTAACAGATATATAACACATTAAAAGTTATTTGAATTCAAAATTGAAAAAAATCAACTAAAAAAATTCAAAATGAAAATCTTTTAGGGATGGAGGGAGTACTTCATAAATCAGTTCATTAAATTATCTTCTGGTTAAAATGACGTAAAGGAGAAAAAGTTTCAATAAAATTCTACACTGAATTCATATGTTTTAGGGTCTTGAACAATGTTGTTGCTCCACACATGCATGTATCCTATTATTCTACAGCAGAGGTGGAAAAAACGTGTATATATCCACAAAGTTGCAGAGATGGAAGAAAATGAGTTTCACCTTTCAGGAGAATTCAGAATCTCATAGTAGAAGACTGAAAAGTTCAATGCCAGGCCAAGTCTTATTGGATTCGTAGGTGGGAGGTCTGAACTAGCAGTAGCAGTGGCAGCCTGCAAAGATAGATTAAATTACTGAAGTTTTGGCATCAGGACTTGATGCAGCAAGTTCTCAGAAACCGAATATAACAAACTGAAAGAAATATTTTAGGAGATACACATCGGATTTAACAAACTGAACTAATATATACTGAATTAAACATACTTCATAGGCCTTCAGTGCCTGATCAGCTGCTGCCTTACGGTCATCTCCACTCTTGAATTCTGCTAAATAACGGTAGTAATCTCCTTTCCTGAATAGAACGATAACATTAGAAAATAAATTCATACCAATATAAATATGCTCGGGCTAAATCAAAAAAGGGAAAGAGTACACGTCGCTCCCCTTCCTTCTTCCTTCTCCCTCCTCAGGGGTGCAATACAGATTGAGATCTAACTTACATCTTGTAGTAGAAGATTGATGATTCGCCAGATGTAGATGATGGAAGGAGGTGGTCATCAATAACAGATAATATGTCCATGCAGATCTTGGTAAGCTCATCCTCAACCTTCTTTCTGTAACTCTTTATTCTCTTCGCATTTTCTTCATGCCCTTTACTCTCCTCCTTCTGCTCAATGGAAGATAATATCCTCCATGATGCCCTTCTACCCCCAATAACATGCTTATACCCAACCGAAACCAAGTTCCTTTCCTCCACAGTCAATTCTTCATCAAGCTTCGCAACTTCCTTCATATATTCAACCATCTCTGCAACAAACAGTAGACTGGATTTTAACAAGATGAACATTAATCAATAAAAGTGAACAGTATCAGAACTCTGTATAAAAATCAGAAATGTTGTTTTACATAATTATTTAATACGTCAAATATATAAGACGGTTACCAATGCCCAAGATAGCACAGAATGTTTTCATGAACACATCTAACATCCATAGCTGCACATATCATTCCTAACTATTATACCCTACAGGCTACACTATAGACTCTCCTATGAAAGATGGCAGATATATTACTATGTTGCTTCCATATATGTCTTCTTCATCTGAAGTTTATATTCTATTAGAATAAGCAAAAAGTTAAACAAATGAATTTCTTGAAATCCGCTATAACTTTACTTAGTTCTCATCTTAAAACTACATCACTAGGATTGTTAATTCCAAAAGATTGAAGTGGTTGGCCATTAATTGGGAGGCCAACAATTATTTCAGGTAATAAGCAACTCTGTCCAATATTATTGGTCATATTTAAAGAACAAACTGTAATCAGTTGGTTAAGGGTTGAAACCACATAACCCAAGAAACTCTATTTCGCAAATGGTCTTATGCAATTAGTGGCAGAGCTACAGTGAAGGCTGCTAGATATGACATACAGATACTAAAGATGTACGTGTGAAGCCTAAACACGTGAAGAAGCATTACATTTAAGGAAATACTGAGAACCAGTTCGTAATTCTTCTTTCTTTTGTTAATTAATTAACTTTTTAAACAAAGAATTGACGCTGATTTTTTCCCCGGTGCACTATTGTGCTTATTCAAGAACCTATAAATACCCTTCTTTTGTGTAGTTTTTTGTGTGTATGAAAATCACCACCACACCAATTCTGCCATAAATCACCAGGCTAAAAGATGCTTATTCTTATTCTTAAAATTACGAGCTTACTATAATTCTCGGTTTATGCCAGAAAAAGAAGCCATGGTATTCAAAATAAGATATATAAGAAAATTTATGACCGAAATTTTCAGATTAAAACATGCACAGAGGTCTTTGAATAGATTCTTGAATATAAGGTTTTAATATTGTAACAATCCTCATGATATCATATGGATCTTACAAAGAAAATGGATGTGTTCTTTCATTACTGGTAAAACTAGGATAAAATCCTTGTGTCTGATTTAGTGTTATCTCATCTGTTTGATTGTTGTCAGGTATCTCCGGGCGGGATTGACTATCATAATTGGTACGCTAATAATACTGGCAGGATACAACAAAGAGAGGAGAGGTGAGGTGAGGTGAGCCTATAAATCTATGTTGAACTGTCATATGTAATCCCGATAGAACAACACACTTCCTGTGGAGAATTTAAATAAGCCTCCGATGAAGCATAATTGTACCCAAAACAATTTGTCTTAATTATCATTATCACATTGTCTCTACGAAGTACAAAAGTTCATGTCCAGATATGACCAAGCTAAGCATCTTATCTCCAGTAATTAAATGGACCTGTCACAAATAACAATTTGATACACAAAAATTCTTATATAAAGTTTTTTTTGCATCAAACCCACATAAATAAGTCAAGATAATGCCCCTTAGGATCATTAATGTGATCCAACAAGCCTTTTTGATGGTCTTAATATGGCGAACTGTGATTACAAAATGCAACCTATCATAGTCCAAGTATGTGTATCATAACTTAAAATAGAAAAAGTTAAAAATTGAAAAAAAAAATTAACTTAAAAGAGCACATTTAGGTAAACAAATTGGGCAATTAGTAAAGATAATCCTGTTCCCGAGCGTACAAAATAAATATTCGCAAATAAAACAATCATGCTTCTATTAATTAATAAATTAAAAAACTGTTAAAGGAAACAAATCGTAAACTTAATTATTCAAAAAAAAAAAATATCATAAACTTAATTAAATCAACCATGAAGCATTGAACACCAAATCATTCGAAGAAATTGTCCATTCATCATTTTATAGGCCTATCAGCAAAAAGAAATTATTTCATAAATTAAAATATGTACAAATTAAACATATCCACCAAAAGCTTTAGCAGATCTCATCTGTTCCCATCACTAAATGTATCAAATACTCAAAATTAAATTAAAGCATAACCTAAAACTACTCGAAGTTGTAAAGATTCATACTTCAGATCCCAAGAAAAAACACTACTCCCTCCAATCCACTTTAATTGACGTTTAATTTTTTTTGAAATTGAAAATCAATTATTAATTATTTCTTATTCTAAAAAATATAAAAGGATTCATCATTTAAAATAATTTCATAATATTAATTTTTAAAATTTTTTAATAATATAATTGAAAATTAAAGATTTATCTAGAAATGTAAAATGTGAGAAAGACAATTTACCTACAGACTTAAGTTAGTGAACTAAATAACTAAAAGTTACTTCCTCCATCCCAAAAAGATTGTCCGCATTAATTTTTAATTATAAAAAAAAGTTCCATTTTCAATTGTAAAAGTTTTAAAGAACTTTCCTTAATTAACACAAATAACTTAAGAGCTAAAAGAACTAAGAAACCAAATAAGTACATAATTTAAGAGCTAAAAAACCCAACAAAAAAATAATCAGGAAAAAAAACATAGATAAATTATAAAAATAATAAATAAAAATTAAATAAATACCATCATATCTTTCAGCTTGTTCAGCTAGTCTAGCTAAGTACACAATCTTTACTTTTTCCATCTCTCTCTCTTTTCTTTTCTTTTTTCTTTTTCTCTTTTGCTTTGAGTTTATATATGTGGGTATATTTATTTTAGTTTAGTGGGAAAGATATATTCTTATATATATAATCTCCACCGTTGAATGATGATAAACGATCTTGGCCGCAGTTTGTGTTTGTATCGATCACAAACTACGCAGTTGGATTTGCTTTTGGATTTCAGGAGTTCAGATCATTTATTGCATTAGGATGTTTACGAGTCGACTGAATCTTATCAGCCATTAATCGAGTAGACATCTTGTCCACGTAACTAACCCGTTATTTGTGACGAAAAATGTTGTGAATGCAATGCCTCGATTAACATTCAAGCGGTTTTGAGATGAGTATCTTCGATCGGTACGGAGCAGACAAGCGTACTACATCGTTATTGCTATTACAACATTAGGGAACTACCAAAATAAATTTATTACTCCTTTCGGGTTTTTTTAGTTGTCATCCTAGCAATTTTGACGTCAATTAAGAATCATTTAATAATGAATGACATTTTACATATATATATTGTAATTAATTAATCAAACAACAATTTAATGAATGTATTAGTATTAGAATCTTTTATTACATATACGTAAGCAGGGTTTAAAGTTTAAAAACAATCAAATGTCAGACGTAATTCCAAAGCTGACAAGTATTTTAAAACATTTTTTTTATGTGATGACAACTAAAAAAATCGAGTAAGAGTAGTTTTTTTTAAATCTCTACACTCCTCCATCTCACTTATTTGATCTTTAAGAAAAGTACTTTATTAAGACAATCATTGACACAATTCTCATGAGAGAAAAAATTATCAACCGTTAAGGTAGATTATTGGATGAAGTTTTTCCTAAAGAATCGCATCGTTTAACAGCTAAGTATACGACCGCTGGCACGGGTTGCTGTTTTTTATCTACAACCAAGTGTTAAAACATTTGGGCCTCTGGATGTCTCACTTGCGAAGATTATGTTTCGAGGATTCATGAAAGTATAAAGATTAAGCATATACGAAGCATCTCAAAAGCATATTCCTCGAGATCAAGTTGTTGAGGCAGTCATTGAGTCATTGGGACTCATGTGTATTATGGAAAGGTTTTTTTTTTTATCTCAAATCAAACACCTTACCTATCAAGAACGTAGTTTCAAAGAAAGCATACACTATATATAAAAGTCACAATATCAAGAATCGAAGAAGATCCCATATTGTTTTCTACAAACCATTTGAGTATTCTTGAGAACAAACATTGTAGTGTTGAGTGTAGGCCTATTTGTATTAGAAGAAATCTCTTCTCCCCTAACTAATGTACGATTGTTATAACACACTGTTATAACAATCATCGGTGAGTTTAATCGTTTGATTATTGTGTTTCAACACCGAGAAATAAGGCTGACAGCGGAGAAGAGGAGATGTATCCTAGTTTTAGAAACTATACTGAGTGTAGTTAGTTAAATAGAACGTGGGAGCATTCGGATAAGACCCTTCTTGTAATCCTTTCATATCATAGTAAGCTTCTCCCTAAAGAGGCCGTCTCATGCATCTAGGCTATATTTAAGACCGAACTCCATTACCATTCTCTGTGTTATTTACTTTATTGTCTTTAATTTCGCATTGAGTAAATTGTTCGTGTGAGATCAAGTGTCAGTGATCAAGCAGTAGGACATCGAAAAGGCATTGCAGGTTTACTTTTTTCATCAACCAATAGAAAAAAAATATTAAAGACGACAATAAACAAATTCAATGCAAAAGTTGCATTGATAAATTAAACAATCACTTATAACGAAAAGAAAGTTTTTGCCTAAATGCTCACTTAAACCGAGACGGAGGGAGTATTATTTAATTAAACGCTATCGATATTCAATCGAACGAGTTCGGTAAAGAGGTATGGCTCGTGTAAATAAGGTTATACACTCACTTGTAAAGTGCAGATCAAAGCTAAGAAAATTTGAGCGGTTCGTACGCCATCCGGTATCGAAAGTACAAAATGATGTCATGTTCGACTCCCAAGTTTCGTGATTGTCGAAATAAGTATTCGTTACTCGGTCCATTCATTATCACTAAATGTGGATAGGAAATTAATTCAAATTTGAATCTCATAATCATATCCATGAAATATATATAATTAAAATATATTAATTCACATATATTTTGTGTTCAATAGTTATTACTAACTATTTCACATATACAGTAAAAATAATTATTACACAACTATTTCAAATAATTTAACAAGAAATTGTTACTACGACATATCCTCAAATAAATACATTAATAAACGATAAATAATGAAAATATTGAATTAAATTTGTTATCATTAAAATTGATAATTACAATTATCATAATAAAATGATAAGAATACAAAACCGAAATTAATAATTTTAAAACATATTGTGGTTTTCAGAAATCCAAACTGGCGAAGAACGCGATTTTGACGATCGCCTCCGCCGAAATCTCCGGTCGACACTGGCCTCGATGGCCCTGTCTAAAGAAGCGCCCAACGGTGGCCGGAACGTCCCATTTGGCCACACTGTGACTGCCTCTCGGAGTGGCCTCTCCGCAAGGTCGCCAAGATCCATTTAACAAAACTTCCAGCTTTTCTCAATTTAATTCAAATGTTTGAAAAAACCTATTTGAAGCGGCCTAACCACATCCAAAAATTTCCGGCAATTTGTAGCATATTCAATAATAATTTTCTTGAACTTTCCAATTGGAATTTTGTAAAAAACATTTACCAAAAATTAATTATACAATAAACATTTTAGAAATCAAAAATTGTTTTGGGATACTTAAACTATCCAAAAAAATTTTAATTTTTTTGGAGATGGTTCTTTCCTCTCGAATGCAATGAAATTGGTGATAACTTTTCAAACATTTTAAACGCTAAATGTAATAAAAATATTTTAGATTTCAATCAAAATATTTTAAAAATCCTTTCAATCATGCAACAAAATCTAAATTTAAGTCAAAATTAACTATACGATTTAACTCAACAATCAGAGGTAATACATATTTATTCATGAATCAATTTTTTCATAACATATATTCATGGTCATTAACATATATTATGAAATGATATAAAATATGTTTATATAACAACTTAGATATAAAATGTAATCGAAATTATACAACTTAAAGACGCCTGATACCACTATCGAAAATTACGCAACTAATTCATAAGAACAATGAACAACGCAACTAAGATCGAATAAATGTATAATGACGACCATTAAACATATACATTACGAGATTCATACACGTATGAATAATGAGGCTTTTACAATACGTACGATATTAGCAACTTCTCTTTTCCTCACAAATCCTCCGTAATCCTCAAAGACTCAAGTGAACGCCTCCAAGCAATAACACCAAGAGCGATTGAAGTCACGTGATCGACTTCGCTTAATCTTACGAGCATTGATTGTACATAATTTGAGTCAAAACTTTGACTCAAAAAACCCAAAGGGAAGCAGTGGAGCATGGTCGAATGTTTAAGTAGACACGGAAATGAAAGCTTAGGTTTTCATTTCATCTTTTTCCTTTATATATCCTTTGATTTCTACTGACTGTTGATAAATAGCTAACAACTCGTTAGTTGCTAATCAACTTATTAATAAACTAGTAAAGAATCATCAAAGTTTAATAATGTTTCTTCCTCATTAAACCCTAATCGAATAAAGAAGTTAATTGATTCGTTTGTTCAATTTGTATTTTATCAATGTAAGTAACTGATTGCATCTCAAGATTTTAATCAACTCCTACTTAACACCGATTTAATTTCACACACGGAATATAACTAACGTCATCAGATGCGGTGTGATCTCTCTCGGCTCAGAGATTATTGAATGATAATAATATAACTCACCCATTATGATTTATATCGACATGCATGCAGATCTAGCAACTGGCATAACCGACATATTTGGTGGAGTCTACTTCAGTAATTTACGGTTACTATTTATCGATTCCAAACTATATTACAATGTAAAGTTGCATTGGTTATTACACCACTCGCTCACGGAAGATTCCTAATGCAAGAAGAAGCGGAGTGACGGAACAAACACCTTTGTGGCCTTCACTACACGAGGAACATGAAGGCGGGATGTCCTCCAACAGCTGCCTTCACACACGCCCGACAATACCAATGATGGTGGAAGAATCAGACTATTAACCGATAGCTAACTATCAAATGCTCTTCACAAATGGTCGAAACCGACAATAAACCTACACTACCTGGGAAGCAGAGGAAGAATTTACCCTGATGAATATGAACTGGCCAAGATTAAATATGGAACTCCTGGCCAAGATTATCGGAAGATCAAAAAAGGTTAAGATTGGATTTGTAGGAAAGATAATCTCCGACAAACGATCAAGATTATTAACCCAGAACATTGATTTAAATTCTCAAGAGTGAAAAGTGGCATATCTAATCCCTGTATCAAGAAATCATACAGGTTAAAGTGAAAGAAGAGCTCATATTGCCAAGATGGATAACTTTGTTCACCTAATAAGAGTAGAAGCTTCCCAACTTTACAGTGGTACGCTTATGTCAACTGCTACAAGCACAAAATTATGAAAGAAAGCACATCCGAAATGCTATTACCGTGGAAGAAACATATCATTCCAGAAGTCAAAGCAGCACTACCTACCCAAGATGTACAAGCAGGAATGAACCACTTAAAGAATGGTGTTCACTTCTCTAAAGCATGAAGTTGATGGTATTGATAATGACGTCAAGGCATACGACACAAGAAACAAGTCCTATTCACCAAGATAGAAAACCGGCGGGGAATTACATTTTGGTGAGAGTTAAACGGAAAATCGGTGCGTTGTCTCGCGTAATGGCTGCTGCACTGGAGAATGTGTTGTTAGTTGACGATTTGACACAATCTCATGCTAGCAAGTCAACCGCACTATGATCGCAGTATTTACCAAGGCTACATGCGACGTCACAAGACAACCGTGATAAAGTGATAATGAAAAGCATGTCTTGACAATTATTATCTTTGGACACCTCATCATATGCCAAGGCCTCGCGTAACGTAAGAGGACGTGGAAATGGCACAAAAAGTCAGCATACGAATACGTAAACATATAGCAACTCATCTAAAAGCAAGATACAGAGGTCTCCAAGGTCACATGTTAAAAGATCTGGGCGAATGTCAAGTAGGAAAGTTGTCCAGTGTCACACCAACTGCTATGTCACAGCTGAACCTGGGCGTATTACTGATTCTGACAGCTAACGCAGTGCCCAGATCATCGGTTAAGCATATCTATGCCCTGTAGATGACTTCTCCGCATACACCTAGTGTGGAATTTCATCGTGAGAAAGTAACTGATGCCTTCGATGTCTTTCAACACCATTATTCAAATTGCAGTAGGGCTAACCACCATCATCGGTTTCGATGATGAAAAGAGTTCAAGAATCTCCAAGTTCAATGACTTTGAAGACCACATGAATTTCACCCATCACCCCTCAAACTGAATCGTGGGAAAGGAAAAATAGAACTATTCATAGATGGTTCAGTTATACGGAAAGGAGATCCTTGGAGATTTCGGGCGTGTTCGCTTTATCACTACATGCTGCCATTTACAACAGATCACTTTCGATCAGTACAAACACTCTTACCACCTATGAAATATGAGGGGGAGCGAAGCCTAATGTTTGATATTTTCATATCTTTTGGTGAAAATTGATGTCAAAGGAGATGAAGGCATTTTTTTCTTGGCTACTCAAAATAGCAGTATTCTATATACAATAATGTAATAATGTGTCATAACGAATCCATTAATGTTAAAATTATCGACGATAAATCGACGAGCTGAAACGTAATCGTGAACAAAGCCCCATTGGTCGTCAAGGTATATTCAAGTCAAGGAATTGATTTTGAGGAGACATTTGCACCGTCATGACCTAAGCTACATCGGGATTATTAGTCAGTTTAGCCTATCTTTGAAACTAAATTGTATCAAATGGATGCTACACTCACGCTTTCTAAATGGCATAGCGCAAGGCTATGTATGTTTAATAGCCTAAAGGATTTGAGGACTCACAATCCCCCGATCATGCAAAGCTGTTAAGTGCACTCCCATGGGTTTAAACAAGCTCCAAGGGCAGTATGAAAGATCACCTCAAATACCTATCAGCAACGGATATGTTCGTGGGATCTAGTTGACGCATTTATTCATAAAAGAAGAAAATAATTTTACGGTGGCTCAAATATATGTCAATGACATAGTATTTGGAGGGGAGTGTCAAACCAACTGGTCAAACATCAGTCACCCAACGTATGGTGCTGCACTTGAGACGAAAGTACGGGAGAACTCAATTATTTTTGGATATTCAGATAAGTCAAATGGAGACAACATATTTATTTCTCATTCTAAATACGCCAAGAATATCAGAAAGTTTGGTTTAGAATCAGCAGTGTCAAACGAATTCCACTAAGAACTCATGTGAAATTACCGTGGACGAAGACGTGGGAAAGAGGTAGATATCGCCAGCTATAGAAGCATGATTGGGAGTCTTCTATACCTAATAGCCATAGATAAGACATCGTCACCTGCTGAGTTTGCGGCAGCATATCACAAAACACTCCAAGGAAAGTCATCTGAACCTTGTGAAGAGAATCATCAAATATGTTCAAGGTACTCTTAACCATGGATCGTTGAATACCTCATACTAACTACTTCGTCGATATCAGGATACCTATCAAGTGTGAAACGCTGGTGATAGGCACACTTCGTAAGGACGCTTTAAAAAAAATTAATATGGTGTCATGGTTCAAGAGGAAGTAGAATTTTCATTCTATCCTTGTTTTAAAACTGAATATATAAATTTTACCGGAAATGATTTCACACAACTTCGTGGATGAACAATGCTGAGGAGTACGGTGTCAATTCGATGTCACGACACTCTATTATGACAACATTTAGCTATAAGTATCTCAAAAAAATCCAAAGACAAACATAACAAGTAACTAAGCACATCGACAAAAGGCACTTTATTAGAGAATCTGTCAGCACAAAGATTGTTAACGCACCGAGACATGAAAGTATATAACCTGGTTGCGTATATTTCACCAAATGGACGGATGTGAATCAAACCCAAGGACAGCCTTAGACTTGCAGATATGGACAACAGAACCCACTAAATGTTATGTAACACCACAAAAGAGCCAACCTATAACAATTGGACGGCTGGGAAGTTCAATGGATATTTTCTCAAATCGGGCAAGTATCAAGGAGTTTAATATGTTTTACAGATCAGTATAGTGGTTCTCACCATTTATATATCTACAACATGCATTTCGCTTCCACAAGCTAATCATTCTATCCTTTCACATTCAAAAACTCAATTCATCACAAAATCACTTCAAATTGTATCACTCCTTACCAAGTTCACATCTCGCCATCAACACTTCTTGTATTTCAAAAATGGCAAGACATCGGGAGGTAGCTCTTCTAACACAAGGAATTTAAGTGAGTTAGAACCCGTAATAAATGAGTTTACAGAATAACCATGGTCAACTTGTTTCTTTATAGTTATTCCTCCCCATCCATCAACAAATGGATTTTGGCTTCAAAACCAAAAGTCTCTGTTACCACGGAAGTGACAACGAAATTCCGAGAGTCTTAATTCTAAGCATGTAGAACAATTCCAACTTGAGCACAAATGGGACAAACTAAGGTACTGGTACGCATAAACCTCCAACCGACAGAGTTTCCTGCAAAACCCTATTCATGAATCTTTTCACTGGGTGGTTTCAAGTACCGAACCTAATTAGCCCTACTAGAGGAAATCAGAGGATAACATGTAGATTCCCTCAACAAGTACAAGTTGAGAATGTGGTTGGTGATGTCAACCCCAAGCATGGTCTCGATCATGTTAATATACCCAACCAAGTTATTTGGACACTGATTGGAGACTATCTACAAGTCCGCGAAAGACTAGCAACTCAGAGACCCATCGCGACCAGATAATCGCTTATTGCAGATAATCATGATCGATTAACAAGGGGGTAGTTTAAGAGGGCCGGTGAAACAGGCACATTTCTCTGGGATATTTGGGGCGTAATATCGTTTAAAGAGCTAACTCTCCGTACAGAGTCAAGCGTTACGATGATAGTAATCAGGTCCGACCGCTAAGAGGAGAACAAGTGGCTGACTCAGAGTCTCGAGAGAAGAGGAACCGCATCAAGGCGCAGTGAGACGACGTTGACACGCGTACTGCTGAGTAACGGATCTCAAAGAGTTTCAGGTTGCTGGCGGGGCATAAGCAGAAAAGAGCAAAAGCGTGCCTATCGATGCTGGGTCTCAAGGGTCCGCTCCAGCAGCAGGAACGGAGTCTTTATTTCCGAACCTTCACGTGGTGGAATCATGATAATTGTGGTCGATAATGTGTAGAGTCCGGAGAAGCAGACGCCGCTAGTATTGTTAGAGAAAATCTAAAGGGAAATGAACCGAATGATGATCGAAACAGATCAATAATAGGACGATTACAAGAATCGAAGAAATGTATACTATGGGGCGGATTTCCACCCGAGGAGAATGGGGTTTCTCTGTGGGAATTCTCGCTTGTGCAAGCGAACGCCTCCCCCGAGAGGTATCTTTCCTGAGGCCACCACAAGAACTGCACTCAAATGGTTATTATTGAGGATTGGGGACGGTGGCCATTTCTCGCCGAATCACACATCGCCAAGCATAGCAAAGAGAGTTCATCCTGGGCAATCTAACTCATATGATCCATCAAGTGTCATATTTCACAAAGTCGTCAGAGAGGACATTAATTCAAATCTATAGTCGATCAATAGGCTCTCATGGAAGACAAAATGAAGCGTATCACCGGTTCAACACTCAACCGTCGACATTATTAGGACCTACTGTGAATGCCTTATTCGTGGCTAACCAAATACAATTGCAAGCATCTTCTCCGAGTCCGGTGTACGCAAGCGCACATGTTATTGCAAATTCGTGCCTACCTCAAACAACACAAACGTAAGTGTTGTACAGGGTAGAATGCATTTATGTACGGGACCACGTTAGATTTAGACTTTGCAATTTTGCTATTTTCGATCGTTTGTGGATCACTCCAGATCGGGGCAAAATTGAAGCCCATCGTTTTTCCCAAAATTTAATTTGCAGATTTTCATTCACCAACATCTTAACGCGCTGAAGCAAGAGATGTCTGAGAAAGACATAAGCTCTAACTATTATCAAGTAAGTTTGATAACTGGAAGAGCTGGGATGGTTATGGCACAGAGCACCGACGACAAGGCTCGAGAGAGAGGTTACTATTATCAAGGCTTACGTAAGAGGAGTGTAACAAAATGAAGCTAAAATTCGCTAGTTAGGCAAAATTGCAGTTACAGTCAAAATTCAAGCCTCTCAAGGTCACCGGCCCCTCCCGCTGTAATAACTTTCTACGATACTCATTGATTACCTTGACGGGTATCTTCTCCGCCTCATGTGTACCCTTTGGGGTCATGCTTTTTAAGACAACAGGGAATATATTTGTGTGTTTAGCCCTTATTTTGTTATGGATATTTTTTTTTTTTATGTTTTGTTATTTTTGATTTCTATGTGATCAATCAAGCAATGATAGTTGGTCTGACTGCTTTGTGAACTAATGTTTTGTTTTGTGTCGTTTTTAACACGCGTTTCGCTTTTCTCCGAGGAGTTCGTAAGCATCGAGGATTCACATGAAAACTTACCCAAAGGGGAGTTTATTTAATGATTACCTGATAAAGTTTTTTCCTAAGCAACCACAGAAATATAATAGCATATGACTGTTGGGGCACTAGTTGATGTTTTTTTATCTACGACGTTGTTAAACAATACTCGATGTCTCACTTACAAGATTATATTTTCGAGGATATAAAGATTTGGTGATATACGAAGATCTCAAAAGATATTCGAGATCAAGTTGTTTCACGAGACGTTGTTCGAGCTCGTCGGGGACTCAGTGTTATGGTGTTTTTATTCAACACTTACCCTATTAGCACTGGCCCAGCAGCCTACACTATATAAAGATTTGGATATCAATTAATAAAGATTTCAGATATTGCTTTTCTAAGACTCAGTATTCTCAGAAAACATCAGAGTGTCGAGGACTATCTGCAGCCAAGAAATTCTATCTTTAATTCATGTAACACATTATAGCACACTTGATGTAAATAACTATTGAGAGCTATTGAACGTTGATTATTGTAAGTCAATAACAGAGAGCGCTGACAAATAGTATATATGTCGATCCTAGTCTTAGAAACCATATCGAGTAGAGTTGCACAAAGTAGGTTTGAAGATTCGGATAAAGACCTTTCTTGTAATCCTTTCATATCATGCTAGGTTCTCCCTCAGGTAGTCGCCCCGCACTCCATACATTACACCAACCTGTTACCATTCTCTGTGGTTATTTACTTTATTGTCTTACTCGCATCGAGTAAATTGTTCGTGCGAGATCAAGTGTTATGACCGGCTGGGTAGGACACTTTAGTGCGTTGCTAGTAGGTTCACTTTTTTTCATCAACCAATAGAAAAGAGAATAGACATTAAACAAATTCAATGCAAAAAGTTGCATTGACAAATCGATCAATCACTTATATAATTTAAAAGAAAGTTTGCCTAAATGCTCACTTAAACCGAGACGAGGAGTATTATATTTAATTAAACGCTATCGATATCTAATCAGCCGAAGTTCGGTAAAAGTGGTATCGGTTTGGTGTGGTTATAATAATCACTAGAAGGTAGATCAAAGCAAGAAAATTTTGAGCGGTTCGCATGCCTATCCGGTATCGTGGTACAAAGCGATACTATGTTCGACTCTAAGTTTTAGATCGTCGAAGTCAAGTATCTCGTTACTCGGGTTCATTCACATCACTAACGGGACTGGGAGTTAGTTGATACAATACTTAATTTCTTGACAAGTAAATTATTTATTATTATAGAAATTAGTTTATAAATTTATCACTCTACGATGAACTTGAACAATATGTAGTATAATATAAAATGATCACAAGTACTTAAAGAATATCATAAACTCGATTTTAGCGTATAATAAAACTCAATAGTCTAGAGACCTGAGACCTCGGAGTTAAAAGAGAGTGGAGTCAGAAGATTTTTTAAGAAGTATTTCACCATGAAAAGCTGGAAGACGGATTGCCTTGGGGGCTGGGTCATCGAACGCTAGTTTGATAAGTAGGGTGTGGTCTGAGTGAGGTGAGGTTTTAATAATTTTATTTTAATTTTTGGTTATTACGAAGTCTTATTTTAGTTTTTTTAGATAATACATCATTAACGTTATTGATCATTGTATCTTCCACTACTATTACATGGCTCAATCGATAAAAACAATATTAAAAGTACTAATAACAATGTTCTTCAAATTCTAAATAACACTCTATACTAGTAGGTAACCAACAATTATGCAGATCCTTGATATCCTACCTTCAAGAGCAAATGATCCTCGTTAAATAAGCACATATGTTTAGTTAAATTCAAAAGTACCCCAAAATCTAATATGTTTAACATGTTTAGTTATATTCAAAAAATAAAATCTACTATATGTGAATCCCAAGCTTGTTCTATCGCTAAAAACAACATTCCATCACATCAGAGAGGACAATTTGAATAATTTAGGAACAATTTAATCGAGACGGTAATTTGAAACTTATTGGTGGCAACAAGAAATTATCCTTAAGATAAATACATATCCATTTTTATTTATTATAACAAAAACACAATGATTTAAACATGAAAAAATAAAATATCCATTAATATAAATGACTACGTATAAAATACTAATAGTTGCTTTTGTAATATCTACCAAAATGCAATTGTCCCGGGACATGTTTTAGAAATTAATCGAATCATGTTTGAGAAATTTATTACTTTCTCCATCCCTAAAGAATTATTGATTATTAATATTCCTAAATAAAAGATTGTAATATTTGTTTCTTGCATGATCATGTATTATTTAATTTACGATTCTATTGCCATCCAAAACTTTTGATTTGAATAAAATTATCAAGTTAATATAAAGTTTGTTGAAAATAATATATTTTTTTTAAATAAATATATAACACATTAAAAATTATTTGAGTTCAAAATCTAAAAAATCAACTCATTAAAATAAAAATGACAATCTTAGAAATGAAGAGTATTATGTTCTACAATCCAATCAATTCAAATGTATTTTTTTTCGTTTACAATTAAAATTCGACCCCTTAAAGATTAGTGTACTCCTACATGGCTACATTCATGCTTTTGTGAAAAAGTAATTTGTTCCTTTAAATATAATTAATGCATATTAATTGAAAATATTAAATACATCATTTCATGTTATTTGGAACGCTAATAACATTCAAATCATTATAACTAAAGAGTTAAAAGAGCTAATTGAAAATGTCTAACAAGTTGACAAAACAATCAAATTACTGAACCAAGATTTAAACATTCATCAATTCTTTTATTCTTCAAATTTTGCCATTCTTGCTCCTCACAACTTTCCTAAAAATATTTAGACCACACCCGCGAGGTAAAATATCAATAATGAAAAAGATAGTATGAGATCTATGTTGATTAATAAGGATCGGGCCGTGAGGATCGTTTTCCCAAAGTTTCAATACAAAGATTTTTTTTGTCCTCTGTTGTTGGTGAAGACATGACTTCCTTCAATGATTTTTCTAATTCCTTTGTCGCATACTACAAATCAACCAACGAGTATCTGATTATTATTTGAAATACCAATGCAAATTTTAGTATCTCTTCTTTTACATGTCCTCTTGTAATGATTGTTGTTGAGGGAGTGAGATTTGTTCAACATGAGAGGATATTCATTGTTATTTTCAATGGAGGAGAGTATCGTTCGGTTTGTAAGTAATTTTTCTAAACCACAAATATATAATCAAACTATTTAAATAATTTGTTTCGAGATTTCTTTAAGGAGCCTCATGTTATTAGTTGAATAATACGAATGACTTATGGCGGCCCTTATTCGGTAAAAACTACTCTGTGGCATTAATTTAGAAGCGCATAAAATTCTCATTCCCATTTTACCCTTACCGACGCACGGACCGGCTGGTCAAAACCATTCACCTCACATTTCAGACCACCCGCCTGAAGTCGGCCGAGGTTAGACTCCTGCAGAGAAATGAATACCGAGTCGCCTGCAACGATGATATAAAAATAAAGACCGATTCAAACAGCTTAAAGAAGAAAAAGAGAATAGCCCATACGCTAACGCGACATCATCGTGGCGAAACCTAACCCAACATCATCACATATTCGATACATAAGAGTGACATAAAAACAGGAGTGTTCAATAATACATCCATAATATAAATCACTCCAATAACCTGAGAAACAAGACTAAACTCGAGCAAAGACAGAATAAACGACCGGCTGGTGATCCCCTAGCCACCACGCCGCTCACCTAAAGGATAACAATCCAGCCTGCCATATTGGGTCAACAGCCCATCTCTACAAAGAATCCACCAACTAAAGTTTCAGGGTCACCGAAGTCGCTATGGAAACTAACACCGGGAGCGTGACTCCATTACACCCCGCATTTAAGTCCGTAAGGCAACTCCACCACAGAATATATATATATATATATATATATATATATATATATATATATATATATATATATATATATATATATATACATATAAACCAGCGCTTGGTCAATAGTAAAATACTAAACAGCTTTCACAACTACTCCTACTTAGTACGTGATGCTTTATATTCAATAAACAGTAATAATAGAACGCAAGATCAAATATAGTGAATAATGTGATTTGAAAGCAATGCGAAGTCCAAACAGCTTCATCAATATTAAGAAAGAAATCTCTCATATCTTTTCTCATTACACAGTTCTAATGCACCGGGCGTCCATAAAATCAACATAAAGAATAATACGAAAACACTGATCCGAACATCCCCAATATACCGAACAATGCCCACATACAAATGCAATGGCCCCGACATATGCTATAACAACCCAAAATGGTCACATATTCACAACGTGCTATAACGACCCCGTAGGTTACACATATAAAGTATCTCAATCATCCATAACATAGCATCCACTGCCCGCAAGTGCACACACTCCCAACGCCCATACGGATCGACTGCCTCTACACGCGACTCGACTCAACCCCTAACACATAATTCAAGACCTACTACGCGCATCATTACGACGCACTAAAAGCCCAACAAAGACAGCCTCACATGTCACAATTAACCACAACACGTCTCAATAACAATAAATCACAGTCATGTTTACACGGTCTTACATATTATAATCAAAATATTTCAGAGTCATCACTCCGCATCCTCAACGCAAGATATCAGCCTCCTAACATGACACATCTACAAATACTTCAACAACAATTATTACTTCAAGATGTTATTACCAATAAATAAAAGAAGAACACATATACAGATCTACAATCCAGCAACATGCAAATGTGTGAACCAACACAAAGCGAGATAATCTCCACTGCATTTAGTACCACTACCGCAGCCTGGCCTCAACACGCACAAACAACCTCCTGGGTCCAAAGCCCAACTCCTAAAATAATATAATAAGATTACATTTCATCAATACTTGGGAATATACCTTAATTATATTTCAGACTATTTAATCAAAATTAGGTGTTCTCTATTTTTAAATGTATCTTAGTAATTATTCCGTGAACTATCGTTAGTTAACTATTATTTAAAAGTGAATCCTCAATACTTTATAAAAATCAAGTAAATATCATAATAGTCCGAAAATTTAATATTTTTATGATAGTCCAAAATACTATATATAGTTTAATAAAACTGCCTTTATATTTTATGTATAAAAATTTGGTTTATTTCACTAACTCCCAAAACTAATCATTTACTCATCAATAATTCAAAATAAATACCAAACTTAACTCCAAAAATTCTAATATTTGATTTATAGTCCAACTATATCCCATATAAAATATAAAATTCAGTTTCTAAATTACAATCATAAAATTTCACCTTTTATTAAAATCTTCATTCTAGTTAATAAATAAATAAAACTAGTAAACATTTCAAAAATTTCAAGATTATTATATGTTGTCAGAATCCAAGAATAAACACAATAAAAATATTAGTTTTATTTTAAAAGTCAAAATTATAATTTATTTCTATTTTCTACCAAAAATCCGAAATTATAATATAAAATTAATTAAAAATACGAAAATAATTATTTTCTCATGAATATATTACTGGAAAACTCATTATTAAATCTATAATCATAAACATCTCAAATCTAAACATATTCTATCATAAAAATTGAATCTTTACTCACTATATGTACCAAATAAATTGTTAAAATTAACAAAATTCAATTCTTTTCCATTAACAATGATCAATCTAGAGCCAAATATCTTAATTTAACAATTGAGTTATTAAATTGAACCCTAAATTTTCAAAATTTGAAATTCTCCAAACTCAAAAAGGTAAGACTTTCATACCTTAAACGACTTTTAGTTAATTTGGCATGGCAAGACGCAGATATTTTTCTGAATTTTAGAGCAAATGACGCAGGATCAAAGCTTGGGGAGAAAAACGTAAAAATCTTCGAGTTTTTTCTACGAAAAGAGTCGATGGGTTTTTCTTTTATTGTGGTTGGCTTTTTTTGTTTTGTTTTGTTTATACAGATTTACGGTACCCATAAATAAAAGATATTAATAAAATTTCTCAAGCAATGTTAACGAACATAATTTTTTTAAACCCGCACGCAAAATGTAATCAACTTTTTTCACTCAAATTTTTACCCTATAATTTAAATTCGCTATTGATAACAATTACGTTCTAATCCCATTTTATTATATTACGTCAATTACCACCACGCCGATTTTAATTAATTAAACTGGTCATTATTTCCACATTCCATGGTCGAGCAGTAAGTGAAAATTGGTACACAACAGTTTAATCACCGAACGCACCAACGTGAGCTTATCAGATAATCCAACAAATGATGATTTGTTAATTGCACAACCCAACGAACATTTAGTGGTCAAGTTTCTATAACGGCCGAAGACACAATATGTTGGTTTCTTTAACGGACCAAACACGCCACGAAAGTTAGTTTTATAACTAACAAACTAATTCACACACGTTGGGGATTAAGATTTATTACAAATTGAAAAAATAAAATGGCCTTTGTGTAAATTGTTGAAATTAATAATCAATTTAATAAATTAATATTAATTTTAACAATTAACATTAATTTTAATAATCTAACATATGCAAAATTAACAAGAAACCGAATCAATAAAACTATATATTGAATTTTTATACTTTACAAAAATATCAAAAATTTATCAATTTAAAATGAGAGCAAGTTGTACATTTTGTTAAAAAATATCTTTTATTTATAACCATAAACTTACCTCACTAATATCAAAAAAATTAATTACACCACCATAATTGTACTTTCTTCAACAAATTAACACATTTTCAGAGACCGCGCTAAACACACCTGTCATTAGTAGCTTCAACAAAACGCCAGTGGTGGTCGCTTTTATAAAACGAGCCTATACAACGTAAGGCCCACTGTGATATGAACCAATGCCCCACGTACCGGGTTTTGATTTTGATATTAATCAGACGACTCGCCAGCGGGCTCCCCGAAGCCGACCATCAACCCGAATAACTGAGTCACCAACGAGTGATACAAAATAATACAACTCAGCTCCATCTGCGAACTAACCAACACCACAACAACCTAAAGTAATAGTATAAATACAACATCAAACAATTTGTTTTACAACCGAGACAACAATAATTATTACGACAACAAAACTCCAGCACAGTAAAGATGACCGCTGGTGTCTTCGCCACCATCGCCACCTCCTCCGCGGCACGCAGCCACTGCCAAGGCATCTCGGTCATCCTCAAGAACAACCTTAGGCATAAACGCCTACCAGAATAAAGAGTCGGCCTAAAAGCCGAGCGAAAACAAATATCACAAAAGTAACCTACCACTATAATAATCAAAGATAATTCAAGACCCCTTACCCATTTAATCCACTATCCACCCCGCATTTATATTTATATGCCCTCTCTCGACAAGATAAATTTTCCTTAATGGCTTTCCTGACTAACACCGACAAATCCAATACCCACACGTCAACAACTTACCACAGCATTAACCTTAATCACACGAGATATCTCTATTTGTTATCTTTCTTAAGATAATAATTCCCCTCGATAATATACAACTCAAACATACAACAACTCAACATATATCTCAACATCTCATAACAGCATACACAACTCAACCACTTATCTTTAGTTCACACCTTAAAGTTGTTACTCCTCACTATAGTCATACACCTCCTAGCGACATTCCAAATGTTTCTCATAAAGAGCCTCCAACTCAAGCCATTTTCTTAATACAACCCAGCAACGATTCTTAAATCAAGATAACTTGGCACGAATCTCACCAAATTCTTCATTTAGTCTACTGGAACTTATTCAATCGCAATGGTATCAACGCTGTTAGGTCACAACCTATATACCAACACGCTTGAATCCAACTTTCCCCATATAAAATATCATCAACATCATCTATGGATTAGCTCGATCGCCGCTTAATTTTTATACCTAATGCCCTCATTCAAAAGTTATCTCAACCATTAACCTTAAAGGATGTATAACGATTAATACAACTCAGATCCACAAGAAAATCGATCGTATTATCAATAATCAATTAAAACCTATCTCGACATAATTTCATCATATAACATCTAAGATAATCAACACAACGTTCATAACCAATAAACGAATATAAAAACGATTATACAACACCATAGAAATTTAAACAACAACAACATGTCAAGATATAATACAAAGTCTCAATAAGGCACAATTCATCACCCGTAATAAAATCATAGAGACCCACAACCACTATAACCTAGTCATCAACACATCTATCTCTCATATCTCCAATAACTATACCAACCTCTAATGCGCATATACCAATCCGTCCACCCCAGAACGGGACCAATCGCCGATAAACACTACTCTTATACCGTGAGTATAAGGCCAACACCAACACCACACAAGAAAGTGATAATAGATCTCACACTACAATTTATACCAAAGTATAAGGGCCAACACCGACAACGCACATAGCAAAGTGATAATAGATCTCACTCCAGCATTCTATACCGAAGTATAAGGCCAACACCGACACGCACAAGAAAGTTGACACATTTCACCGCACTTATACCGAAGAGCAAGTGCCAACACCAACAGCCAGCATAGAGCTGATATCAGATTCACCGCACTTATACCGAAGATAGTCAACACCGAATGCACATAGCAAAGCGATAATAGATTTCACTACACCTATACCCATATGTGTCAAAGAATAACACATATCCCGCAATATGAATACCTAACCCCTAATCATCCGACATGTGGGTCAAATCCCCGATACCAAGCTCACCTCAAAGTCACACATAACTCTAACCAACTCCTCCCAATAACCAATTACTTACCTCAAACAATATCCAAGCACACAAATTAAACATCTCACAATCATAAATCAATCACAACCACCGACAAGGCCACGTAAATGGCTCAAAATGCCGACAAGCCACGTAAATCTAACATAAGTCGAATTCAAGCTACTACCTCAAATCTCTTCAACGCCACTACAATATCACAACATGAATCAAATCCACAACTATCTCAATATGAACAACTATATCACTAATACACATGTCAAAAATAGCTCCATGACAAAAAACAAAATATAGAACATAATATATATGAAAGGTTCCCATCGCAGATTTGTACTCACCTTCGTTAGCACAAGAAACGCCCCTGCCTAATCGATCCCAGCTTGCCTTTTCCCACGTTCGCCTAATCAAAAACACCCGAAAAGATAATTACTATCAAGAACAATTTTAACCCTTATCTTAATTAAATTTCTAACTTTTCAACCCATTTAGTTACAAATTAACTACTTAAGTACGATTGCTACTTATGTTTCAAGACTAAATGACGATCAACTATTCCAGTAAATCCCATGACCGGGTCAACACCTAACCAAAATACTAACATTTTCAACCACCCCACTAACCCTAAAATATCAACTTTTCCAACTAATCCAACCCATTTCTAACAACCTCAAATCCCGAAGCCCGTTTACTACTCAAAATCTAATAAAACTAATTTCAACATATATTCTTCCAACAACCTAATACTCATAATTTCACCTCAAAACAATCACAATAACGGTCCAATAACATATTTATACTATCAACCACATTTTAGAGAAAGTCAACCCAAAATCACTCGAAAGTCAACTCGACTATAACAACACTTTCTACCCCAAATATCGATCATTATCAATTCATATATTATAATTTAAGCCTAGACCATAATTACATTCCATAATATCTCATAAACCAAGTCAACCTTAAAATTTCTGTAAAAATTCAACTACTCTAAACGTCCAAATCTGGCCATCAAACACGTAATTTCAACTCAAGCACACCACTTTTAACCCAAGAATCGACATTGGAGCAAATAAAATCAAATTACAAAAGTCAACTAATAAGTCAACTCGGCGATCTCCCAAAATATTCAACAAGATCGAACCTTTTACCTTTGAAACGACGAGGACGATGGCGGAAGCTTCAAAAATTTCGAGAACAGCTCGAGAGACGGAGGAGAAATTGAAGAAGAAGAATCAAAGAAAATGAGACTTCGCTTCTCACAAGGGTAAATGGGGAAAGAAGTGGAATTGGATTTTGTCGTTTGGGCTTACGTTAGGCTTATATATACGGGTTGTCTAAAAGTCCAACCGTGGAAAACCGATCGCTTAATTCGATCGATACTTCTCGCTTTAACTTATCTCAACGACTAACTTCTAACATCAATATTTTCTACCCCTCAAATTATATTACCACCCAACTAATATATAATTTCCATCCCGATTACCATTTTAAAATTCTAAATACCGAAAGGTGACTACCAACCCGACTGATTGCCAGATATCGACTATTCAACTGAATTCTGATTTCTCCTAAATAATTCACCGAGCAACTAGTATACTATTACAAGAATATTAAGATGTAACAAAGTTATTACATTAACATTTGAAATAATTACAACATACTAATATACTTAATTAATTTAAGATTCATTATGATATATATTAACACAAATGGACTGCTGATACAAATTATTAACAAAAAAATTAAACATAATAAAATAAGTATAACATTTATTTTAACACAATACTTTTTACATTCTAAATATATAAACAATAAGTTTATTAACACAATAACGTAACATTTAATTACTAACTTTAAGATTCTAAAATATTACTAAAAATTAAAATATAACATTACAATTCTTAAAATTAATATAAAACTAGAAATGAAAAATTTAGTAAAATATAACGGTAATTCCATTTATTTTCGGATGAACTCATAACTAAATTGTTACAATAAAATAAAATGATTTAGACGACAAAAAATTCAATTTTTGTACTTTATACAAAATATCAGAATTTTTATCAATTTAAAAATGGGAGCAAGTTGTACATTTTGTTAAAAAAAATATCTCATATTTATAACCATTTTCAAATTTACCATAATTAATATCAAAAAATTAATTACCCAACCATAATTATACTTTCTTCTACAAATTAACACGTTTTCAAAGGACCACACCAAACACACGGTCGTTAGTAGTTTCAACAAACACATAGCGTGGTCGCCAGTAAAATGAGCCTACACAATGCTGCATTCACTGGCTATATAAACCAATGCCCCACGCTAAGCTGTTCTCGATTTTTTGATATTAACATTTTGAAATAATTATTCAACAAAATTAATATACTTAATTAATTTAAGATTTACTGTGATATATATTAACAAAATGGATCATGATACATATTATTAACATAAATAAAAACATAATAACAATAAGTTTAACATTATTAACAATATTTTTACATTCTAAACATACAAACAATAAGTTTATTAACACAATAAGCTAACATTTCTAATTACTAACTTTAACATTCTCAAAATATTACTAAAATTAAAATATAACATTACAATTCTTAACATTTTGAAATTTGAATGCTTAACATTTTTTCTCACCACCAATACCTAAACACACATGGTTAAATATTGGAACAACCAAATTTCCGCGTCATTTGACATTTGAATACATGTACCACGAGTTGGGCCTAATTTTTGTTATTAATATTTTGAAATAACAATTCAACATACTAATATAAGATTCATTATGATATATATTAATATAAAATGGATCATGATACATATTATTAACAAAAACTTAAAATATAATAACAATAAGTTTAATATTTTTTACACAATATTCTTCACATTCATATAAACGATAAGTTCGTTTAACATAGTTATTTGTAATTATTAACTTTAACATTATCAAAACATTAATACATTAATAATTAGCAACGAACCTAATAATGTAACATTTTGACATAATTTAACATTATAAACATTAATAAAAAATTTAATATATTAAACATTAACAAAAATATTTAACATGATAAATATTAATATACCCATCATGATAATACATTAACTTTTTAACATTCTTAAAATATTTATATAAGTAATGAACAAAAAATTTTAAATTATTATAAAATAGAAAAATAATGTCAACTCATAACAAATATTTGTGAAAATAGAAAAAAATTGATTTACGAACGTTAACAAAAAACACAAAAGTGATAAAATAAAATGAGCATTATTATTTATATGATTTGCATATCCAACAAATGCTCTATATGACTGAGTATAATATATCCAATGCGCTATTTATTTATTCGCTGAAATTATGAAAAATTATAAGTGGTCATTATACACTCCCTTGAAGATACTGAACGCTGGAAACAGATGCCGCATTTCCACCCCGTGTTCCATACGCCGAAACGTAAATTCACTGTGTTTGACGTGTTCACATGCACTTTCACCTCACACCCACATGACGACAGATACAAATGGGAAAAATTTATTTCCTTTGGAAATTTTTGTCTTGGATTTATATGCACCCCTTATTCAGACAAGCCATTCCATCTCAATTTAATATGGTTACTAGCTAGTGTAATTTATTTTATGGAGTAATTAATATTTTTTATTTTTATAAAATATCATAAATTATTTTTGTATTCCTTATTTGAATAAATAAATACTAATGTCATTGGATTTAAAATAATATTATTATTATTTCTTATAATTTTTTATTGTATAATTAAAAGTTAGTTATTAGCTCTGGAAACAAAATTTCCTCCAGTTATTGTGTTTTGAGTTGAACCAACATCATTCGAGTAAATGCCTGATCCATATAAATTTCGGCTCACCAAACTCAAGTACTTCACTATCATGTGTTCTTCAATTTTATTTAATTAGCCAGCTGTCTCTTAGCTAATGAAAATTATTTATTCTAAACCGCGAAACCGTCACATTAACGATGCCACCGCCTCGGTGATCGTTGTTCCAAATGTCTCAACGAAGCTAATTATCGGACGCTGCTCAATTTATTGCGGATGCATCACTTCAATATAAGAAATAAGTTTATTACGAAGTTTCTAACTTACGCTATGGAAGTGCTTAGTTAATAATACTTTAACATTCTATTTCTTATCAATCGAACTATAAAGACAAAAATCATTTTATTCTAAAGCTTAGGTGTTAATTGGCATTGAATTGTTTCCAGTAGGGTGTCTTCAACTCACTGCTCAACCAGCTTCCACTTACTTGGCACCCAACGCGTTAGATCAAGCTGTAATCTCAATGTCATTTTTGTGCTCTTTCCTAGTAGCTATGCTTCATTCCTTTTTTGAGCTATGTTCTTCTGACTGGTTCATCAACTAATTCCAAGCTTCTTGTTCCTACAATCCTTCATACATACAAAAACACAATCTTCTTTTTGAAATATTTCTACACTTATTACAAAAGATGGGTTCATTTCTTGACTCAAAATTAGTTGTCCAAGTTGTAATTCTTGCATCTTTGGTTCATTTAGCACTTGCAGCTAGGCAACTTGGTCACCTTTCTACCCAAGATGAGCAATCTTCACTTTTGAAATACCATAATGGCCCTCTTCTTAGTGGTAAAATTACCATCAATCTTATTTGGTATGGGAAATTCAAGCCATCTGACCATGCTATAATTTCTGACTTCATTACATCCTTAACTACCCCTTCTAAAACTAGCCAACCATCCGTTGCCACGTGGTGGAAAGGTACTGAGAAGTATTACCATATGATCAAGACGAAAAAAGCCTCCACACTTTCCCTCACATTAGGGAAGCATATATTTGATGAGAACTATTCTTTGGGCAAATTTGTCAAAAACAAACAAATCCAACAATTGGCTGCAAAGGGTGATCAAAAGAATGCAATCAACATTGTATTAACTGCTTCTGATGTTTCTGTTGAAGGGTTTTGTTCAAGTAGGTGTGGGACCCATGGATCCTCATTAAGTTCCAAAACTACCCCTTCATCAAATGAGAAAATCTACAAATTTGCCTACATTTGGGTAGGGAATTCTGAGACCCAATGTCCAGGTCAATGTGCATGGCCCTTTCATCAGCCCATTTATGGCCCCCAAAGCCCCCCATTAGTGGCACCTAACAACAATGTTGGCCTTGATGGAATGGTGATAAATTTGGCTAGTCTCTTGGCTGGGACTGTGACTAACCCATTTGGAAATGGGTACTACCAGGGTGAAGCTGATGCACCACTTGAGGCTGCTTCTGCTTGTTCAGGAGTCTTTGGTAGTAGGGCCTACCCTGGCTATGCTGGAAACTTGTTGGTAGACCCTACGAGTGGTGCTAGCTACAATGCTCATGGTGTAAATGGGAGGAAGTTCTTGCTTCCAGCTTTGTTTGACCCTTCCACTTCATCTTGCTCTACTTTGGTCTAAACATCTAGAGATGGATTCCTTCATTAGGATATACTCCGTATATGTATTTGAGACCTAGAGATTATTTGATTCTTTCATTCTTTTTCCACATATATGAAATTATGAATAAAAGTTGTGATTTAGAAATCATTGTTTACAACCTTCCCAATTCAATTATTTTTTGACTTAAAGGCCTTAATCACTACATTAGCTCCTGTCTGTGGTCCGCTACAAGAAGATTAAACATCTTTTTTATGAGAAAGAGTTATGTAATTACAATAATCGGATTCATTGAGAGTCATGGTATATTAATAAATGTTATCACACATAATCATCTCATTGTGGCTCATCCAACAACCAGAATTGTTGCATTTCATGAACAGAAAGCAACCTATCGTGTCATGTAACATGGAGTATCATTATTGAAAAAATTATTCGTGTTGAAGAAACATTAGAGATAGAGAAGAAAATGGCAAAGATTAATAAATATGCACCAAGCTTAACACCCTCAAATCATCTCTCAAGAATTGAAATACCATCATGGTTGGAACAATCTTTCACCAACTCAAAATATCCAAAAACAAAATGTCTAAAAACTATCAAAACACAATAGTTAAATCACCTATATAATATGTTGCCTCTTCTGGAGATGCCAATCTAATATCACATCCTTATTTAATTCCTGTTGAGGAGAGTTATCGGAATCACCTATTCATAATTTCATATTGCAAAAAAATTGAAATACAAATTTATAACACCAAGTTTAAGGTCTTTGACGAATTAAATCACCTATGTTGCCTCTGGAGATGTCAATCTACTATCACGTTGCGTGTAAATATATGGCACATTTAGTCGTAAATAATTAACGATTTTGTCAATTTTGAAACTAACTAGCAACATCGAGACTATCAAGAACTAAATCTGTACAACTACCACTAAATGAAACTAAATCGCAATTTGTTTATGTATACAGTTTAATTAATTAAATTATGAAACCTTAATTTAAGAGGGTCGATTAATTAAAATAATTAAAGATCAGTTTCAATGCGATGCGTGGCAATTAGGGTTTCGACTAGTCCTCAAATTAAAATGGGACATGTGAAAATTAAGGTTACTAATATTTTAGTCACCTGAAATTAATTAAAACTTAATTTCATACCTCGTATGATGACGTGGTATTAAAATAAATGGGATTTTAATAATAAATTGGAGGAGAAAATCGAAATAAAATAATATTTTCTTGACAAAGGAGTGACAAAGGAGTTGAAATGGTGGCCCCAAAAGAAAAATAGAGTTAAATGTATAGGTAAACTAACCTTGAAATTACGAAACCATAATCTCGCGCATCTGAGATCGTTTTTTAAGTTTCACTATTTTCGGTGAGCTTAGCCAGAAAATCTGAAATCTCTTGAGACAATATAGGATAAAAAGAGAAAGCTTTGTAGATATTTTCCAAGAAAAACTTAAGTTTCTTTATTTTCGAGGTGAAAACCACCATCAAACCTCAAAAACATAGAAATTTTCAACCTCGCTTAGCCAAAATAGGCGCCTAAATTGAAGAAACGAGGAGAAAGAAGCATAAAATTCTTGACTCATCCACCAAAATAGGCTCCTAAAATCGAGAACAAGGTTGAATTCTTTCATGGCTTAGCCGGTAATTTCAAGATTAACATCCAAAAAGCCAGTGAGTATCGATTAAGTCGGATCTCGCATTAATCCCATTCTGAGGATTAAGCCACAAGGCCCTGTAGTAAACTCGGCCGGATATAAGGCTGCATGGCTCGTAATACACTGTCACGGGGAGTAATTTGCTAAGACACCTGCTTGATGGTAACAACGTATCCGCATAGGATGGCGCTTTAAAGATTAGGAGTAAGTTGCTAAGTACCTAAACTTCACTCCGAGAGATCATTTCTTCCAAGGCACCCGAAGCTACGCGCAGCGTCAAATCGAGTCCAGTCCTACGACCCGAGTCGAAGACGAATCGAGTCCACCCGACCACTTAGCGGGATCCAAGGCATTAAGGCACCCAACTCGGACCGTATCCAAATCCAAAGACGAGTCTCGAGACCCGGTCTCATCCGATCTAGGATGGCATGGAGTCCCAGCTTACATCGAGTCTCGCGTCAGCATCCAAATCCAGTTCGGGGATCACTTGCGGAGGGTCAGTTCGTATCCAAGCGTCGAATCCGCTCGGGGATCGCCCGCGTAGGCTGGCTGCGTATCGAACATAAAATTCAAAGTTCAAAATCCGGTCGAGTCGCATCGATCGAGGCGCGTATCGAATCAAAATCCAAGTCTTAAATCGAGTCGAGCCCCGAGACTATACCGAATCGGCATCTCAGCGATGCGCTGACCGTTTAGGCAAATAGATTGATAGTCGGATGCCGATCGTTTTTATAAGTTTTCTTTGTACCTAGAAGGATTTTCCCAAAAGGGTTTCATTGTATTGGTGCACATACAATTGGTGCACATACATTATAAATAATAAAATCTTTCTACGCGTTAGAGTTTATATTTTATGGGACTAAATGACAATTAACTCTTACTTCTTTCGCTAATTATTAACTTTAACATAAATTTTAATTGTTTCATGAGTTCATTTATTTTTATTTTGTTCTAGCTAGTAATACGATTATAAAGTTTTAAACTGATAAAGATAGCGAAGGCCCAGAGGCAAAATTAAGTAATTTTAAAAAGAAACCGCATGCGTCATCACGCCCGTTGAATTGCGTCAGCGGTGAAGTAACTAAGGTCTTAGGAAGCGGAATTCCCTCTATTTTTACATAAAAATTATGCAATTCAATTTTCCTATCTATAAAAAGTCTTGATTTATTTATTTCCTTGACGAGTGACGACTCGAGGCTCGGTTTATCAAATTGTGGTCAACTACTTGAGAAATAGCCGGCCCAGGCGGACGAAATACGGGACTAACTAATATGAGACTAACCGTTATTATATCATCAAAAGGTTCTTGATCAGTCAAAATTAGTTTTCAAATAGTTGTTACATTATTAATTAATATTTTATTAATTTATAATGAAAATACTCAATTTACAAACACTTTTCAAGCGTTCAGCTTAATTATTTATGCAGTAAGTATGCATTATATCAAATGAAGGGCACATTTGAAAGAACTCTTGATAAGCTCGCCTTATTAATGCGGCAAATCTTAGAAGTTGTTACCATGATAAGGAAAATTAGAGACGAGATTCAAGGTGAAATTGATTTCAACAAATAACAAAAGACAATTGAGTCATTTGTCAAGAAACCTTCATAAATCATTCATGTAATATGTAGTATATAAGAAATTATTAATTTATATTTTATATGGGGTCTATAAAAATTATCAAAAATATATTATTTTAGAATTTTAGCGAATTACACCTTTCGTCTCAAAATATTTAATCATCTAGCCTTTTTTTCTTGTATCAAAATGATTGATTTTTATATTTTCAATGTTATTCCCATTATATCCCTACTTTTTCTCTTTCTCTTTCTAAGTAGGGTCATTGATTATTATACACTTTCTCTTTTTACATCATTAATTAGCTTAGATAATCAAGGGTAAACATGATAAAATTCATCCCACCTTAATTTATGTGCATTAGGCTAGATGATCAAACATTTAGAGAGGGATGGAGTATTAATTTAGCACCACATTCAGTGGGGCCAGACCCAAAAATATTATCTTAAGAACTTTTATTAAATATTCAGTATTAATTTATCGAGTTTCTTGTAGTTCGTAATTGAAAAAACAAAAAATGTAATATGTAGTATATAAGGAATTGTTATTTTACATTTTATATGGGGTCTAGAGAAGTTATGAAAAATGTATTATCTTATAATTTTAGAAAATTATTAATTTAGCACCATATCCCCGAGTCGGGATGGGCCAAAAATATTATCTTAGAGTGTTTATTAAATAATCGAGTATTAATTTATCGAGTTTCTATTGTAGTTGATAATTGCAAAAAAAAAAAAAATGAAAAAGACGAAAAAGCTAGAATTATTAATTTACCTTTTTATCCCAGTATTAATTTCTGGCGTTTCTACTTTGTAGTTGATAATTGCGAGAAAGAAAATGAAAAAGGAACAAAAAAAGCGCGGTATGTATGACCGTGCGTAGAAAAATGAAAAAGGCAACGCGAATTATTAATTTAGCCCCTTATCTCAGTCGAGACGGGCCAAAATATTATCTTAGAAGCGCCCCTATCCTAGAGTATTAATTTGCTCCCGAGTTTACTTGTAGTTGATAATTCTGAAAAGAAAAAGAAAAAATGAAAAGCTTGAAGAAAGCCGCAATTATTAATTTAGCCCCTCCACAGAATTAAAGGACGGGCCAAAAATATTATCCTTAGAAAGTTTATTAAATAATCAAGTATTAATTTATCGAGTTTACATTGTAGTTGATAATTACAAAAAATGATCATTATAAAAAAAACAATAAAAAAGAAAAATTACCCAAAAAAAGGAAAAAAATATCTAGTATATAGGAATTATTAATTTATATTTTTATATGGGGTGTATAGAAATTATCAAAATGTATTATCTTATCATTTTTAGCGTTATTAATTTAGCGCTTTATCCACAGAGAATATTAATTTATCGGAGTTTCTACTATAGTTGATAATTGCCAAAAAATTGAAAAAGGAGCGAAAAAAAAACGGTCGCGTACTTGGCTAGTGAATAAAAAATAAAATAAAAAAGAAATAAATTGAAAAAATATTATCTTAGAGAGTTTATTAATAATCGAGTTTCTATTGTAGTTGATAATTGAAAAAATATCCAAAAAAAAACCCCCAAAAACCCAATAAATCAAAAAAGGAAATTTTCTATATTTGCGTGCATGGCGCTCGAATGCACTCTTTATATAATACTAGCTTCTTGAGGCTTGTCGGCTAACATTAACGGGCCAAAATATTGTTAATCTAAATACGAGATTATCTGTTATAATATCATCAAAAGATTAACGACCAGCCAACATTAGTTTTGTAATAGTTATTATATAGTTCATGAACTTCAAAGGATTTAGTACTTCATCTAGATATGAAGTTGCAAAATAATGACCATTGCGGTAATTAGTAATCACACAACTTATTACACTTAATGACATAAAAGTGGTTCAATTAAAGTTGGGTTAGCCAAGCGCACCTCGATTATCAAAAATAATATTATCTTCTAATTTTAGCAAATTATTAATTTGGCGCCATATCCCCAGTTAGGATTGACCAAAAATATTATCTTAGGAGTTTATTAAAATAATCAAGTATTAATTTATCAATCTACGTATGTATTAGAAATTTGCAAAAAAAAAAGCACGAAAAAAAGCAGGAATTATTAATTTAACACTGTATCCCCGAGTCACGATAGCACAAAAATATTATCTTAGAGAGTTTATTAAATAATTGAGCATTATTTATCGAGTTTCTACTGTAGTTAATAATTGCAAAAAAAATCTAAACCCCACTGCGTATGACAGCCTTGATAAGTATTAATTTGCTCGAGCTAAAATAAAAAGGCAAACAAGCAGATTATTAATTTAGCACTCTATCCTCGAGTTGGGATCGGAAAAAAATATTATATTAGAGAGTTTATTAAATAATTTATCGAGCTTCTATTGTAGATGATAATTGTAAAAAAAAAACTAAGCACCCTATCCCCGAGTCGGGACTGGCAAAAATGTTATCTTAGAAAGTTTATTAAAGAATCGAGTATTAATTTATCGAGTTTCTCTGATGATTGATAATTAGCAGAAAAATGAGCGAAAAAAACACGAATGCTTTATCCAGTCGAGGCCAGGCCAAAAATATTATATTAGAGAAAAGCTTGGCCAATTGAGGCCGAGAGGTGGATTCGAAGGGGTGGTCGAGGTGGAGCCCGGTTTGGAATACGGCAGTGAGCCGAGTTGGTAGTAGACCGGCCGGGTGGGGCGGGTAGCGATTATAAGTGGGTTAGCCTTGGCGGGGGAGGGCAAATCGATCGTCATGACGAGGAAGCAAGGGATACTCCGAGAATAGTAGTGCCTATCTTTATATGGCCTTGATGCTCGCGTATTGTTTGATTACAGGCCACACACACACTCACATATCTAGAACTTTCTTTAAAAAGCTATCTTTGAGTTACGAACTTCTAAGAGTACCTTTAATAATAATGATACCGGTGGGGAGGTCGGTTGAGGTAATTGAGGTTTATAGAAATTGCCCCTTAAGTGTTGATAATCATGTATTAGAAGTGGATCTATTACCCTTTGAGTTGGTGGATTTTGACTTGATTTTGGGAATGGATTGGTTGGGAAAATACCATGCTGTAATAAATTGTCACCGTAAGGAGATTGTGTTCTGCTTGATAGGCTTTGGTCACAGTTGTTGGGGATAGGAGAGTTTTACCATCTTGTTTGATCTCGGTGTTAGAAGCTCGTAAGTTATTGGATTAAAGGGGATGTATCGAATTCATTTGGAGTTGCGTAGCGGACTTGAAGAAAGATGAGCCCTAAGCTTGAAAATGTCCGGATTGTGAGAGAATTTGAGGATGTGTTTCCGAAAGATTTGCGAGGACTACCTCCAAAAGCAGAGGGTGAATTTTTCGGTCGAAGTGGTACGAGAGCGGCTCCGATATCTATGGGACCGTAGAGAATGGCTCAGCAGTTGAAGAGTTGAACACCACGATTCTGCGGGGAGTTGTTGGAGAAAGGGTTTATCGGGCAGTTATTCTCCTTGAGATTGCTCCGGTATTGTTAAATCGAAGAAGGATGGAAGATGAGGCTTTGTATTGATTACCGTGAGTTGAACAAAGTAACTATTAAAAATCGGTACGGATTGCAAGGATTGATGACACTTCGATCGGCGGGGATGCAAAGGTCTTTTTCAAAGTGATTTGAGGAGTCGGGGATATCATCACCAATTGAGGATTAAGGAAGATGATATATCAAAATCGGCCTTTCGAACAAGATACGGACACTATGAGTTCTTGGTGATGCCGTTTGGTTTGACAAATGCCCCAGCAGCTTTCATGGACCTGATGAACCGTGTTTTTCGGGAGTTCTTGGATAAGTTTGTGGTTGTATTTATTGATGACATCTTAATCTATTCTAGGAGTGAGTTGGAACATGACGAGCATTTGAGGAAAGTATTGGAGATCTTACGGGTAAACAAGTTGTCACCTTGAAGTTTTTAAGTGTGAATTTTGGTTGGGAAAGGTACAATTCTTGGGTCATGTTATCTCGGGCGAGGGTGTTAGTGTGGACCCACAGTAGAGCGGTGATGAATTGGGAGGCTGAAGTGTGGTGAGGTGAGAAGTTTCTTGGGTTTAGCTGGGTATTATAGAAGATTCATACAAGACTTTTCGTTAATCGCTGCTCCGATGACCAAGTTGACAAGGAAGGGTGTGCCATTTGTGTGGGGCGAAGAGTGTGATACTGTTTTATTGGTGAAGATGAGATTGACTCTGGCCATGAGAAATGTTGTATTACCGTCGAGGGGAGCGAGGGGTATGTGGTGTAGAGCGATGCCGCGCCGGGGTTAGGTTGCGTATTGATGCAAAATGGGAAGGTAATCGCCTCCTTCTAAAACCGATTGAAGAATCGTAGAGAAGAATTATCCTACCCATGATTTGGAGTTGACATGGTGTTTCGCTTTGAAAATTTGGAGACACTCTTTGTATGAGGTTAAATGTCGGATATTCTGAATCTACCAAAGAGTTTGAAGTATATTACCACCGCAGAGGGAACTGAATTTGAGACAACGAAGGTGGAGCCGAGTTTACAGTGACTGATATGGCAGATTGAGTATCATCCGAGGGGAAAGCAAATGTAGTAGCGGATGGCACTTTAAGCGAAAAGGGAAGGTGAAGGAGCCAAGAGTGAGTTAAAAAGCGAGATTGGGTGAACTTTAAGGTTGAAGTGATAGATCCTTATTGGCCTATATGAAGGTCGAACTTTGTATTCTTTAGATAAAATAGGAGAAATGTAAAAGAAAGATTAGAAGGTGCGAGGCCTAATTGAGAAGCGAAAAGAAAGAGAGTAAACTGTGAGTTTATTGTGAGGCGATGTGATACGTTAGGAGGCGAGTGGTTGTGCCCAGCTTTGCCGACCCTAAAAGGGAGATCTTGGATGAAGCTCGTAATCTTCATTATAATATGCATCAGGGAAATGCAATGTATCGAAATTTAGAGAACTATTGGTGGCGGAAATGAAGAAAGAAATTGCTGATTTTGTAGCGAGGTGGTATCCAACGGAGTCAGATTGACCATAAACCATCCCTTGGCGGGGTTTTAGCAGGCTAGCTACCGATGTCTGAATGGGCGTGGGGAGAAGATCACCATGGACTTTGTGTTTGGGCTTCGAAAACTTCGAAAAATATATGATAGGATTTGGGTGATTATGGGCCAATTTATCTGAACCCGCTCATTTTTCTACCTATTAAGTCAACCGATGGGCCGGAGATTGGGCAGATATGTGGACCAAGTGGTGAGACTACATGGGGTGCCAGAGAGTATTGTTTCGGATAGGGATGCAAGGTTCACTTCGAGGTTTTGGGGAGGCTTCCAGGAGGCGTTGGGGACGAAGGTCAATTTGAGTACTGCGTTTCATCCTCAGACGGACGGATTATCCGAGAGAACGATTCAAACGTTGGAGGACATGCTACGAGCTTGTGTGTTGAGTTTCTCTGGTAGTTGGGATGAGGAGTTGCCGAAAATGGAGTTTGCTTATAACAATAGTTTTCAAGCTAGCATTGGGATGGCACCGTTCGAAGCTTTGTATGGCCGGAGGTGTAGGACTCCGATATGTTGGAATGAGGTAGGGGAAAGAAAGATCTATGGGTCTGAGTTGGTGGAAAGTTCGATAGAGAGAGTAAAAGTGATACAACAACATTTGAGGGGCGGCCGCAGGAAGTAGACAAAAAGAAATGCGCCCGACCCAGCGTCGGATAGATTTGTCGTTCGAGGTGGGTGACCGGGTATTTTTGAAGATATCTCCATGGAAGGGTGTAATGAGGTTCGGGAGAAGAGGGAAGTTGAGTCCCGGTACATTGGGCCGTTTGAAATCTTGACAAAAGTGGGAAGAGCGTTAGCCTCTTGTTTGGCACTTGCCTTGAGAATTGGAAAGGATTCGCTGATATTTTTTTCCATGTTTAACTGCTTGAGGAAATGCGTGCGGATGAATCGCATATTTTAGAGTTTCAACCGGATGAAGCTTGGAGTGTAGACTTGACCTATGAGGAAGGACCGGTGAGGATCCTAGATCGGAAAGAGAAGGTATTAAGGGAACAAAGAAATTAAAAATTAGTAAAAGTTTTTGTGGAAGAATCATCGAGTAGAGGAAGTCACGTGGGGCCTTGAGGAGGATATGAGGAACCGTTACCCATGACTTTTCGCCTAAGGTTAGTGAGTATGGTTGTTTGATTTTTATTTTTACTGTGCTTGTCCAGTTGAGAATTTCGAGGACGAAATTTTGTTAGGTGGGTAGAATGTAAAAACCGGTAACGACTCGTTAATTAATAAATTAAAATGTGAGATTATTAAATTGATTAACGTAAAATTTGAAACCACTTTATATTTTATGTACGATAAATGTTAATGTTTGGGAGTTAGTTGTCGAGATAAGTTAAAACGAGAGGTATCGATTGAATTAAAACGATCGGTTTCACCACTTAAAATATTGGGCCAACCCGCCCCATACGTAAACCAGCAAGGCCCAAAGAAAAACACAAACCCGTCTCGCTTCCCCGAAAGAAAAACAAAACCAATGCACCACCATTCTCGGCCAGACGCGGCCTTCCGAAATTTCTTTCTCCGATTTCTCCTCCATCTCGCGAGATTTGGCCCTCAAATTTCTTGGAGAGTTTCCCCTCATCATCCTCTTCGATTCAAGGTAAAAAAGGCCGAAACTTTTTGTGTATTTCTCGAGTTTCGACTAGGTTGACTTTTTGTTGACTTTTGGGTTTTCGATTTTTATTGCTTCAATTGATTCTTGGGCTTTAAATTAGTTGTTCTTGAGTTGAAATTACGCGTTTGGATGAGAAATTTGGGGCCGTTGACTTTGGGGAATTTTAGTTTTGGCTTGGTTTTGGGATTAATATCGTATATAATTATTGTCTAGGCCGAAATTATAGTATAGGAGATTATAATAATCGATTTTAGGGGTAGAAAAGTGTTGAAAAAGTTGGGTTGACTTTTGGGTTGACTTCGGGTTTGACTTGGTCGAAACGTGTTAAAATGATATAATTATATTTTTGGACTTTTATTATAGTTGTTTAGAGGTGAAATTGTGGTTTAAAAGTTGTTGGATGAGTTTATGATGAAATTAGTTTTTATTAGTTTGAGTAGTAGTTGGTGTTAGCACAGATATAACCTTAGGGGGAGGAGGGGGTGAATAAGGTTTTGAATTAAATTATTATCTTTTTTCGGTTTTAATTTAACGATGCGGAATTAACAAAGCGATAGGTATATAAATTAATTCGATAGACCCATTACCAAGCTTCAAAGAATGATTAATTCGACAATTTAACTATCAAAATGATTAACAATAATAATAAGAATACTTGAAAGTAAAGAGTAAAAGAAAGACAATCTGTGATTTTTTAACGAGCCGGTTCCCTCTTGCTCGGCCAGGTCGGGCAAATCGAACTTTCCATTATAAAGGATTTTAGCGAAGATAACTAGAGCTTGAAGAAATGAACTGAATCTGTATGAAGCAACTTCTCACCGAGACTATTATCAAGCACTTTAACCTCGACTAAGTGACACATGCATTGGGATTTCAACTCTTTAATCAACCTAGATTAGGAACAGAGCTACGCTTCTTAGGATTTCACTTTACTACTCAACTTAGAATATGAGCCTTATGCTTCGCTAGCGAAGTATTTCACTCAAACACAATAAAAAGGTGAGATATTCACGCTTTTAGCATGACAAAGGCTACCTACAGATAATGAAGAAGAATTAAATGGCAAGGTTATGACTTTGCCTTTTGATTTCAAGGAATTGAATGCTCAGAAATTAGGTCAAAAAGAATTCTCAAAAGTTGTTTTTGGTTTTAAAAAGAAGAGGCTTTATATATTGCACAAAAATTTAAAATTTGAAAAGGCGCCCTTGTCGTGACCACATCGAGACCGGGGGTCTCATTGAGCCTCGATAAGGTTAAATTACAACGGTCATAAGCCAGCTACGTATAGACCATCGAGAGGTGAGGTCTCGATCATCGGGACCTATCGGGGCCGGGGTCTCGAAGAGGTACCATTCGTCGGGACCGAGGAACACTGCTGATGGGGAATACCAAATGAATTCAATTTTTCTCTTCTATACTTGGATTAGAAAACTACGGACTATCGATTTTAAAACACAATAAGATTAAATCGCAAAAATTAAGTACTCGCGTATTTAAGCGACAATATACTAGAGTGTAGAGTTTCACTTCTAACTCCCTATAAACAATAAAGAACACGAGCTCCGCTTGAAAGGCTTGGCGTTTGTTAGACTTCGTCCATGGCCTCCGACATCGTCAACATTTTAAAAGCGCTTGAACTTATTAATGAATAAACACGAATACACGTTCACTTGAAAGCGGGATTGGATTCGTTTAAACAATTTGTTATCTTCAAAAGCGAGGTTTGAATCGAATACCATTATTCAACCCGGTTGGGTTTTTGGGATTAAATTAAGATTAGAAATGGGTTTAATTAGTTGGGAAAGTTAATTCGGATTGTTGGAATTGTTTAAGGTGTTGAAGTATTTGGGTTAGTGTGAGGGCCGAAATTTTAAGATTTAGGATTTGTTGGAAATTTGTCGTTTAGTTTATCATTGAAGTTTAATAGTAATATTATTTCACTTAAAAGGGACTAATGGAGTGATAAAAGTTCTTAAAAAGATAATTTATAACAAAATTAGTAGTAATTGTACTTTCGGTGTTTTGTTTAGACTCGGAACGCGGGAAAAGCTTGCGGATCGATTGACTGCTTGGGCGCTGGTGGTACTAGCCAAGGTGGGGATTTATCACTCGTTTGATAACCTTATTTACGTTTAGGTGAAATCTTAATGAGTAAATTGATATGTGATTATGTATTTGTATTATGAACTTATCTACATTGGTGTAGTTGTGAATTTGAAATGTTGAGTTGTTTGATGGTTTTGATAAATACATTATGGTAGTATGTTACATATGAAATTGTTGACTTAAGGTATATTAAGAGGCTGTATATTGAGAATGTTATCACGGTTGTTGCTTTGTTGTTCTCCCCAGAGTTACAGTTCTTTGTGATGTTGGTTGAGTGGAGTGTGTGATTGTGGTTGTCATGGTTGGTATATTTGGTGTGATGTTAGTTATTGGTCATGTTCGGTTTCATATAGAGAGTGAATTGGCCATGTTAGGATGTGGGCATCTTGGGGAGTCGCATGTAAGTCGTTTGTGCGGATGGGGTGTGATTTGTGATATTGTATGGGTGTCCGGAAGGGTATTTGCGGAAAAAGGATATGATATGATGTTCTATGGGTGAGCGAAGGGTGAGCCTGCCGGGAAAAGGATATGATATGATATTATGTTATGTTACGTGGGTGAGCCCGCCGGAAAGGGCAACGACATTATATAAATGTCGGATACGATGATTGTGTGCATTGTCTTGCATTATTGTTTTACATTGGGTGGATAATAAGCAACGTGCGAGAAGATTAGATAATGTCATGGTCTTGTTTTTACGGTGTTACGTTATCTGTTATTGTGTTATAAGCTGGTAGCATTGAGGAAGTCGTGTTTTGCTCGCTTGATTATATGACATGCTATCTCTGGGTATATCAGGTAGAATAACGTAAGTTGAGTCCTTTAAAATGTGTAAATGTTGATGATGGTTACTACTATTGTGACGCTATGAATACCTAGTTATTCTTTTACCTTATATATATACGTATACTCTATCGCTATGTTTTTACCTCCTGTGTGTATCTCATTCGGATGTGGGTAAGTTACCATCCGGGTGATACGTTTCCACTAAGCTACTCGAGGATGCCGCTGACCTCAGTTGATAGGTGCCGCGTAGGCGGTTGAGTTCGTGAGTGTCCGACGATTTTACCTAGGTGAGAGGCGGGTGGCTAGGATCCTCGGCAGTCATCTTTTATTCTCACTCATTTTTCCTATGTACTCGAATTTCGTATTTTGTGTTGGCGTCGAAATGTATTAAATTTATTATGGAGTGTTCGGTTTTGGAATTACTATGAGTTGCGTTTTTGGATTTGTTTAGATGATGCCACGATGGTTAAACTCCGTATGAAAATGTCTTGAGCTTTCGAACTATTTTTATTTTTATCAAACTACCAGGTTCTACTGATTTTCAAAGCGAGTTATTTTAGATCAACTTAAGTCATTATCTTGAGCTTCGAGATATACGGGTTGATACTGACTCAACCTCGGGGCGTACTACTCGAGGCGGGTCGTTCTGATGGTTTCCGTCGATAAACTGCCGGAGTTGATACATAGGGAGATTTGAATATTCGTTTCCTTAGATGATATCTTGTCAGAGCTCTCGTTGACTTCGGGAATAAGTGGAGCCTTAGATGTTGCTTCAGTCTTACATTCGACCTTCTCCATGAGCTTTGAAATCTTGTCATGCGCCCGCGAATGTATTTAGTAAGTCCTTGAGGGTCCTTACGAAAAGAGAACGACCTGTTCCTCTAGAGTTGAAGAAGTGGTCATCAAATGCGGTGTGGCTTGATCGGCTCCTCAATTACCAAATTGTTCGACTATTGAGTCTTGCGAACGAATGGTGGTGTTGATCCATAGTTGATGAATGAACCTTCAGATCCATGTTATTCTTTGAATACGATGATGGCTCATATAATGAAGGGGTCTTTTGTGATTGAGTAGAGTCTTTTTTGCTTGCAGACAGAATGGATGAACTCTTACCTTCTAGAGAGGCTAATCCAAAATCTCGAATGTTCATCACCTTCTTGTTAGTTCCGGTCATGTTTTCCTTAGGAGCATCAACATTGATGATATCAGCTTTTGCCATGCTCCGTGTAGTTACTCCTACATTTGTTGGGCGAGCAACCTTGTTTGCTTCAATTTGTGAATCCATTAGGATGGTCTTGTGAATTGACTTGAATTGTAGGAGAGATGAAAGGTAGAGATGTCCCTTGGTGTGTATGCCAAATTTGTAAAGGCAGATTTTCGCGAGAGTCTAGAAAGTAAATCAAAGACAAGAAAATATGTAATTGCAAATGATTTTCTTTATTGATGATTGAATTGAATGCGATGTGAGTACAATCTCTAATACTCCTTTGATTCTCCTACAAATTGAATTTCAAGGGCTTGGATAGCTTGTTCTTGAACTCTTGAATTTGATGTTTGAAGATTTGAAGATTGCTTTAAAGTTCTTGAATTTGAAGCTTGAAGATTTGAATATTGCTTAAATTCTTGAACTAGTAACTTGAAGATTTGAATGTAGCCTTGAAGTTCTTGAGTTTGTTGCTTGAAGATTTGAATATAACGGAAGCTTAAAGCTTGAAGGCTTGAAGATTTGAATGTTGTTGAAGAACATAAAAGTATAGAGAATTAACTTACTGCTTGAAAGATTACAGTGCTTCTTTCTTGAATTATGATTTTACCCTTCTCGAATGATGAGAATGCCCCTTTATTTAAGCGTTTGGGTAGGCAAAGGCTTTAACTTGAATTTATATTTAAAGGGGCCCATTCTGATAAAAATCTAATTAATTATCTTTATTTATTTATTTAAAAGATAAATAATAGAATTTCATGTATTTGTAAATATTGGAAAATGATTTTATAATTCATTTTCTTTGGTGACAATTATAATTTTGTAATAATGTCACTTTACAATATTTATTTGACTTGGATAATTAATAAACGTCCCAATATATATTGATTAATTTGAGATTTAATTAATTAATTTCACATGACATAGTTTTATTGGTAGTAAAATTTCAGTACCAACAGTCATTATCAAAAGAAATATGTAAAACGATTTCTTGAATATTCTTAGATGTTCGAATATGTAAGATAAATAGAGTTTCTTGGATATCTCTAATTGTTATTATTTGTAAAAAATACTAATAATAATATAAAAATGTCTATTTTGATTTATTTCATTATATTAGAATTAAATCATAGTTATCCAACATATAAGTAATTGAAAAATCACATTTAAATTATTACTTAATTTTTCTATATTCTTATGATTAAGCATCACGTTAAGATGATAGTATTTTATAATTGATAAATGATTATTGTTTACCAAATAAATATATATAAAATGCGACACATACGAATTTACTAGTATATATAAAGATACAGATAACTATAGATATAGATACGTTTCAACAAATCCAAATTCGTTCATTTAAAAATCCAGAAACAGCCTTCAAGAGTTCAAGGAAGCTTCATGCATGTCCTCCTAAGAAGAACCTTCTCCTGTTATTGTCCGAATCCCATAGGTTGGATACAGCTCCAATAATACTTATTTCTTTATTTACCATACAATTTGCAATAAAAGACAAGTCAAACCTCTTAACCAAACCACACGTCATACACTTATTCCTTCCTCCAACATGGGCATCACAAACTTTCCACAACCAAAATCTTCCCCACCCACACATATATATACCTCCCACACACAACATTTCAAATTCATCACTTCTTATTCAAATTTACTTCCCCTCTCAACAAGTAACTTCCAAGTTGCAAACTTCCTTTGTTTCTCATAAATGGCTTCCCATAACTATTGTCACATTCTCTTATCATTGCTTCTACTCTTTGTAACCTTACCATATCAATCTTTTGCTAATCCAAGAATGCTATCTTTGGTTAAACCAAAACCCCTAGTCCTAAAATACCGAGATGGGGTACTCTTAAAAGGGAATATTAAAGTCAATCTTATATGGTATGGCAAATTTACCCCTGCCCAACGTGCCATAATTGTTGACTACCTTCAATCTCTTAGTCCCAAGAAACCTCACACCCCAGCACCTCCCTCCGTCGCATCATGGTGGCGCACCACAGAGAACTACAAAGGCGGTCCGAGCATCATCACCGTCGGCAAACAAATATTCTTGCATAGTTACCCTATTGGGAAATCATTAAACACTACACATATGGAGGACATTGCATTTAAGTTCCATAATGTTAACACAATTAACGTTATATTAACAGCGTCTGATGTACTAGTTGAAGATTTTTGCATGAATCGGTGTGGGTCCCACGGATGGACACGTGGCAAGAAGGGTATGAAATTTGCTTATGGTTGGGTTGGGAACTCGGCAAGTCAATGTCCAGGTGTGTGTGCGTGGCCTTTTGCGAAGCCACTTGTGGGCCCGCAAATCCCTCCGTTAGTCGCGCCTAACGGAGATGTTGGAGTTGATGGAATGGTGATCAATTTGGCTACCGTTATGGCGGGTACCGTTACTAATCCGTTCGATAAAGGCTATTTCATGGGTACACCGAGTGTTCCGTTAGAGGCAGTCACTGCATGTAGGGGTATTTTCGGCTCGGGTGCTTTTCCCGGGTTTCCGGGTCAAGTTTTGGTTGATAAGGTCACGGGTTCGAGTTATAATGCTAAAGGATTGAATGGTAGGAAGTATTTGCTCCCAGCAATGTGGGATCCAAAAACATCAACGTGCAAACCACTCGTGTGAGGAATGAAGAAATAAAGAGAATGTTATGTGAATTGTGTACTTCCGGGTTGCACATTTGCAAATTCTGGTTCCAAAACAGTTGTCACTTTATATTTTTTCCATTTTGAAATTTATTATTCTTTTGATTATCTCTCTTGTGTGAAGAATGAAGAATAAAAAATATATGCAAGCATTTGAACATGAACAATTCATTACTGTTTCTAATTTGGAAGACTGATATATGGTGTAATTGTGTAAATGCAATTGAATTTATTCAATCATTGTTCTGAAATTGTATGTTTACATTTTTATGGAGTTACATGTAAATTTACTCGTGTTCTTCAATTCAATATGTGTTATATTATAATCCGACTCTGGCTTATGAAATTAAGTTTTTGGCTTAAGTCTCTCTCAAGCGTTTTAATTGATTCAACAATAAATTTGATTTTATGGCTATTAATTGTCAGGGTTGATTTGGGCATACACTATTTTATGTATTAATTGAAAACTAAAAATTAGGAAGCTAAAGATTTGTTCATTGATTGTTGTTGTTTCCTAAATGATTTGACTCCTTTTTTAGCTAACTTTGGAGATTTATTTCCTTAGATTTTATTATTCAGATTTGGATTTTGAATTGTCATATAATTAAAAAAATTCAATTTTGATTATGACAAAGACCAACTCTTTTTAGTTTTTTATAAACAAGAAACAAAAGGTCATACAGGATCATTGAACACATACTTTGAATTTTAATCAATTTTTTTATGAGAGTGGATTGAACCAACTCACACGATCTCTCATATCCTACACATCAGATTCTAAATTCTTCCAATCATCACCAAGCATTCACTCCCTCCATTTTCCCAAATAAATTATAAAATCAATCCTAATTTTAATTGAGGATTGATGACCTCATTTTTTATTTTATTTTATTTTATTGTTGCTTAATCGATCTCATAATTTCTATTTTTCATGATGGATGAAAACAAGAACCGTGTATCAGATTTGTCAAGAAGAAAACCATGTTCCGTTTCTCTATTTACCAAAATCTAAATGAGTTTGACACCCTATAACCTACATGTGTCATTATCGTGGTGATCATATTGATACCTCATAACCCACCATTAATATTATCATATTAACAATTAATACATCATAACCCATCAGTGACATAATTGAGATAATTATATTGATACTCTATAACCCTCCAATGATATTATCGTGATAATTATATTGGTACCCATAACCCTCATGTGTTATTATCCTGGTAATTATATTGGTACCCCGTAACCTACTAGTGTTATTACCGTAACAATTATATCGGTATCCCATAACCCACCAATATATTTTTATGGTAATTATATTAATACATCATAACCCACTAATGTCATAATTAAGATAATTATATTAATACCACATTACCCTCCAATGATATTATCATGGTTTTATATTGATATATCATAATTCAACAATGTCATTACCCTGATAATTATATTGATACTCCTCCATAACCCAATACCGATATTATTGTGGTAATTCCCACCAGTGTCAAGGTAATAATAAACCAAAATCAGACTTCAAGAAAGATAATTTTCTTCATTAAACCATACACATACATTTTACATCAATCTATGTTCTGAATCACTTAAATTCATAATCTTTATCTAAAACATATTCAAATCAAATTTGAATACATGATATTCAACCCAAAAACAACAAAAAAATTTAAAAATGAAAAAAAAAACCCAAATTTCAAACATGTGAAATTATATATAACGTAATCTTGAAATATTTACCCTGATGTAGGTAGAATCTTGGTGAATAAGAGTTTTGTTGTGAAATCCAATCAGCATCCCAACATCATACTCATTATCTTCTAACTACAACTGAAAATCAACTTCTTCAAAATTATGTCTATTAAGTCTTGAACAAATTCTTCTATTCATATTAATGATTATGGATGATGTTTAGATATTGGCTGGATTTTTTGGGTTTGATGGTTGGAGAGGTTTTGGGATTTAGAAGATGATTTTGGGAGAGTTTTGGTAGATATTGTGGGGGAAGTCTGTTCGGTTGTTAATGAGAGCGAGGTGGGGAACCGGATGGGATTGATTGAATTAACAAGAAAAGGAATGGTGGTGGTGTTTAATTGTTTCCTTTATCGACAAAAGGGGAGAAAATAAGGCTTATTTTCTTGAAGCCCCCAACTATGAGAATGCTTGCAATTAATGGACTCTACTTTCTATCTTTTCAAATGAGGGATTCTACTGTCTATTTTTTCAAATAAGTGATTGAAACTTTTTATCTTTTCAAATTACCCCCTGAGTTTCATATTTAAAAAGGGTAAATCTGGAATTTGTGGGTTAAATTTTATAATAGATAAAATTGTGGATTAATTTGATTAAGCATAAAAATATTAAAATTAATAAATAAATATAACCCCCGTTCACTGCTCCAAGCCCGCCTTGTCATAAAGCAATTGCAGTTGGGCCTCAGCTCTAAACCTAACTGACACAAAACATATTTGAATGCAACAACTCGACCCTACAAACACCATTCTTATTCCTAGATCTCAACAAATTTATTATTTCTCCACCAAATTTGAACTTCTGATCTCGACAAATTTCTTTGTGTCGGCAAAAATGAGATAGGAAAATTTGTTGGTTTTGGAGTTGATAATTGAAGTGGTGGCATGTGGGGAAGGCGGGCGGAAAAGTGCTCATTTTTTAGAGATTTTTCTGGGGCTATTATTCGGTTGGCAGGGGAAGAAGAAGCGTGGTGGTTTGATAGAGTTTGTTGTTGGGTTTACCATTGGATATGACCAAAAAGATGAAGCTTTTTGAAGCCATAGATTTGAGTTTTATCAACCTAGATGATGGGTTTGATTTAGAGAAAAGAACTAAAAAATGGTGGTATGGAAGGTGATTGTGAGATGAGCTATACGTTTTGCTAAGTTGGTCATTGAATTGTTCATTGATAGAAAATTTGATAGCCAGGAAGATGGAATTTAATACAGTAAAATCAAAATGGCATTGGGTTTGGTGGTTATGATTTGAATTTGGTAGGAGGGGTGAAGCCGGAGCTTACTACGTGGTGGTGGTGGTTTTGAGTTGGGGGTGGGGTGGGGTGCTATGGAGGATAGGGTTTTTTTATTTATCATTATTAAGTTTCATATTTTTAAGTTTAATAAAAGTAACTTAATTTTTATTTATTATAAGAGTAACCCACATTTTTATCTATTATAAAATATAATTTTATGTGTAGTTCCGAATTTTCCATTTTTAAAAATGATATTTGAGGGGGCAATTTGAAAAATAGTAACGTTCAATCTTTAATTTGAAAAGATGGAAAGTTGAATCCCTAGTTTGAAAAGATGGAAAGTTGAATCCCTTATTTAAAAACTTACTCATAATAGAGGGGACTTTAAGAAAATAAGCCAAAAAATAACTATATTAACCTTTTTAAGTAGAAAGTTTAAATTATTCCTTGAGGCGTAAAGTGTCGCGTCCGCCTAAATTAAATGCAGCCACCGAGGTTGGAATCGTCATCAGCGCATATCGAAATTCGCCATCGATGGTTGACCGCGAAAATCACTGTTTAATTCTGGAAATAAAAGCACGTGGTTTGATAAAAAGTAAAATAGTTCGAGAAACTCAAAATATTTATGTCTGAGTTTAACCATGGAAGTGGCATCGCCTAATTCAAAAGCGAAAGTGTAAAATTCCATCATTACGAGTCACCGAAATATTCCACAAAATAGTTTACAATATTTCAACATCCCAAAACAAAATATGAAAAAACAACCCTTAGCATTCACAGAGAGAATTCGTCACGTTAACTCGGCGGCGTGCCGCTCGAATCTCGTAACACATAATCAGCGGTAAGCAGCAAAAATTTCCGCGACACGGCGTTCGCTACAAGCGAACTAACATAATTTGCAAAAAGGAAAACACATCAACATCACATATAACATTTCATCCGTTTCAGCGAAATTTCTTGCCGAACCTTAGCAACCAAACATATCCTTTTCGGTAGGCTCCACCGCTTCAAACACCAACATCGTCATATCCTTTTCAGTAGTCGCCGCCGAACACCCGACATCGTCCCAAATATTCTCAATTCAACCAATTAACGAGTTCACACATATAATACCAAACATACAAACATCGCACAATAATCACCGATATTCTGACCATGATACAGCACTTTGATACAACAATTTTGTACAGAACCTACAACTCCCACATAATTATACACAGCGTCACGTCCAAACACAAATATACTCGAGACATGAATACAGTCCAACATAAACATACTCAAGAATTTACATTCAAACATAAATATACTCGAAACATCGATACACTCGAAATAACTATACCATAACATCTATTAATACAACATACAATGACATTTCAGTTTCTAGCCCCATACACCTGAAATACTTTCATGCCAGATACATTATCCACAACCAATTTACCATACAATACTCAAACGCCAGATAAGGTAACAAGCAGTGATAAATCGCAGCTAGTACCTTTAGCGCCCCAACCGATCAATCGATCCTCGCGCTATTCCCGTCAGTACGAGATAGGAACATCCGAAACATAATTACTATAAGTAATAGTTCCGTACTTATCTTAATTCAATTAGTAACTTTGACCCATTTTAATTACAATTTGACAACTTCACGTATAGATTGCTAATTATGTTCGATATGACCACGATAGCAATTTCCACTAGGACTAATCCGTAATCCATGATACACTTATCTAAGCTTACTAACATTTTGCAATCGATTTCAATCAACCAAATTTCAACTCTTTAAGTTAGTTAAACCCATTACCGTCAACCTCGAGATCCCTTAAACTAATTTCAACGTATTTTAACTTCTAGCGAGCATAACCCGTAATCTCATTCAAAATACTCAAAATAATATATTTCAATAACAGATTTATACTATTAACCACACATTTTAGAAGGTCAACCCAAAATGCATTTCGAGAAAGTCAACTTCGTATAACGTCACTACACCCCGAATATCGATCATTATCCGATTCCCTGGCCTTATAATTTAAGCCCCTGAGGCAAATAGTACATTCAATAATATCCAGTAAAACCAAAATCAGCAAAATTCCCAAAAGTCAAGCTAATCACAAAACATCGAAATTCCACCTCAGCTGCGATATTTGACTGATAACAACTACTTTCTGATCGAATCAATTGGAACAATAAAATTCAACATTACAAAAGTCAAGGAAAAGAAAAGTCAACTCGGGCGATTCCCCCAAAATACTCAACAAGATCGGGGCGCTTTGCTGCGGCCCAAAGCGGCGAGAGGGGCGATGAGGGAAGCTCTCGAAAATTTGAGCTCCAAAGCTTGAGTAGCAAGGGAGAAAAATCGAAAAAGGAAAAAAATAAAAATGGAGAAGAGTGGCGGTATTTCGGAGGGAGAAGAAGGAAGAAATGGGTTTTGGGTTTTATTTGATGGGTTGTGTGGGTTGGGCCCAAAAGCTCAACCCGGTGAAAGTCCGAGCGTTTTATTATTTCGATACCTCGTTTAATTTATCCGACAACTAACTACGAGAACTTGACATTATCGCATAAAGTATAAGTGGGAATTTAATTTTTATGTAATTAAATTTAATAATCTCTCGTTTAATTTATTTATTAGCAATTAGATTTACCGATTTTTACAAAGAAATCGTACTGGAGTAGTTTAGCTACACTAATCTACGACTCTAGTGGAGATAGAAATTCGATTAACGTGTTAGTAATCTACACGAGTCAAGCTAAATCGAGTGGTTCGTTCAGTTCGGTCTAAATTGAGGCGAGCCTTGATCATATTTAATTATTTTATCAACATAATTCAATAACTCTTAATCACATTAAAAGATTTCGAAAATTATTAACTCTTAATCATATTTAATTATTTTATCAATATAATTCAATAACAAGAATTAAAAAATCATAAAACCAAATTAAACATGCAAAACAGTCCAAAAATTTGCAAAAATGTTTTTCATGCATGTTTACATAATTGTAATCACGTAACCTGAGCTCTGAGGCCACTGTTGGTGTTCTTGATCATATTATAGGTTTTAAACTTAATGAATACGAATCCCAGAATGCTACGGATTATACAAAAACAATAAACAAAATTGGTACAAGTGTGTACCTTTTTAGTCGATCAAATCAAGAGTTTTGGTAGTGGAATTGAATTGCTCACAATATCCAAAAGAGAGTATCTTCAAGAAAGTCCACACCGATAAATTGTCGAACCATTTTCGTACGTCTACTAGAACGATTAAAGTATAAATTAAAAACAAAAGATGGAAGAAAAACCTTGTTTTTCTTCGTTGGGATTTTCGGCTATATGGGGTTTGGATGGACAGAGTTTTTGATTTCTTAATGATAAAGTAAAGCATTAGCGTTAGTTTTTCAATAAAGAAGAGCATTAGCGTTAGTTGTTATTGTGTTTGATCGTACTAGCAAATAGGCAACCGCAGGAGGTTTAAGGAGACAAATCATATCAAACTCCAACTACATTACATGCATCCCAAAACCGCCCACCACTTTCGGTCAGGTAGTCGCGCTTGAGCCTGGCGGCTCGTTTTCCACGTCGAATGTTTCCTTCAATTTACTTTATACTCGGGAAGTTTATAATATATTTTATTAAGTAGTTCGGTTTATCGTATGTGTGTGACCTCTTAGGAATGAATTAATGAAGTAATATATTAAATATTATTAACCGAATATTATATTTAATATATAGATTCTGAAGTGGACTACAGTAGCTATCGTATCTCCTAATGTTAATACGCTTTATTCCACAAATACTAATTGTCTTAAACAATTAATATATATTGAACATATATATATATATATAACTTGAATGATTAAATCGGTTGGCACAATCTAAATTGTTTAACGAGGGCATTTTTATGCTTGTAGAGCCGGTAATGGTAATACCCGACCGCAAAAATGTGTGTGTGTGTGACTCTATGTTTGATATTATGATTTGATTGGTACTACTCGTACCGCTGAATGCATCTTCTTTAGGAGAAGCTCATCTATAAAATTGCGTGTTAAGTGTCTTGGCGCAGGGTAATTAGGATGGGTGAGGCTATTTGGAAGTTTCTCGGTGAGCATGTGAATGAGGACAAAAGCGTCTTTGGAAAGACTTCGTGGTGGTTTGTGAGGCCCGATCCGTCGACTCTGATAACGTCTTGGGCGTGGTAGGAGGCGTTAATTTTATGAGATCCCTAATTTCTCGCGTTTCAAACACAAATAATATATTATTAAAAAGATAATCGTAATATTATAAAGTAATAAGATTTTATGGATAGAAACGTAGAGATATTTATAGTATTGAATAATATATGAATAAAAGCATTAGATGAGTCAATATTATTATTTAGATAATTAAATTTGTTTATATAATATTATTTTATATTGTAACAAACCACCTTTTAATTATATTTTTCAAAGTTTTGGATATGAATCAAGATTCTAAAGTTTATTAATCTTTGATCATGAATAATTAAATGCATCTAATATTTTAAATTACTTCAAGATTATTATTTAAAGAATAATATATTGAATTTGTACTTTTAACAATATCTTGTAAGAAAAATATAACATTAAACAACTTGTATAATATATATAAGTAAAAAAATTTACATACAATCTTATTATTTTGTTATATAGCAATAAATATTATTTTTGTAGCACTAGATGATACAGAAAGAAGAAAGTAAAAAAATTTACATACAATCTTATTATTTTATTATATAGCAATAAATATTATTTTTGTAGCACTAGGTGATACAGAAAGAAGAAGACATCCTATCCAAATAAAAATAATATTGTAGATCGGTATTTCGTAAACATAAAGAAGAAGAAATAATGGATCATTATTTTTTCAAAAAAAGTATAATAAAAAGCTAACAAATCTATCTTATGGAATCATTAGATTTGACCCGTGTAGAATATGAACGAGAGCATCAGTTCATTTTAACAACGAAAAAGAATAGAACAGCGAGGCATCAAATTCTTCATCAATTTAATAACGAAAGAATTTGTTCTTTGAGATCAATAGGATAAAATAGAATAATTGTTTCTCTTTAAATTATACACATCAAAAGGGTGGGGTTCAGTGCAGACATTCACTTATAATGGTACGTTTGGATTACGGTAAATTAAGGGAAGGATAATTTTTTTAAAATTAATCTAGAATAGAGGAATGGAGGTTAATGCAGGTGAATGCATTAAAATGCCGTTTGGGTAATATTAACCTTGACCAGGTGAATACATTATACCTCGATTTGGAGGTGAATGATTTTAAGTTGAATGTAGTCTACCTTAGATAAATGTAGGTAAATCTATTTCTCTAGGTAAAATAATTTTTTAAAACCCCAAATGAAGTAATGATGATATTATTCTTCATTTACCTATATTCATCCTAAAACAAACGGACCATAAGGGTAGAGGTCAAGGTTCAAACCTTGATCGTTAGGTTTAAAACAAAAATTAAAAAAATTATACGCATCCAAAAAGATTCTAAAATTTTGTATTTGATGGTCAGAATTACCAAATAAAAATTAATGTATTAATTGGTACATGTAAATTTGATTTATTTCTAAATTATCATATTAATAATAAATTAAGTTAAATATGTTATGAATATAACTAAGAACAATGTAAATAGACAGAGAGAATAATAAACAAGAAGGAGAATATCTTTTATTACTTTTATTATTGTGTTGTATACAATACAATGAATGTCTATTTATAGGCTTGAATCTGATACTTGAAGATACAATCACGTATGGTATAAGCTTTGGTAAGCAAATAGCCTCTTTTTCTTAATCGAGCTATCTCTTTCTTCTTTAAGCAAGGCGAGCTTGGTTGTGAGTCAAGACATCGATTATTTCCATATAACTCCCCCGCGGATGTCTAATCAATAAGAATATGTCACCGTTAAAACCTTACTAGAAAACCGTTTTAAGCGTAATAGGAAGCATTGGGACAAAAGCAGCTGATTAAACAGTACAATCGCATTACTAACTCACTTCGCTGGCCAGCATCACTTGATATCATTTAGTAAAACCGCGATCTACACTTAGATAACCTTTCGAATCTTTGAGGTAGGGCGTGATTTGAAATGAATATATTGCCGATTATCACAAGATCAATTGTTGAAAATTGATTTCACCGTTCCTTTAAAGATCATGGGTAGAGAAGAAAATCATTATATTTTGTTCTATACTGATATGTCATTCATTTTCTTTGTGCAGCAATCACAATTATCGTCATAAAGATCGTCGGGACTAGCTTTCATACGATAAATCACAAGTAATATGAATGCATTGGATTATATTCCTCGACCAAGCTGGCGATTGTGACTTTCTTCTTTGCGTTTCAAGATTTTACTGCGTGAATGCGATGATGTTGCCCGATATAGTTTGTTTTCATACGTAATCATGAAATCGTTACTACTAATAAATGGACACCCGTGTATGTGATCTTCGATATAGATCATATAAGTATTATGCATTCGTATAATCAATTGTGTATAAATTGAATATGTTCTCTTGGAGCAATCTTATATCCCTTATACATTTACAACTTCATTTGATGCATTCGTGTTCATATTTCCTCCTTATATATGATACTTCGTGATCAAATAATTCTTTTGTACTTTCTATAATTCTTTTGTACTCTCTTGGCATTAATGGAAATTTATTGTTCACGTCGGTGATATTATAATTGTTGGGATGCGAAGATGTGACTTATCAACGGTATTTCATCTCAAATTCCTTCTTCAAGAAGTTTACAACTCTTAAAAGTTCTTCAGAGTTCTAATAATGTTTAAGTCATAAACATAAATTGTCATTTTCATAAACTTTTCTCCTGATCTTTACATGTAAGTACAATGTCATATAAGATCATTTGTATAATCATCTTTGGTTAAATAATCACTAGAAAAACTCTGTGAGAAAAAACCCTAGTGAAATAAAAGATTATATTTCTCTTTAGATATGCTTCAGGTAATTGTCTCATTAAAAACCTTATCAAGAAAATCCAGTTGAAAAAAACTTAGTGAAAGGGGAAAAATGCAATGCATAGTATCTCCCCCACGATGAATCATCATTACATGTCATATCTTCGCCTTCGATGAGATCGCGGTTTAGGTTATTCAAGTATATATCCAAATAACGCTACAAGCGTTTGTCGATATTGCATGATTATCTGTCGTGTATTATAGTATATACATTAGAATTGAATTAACTTGAGGCCAGAGTTAGTAATAACTACGAGGCCGAGATACTAAATTATCTCTTATGAATCTCATTTAATTGAGAACTTCTACGGGGAGTATAGATTACATGCTTAATTGGCTTGTATATATCTTTATAAGGCATTTGATTCCAATCTAATTATAAACATAAATCGTTTTAACAAGCGGAAGCTTTACAAGAGTTAACATGCTAACTTTTATTCATGATAATTTATTCAAGCTTAGAACTTCTTAGAATACATAAAAGCTATAATCGAATGTATAATATCGTGAAAATTTAGATCGTCAAATAATAATGTCAGCAAATAAAAATATGTAAGATCAATGTCAACTTACACTAAATAATTCAAATGTCTCATCTGCGTAATAAATAAGCAGATATATCATACAATCCACGTATGGCATAATATAAATACAAAGTTACTTTACGTGTATGACATACTATTAAGTACAACTTGTATATCCATGTGATACTGAATAAAATGATAATGTAAATAAATGTCTCTCGATTCATAAAATATATAAATCTAGTAATTAACATATCATAGACGATTATATGTATAAAGATTGTATAAATATAAAGCATTTTGACACAAGATTATAATAAAATCTAGCCTTAATCAATATCTAAAAGTTCTATACCCAAATCCTTATTACACCATACAATAGGAGTTATAAGGAATATTATCGAAATTCTACCAACTTAGATATTATTTGATGTGATAATAAATTCATTAATACTGTTAAATATATAATGATGAAAGCAAGAGTTCAACTTACAACAAAATAGAAGGCATCTCGGCAAAGGCCATTCCGAGTGCCTTATGTTTTTGGAGTCGATGGATGAATAACTATGTTGTTTGGAGAGTCGAATCGTGTTGATAACGTGTTATGAATATAGCCCAAACGATATGCGTAGGCAGAGAGAATAATAAATAAGGAAGATAATATTTTTTGATTACTTTTATTGTTATATTTGTATACAATACAATGAGTCTTATTTATAGGGTTGAATCTGATACGTATGGTATAAGCTTGGTAAGCAGTAGGCTGCTTCTTCTTGTCAGTATCTGCTTTTCTTTTAGCTATGAAGACTTGATTTAAATCTCGAGGCATTAATTATTTCCATAACAAAATATTAGTATGTTTTAATATATGTTTTAAAACTATTACTCCATCCATTTCAATTTAATTATATTTAATATATCAATTTAAATTTTTACTCCTTCCCTTTCAATTTAATTTATCATCAAATTTAAATATTTTAATATCCGAATAAAATATCCCACGAAATAAAAATATAGATAGTCTATAAATATATTTCAAATTAAAAATTTACAAATTCAATTTTGGGCAATCTTTTTGGGATAACACAACCATGTCACCTCGTTGAAAGGGATAAATAAAAGACTAAATTTCATACTGGTACCTGGACTACGAAAAATATTTTCAATAACCACCTGAACCTTTCAACTTTTTAAATAGGCACCTTGAGTTAATTTTTGACACCTGAACTTTTGAAAAAATCTTTTTGGCACCTGAACTCTACTTTAATAGACAAATCTAAGGGCAAAATAAGAAAATTATATACTTCCTTCGTTCCTAAAAGATGATCAAAAACATGATGTGTTTTTTTAATTAAATTAATTATTAAAATTTGATCCGATTAATTGTTCATTATTTTAAAAATAATCCATAAAATATAATATATATAATTTTTCAATTTTGTTCCTATGAGGTGCCTATTTGAATGTTTTATGTAGTTTGTGACTTTGTGTGAATGTATGAAATTTAGCCTAAATAATTTGTACGCGCCATAGCATCTTCTTCATTGCATAACTCTTACGCCTTCTTCAATATTCTCTTTAATTTAATTAGCTCCATTTCACTATTCTCATTATTCCAATTCAATAAACATAGCAAAATGGAGATAGACGATGATAAAAATCGCAAATCAACGGTGGAGATTGAAGCTCCCAAAGATCGACGGCTAGATGCTCTCGGCAACCTCGTTGTGTTACCCGATGAAATCCTTTGCGCAATCTTGGCTTACCTCACTCCCAATGACATTTCTCGTGCTGCTTGCGTCAGCAGGTACTTGCTTTTTTTATTTTTCGTTTTAGTCATTTGCACGTAGATTAACAAAAAAAAATTTTGATTGATAATTGCATAAGAAAAGTTCCTTGGAAATGTAAATTACAATTTTCAATGCTGAAATGATAAAGATTTTGAAACAAAAAATTTAGACTAGAGAACAAATAAAAAACAGAGAGGGAGTATATCTTTACATAATGTATTTATGTTTATGTATAATATTTTTAATTGTGTAAGTTGGTTAATTATTTAGTTTGATTTTCAATGATCATAATTACCAAAGTTTGTGGTTTCAATTGACACGCACATAATTTTGATTTGGTAATGGTAAAGCTAGAAATTTTATATAGGGAGAATGAAACTAATATTATATAAATAAAGAAAAATATACAAATTTAGGATAAACAACTTAATTTTTGAATAAATGAATGTTAAAGTTCTATTTTAATAATAAAAATTGAATTTTCAAAATTAGTTAAATTTGCTTACTTAATTAATACACGTAACTTTGATTTGAATGAAAATGGTAATAAAGTAGTTTGCATGATCAGGTGATCTTCTGGTTTCAGTGTATAGATGTTTATATCTAATATGTGTATTGTATAAGTTGGATATTTTTTTTATTACCTCCATCCCTAAAATAATATCGAGTTTGATTTTAAATGGTCAAGATTAGCGAAGTTTGCGGACTTAATTGATACAAGTAACTTTGATTTTAATCAAAATGATCATGGTATCATTTGTCTCAATGCATAGATGTTTATGTATAATATGTGTGATTGTATAAAAAAAAAATTCAAGGTGATTGGTAGATGGTAGGTCTCCAACCGAATCGAACACTGTTAATGGAGATTGGAGAATTTTGGGAGAGTGGATTTGTTTGTATTTTGACTTTTGATGGGATTGATCTTTGCTATTTGAATTCTCTGAACTTGGATTATGCAGAAAAGAAATAGAAGTGTAGCCTTCGTTTAATAATATCAAAGGTTCCGCTTGCATGTAAGATGTAAGTTAATTAGTTTTGTATGTACCAAACCATTGCTGGTCTAAAAATTCATCTTCCTACCAGCTATAGTTCAAGTTGATTCTTGATAATGACATAAGTGTACATCCAGATGTATAATTTGGCAGATACTGTATGAGCAAAAATCTTAGTATGGTTTTGAATCCAACTGATTTAGGCACCTCACTTCTTGATCATTCATGTTTGGTAGTTGTTCTTAGAAAACTATGTTCATTTTGTTTCTCAAACTATCTCTTCATATGGAATATTATACTAACATGTATATAGTCATACTTGTTATACATTTTTTCATATTCTAGATAATGACTTCATCTTGCAGTGTGATGTACATACTATGCAATGAGGAACCACTTTGGATGTGGCTGTGCCTCCGTAACATCAATCGCCAGCTTCAGTATAAAGGTTCTTGGAAGAAGACAACGCTTCATCAGTACGCATTGTTTTTCTCCATTTTCCATGATGAACTAGTTCTCTTTTTTATTGGGGAAGATTCTGACAATGTACATATCTGATCTGGTTTTGGTTTGTGCAGATTGAATTTGCTTGATAAAATAGAAGAAGCTACTGACAGAAAACCAATATCCTTTGATGGTAACAGATTCAATTGGTACTTGAACAAGTAGAATTTGATATCTTGAAGCTATCCTAATGACAAAAAGTGGCTCGATCATCCTGCAGGTTTCTACTCCTTGTTTTTGTACAGGCGCATGTATAGATGTTATACATCATTGAATGCATTCTCTTTCGACAATGGAAATGTTGAAAGAAAAGAGAATCTTTCTCTAGAAGCATTTCGTGAACAATATGATGGGGTGAAACCGGTATGCTTTTTGTCTGATTAATTTTATCCTTCAGTGCTTTCCTAGTGTATGTGCAGAACATTTTGAATAGGCATATAACTGCCCTTTGGCAGGTTTTGATCTCTGGGTTGACTGATACTTGGCCAGCAAGAAATACATGGACAATTGAACAGTTATTGATGAAGTATGGAGACACAACATTTAGAATATCTCAGAGGAGTCCGAAGAAAGTCACCATGAAATTCAAGGACTACGTAACATATATGCAAATTCAGCATGATGAGGATCCCCTCTACATTTTTGACGATAAGGTATCACACTTGAATAACTGCTTGCTCTTGTTGATATGGTCTGAACTCTTTTTTAATTTGTTAACCTTCACTATATTCTACCATGTGCAGTTTGGGGAAGTTGCTCCGGACTTATTGAAGGATTACAGTGTTCCAGATCTCTTTCAAGAAGACTTCTTTGATGTCCTAGATATAGAGCAGCGGCCGGCTTTCAGGTGGTTCATTATAGGACCAGAGAGGTCTGGGGCCTCTTGGCATGTTGATCCAGCCCTTACTAGTGCATGGAATACTCTCCTCTGTGGTCGTAAAAGGTAAATTGATATTAGCAGCATATATCTGTCATTTATTATTTACATGAAATATGTACACTTGTATTGAATTATAGCCTTTTGAAACTCCAGGTGTCAAAATTTTCTTTCGGTAATTTTTGCCCTGCCACCATTTGTGCCTGGTGAATACTTACTTTCAGGTTGATTCGAAGAATTTAAGTAGGGAAGATGGCTTTTATATTTAGTCATAAACGTCAATCTACTTTGCTGAAAAGTTCACATAAATTCATGTAAGAATGTTCCCGTACTGGAACCAATGCACTCTAGTTACCTTGTATATTACAGTGTAGTGCAAGGAGTATTAGTTCAAGTCTTTTTCATGACAATAAGATTTTACTTTATGCAGTGTTACTTCTTCATTTTCCATCATTTACCATTCTCTTAGTTTCTTCTTTGGTGCTAATGATAATGATATCTTTGTGCTAATGATAATGACATCTTTGTAATAGGTGGGCACTTTATCCTCCTGGAAGAGTACCATTAGGAGTCACAGTGCATGTGAACGAGGAAGATGGTGATGTTGATATAGACACTCCGTCTTCATTGCAGGTATTTCAATCCACTAATATGAAGAACTATGCATGTTTTCTTCAACTACCTTTGGATTTATTTAATGGAGTCAATAATCAACATTTTTTCCACTTCTAGTGGTGGCTAGATTTCTATCCCCTACTTGCTGACGAAGACAAGCCTATAGAGGTTACACAACTACCTGGTGAGACGATATTTGTCCCCAGTGGATGGTGGCACTGTGTCCTCAATCTGGAAACAACTGTTGCTGTCACACAGAATTTTGTCAACTCCAAGAATCTCGAATTTGTATGTCTGGATATGGCTCCTGGATATCGACATAAGGGAGTTTGTCGTGCTGGATTCCTTGCTCTCGATGAGGATGGTTTTGATTATGTTAAGAAGAAAACATCATGCCCTGAAAGCTGTTTGAGCTACACAGATCTGACCAGAAAAGAGAAGAGGGTGAGAAACTGCCATACTGTAGATGATGTTGGGCGGTCTACTAACCTCAGTTATAATAATCTGGAGGATATGGAGTTCTCTTATGATATAAATTTCTTGTCCATGTTCCTGGATAGAGAGAGAGATCACTATAATGCACCTTGGAGCTTAGGCAACTGCATAGGACAACGGGAGATGAGAGGATGGTTAAAAAAGCTTTGGGTTCTAAAACCTGGCCTGCGGGACCTGATATGGAAGGTAGCATGAAATTTTCCTTGTCTTTAACGGTTGTTAGTAATTCGGACTGTTATTTGTTGATGTGGTCATAAAGTACTCTTCTGGGCCAGTTTACTAGTCACCATTTGGCTTTTCGTGGTCAAACAAATACAGTGTGTTCCATAACCATAATTGTCTAATACAATGTAACAACAAATAATTTGATCAATTGATAGTAGTTTCTGTGTAGAGTTACCAAGGCCAGCTGATTCTGAAAAATTAATTTATTTTCCCAAAAATAGTCAGTAGGAAATTTGTTAAAAACCCATTTTGATGTATTTATATTGCCTAAATAGCATGGCATCCATAACTAGTTATCACGCTCTATCAGAAGTTGTAGATTTGGGAATTAGGATAACTTTGGTTACTTGATGTTTACACTTGGTTAACTTCCTAGCATCCTCCAGGGTGCTTGTATCGCTATTGATGCTGGAAAATGGCTTGAATGTTTGAAAGAGATCTGTCTCTTTCATGGGTTACCTCTACCTAAAGAAGATGAGAAGCTTCCTGTTGGTACTGGTAGCAATCCTGTAAGCTTCTCCCTCTTTTTTGGTTTATTCATTTGTCCTCTAATTGATGAACTCATTTCTTAAAATTAAAATTGGAAGATTTACGTGGTTTGGTAAGAATCCTCTTTTCAAATACATCAACTCTTTTGATCTTGTAAATGGTAGGCACCACTCCCTAGAGGGGAGGAGGATTCGGATAGTATGTGTTAAATAAACTGCAAGGTGTGATAACGTAGATGTTCAGAATTGGTAGAGAGTGAAGTCTGAAATCTTATCATTATTTAAATATTAATGGATAAGAGAACTGGAAGTAGTGTAGCAGTTTTATTTATTCAATATATTCGAGGCACCAGAGAATATAAAATCTTTTATTTCCATGTAGAAATAAAACATATTTGATGTTGCTTAAAGTTCCTCATTCAATCACTCTAGTTTAAAATTGTCCCTAGTCGATCACTAACGTGGCCAAAACAGTCCAAATTTGATCATTCCTTCCATTTTGACCGTTAATTTGACTTTCTATGTTAGTTTTTGAAAAATAATGGGGGTATTTTCATCCACCCTTTTATTTTATTTCTAAGTTACTGGTCATCTTCTCCCTAAACCCCTCTTCATCACCAAACCCTGCTTCTTCCCCTCCCTCCACCATTCGAAAACCCCCAATTAACAAACCAAAATCAGTACAAAAGAAGATTACAGCAATTGGAGCCAATGACAGAAGAAGATTCAGAGTTTTCAGTAAAAAATAGAGTGCATATTAGCAGATTTGACCTAACAGAATACATATTAGCAGAGAATACAAAATTGTCTGAACGAAACTACCCCTGAGAAAGATTGTCGGAGTTGCACTTAACGAAAAATGTCAGAAAAATCTGAAAAAACATAATCTATTACCCTTCAGAAGAAAGCAAAATTCCCTGAACGAAACCCCCTAACAAAAATACCTTAGCTGTAAATTCAGTCTATTTTTCTTACCCAAACCCCAATATTCCTATTTTTCTTCTGCCGGACTAGCTTAGTTACGATTCTGCAATCTCAATTGCCTCCAATTGACTCCCAACAATTAAGAAATTAAGCCTCCAAATATCTCAAATAATCAAACGAAGAAGGAGAAGATTCCACATATTTGAGTGAGGTGGATCCATTTTCCACACTGAGTTTGTTTTTGAGTCTGGCCCCGTGCTCCAATTTTTGAGTGAAACCATTTGAGTGAGATTAATGATTTGAGTTCTTTGACAGTTTTGAGTGAGATAAACCATTTGAATGAGAATGTATGCTTGACAGTTTTGAGTGAGATAAACCATTTGAGTGAGATTAATGATTTGAGTTCTTTGCATAACGATTTGGGGACAGTGGTGCACGAAAATAGCCCTTTAAAAGTCAAAATCTAACAGAAACTGTGGACTTAGATTGAATGATTGAATTTGGACTGTTTTATGCATGTTAGTGATCGACTAGGGTCAATTTTAAGCTGGGGTGATTTAGTGGGGAACTTTAAACAACGTTAGTGATATCTATTGCTATTCGCCCACTACTCTAATACAATTTTATAAGATCTTTTCCTTTCTTGTTATAACACCAGTTGTAGGCCAGTGTCAACTGCTCTAACACCTGAATCCCCAAGAGAAAGAAATAGGAAAAAAACTAATTTTTCTTCTTCTTCATATTTAGATGAAGATTGAATCCACTATAATTTGGGGTTCTTAGGTTAGTCAGTTAGTGGTATCTTCTTTAGGGTTTACTTTGCGAGGCTTTCTGATAAATGTTTTATTGTCAGGTGTATCTTATAGGGGACAATGTGGTGAAGATTTTTGTTGAAGGAGGGCTGGAAGATTCCCTTTATAATTTAGGCACTGAGGTATGGTAATACTCTCTTTGAATATTTCCTACCTTAATTTTGCTTGTATTGTTAAAGATGTACTTCTACATACAGCTTGAGTTCTACAGTCTACTGGACAAAGTGAATTCCTCCTTGAAAAAGCACATACCTGATGTTTTTGCTACTGGGATTCTTTCTTTGGAGAATGAATTATTTAAGGTCATGACCTGGGATGGAAAAGGTGTTCCTGAATTACCTTCGACTTGCAATGTGATACCAGAAGAAGATAGGGAAAATCTTGAATATCCATTTGGTATAAGCAATAAAAGAAAATGGGAGTACAAAAAAGCTGGGTTGCCGCCTCTACATGAATCGTTAAATTATGTTGGAGGTTCAACAACTTGGCCTTATATTGTAACCCGGAGGTGCAATGGGAAAGTGTTCGCTGAACTGTAAGCAATACTTTTTTTTTGATAAATTTCTTTCGCCACATGCATTTTCACCATATAAATTCAGTACTGAGTGCTGACTAATATTTCATATATTTCTGTAGACGAGATACCCTTTCTTGGGAGGATGCTCTAAATTTGGCTTCATTCCTTGGTGAGCAGATGCGCAACCTTCACCTTCTGCCTTGTCCATCATTGAATGAATTAATGTTAGTTGGCAGTCAGGAGACCGCAAATATATTATCCTGTAATGGATCCATTAAGGAAGTTGCATCTAAAGGCGTACCAGCTGAATGGATGATGTATGTAAGAACTCTTAATAGGAAAAAGAAGGATGTCACTGTCCGCTTAACAAAATGGTATGTTGTGCTTGGGACAATATTTTCCTCTATCGTTGGAGCCAATATTTCATCTTCTTGGTTGATGGCATATATTTATTTATTCTTCTTGTTTAATCCTTTTTTATTACATCAAGACTTCCATACTGGTATATAGTTATCAAATTGCCTGTAGTCTTTAAAATGTATTTGTCCCATTGTTTTTCTTTTTAACATGAAAAGGTAGTGTTATCTCATGTTGTTCACCAAGCCATCTTGGTATCTTTACTGTGCCTGAAAAGTGTTAAGCTGTGCAGTGATTGTGATGGAACATAACTCATAGTCTCATACTTAATATCATCCAGTTGATCGACAGTTAAGTATTCTTCATGAAAATATATAGAATGAGGCTTTGTCATACATTCTGAAAGTCGGCAATTGCTTAAGAAGTCGAAGCATTCATCCTTTTCCGAGAGCATGTCATGCTTGGGTGTTCCAACTGGTTTAAGTTTTTGTGAAGTTGGCCATGCATGATTGCATGGTGTTTGAGCTGGGTCCAATTGTTAAGCAATGAATTGTTGTCATGCTAAACTGTGTGCTTGATACTAATTGAATTGTTCTATCCTATTTAACATTGTTATGAACGCTTAATTCTTTGCTAGTGTTTCTCTTATTCATTATGGACAAATTATAGATGCCCTTAATGCATTTGTGCATTTAGGAAAGCTATAAATGTTATTTTTTAATCCCATGCATGAATCATTAAAACCTTGATTATTAAGTTACATTGACAAGAAGAAAGAAAAAAAGCGGTGGTATATCTCTGAAATTTGGTGTTTCATTTTGTAGGGGAGATCCAATTCCGACGTCACTGATTGAGAAAGTCCATGAGTACCTCCCTGATGACTTTGGGGTATTCTATTGTGGAACTAAGGTTCAATTTTCTTTTTGTAAATATTTGCATTAGTATAACATACTGAACCAAAAAATAGAAATGAACTCATTTTTATCATGGCTTTCTTGTTCCACTTGAAGGATGAAGTAGAGGCTTGTCGGCCATGTACCTGGATACACTCTGATGTGATGGATGACAATGTCTTCATGGAACCAAAATCTGCTGCTGCTTCTTTAAATTTGAATACTTCTGATCCTTGTGTGGAGGGCAGTGTTCAACTCAATTGCACCGCAAATCTCGACTGTAGAACCTCTTGGTTGCCTACCCATATCCTTGATTTTAGTGACATGTCTCTGGGTAAGATTCTCTTCGCCAATCTAATCTGCTGGTCTGCTATTATTTTTAGCCATATTCTTCCAAATGTTTATAAATTCTAGTAATGACCTGAATGCACATGGTAGCCCTAGACTTTGTTAGTTATTGTACTCTTGAATGTGTTTACTGATAATGCACCTTATGGAACTGTGTATTCATTTATGTTGATAATAGTACTGTAGGATGCCCAATTGCCCTTAATGGATTTACATATATTTGAAGCGGGCATAAGAAAATTTTAGACAATAAAAAGAGAGAAGGAAAAGTTTATCATGAGGCTCTTACAAGAGGCCCCCTTCTGTATTATAGGATAATTTATGGAACAATTCCATTTGGTCAGTGAAATTCATCTACAATGTGCCATATCAATTTTTTTTTTAATTTAAATCACGGCTTGGCTTAACATACCACATGGGAAATTTTGAAGAATGCAACCTTTTGGGCAGTTTATCAAGTTCTTGCACGTTGCAAAGTTCTATCCATCATTATGTTAGGGTATGTTAGTTTTGCAAATTAGATACTCACTCCATCCCTTTTTGTTTGGGACATTTGACCCTACACAATTTCAATGCATATTTGAATATCTCTCAATCAATATTGTCCCTCCTTTGCATTCTCATTATTAGCTCAAAATGAGAACCATTTATGGGATTTCTACTTCCGGAAAACCTATCTAACATTAAGTGGAGGAAGTATTTAATAAAGTTCCGGAAAGGTGGTATTCTTCAAAATTTCCCCATCCCACACATTGGCTGCAACTGCAAAGTGAAACTATGTCCCTTTGTCATTTATTTCAAATTAACTACTCATATCATTTTTTACTTGTGGTCAGTCACAGCAATGTGGTTGATCATCAAAATTGAGATGTATATTTGTAGTATATAATTTGCTACTACATATGTGATTACAGCCTGAAAATGGAGTATGTCAAATTGATTCACTCTTGATACAGGTGATCCTATTCTTGATATAATCCCCATGTGCGTGGACCTCTTTAGATCAAACAATGACCTCTTAAAAAGGTTTCTGGAAAGCTACAAACTTCCGTTGGGGAGAAGGAAGTTGCTAAATGCTTCCATAGGGAACGACAAATATGCGAGACTCTCTTATATCACAATGTGAGTCAATGATGTATATTCAATCTATTTCCACAAATTTCAATCCTTGACGGCACAGTATAACTTCCTATTTTTATCAAATCTTCTATTATAGTATTGTTACTCCAACCATTTTCATGTCTCGTCTGCACTGGGCTATGTATCACATGTTGGCTTCCACATTCGCATCCCTCTTTCTGACCTTCATGTCCTGGGTGTCATTGATCGAATCAATATTTATTACAATTAAGGCTTAACCAAGAAAGCTCAACGATTGTATCTGTTGCTCAACATTTGAAACTTCTGTTTATGTCGTGTATCATACTATGAAGTATATTCAGCCTCAGCATCTTAGTGATCCTGAACCAATTTAAAAATTGTTTTCTTTTTCTATTTCCTTATATTTACCTCCTTGGCTGATTCATTTCTTCGTTTTGGAATATACCCAGGTGCCACTGCATCTTACATGATGATAATGTACTTGGGGCAATTTTCAGTCTTTCAAAAGAGCTAAGGATGGCAAAGTCTTGGGAGGAAGTTGAGGAAGCTGTGTGGGGAGGTCTAAATAGCTATACCGGTGTCTGTTAGTCGCTCGCCAGCGGTCAAACTCTCAGATCATCCTACAAAACTCTGGAATAACTATGTTGTATAATGTCATGGTTTCTTAAAGAATAACTCCACTTTTGTTTCCAGCAAAATAATACAGTGTCCTTGAGGTTTTCCTTGTGTAAAACAATATGATTGTATCAATATTACAAATATAGCGTTCTTTTCGTAATTTCAATACATATTTTCTTCTCTTATAGACAAATGAACATTTTATGGACCTATCTCCTTTTCCATTTTGATGGTCATGTTTTGACATTTTAGAAAATTGAAGAAATGTTGGTATAGTGTTTGTTGATTAGCTCAAAAGAAACAGATTTGAGAGTTCAGAGAAAAGGGGATGAGAGTACTAGTGTGGAGTTTGATTTACAAGTTTGTCCTTCAGACATTGTATGTCTAATATATTGCAGCAAAATATATTACAAGGTTGGATTTATGCAAACTGTAAAGTAAAGCACACATTAATTTTTTATCTCATCAGACAATAACAATGATCACATTGCACATACAAAGTCACCACTTGTTTCTATATCATCAATATCAGCATCATCCAGCTCGTCGAAGTCCATACTCCCTCCGATGGAATCCATGGCATTCCGAAGCATTGGCAATGGCTTTCTCGCCTCTTGCAGTATAGACATCACTTCTTCCATGCTCTGAGAAGGGTTATTCACATCATGGCTCTCAAAGCTTCCTCCTTCCATGAGTTCTACGGGCAAATTCTTCAGATACCAAGGATGGTTCTTGATTTCTGAAATAGTTATTCTCTGCAAAATATTAGATGAAGAATGTCACTTAGTTTCAACTCTGATAAACAATTTTAGATCAGAAGAGGCCTGTCAAGCAGTTTAAAACAACTCATGCAATGTATAAAGTCATGTAAAAGAATAATGGTATTTAGTTAAAAGAGGACTACAATTTCTGGGGTTGCCACGAAAATCCTAGATAGAAGTTGCCAACATTCTGGGGATATCCTGACATAATCAGGGATCGAGTAGTGGACGCTAAGTATCCTCTGTCAACATGAAAGAAAGAGAAAGTGAACAATGTCAAAAAACTGTGCTAAAAGCAAGCTGCATTTTCATCGATGGGTAATTTTCTTTCAGTTACTCACCCCGATGGTTTTCTTAATATTTTTAGGATCAGTATGATCTTCAAAGGGATAGGCGCCAACCAACATTACGTACAAAGTGACCCCACAAGACCAAACATCCGCAAGCTGTAGAGCTCAAACATTAGAGTGACAGTCATAAAGATAAATGAGCCAGGCCACAGAGGGAGAGATGCAATACCTTTCCATCATATTGTTTCTTAGAGAACACCTCAGGCGCAATATATGCTGGAGTTCCCACTGCTGACTTTGGTTGAGAATGAAACACAGCTGACTGTAAAAAAGAATGGGCCATTTTTTATATATGAGAACCACAACATTTATTAGACAAACAAATCTCCCCAACCCTCCTCTAATTATTAGAATACACACCTTTGAGTACCCAAAATCGCATATTTTGACTCGTGGAGCTGGACTTCCATCAAGTAAGGTGTTTTCCAGCTTAAGATCTCTATGACATATTTCCTGTAAAACAAGGCATCTACTCAAAAGGCTGAAGCTAATATCTCAGCCAATAGAAATTGAAGGGATTTAGCTGATACCATAGAATGGCAGTAACTAACTCCTGATATAAGCTGCTGGAAGAAAAACCTTGCCTGATACAAAACAATAGGTAACAAGAACCAGCTATTTTGTTAGAATATGATTACATAGAGAAGTATTTCACTTTCAAAATCGATAATGCTTGTGAGTTTAAGACTTGAATTTTTAGCAAATTTCTCTTTGAAAGCGATGAATGAAAATCGAAGGATTAAGGAACACTATGCAGCTTTGGCACTAAAAAGAAGATTTCTATGTGTCTAACACGTCGAAGGAAAACCTATGGACAACAGCAATTGACCCACATTGTGAAGCTAAGATGACTTACTACAAGAAAGCTTAGGATATTGTCTAGCGTAGCTCTCAGCCAAGGTTGATGTGTAGCTCTCTAACAAATTTGTATCAAGATTGACATGCATTGATCATTTACTATTTGAATACTTTTTACCCATCCAAAAAGCTTCACGATTATATAATATAAGATGTAAAAATTCAGAGTGGTCATACTGATTGTAAGCCATATGGTTAGAGCAGCCTATCCGAAACGAATATGGTAATTGAAGCCATAAACTCGGACAGTGAAATCCAACGATGAATCACAAACTAATAGTTTCATCTATGATAGCCTTACCTCATCTTCATTGAACCTTCCGGCATTACATATCCGTGCAAAGAGCTCCCCTCCTGCAGCATACTCCATGACTATCGCTAAATGAGTTGGTGTTAGCAAGACCTATGGTGCGTAAGATGATGAATCAAGATTCAAGACCTCTAGAAATAGAAAGAGAATTTTAACGAAAAACAACTATGCTAGGCTAGAAATGGAAAAAGTCTCAACTTGAAAGTTAACTATCCTTGACATCATTCATAAAGAATATGGAGAGTTATAATGTACTTTCTTGTAAGTTTACCACACAAAAAGGTGGAGAGGGTTTTGTTTCAATTATATGCTGAAACTCCCACAATAACACTTAGCAGTAGAACTTAGGAGATCTAAGGTCTCAGTACAACCACAGGACCAATTCGATCGTTTAGGGAAGTTACACATTATGCCTCTCTCCTCTCCATTGGTTCAGAAATGAACTTGATTGGCATAAATTCTCATTATCAATTGCATACTGTGTACTTACTGAATTCTAGAACTTCTAAGTTCTCACATACCAACTAAATCACATAAAACTCTGCAGCTTAAATTTACTAGCTGCCCAAAACTCTCCTCACAGATTATTATCTACAATTGATCTTCCCCTACTTGTTAAATGAAGTTTTTCTACTTATGAAAAGCAATGCAGATAGTATTCCATTCAGCAGACTTCTCATATTTTCATAACAACATAAAATTCATAGTCAAAAGTCATGCTACTTTTATGCAACCAATGCACTTAGGAGGATATCAAAAACTGTATATTACTACTAATATATCTCCATCAAGTAATAAACTACTTCATCCCTATGATCATATCTGAAATTAGCCATATAACACTAACACACACAGACACAAAAGACTTTAAAAGTAGAACCTTTACCTCTTTGAATCTTACAATATTTGGATGCTTCAATGATCTGTGGTTCATGATCTCTCTTTGTACATGTTCATCTATCTACACATCCATGAACAATAATTGCCCAACAAACAAACAAAAACAAAAAAGTTCCATAAACCATGAGAAAACAAGACCTCATATTAGGAACAAAAAAAAATTACCATGATCAAGAAACCACTACTAAAACAAAAAGAACACAAACCTTATGACCCCTTTCAATGAATTTAACAGCTAAGAGCTCTCTAGTCAACTTATCTCTTACAAGCTTGGCAACTCCAAAGTTACCTGATCCTAAGTCCTTAACAATCTCATATCTTTCCATGATCACCAATATTCTTGATAGTAAAACTAGTTTGCTAATAATATCAATATAGCTTATGAGAATAAAGGAATTTTGGGTACTAAGAGTATATAATTCAACTTAGGTGGGTGGGGAATTTTGGTGATTGGAAACTTTTTTTGCTTGTTGATGTTGGAGTAGACCATTTCTTTCTCTACGTAGAATTTGACTTGTCCAAATTTCATTTCATATGGTACAAAAAAGACAACGACAGCTAAAAACAGGCTTATTAGTCACTTTGTGCAGGATTGTTGAATGATATAGTGACGTCGCTTAGAGAGGTTGAAAGATTGAATCTCAATACTAGCAAAGGTATATTCTACAATTTATTTCCTTCGTAATATGCAAGAGTTTGTAGCAATGGGACTCTCACTATCAGGAAATGATCATTTTTTAGGCTTATTAGTCACTTCACTTCCACATTAAAACGTGTCAAGTCTTTTGGATAATGTTACTAAACTAAGATTAGTGAATCCAAGTATTTTTAAAAATGTTATTAAAGAATAATTGATGATCAAAGTTATATTTCAATATGCGAAAATATTCATTATTCTAGATCGGAAGAGTACGGCAAAATGCATGTTCATTTAGTAAATACTACGTATAATTATAATCGAATAATTTAGCGATTGAGTTAGCATTCTTTAATCCTTGAGGTCAAGAATTCAAATTTCATTATAGGAGGAGGGAATTGAGAATTATTGGAATATTTAATTATAAAAAAACAAGAGTTTTCGGATATTTTATTCACTGAGCTGGATTTAGTGGCGCGATCATCAAACATTTATCAAGAACTATACAAGTTTAGAACCTTAATCGTGTATTGTATATCGTTGTTGTATCGACATAATCATACAACAATTATGCAAATAGTAATGAATACAATTGAAAAATCCCGAGCAAATGAAACCATAAATAAACTTGAGGATATTTTATTTAAACTTTCAATTTATGAAAAGTGAACAATAATTCTCAGTGGATGGAGATGTGGATGGCAATAACATGGACACGTTAATAGGGAACCTAATTTTTTACGGAAAGGTGAGTTTAAGATGAAAAATGTGCCGATGTAATAATTCTTGGCACAACACTACGGACAAAAGATTGGCAAGGCATTGATTGGTTAATTATTTTGTTTCTTGATTGAAAAATGGTTAGCGAACATTCTATTTTTAGCAAACAAAAATGCTCTACGTTTTTCATAGAAGTTACTCCGTACTTCACAGCTAGAGTTGGTTTACAAGTCCGACATGGGATTATCCATCCCCATTGATGATTCGGTTTGGCCAAGATCCAGATCGTGCACCAGAATGTATAATTAAGTATGCATAGGCGAACCTATGATAAACAAGATAGTACAATCACACCACCATAGTTTCTTTTTTCTTTCAAAAATCCAGGTTAAAATGACATCATTTTATTTGACCTTGTATTAAAGTATTTTAATGCTAGTTTTTAATGAAAGACAATGTTTTCTTTGACATTTATAGTTGTTTAAAAATATTTGGTTGTTGTCTAGTATTCGCAATTTGTACCAATAGAATTGGACTCTTGGATTCGTTATAGTAATATGGTACTATGTGCAAAAGAAATGAATGAATATCTCCTAGAGACACTAACTCTTCCGAAAACATTCATTTTTGATCGGTATAATAATCATATGGCCCACTTTGACGTAGTCGGAAGTTAAAAAGATTAGTAAACACTAATATGTAGTTCGTAAGCGACGAACTACAAGAACAAAAGCTTTGGAATTGATCATAAAATAAAGAGAGAACTCACAAAAGTATATATACTATGAATAATAAGATGATAAAATACTACAATTCCTTGAATCTATTTATAGAGAAATTATGGGTGCCTATTATGGTAATAATTCTACTATATGAAAATACTATCAAATCCGCATCTATTTTAAATTGGAAAGCTAATGAATAATAACCTTCTAGAATAATACTAAAACGATAACAGTTCTAGAACCTTCCTACATCAGTTTCCTTTACCTCTAAAGAACTCGAGCCTGAGTTCTGTTATGGATAAACAACCTTATCTAATCTAAATGGTACTCATGACTGTCAACCACATTAAAGGTATTAGAAATGTTCATAAATTCCGAGAAAGCTACCATATAAGCATTGTCATTGATCTTTCATGGTTGTTCAAGCTTCAAAAAGAGACAGGGAAAAGCCTGCTCTGATAGCACCTGACATAGTCGGAAGTCACAAAAATTAGCAAACACTAATATGTAGTTTGCAAACGACAAATTAGAAGAACAAAAGCTTTGAAATTCACTAAAAAGTGAAGAGAAAACTCTCAAAAGTATATTATGAATAATAAGATGATAAAATATAAACTCATAGGATCTCTATTATAGATAAATGGTAGCGCCTATTATGATAGTAATTCTACTATATAGAAATACTTCCAAATCGAAATTTATTTTAAATTGAAAAATTAATTAATAACAACCTTCTAGAATAATACTAAAATGATAACAAGTCTATAAAGTTCCTACATCAAACTTTGGTCATTAGTTCACTTTTCTCCACCAGTATGTAGGTTCAACGCCTCCACTAAAAAGCAAAGAATGAATGGATGTATACAACCAACTCCACACCAATTGTTTAGACATAAGGACCAACAACCTAGTATAAATTAAGAAATACCATCATGTATGATACATTCCGTAATATAGATGGAAGGATGGAAGAATGTGTATCGCGAAGAAAGATTTTATTATTTATAATGTCTCGAATAATAAAGCTTTTCTTTGGAAATCTCACAAGTACAAAGAATGTTATCGAAATAGATTGGGGTTCATTATCAGTCTAGTTATCTCCTAAATGTCTTGGCGTCTGATGTTATGAAAGCGATTTGATATAGACTCGAAATTTGTTGAGCTTGGGTCTTGAGAGTTGGATATGTGTTACGGGCCAATCACGCGGGGCGAGGAGTTGGTCTTTGACTTGAATATGGTCGAGCCGGGTGCTTGGCTTGCGACCTTGATCCGTGTGGTTGTATGGACTTGATCGTTGTCTTTGACTTGGATCCTTGTGATGTAGGTTGGATGGTAGGACTTGGACCGCTCACGACATTTGGATGGGTAGGCTAGCTAGTAAAGGCGGATGCATGCTTTGAAGGCTTGATGGGTGGCAGGTTGAATCTTGCTTTCCTCTTTCTTCAGATATCATAAATTTAGTGGATCAACTTGGCCCTTGGATATGAATTTCTTTGGTGGGACCTTGATGAACCCTATGAGTTCGAGGGGGTGAATTCTGGCCCGGCGGGGAAGCACATGCTTGAGGCTGTATCGATCTTTGGATGTAGAGTTGGGGCCGGCGTGTTAAATACTTCTTTGATTTGACTTAGGGGGTTGAGTGGGCAACTCGGCTTCTCGTCGGATTATTAGGATGATCCTAGCTTTCTTCTCACGAGTATGTTCCGAGCGCCCTAGGCTATTTGGTGTAAGATGTAGGGGAGACTTGACATTTGATCACTACTGGATTTGATATAGTCGCGAGAGACTTCGATGGCATGTTCATCTATTTGGTTGGGGAGGGGAGACTCTTTATTCAGCGAGACTTCCGGGTTGTCCGCCTTCCTTGATGGTTTTAGGCGTCTATTTGGTGCTTCAGGTGTCCCAGGCTTCTTTCGCTTTGAATCTTGAGTGGAGGTCTTGGTGTGCTTAACTTTCCTTTGAATCTTCAAGATGGTGGGTTGTGCTTCCTTTGAATCTTAATTTGGTGGTTTGTCCTCCACTTTGAATCTTAATTTGGTGGGTTGTCACTCCACTTTGGGTGTTTCGAATTGGGGTTCGGGCGCTTTATTTGGAGTCTTGAGGGTGCCTTAGGTGCTTACCGCTAATTTTAACTAGCGGAGAACTTCTGGGTTTTAATGCTTTTTTGCATTGGTTTTACGGATATGAATGAGCACCCTCTTTCATGATGTAAAGAGGGGTATTTATAGGCTTTCGGACTTTGATCACCGATTAGTCGGTTCGTTTTAGGTAGATCGTGATCTTAGTTGATTTTGACGTTATATGAACCGTCGGATATTTGAATAATATATTAAAATAATATTATTTTTGGAGATGTGCGCCGACTTTGGGGATTTCATTGATTTCCACGATTAATCATTACCTAATCGTTTACCTTTACTTTTTTATCCGGCCTTCATTTTGAGCTTGTTTATCCAGAAAATTCAATTTTTATTTCGGTTTTCTCTTCCAATTTATTATTAAAACCCCGTAAATTTAGAAAATCCTATTCTAGGTTTAAAATTAGGTTTAATTAATGTTTAAACCCTAATTTTAACCTAAAATTAATATCAGGTGCTTGAATCCCGGGAACCCTATCATTTTCACATAGCTTGAATTTAATTCGAAGCTCGGACGAACTCTAATCAACACGTGTCATCGTGTGATCGATTGTGGATTAATTAAATGAATAAATTCATAAAATTGAATTTTATTAATTAAAATTAATCAAATTTCCACGGTCTACAAAATGTCAAAACCTATCCCTTTGATTTTTCGAATTCCTTATATAATTATAGTTGAAAAAAAATTCAGAAGACCCATTGCTGATCCGCCAACATATTACTGATCCGCCAACATATCTCTCTTTTGCCTCCTCTATGGAAGCAATCTACACGACCTTACTATTTTTAGAACAACAAAGTTTCCATACTGTCTATTGTTACTAATGCATTATTCTCTCGAATATGGTATATGAACTTTCACATTATGGAATTCAACACTTAGTGATGTGGTTTTGAAGAACTGTGAGATTTTGTAGTTTCTAACTAATGTAGGATGATTTTTGAACATGAATGATATTATTCTTAGTACTTTTAATTCAATACTTTGTAATAGTAGTAGCCATGAGGGCGCAAGACAATTATTTTATGTTCCCAACAATTAACATTATGCATTATCTATCTATAAAAAACAAATCAGATGACCTCCTTCAATTTACTCTTTGGTGATCCGTGCTCGAATCCTTAGAACAGTTAATTTTTACACTTCAATTTCTCAATCTTACCCCTCATTTTGCTTTATAAAAAACTACATATAATTATGAATTGATAAAAAACAAAGGTATAAATATAATTTAACATCAAAAGTGAAATTTTGCAAAAATCAAAGCCCGTTGCAAATGTGTTTTTACTTCTTTATTTATCTAATGTATAATCTAATACTCTCTCCGTTTCAATTTAAGTGATCATCTAGCAAAAATTTTCCTTTTCATTATAAGTGATCGCTTCATGTAACAATACAACTTTTTGCAATTAAAGTTTGTATTGTCTTCTAATATATATTTTTTTTCTATTGGTTGATATCATTTATCTCTTCTTGAAAATTATAAAATCAATAATTTTTTTAATAAAATACTTTTTTCTAAACAATCAAATAAATTGAGATGGAGGAATTACATATGAGATGGTACAATGGCATAGGACCCCTGTTCAAAAGGGATCCAAAATTTATAAAAATCTATGTAATCTAGTTTTAAAATGGATCAGTCCAAATTTTAGAGATGATTGAGTTTGACAAAATTACCAAAAGTTATTGAGCATTAGTCCAATAATACCCAATTGCAGAGCATAGATTATGAAGTATACCTCACAATTTGTAGTTTACTTTGTAAATAGAGCAACTAATCGAAATTGATTCCTTTTTTTTATAAACTCCAAATTAACTCGTAACAAAAACCTCCATTCATTATCAGATTTGATGAAAAGAGTCTCCTATTTTCATATTTCCATTATAACTTTTAAGCCGCGAGAAAATTTTGTGTTGTATGTTCGAAATAATGAAACTCTTTAGGGAAAATTTTTAAAGTACAAAGGAAATTATCAAGCGGATTGGGGTTAAATTATCAATCTAGTTATCTCAGCGTATGCTAAACGTCTACGGTATGGTTTGACTTATTGTTATATGGACTTCATGTTAGGCTTAGGTGACTTGGATATGTAATCTGAATGAGGCACAAAGCGAGGATTTAGTCTTTGGCGTTGGATATGAATCCGAGCCAAGATCTTGTGCCCTTGATCCGATGTAATTAGATGAACTTGATCTTAGTCTTGGACTTGATCCTTGAGATATAAGTGCGTAGTGGGACTTGGACCCTGACATTTGGATAATAGTTGGGCGCTTGAAGCTCTTTGATTTGAATAACTATTACTACTGAAGTTGGGCCAGCTTGGCCCTCTTTATTGGATATATAGGTTGGTTAGTTGGACATTTGACCATCTTTGATATATTACTTGTAGTGGGACTTTGATGTGATGACTTGGATATGTGTCCTATCAGATGCTTGATCTGTCTCAGTAATTTGAACTGGTTGGAGCTTTAGGCCGGCGTAATCTTTGAACTTGATGAATCGTGTAACTTGAGGTTGGATTACTTGGCCGGCGGGGAGTCTTCACTTGTTCACTTGGCCACGATCTTGGATGCCGGCGGGGGCTTGGTGACGATCCTAGCTACGACTTGATTTGTTGCGGGGGCACCCGCGCTTGGCGTGTCTCCCACTGCTGACTTGATTTGAAGTGTTAGGTGAGCGGCTCACGGCCATGACTTCGAGGAATTAGTCATCACTTGAGGTATTAGGGGCGCCTATTTGGTAGTTGGGAGTCGAGGCTTGACAGCAGTCCTCTCCTTGATTTGATTTAGTGCGAGGGGGGGGTATAGCAGCGTATTTCCTGCAACTTATCGGGGATGGGCGAACTCCCGACAGCATGGGACTTTGGAGATTGGCCTTGTGATGTGTTTGGATGCCTCATGAGTGGCGAGATTGTCCCGAATGCATAACTCGCTTTGAATCTTTAAATTTGGGGTGTTTAAGCATTATACCAGGTGCTTTTTCCTTTGAATCTTCAAGTTTGGGTATGAAGTTATGATTTTCTTTCTGTTATACCTCTACTAACTTTTCCCTTTTCTTGCTATGGTTTTCTTGTTTCTCTTTATTTTTAGAAATGTAGGGGGTTTATATAGGCTTTAGGGCACATACGATCAAATTATATTCATTTCATGGATCGCGATCTATTTATTGATTTTAAGGTATAATCTGGACCATCGGATATTTTTACCTTGTTCTCAAGAAAGGAGTTAGTCTTTGTAGGTTTTGGATCAAAATCGTTTTTATTGATTGGCCCCGACATTTCCTTGCTTCCATTAATTCCATTGTATTATCTTCTAAGAACTATTCACAAGTTTAAAATTAGGTTTATTTAGTAAAAATTCTAATTTTAACATAAAATTAATATAGGTCTCGAATCCCGGGAACCCATTTATTTTAGCAGTGAAAAGCTGGGTGAACCTGTCCGGCATGTAATGTGCTTGATTGAGTTGAAATTAATTAAATTAATAAATCCATAAAAATGAATTTTATTAACTAAACTTGATTAAATTTTCACTATCTACAACCTTATTTTTTATATATTAAAAACTAATGTTTACTACCCATATTTCTCTGTTAATTCAAATGGATATTGTTTTTTAATTTAAATCGATGATTGATATTCATTCATAAACTATATAATTACTACATATACAATTGAATTAGAAAGACATATACATCAAATAAAATTGAAGTCCATCCCCAGAAATAACTAATCAGATTATAGATCGATGGAACACAAATTAAATCCATAAAAAAAATCTGATACAGATAATTTATGGCTATAACCCTATTAATTCAATTAATCCAAATCGATATTTTTAATCTATTATGATCTACAAATTTTTTGCTAAATATTCACATAAAGAGAGCCGCATTTTTTAATTCATTATGAATATAACTAAAATAAATATAAATAGGCAGAAGGGAATAATGGCAAAGGAAAGAATATCTTTTGTTGTATTTGTATCTGATCTGATAGAGTGTTTATTATAGGCTTCAATATATAATACATATAAATTTACTTGGTAAAAGTAGTCTAATATCTTGGTAAAACCAATCTATCTCCTTTCTTGTTAGACAAAGATAACTTAGTTATACAAGGCATCCACATTCTTATAACTTACTCCCCTTGGATGTCTAATCAACAAGAGTATCTTATAAAGCCTTCTTTAGGAAAACCCCGTTTTGAGGATAAAAGAAATTAAGTAAAGGAAAAGAGTGCGTTATTCTTCTTAATATAAAGCTTACAATGTTGCCTCATTAAAACCTTATCAGGAGGCATTTAGGACAAAACCTTAATTGAGGAAAAAAGTACATGGCAGTATTAACCCTAAATCACTTGGCATCGTTTTAGTAGGCGTATTCCTATGCTTGAATAGCTTTTCGAATATGAGATGGCGACCATATAATTAATTACTTCTAATTGAGAGTCGTTGCTCGGCTTTTATATATGAGTCACCCATCGATGGTTGACACCAAAAAAAACTGTTGAAATAGAAGTAAAACACATTAGCTTGATAAAATGAAGTAGTTCAAGAGTTCATAATATTTCCACTTAAGGTGCCGCCATCGTAACATCACCTAATGGAAATCAAAATGCAAACTTCGTAACATCCCACAAAACCCAGTACTCCATAATACGGTTCATAGAATTTTCAACATAAAAAACAATTTATAATTAATTTTACAAAGATAACGAGCAAAAGATGGCTAGCAGGATCTAGCCCACCTAAGGACAAACAACGAGCACTCCAGACTCAACAACTACTCCGTACCTTTGAAACTTGGAGGTGAAGGGGATAAGCAAACAGTGGAAAAGCGTATCGCCCGAGACATGGCTTTATCCACACCCGAGATAGAGTACAATGATAGATATAGACATGGCGATAGAGTTATATATGTATATATATATATATAATAGAGCAACAATTTAATATCTTGCAATAATAACTTCATTATCGATATATACATTTTAAGAGGTCTCAAATCATACTATTCAACATATTATCAAAGAGATAGGCTTTGTAAGTACTAACTAGATGTTTCCGTTCAATACTTTTATTCACTCATTTAACTTGCATTCTTCATAAGTTGATTCTCACAATTAAAATTTCATCTTAACATAATTACGTATCTTTTTAATCAAAGAGAGTAAAAGATGTAAATCACACGAAAACACAATGGCTGCTCTACCACGATTATGATGCGAAAACTCCTGAAAATAAAACCATGAATTTAGACTAACCAAAACACTTTAACACGCTTTTGCCATTTGTCGTAACCAATTTCTTGATATAAATATCGATATTTCAAAACTCGAAAATGAATCCTCATAAATTATGTTACTGATGCAAAGAATGAGAAGTACGCAAACCCCCGATACCTATTTCCGACATTTATATAATAGCTCCGTATCTTTCTCAAGGTATTGTATTATTGTTGCACCTCTGTGAAACTCACTTGATTTATACTTCGGCGCTTTTCTTTTGGTGCTCCAACCGTTACCTTTTCCCGTGAGACTACTTCATTATCCGTCTATGATTATAGCGCTGTGTACAATTTCTACTCTATGCTCACGACTTCAATCCATAACATCTGATATGGTGTGACACTCTATATGAACTAAATAAGCATGACATCAGCATATACTTTGATTTAAAATATCTCTAACATTACAAAATAACTTTCGAGTTTCACTCATGACATACGCAAATATAGCGATTTCAAATCTTGTGCTATCAATATCACTCCAAATCATAATTCAACAAATTATAGATACACTCTCGACTGTCATTGCTATATAAAATACAACATCTTCATAATGCATGTTTCAACAAATGCATTATATTAAAGTAAATACATAATATATCAATCAAACAACTCGACGACTCAAACTAAAGTCAACAGCCTATTGGTTTCATAAAGAAATAAAAACATATAACCATATATCTGTTTACTCAGGCACATCAAGCAAATGTAAAATAATATTATCACACACAGTAATAAATCCCCACTTTTGGTTAGCACCAGGAATTCATTGATCCGACGCCTTTTCGTTTATACATACCTATATTTAAAAATAATTCAAACTTGACTTTTTAAACTTCTTGTGATTTTTACTCTTTTAATCTCTTATATTTCTTTAATTATGTTACTTACTTTATTTTAGAGTTTTTAATAAAATATCTAGATTTAATTCAATTCTTTCAGCATCTTAGTGGCTTATCTTAAGAGTCCAGAAACACACCTCTTTTTTTTGTGTTCTCAAAGAATAAAACTTATATTTTTTCATTGCTCTCTTTTTAGTTCAATTACCTACTTTCCAACAAATTTTAGTACCAATTGACAACTTTAGGTAAAATATTACTAATGACAACGATAAATTAAACCTGAAATTTCCTTAGCAGACTGACCATTTTATTATCGCTCTATCCCAATGATATCACTTTAAATAATTTCTAATCAATCAATAATCATTTTTCCCAAACTAATTTTATCCATATATAACAATCTTTGTCCAAAACTCAAATACTACACTAATATATAATTTCAATTCAGCCTTAACTTATCGATAATATAAAAAGCCCAGAAACTTAACTCCCCAGAAATAAACTAATTAACTCCAGCAGCTATATTAATCTCAGCATATTTTCATACTAACATTTTTCTTCCCGAAAAGAGTCAACAAAAGAATCAAACAGAACTTTTTCAAAAAAGTGCTTGAGCTCAGACATCCTATTTATTTGATATAGCACTCCAGTATTTAATGAAATGCATCAAAACATACCTATCGGAATTCTACAAAATCGACAAACTTCGCCAGCCTTTGACCCAATCGGTGTACAACTACCAACATAATTGTTGCTTAGATATTAACTTCTTATACCATATTAAGCCTCGATCAGATTTAATTACATAGAGGAGCATTAGAGGTATTATTTAGGTATTTTGTTTTCAACCCAAAACTTTTTAAAAATCTAGTTTACCCCCGAGCTTTTCTACTTTATTCGTAAGACCTCAAATTTTCATTTTATTTTTCAATGCAGCCATAAGATAGATTTTCCTTATCAATCCATAACAAAATGTTTAGGTCCTAGTAATTATTAAAATCTCCAAATTTAATTTAACAACTTGATATTTTAATTTAATTTTAATAGAGATTCTGCTTTGATACAAAGAGTGATTACAGTGACTTAGTTAAAATATATGTTGGATTATCACAAAATCGAATTTGTTGAACATCGATTTCACCATTTTTCTGAAGATCGTGGGTAGAGAAGAACAACAATATATTTTGTTCTATACATAGTATGTCATTATTTAAGCATGCGACATATCTACAATTATCATCATAAAGATGCATCGGAGACCAACTTTTATATGATAAATCATAAGTAATATGGATACGTGGATAAGTAACACCGACGAATAAATTCGCGACTTTTCTTCTTGCGTTTTGAAGATTTACTGTGTAGTTTATACGTTTAACCTTTGATTAAATGATACTAGAAATCTTGTGGAATAAAAATCTAGTGAAATAAAAGATAATATTTCTCTTTGGAGTATCTTTAAGTAATTGTCTGGAATTAAAACCTTACGAAAACCGATGGGAAAAAAACTTAAAAGAGTATAATCATATACATTATCTCACGGATGAGATAATCATTTTATATCATATCCCCAGTGAGATCTTTGGAGGCCTTGCGTTCCTTACCAATGTGTGATGATAGTATATAAGTTTCTCGGTGGAGTATTTAAGGTGAAATTAAAATTTAAAGAGTTGAGGTAAGTGGAGAATTAAAACCGTCGGTCGGTTGGTATATTTAGATTTGTGGTGGGACCCGAGGAGATAGTATAAATAATTTTGGAATAATATATCGATGCCTTCGAGATGAGTGTGAGATGAGTAGTAATATATGCCTGGGAATAACGCAGTGGAAATCGGTTTCGTTGGATTTAGTCTGCGGAAGGTGTAAAATTAACTTGAAACCAACAGACTTAAATTTCTTCCCCTCTAAATATCACACCTACCCTATCTCCTCCTCATCCAAAATCATCTTTCTCCCCTCCTTGTGAAATGCTTTCTCTCAATCCCCCACTTTTGAATTTTTTTTCCATTTAAATAGATTGTAGCCTAAGATCAAGAACAAAGTTGTGATTTTCTTACTCCTCGTCGTCCTCGTGGCATCTAGGTAAGAAAGATCAAAATCTTTTTGAGATATTTGTGAGTTTTGAAGGAGTTGACTTTTATGGAATTTTTGTTGACTTTTAGATCTTGAATTTATTGTGGTATAGAAATATTATCTAAGTATAAGTATAGGGGGTTAGCGGTGATTTTAATTGATTATTAGGCGTTGGAAAGTGGTGTAAGTTGAGGTTGACTTTATTGACTTTTCTTAAATTAACTTTAGGTATATGATGTTAAGAGGACTTTAATATAGTTGTTTGTTGTAAATTATTAGTTTGGATAATGGATAAATGAGATTGGGTTGAGAAAGTTTGGGAAAAGAGATTAAGTATATCATTTAGTGTTTTGAATTGGAGGTTCTATTTAATAGATTAATTAATTGTCAATTGATTGTTGGATTGATTAGAATGTGCTTAAATGTTATTGTGTTGGGGGTAATAGGCGATGACGAATATTGAGATTTTACGAAGTTGGCGATTAGAGATATGAATTATGTTGGAATATTAAGTGTATACCAATCTTGGGGATAGGATGATTGCTAAGGGTTGTAAATTTGAATGCGTGGGGCGTGGAATAACACTCGGGGTTTATATAGATTATAGAGGAGGTTATTCTACAAAGTATGTTATAATAACTTATAATTTCCTTGAATAGGAGTTGAGCACAGATGCTGAGGTGCCTAGAGTCATTATTCACGCTTTTGAGGCTCGAGGTGAGTACAAATCTCACGATGGGGACCTTTCACATATATTATGTTATATATTTTGTATGTGTTATGCAGGGATTATTACGAATGTATTGTGGCGATTATAGGCGATACTATGTGTAAACTTTGATTTACTTGATTCATACGATGAAATAATTGAGATTTTTGGGATTTATATTATGAGATAATTGAGATTGCCAGTTCATATATAAATGCGATATTAGTGATTATGATTTATATCTTGGATAGTTGTGAATATGATTCATGTTATGAGATTTTGTGTGCATTTGTGTGTTGTGTGTGTGTTTGTGTCTTTGATGTGTTTGATTGCTTTGTGTGTTAGTTCTTGGGCCAGTGGTGACCCGACCGGGAGGTTTGGTGTGGTGTGCATATTGTGTGGGTAGCCGTGGATTGGGAGGTTTGGTGTGATATGCACATTGAGGGGTATGGCCTCGGTCGGGAGGATGGAGGTGGAGGCCTCGTGGAATATGTGGAGGTGGATTCCTCGTATGTGTGTATTATTTAGGTGGATTCTCATATGTGTATTATTTGGGCCGTGGATTCCTCGTAATGTGTATATTATTTGGAGTGATTTCCTCGTGTGTGTATTATTTGAAGTGGATTCATTTGTGTGTGTATTATTGAGTGGATTCGTTTGATGCTTTGGCTGACTTGAATGAATATGTCGTTAATTATGATTATAAGCTCCATGTATAGTATTATGTAGCATGATATAAGAGGATTCTATGTGAGTTGTGGTTTGTTATTCACTATGTGGCTTGGTTGATGTATAGCGTATCTTATTTATATAAGAGGTAGCAAGATATATATGTGAGGGATCAAGTTTGTGGTATTTATTCACTCGACAACAAGTGACTCCTATTCTCTATGGGCGTTTCATGCCTGGGATTTCTAGAGGTTGATCATTGAGGTTGTTGTGAGGAAAGGCTGCATTGATAGGCTCTGATTAAGATCGTAGATGAGGCCGGTGAGTGGCATAGGAATTCCTCGTCGGTCATTTCTCTTTGTTGTCGATTTGTATATTTATTGGGCTTGGGTATTGTATTTCATTGAGGGGAGATGCAGTTGTCATGCTTTCACATGTTGTATTTGGATTCTTATTATGTCTTTTTGAGTTGTATAATTAAAATTTGAATTTGTATTATGTTGTTAAATTTGTTTTATTATATATGTTGTTAGTTCGCGCGATGGACAAAGTTTAGTTTATTATTATTATCAAATAGAAGTCTTTTTTATGTTGTCATCCTTCGATCGGTGACTACGGCAATTGTCACAGTTATTGGCCTTAATAACCTCGGGCGGCAAATACAAGTGATCGTCTGATTTAGTATCGAGCTTGGGGTTTCGATTTTTGTGGTATCTGGCCAGATTTATGTACTAGGTGTAAGATGAGTCACGTAGTTGCTTCGATATTCGAGTCTTAACATGAATCTGATTTCTCTTCTTTAGTTGGCCGTTGGTACGTGAGGATGCCACAGGAAGATTTTTCGTCGAACTACGTGTGAAGACCGGTAGAAGGTTGAGGATGGATGTTATTTTTGTTATTCTGGTGACATAAGTTCGGTGATTGAAGTAAAATTTGATGAATACGCTTGGTGATGTTTAGTTGGATAACGGTTCCCGTTGAGTTGGAGTAGATTTTATTTTTCACTTTGGATATGAGTAGTTATAGAGGATGTAGACTCGAAATGAGAAAGTTTGAAAATGAGACATTTAAGATGGATGGATGGTTGGAATTTTGTTAGGGAGAAAGGGAGATACCAAAGATGTTGGAAAGAAATCTATAATGTAGGAGTTGGAGTTGTTGAGTGGTTGAGGAGGTATTTGTACCAAATCTAAGAGTATTAAGTGTCTGGTGATTGCTTGGTATAAGTTATTTGATCCTTAGATGCGTGAGAGTTAAATCGGTCTTTGAAATAATTAGTGGAAGAGTGTTGAGTGATAATTATGATAGTTGGACTCGAGTATTTAGGGTAGAGAGATGATTAATTTAGTTGGCATATCGGGATGGACCACTCGTGAAGATGAAGTAAGTTAATGAATCTTGTTGTCCGATGTGGGGTATGAATATGAGGGGCAAGAAGAGAAGATGTAAGTGTCGTAATAGGTTGATATGAGAAATTCTATTTTGATGGATACTAAGGGAATTGAGGATAAGCTGAAATGGAAAATTTTGCCGTAAAACTGTTGTTATGATTGGCTGATTGTGCGAGGTTATCGATCATCTAGATGTGTTGGAACATGATTGTACATCTGAAATATTGAAAAAAATTGGTATTGGTGGAATTAAGTATCAGAGTACTCTATTAGTGGATATGAAGTTGGATTTAATATGGCCCCAGACAGTTAGGATAAAGATGAATATTTTAGTTGATTGTCATTTGAGGATTCTAAGTTGCTTAAGTTGTGAATTGTTGTAGGAGAATAAAGTGGGGAAAAAATAGAAATTTTTGGGAGACTCTAGGAGAAAGAAAGATGTTTAGTAGTACTCGTAATAAAACTTTGGGGGCTGGATACATAGTGTTGAATAATTTTATGAAATAAGGATCTTAAGCGGGATGGTGATATATTATTTAGTGATGATAAATGGGAATTTTGGGAATTTGAACATGATTGAGATGAGATTGGAATGAGATGTTGGTAGTTGTTAATGTATGATAAAGTTGTGTATAGTGTATTTATGATGAAACAGGAAGCAAGGGAATAGAACCGTAGGAAGGTATGATACGTGGAGTATATATTGAGGTAAATTGTAGGATACGTAGGTTCTAACAATTTGTGAATTGAGAAAGGAGAAAGTATGAGGTAAGATATAAATTTGATATTAATAGTTGGAACATCAAAGATTTAATTAAAGGGTGCAATTTGGTTGTTCGGAGTAGTCAAGGAAAAGACATGAGAGAAAGAATGATGAATTTCGAAGACTTGAGTATATTGTATGTAATTATATATAACGAAGGAGAATGTTGATTTGGGGAAAATTTAGATTTTAGTTAGATGAGTTTAGTCTGATTATAAAGTGAATCTCATAATTATGGTTAAGAGGCGAATAGATGGTTAAGAAGGTTAAAGGATTAAATATGAATCGAAAGATGCGATTAGAGTTCTTACATCGAGGAATAGAGGGCTATTTGACATTCGAGGTATTAAGGGGAAGTAAAATATTTGGATATTATCTGTTCGACGGGTGATAATGGTAATTGTTCGATTCAAGGTTGAGGATAAATTTTTCAAGGATGAGTTGAGGTTATAAATGGAATTCTCGTAAATTATAAGATTTGGAATACCGACTCGCTTGGAGGAAGTTGGACTAGCAGTAAGGAAAATTGGTGGGAATTGAAAATGTAGGAATATATCAATGAATCTTGGGATCTCAAACATAAGAGAAATATGATGGTTAATGTATCCTTTGGTCATAAATGAAATTGTTGTTTAAAGGATAATATGAAACTAATGAAGTGGTGATAAGCTAATGTTAGTTCTAAGAGTTTGAATTAATGGACTCACGCGAGTGTAGATGAAGGGTGACAAATTCCGAGAGGACAATGGAGTATTAACAAGTGTGGTAAGAGATATCGTGTTGCACATGAATTGGGAGCATAGTTTTTGAGGAATGAGCTAAATCGTAGGGTATCTTTGTGAGACTTGGTAGTTTTGAAGTGTATTGTGAAGCGAGGAATGGTGGTATCATGAGGAGGAAAAGAGGTTCGTTGACCCGGCCAACTCTAGAGGATCTTTGAAAAAAATTTATACTTATGATTACGGATGATGGATTTGGAAATCCTTAATAAGAATAATAATTGAATTTTTATGAGTAGATATACAAGTTTTCTCTGTAAGATTGAATCATTATGTGAAGTGTGGTACAAAGTTTATGTGGAGCAATTATAAGATTCTGTGGATTTTGTAATGGTCATGAGGACGTGAGTCAAGATGTTAAACGTCGTTTGTGGGTGTTAATAATAAAGCGAGGTCAGATGTCAATTAGAATCTAATGATTAAATTCATGAATTCAAGGACAAATAGGTAGAATGTTATGTGTTGATTATAAAGGCCTTATCGGAAAGTAGTGACTGTGTAGCAGAGTGAAGGCGTATTGAGTGTAAGACTTTGAGTTACTCGGAGATGATAATTTAAGTAAGAGGAAAGTTGCTCACGGTAATACTAACTTCGAGCGGTGTTAGGATGGCTGTTGGAAGCTATTGAGAGATGTTGAGTTCCTAATATTGCTTTGAAATGAGATGGGAGGAAAGGAAAATGGCTCTGAAATAGGTGATGAAGAACTACGAGGGAAGAATGGAACTTGATATGACTACTGAGGAGAGTAAGTTTAAATTATGTTAAATTAATGAAGGAATGGCGTTAGGTGGATACGATAATATGGCTAAGTGAGCCGAGATTAGGATTCATAAAGAGTACTATACGAGGAGGACTGAGGGAGGTAGAGGAGTCGAGCCGTTAATGTCTAACAATTTTTGGTAGAGCGAAGACAACGATACTTGGCAGTATGAAGATTCGAGGAATGAAGTGTGATGTATCCAAGAGATATGGTAGATTGGAATTTTCTCAGCTAGACTAGAAGCTGAGACATTAGGAGTGAGATTATGCAAAAGGGGATATTAATGGCTATTGGGCTAGTAATAAGTTGTTACGATAAAGGGATTGTCAAGCCGAGGTGAATTGTGAATGATCGGTTAACATTGTAGCATGGATGATATATATAAGTATTTGGAATTATCATGTAGGAAATTGGATGTTGATAAATCATGGTAAGACTAGAAATATATATGATGTTAACCGGTGAGCTTTAGAATTATATATGCTGTAGTGAAATTGAGATAATGATAACTTTATGGTTAAGATGTTATGGCGTGACATGGCGTTGATATAAATGAAATGAAAGGTGCAACGGAAAAAAACCTGCGATGTTGACTTTATCGACCAGTAAGGAAATCGTGATGGTATTGTCTGAATGGTAAATGAGCGTATATGAAGTGTATGGTGGTAATGTATTATTGATGAGTGGCGATGTGATGCTATATATATACATGCAGGTAGATTATACAACATGAAGATTTATTCAAAAGTCGATATAACTATACTGGAAGTGAATTGTTTTTAAAAGTATATATGTAGGAAGCATTCTGAAATGGTAGGAGTTATCGGTGATGTATTATATGTGTTAATTTGTATATCTTTGAAACCTTGGAATTATATTCTTATCTGAGATACCAAGATGTCAGTAATAAACAATTTGATGAGTGGGGTTTTGATAAGAGAATTTACTTGCACATTAATGAATCTGATAGTCAATACGAGGTGATATGATGACACGAATTATGATGGATAAATATAGGTGATATGGGTATTGATTTTGAGTGGTATTATTGATGGTTGATTTACTTGTTATTAATATTATGATAAAATATAAGTTGTGGAGTGTTGGTGTAATATGGGATATGAGAGGGCGTATATCGTGGTGAAATTTGTATGGCCAGTAATGATTATTATATGATTAGATTGTATAATATCCGATTGCGGTAAGTAATATTCGAGAATGCGTTGCGAATGTATTCCACGAGAAATTGTGATCTCTACGCAGAGTCAATGACTATATTTGGGGAAAATGTGATTGGTGACAAGATGTCATGATGATAGTAATAAGAGCATATTGAAGAAGCGAGTTGGGGCGATAAGAAAAATCGGGTCTTAAGTAGAATTTAGAGGCGAAATTTTATAAAGATGGAGTAGACTATAATAACTCGTTCCTTACCAATATTATGTTGATAGTATATAAGTTTCTCGGTGGAGTATTTCGGGGTGAAATTGAAAATTTCGAAGTTGAGCAGTGGAGAATACTACAAAATCGGTCGGTTGGTGGTACATTCGGTGGTGGGACCCGGAAATAATATCAATAATTTTGGAATAATATCGATATATCGAGACGAGTATGAGATGAGTAGTAATATATGCCTCGGGGAATAACACATTGGAAATCGGTTTCGTTGAGATTTAAGTACGGAAGGTGTAGAATTAACCGAAACCGAACGGAACTTAAATTTCTTCCATAAATATCACCTCTGTATTATAAATATAAATCAAAACCATCTTTCTCCCCCTCCTTGTGAAATGCTCTCTAAAAGTCCCCCGCTTTGAATTTTTTTTTTTCCATTTCTGCGTGGGTGTAAGCCTAAAATCAAGAACAAAGTTGCTAGTTTTATTACTCCTCGTCATCCTCATTAATACAGGTAAGGAAAGATCAGATCTTTTGAGATATTGAGTTTGGAAGAGTTGACTTTTTATGGAATTTTGTTGACTTTTAGATCTTGAGATTTATTGTGGTATAGAAATGTTATCTAAGTATCGTATAGGGGGTTAGCGGTGATTTTGAGTGATTATTAGGCGTTGGAAAGTGGTGTAAGTTGAGGGTTGACTTTTATTTGACTTTTCTTCAAATTAACTTTAAATTGCTTATTATGATGTTAGAGGGACTTTAATATATAGTTGTTTTTGGGTATAGAATTATTGGTTTGGATATGGATGCGTAGAGATTGGGTTGAAAGTTGGGAGAAAGTTCATATATAGATTTAGTGTTTAGTTGGAGGTTCTATTTAATAGATTAATTAATTGTCAATTGATTGTTGGATTGATTAGAATGTGCTTAAATGTTATTGTTGGGAGTAATAAAGGCGATGACCGAATAATATTGAGATTTTCTACGAGAGTTGGCGATTAGAATGTAGTTATGTTGGAATATTAAAAATTATACCCGATCTTAGGGATATAGGATGATTGCTAAGGGTTGTAAATTTGAATCGTGAGGCGTGGAATAACGCTCGGGGTTTATATAGATGCTAAGAGAGGTTGATACACCAAAATGTTATAATCTTATAATTTCCTTGAATAGAATTGAGCACGGATCATACGAGGTGCCTAGAGTCATTATTCACCTTTTGGGCTCGAGGTGAGTACAAATCTCGCGATAGGGACCTTTCCACATATATTATATTATATATTTTGCATGTGTTATAAAGAGTTATTAGATATGTGTATTGTGATTATGGTAATCTTTATAATGTAAAACTTTGATTTATGATTAAATACGATGGAAATAATTGAGATTTTGGAGTTATATTGCCTTAAGATAATTGAGATTATATGATTCATATCGTACGATATTAGTGATTATGATTTATATCATGGATAGTTATGAATATGATTAAATGTTATGAGATTTTGTGTTGTTTGTGTGTTGTGTGTGTGTTGTCTTTGATGTGTTTTGATTGCTTTGTGTGTTAGTTGCGGGCGGTGGTGACCAAGCCAGGAGGTTTGGTGTGGTGTGCATATTGTGGCCGGTAGCCCGTGGATTGGAGGTTTGAGGTGTGATATGCACATTTGAGGGAGTGTAGCCTCGATCCGGGAGGATGGAGGTGGAGGCACAAATGCGATTATGAGAGGTGGATTCACCAAATGTATTGTATTATTTGGGTGGATTCTCGTATATGTATTATTTGGGCCATTAGTTCACCATTGTGTACTTATTATTTGGATTCCTGCATTGTGTGTATTATTTGGAGGTGGATTCGGCTGTGTATGTTGGAGGTGGATTCACCGTTTGATGCACTGTGTCTTTGTTTCCACTTGAATGAATATCGTTAATTATGATTATAAGCTCATGTGTATAGTATTATGTAACATCGTATAAGAGGATTACATGTGAGTTGTGAATTTATTATTCATTGTATTTTGGTTGATGTAAGCATATCACTTATTTATATAAGTATGAATATATATAATAATGAGGATCAAGTTTGTGGTATTTGTATTCCTTAGAACGTAAGTGACTCCACTATTCTCTATGGGTAGGCGTTTTATGCCTAGGTTCTAAGAGGTTGATGTGAGGTTGTTGAGGCTGCGTTGATAGAGGTATGATTAAAGATCGTAGATGAGGCGGTGGCATAAAGATTCCTAAGTGATCATTTCTCTTTTTGTTGTCGATTTGTATATTGTTAGACTTAGGTATTGTATTTCATTGAAGTCTGGTTGTCATCACCATGTTGTATTTTGGATTCTTGTGTATCTTTGGAGTTGTATAATTAAAAGTGAATTTGTAGTATGTTGTTAGATTTGTTTTATTGTATATATTTGTTAGTTCACCACGATGGACAAAAGTTTGATTTTAGTATTATTAATGTCAAATGAAGTCTTTTTTATGTTATCGTAATCCATTGATCGGTGACTGCGAGGTATGCGAGTTGTTGATGACATAACCTCGGTGACGACACAGGCGGATAGATGCATAACCGGTTTAAGAATTATTCAAGTAGAATATCCAAATAACGCTGCAAGCGTTTGTGATATTACATGATTATGCAATCATAGATAGGTTATAAGATATACATTAGAATTGGTACTTAGACCAAGTTCATGTCTCTTTAGACGAAATACTAAATTATCTCTTATGAATCTCAAATTTAATTAGAACTCTACGAGGAGTATAAATTTATAATTTCATACACAATTAAAACATATATATCTTATAAGACATTTGATTTAAAATCTAATTATAAACACATCTTGTTTAACAAGCTGAGAACTCTGAGAGTTCTTGTGCTAACCTTATTAAAATAATTTATTCAACTTAGAACTCTTATTGTCTTTATAAACTATAATCAGATAAATCTATAATATCATGAATATTTAGATCATCAATAATAACTAATCGACAAGAAAGATATATAAGATCTATGTCAACTTATACTAAATAATTCAAATATCTCGTACCACGTAATAAGTAAATAAATATATCCATACAAATCACAAAACATAATATAAAATTGAGCTAAACGCTTATCATACTATAATAGACTTGCATATACATGCAATCTTGAATAAAATGATCATGCAAATAAATGTCTAATAACGCGATTCGAACTTGCAATCCATCTTCGGATGACTTTGTCATCCAAAATATTTTTCATATTAACTCAAATGAGTTAAGTTTCGAGGAATATAGATAATATTGCTTCATCATGAAATCATACATATTTTCACGTATATATGTATTTTAAGTTCATGCTATATTATATAAGTCATGCAAATCAAGAAGGTTATCTTTTTATTTGTTACCAAATATTTATAATTTTGATATCCTCATCAAAAGTTGTATGTCAATAAACTTATAACTTAGTTAGTGCTTCAGGTACAAATATTATATGAAAAATCATAGGTCATTTATTCTACATGGTACACAAGGCGTAATGCCTTCAATCTAAGTGCCAGACATTAGACTTGATGCATGTTTCATTATCTTTGCATAGTATCATATTTCATTAGACTCCGAGTCTAAATTTCTCATTTATATAGTAAAGTTTTGTTAATGTTATTTGCATCTTTCTCTTTTGGCCATTCATAAATATATACATCTACTCGCCAGGAGATAAATTTCGATCCCTCGTATTGTAAGCGGTATAGAGCTCTTCGTTGTATGCAATATTTATTGTAAAACAATCTTTTTCTTTTAGTTCCACCGTATTTCATGATAAAGCTGAGATCTGGGTATATTCATGAATTTTTTGTTATGTAAATGTCTTGGAGCATTAATTATAGATTGGCTTATTCATGAGATATACTATTCATCTACTTTCTTCTAGATGTGATATTCTCCTAGATCGTCTTAATATCGCATATCTTCAATGATGGAGCTATTTCATCTACAATGGTTCTTGAGACATATGTCTGAGTATTTACAAGCTATTATAAGACTTCGTTGCTATTTTGAAGTGCGAAATTTGTTTTGGTAGTGAACTTCTAGTTAAATATAATCCATATTCATATTTTCTCTTGAACTTCAAGTTCATATTTATTCATTTTGAGGATCATCTAATATAGGGATATTTCAATTCAAGATAGTCTATTTTTTTTAGTTGTATACTATTCTCCACACTTGATATTTAGAATATTGATATATATCTGATAAAAAAATTACTTGATAAATTAGTTTTCAATTTCATATTTCCAAGTATATAGATATACGTACATACAGGTATAATAGACATTTAAAAATCATCATTTGTACATGTTATTCAAAATTAAAGGTAAAATATTTGGTTTATGATAAACCAATTGAGTATTTGATAGGAGCAATTAATACATTGCATATAGTGTAACATTTCTCGATGATCGATTGAGAATTGTGCATGTAGTTATTGTACTTGTGATCAAGCTGAGTTTACACCAACAGAGCTCATAAATTAATTCAAACTCAATGGTTGCTCGACTTTTCAATGAGTTTGAATTAAATTTTGATTATTTTTCGCATACGTAATTGATCAGGATGGTCTAACCGGTAAAGTACCAAAATAATAAAAGTTCTCGCTTGATTCTCAAACACAGTTTTGACAAAAGTGTATTTTAATGTACAAATATGTATTGTTACTTGAGGAAATAATATATTAGCTATTCGAGCCTTAGGTTATTTTTGCTACATGAGTCCTCAATCTTTTATTACTATTGAAAAAATATTAGCTCTTCGAACTTACTACTTATTAAACTAATATTAATTACAATCACTTCAATGATATATTGCTAGTTTTTCATATGTATGAAATATGGATTTAACAAAATAAGTTGGTAGGATGGAAATAATCAATTTGTATGTACTTAATGATACGGCTTGGGGATGTAATGATAATCATTTATTGTTAGCTGTAAGAATCATGGGGTATAAAATACCACCACTTTAAGACTAAACTTGACATTATGCAGCTTATGTAACAAATAATTTTGTAAGAGCAAATTATCCGTACTCCAGGGACACAATATCGAACACATCAATGATGAACAATTTACATAAGTAGCCAATGTATAGTTAGAAAAAAGATTAATTTATAAGGTACTTATGGACTTTGAAAATTATATGCGTTCGATTCATAAGCAGTGCATCTTCCTATGAATTTATGTTCCTTAGAGGAATAGTATGTGACCCATGCAGGAATTTTCAATTAATTTTTCTTTAGCCATTGTGATAACATTCGCTTCTCTTTGTGCTCAATCTGAAATTATTAGTATCTTTTAGAATAGTGTAAAAATATACATCACATACATGATAATTTGAACTACCTCGTATACTTTCTACCACATGGCAATTTCATTAAATATGGTATACAGACCTATAATAAATTATAGATAGTAGAATAATCGATAAAATTCTATCGTTTTAAATTTGAATCACAGATTCTTCCAAAATTATAGCTTAAGTCTTGAATTAAAGCTAGGTGAAGCCACCACGATTTAGAGTATTGTTTTTTCAAAATAATGAGGAAATGATAGAAATTCTTTTTGGAATATTCAAAGCCCTTAATTTAGATGGATGTCGGTCTAAGCCATGATCTTAAGACAAGTGATAATCAAAATCATATTTGCACGGATATATAGCAAATGTTCTTGGTCTTCACATTGATAGTTCTTGAGACATATATATAATGAACAATGGATATTGCATTTGTTTCATTAGATAATCATTAATATAAATCAAATGATTGAACATTGTTATCTTAGGACAAGAATATATATCAGTGTCTTTCGAGATATTAATATAAATATATTTCAAATGTATTCCCAGGATATTAACGTGAATATCGATCACATATAGAAAACAAGTGAGACTCAAATCAAATATCAAATATAGTCATTAATTATCTTGAGATTTAGATCAGGATTTAGATCATATTGATATTATTAATGAAGTTTGGTAGACTGTCTTACAGACTCAAAATACATACATTTGATAAATCGTATAATTATATATATTGTGAATCATCACAAATATATCAAATTAATCATCAATAAATCTTTGAGATTTGAATTATCACGATAATTTTCTTTTGACCTCATAAATATATAAATCTGTCTTTAACATATCATAAATTATATGCTTATAAATATTGTTTGTATTGTTAATATATATATGTAAATGTCAATAACAATGAGATAAAATAGATTATAGTATACAATGATTACTCATGTTTCAATCGGATAAAATTGATAAATATATAAAACTTATCATATATTTGTTATACACCCATTAATTTGTCTAAATATAATATCTGATGGTCATCATGCAATAAGGTAGTTGACTAAAACTATATTTGATGGAGTTATCATTGTTATTAACAACCTCTACAATAATTTAGTATATATACTTACATATACGAAGCCTATTGAATATTTTATAAAAGAAACTACATAATTTTCATTGGATTCAATAAAGATACAGTATAGCCAACAATGCTTTGTCACCGTCTCATAATGCTGACATATGCTATGTTCAATGTGCGCCGAGCATGAATAACGGGGAATAAAATAAAAGATTTACGACTTACTTGATGCACTGGCGGCGGGCTTCCAAACTCGGCTATTTTCTCAGCTTTCGATTCAAAGTTTGATAAATGCGATAGCGTGTTATGAATATAAGCCCAAGAGTATTATAAATAAAACGGAGAAATAATAAACGAAGGAGAATATCTTTTGTTGTTGTGTTATTATGCAATCCTGATGAGTGGTTATTTATGAAGAACCCCAATACGTATGGCGTTCTTAGTAGAAATAATGCAATATCTTGATAAATAATCTATTTTTTTTTCTTTGAACAAGATAGCTTGATGTCACTAGATATCACATTCCATAACAATGTTTATATAAAAGGTTCCATTTTCAATTTTTGTAACTGACCTCCTAAAATGCCAGGGCCGACTTTGCCCTTTACTCAGTTCCGAAGTCTTAGACAAGCCCAAAACTAAAACTCTATTTATTTATTTAATCTTAAATTAAATGAAAGAACTAAGATGTACTATTAAGATGTTTAACTTAGTTGGACTCCTAGCGGATGAACAATCATATACTTAGGATAATGTTCGAACATGTTACCTTAGCGGTTAAATTGAAGTCATTTCCAAAAACAAAAATGATTGATGCAACTCTCAGAGAGAAAACAATTATATTATTTTTGGGCTCAGGCCCGATTGTTAGATTATAATTTTATTTCTTTGTAATTTATAATTCCTATTATTGGGAAAAAAAACTTAAGGAACTAACATGATCTGGTCTACCAATAAACCACCCACTAGAGATGTTTTTTGTTCAGTTTGGTCGGTTTTTTCGACCTTTTGTATTAAACCGAAAGTTATAATTTTTTAAATAGATGAACCATATTGTTGAAAATTAATTCGGTTTGAATTGGTTCTATTGATGTCGGTTTTATGCTTAGCCGGTTCGGTTCGGTCGATTTTAGTTCTGTTTATTCTAAAACCGACCTATTAGCTTTTGTCGGTTTTGATTTTTTTAAACCACTTCAGTTCGGTCTTATTTTTTTTTCCCAATCAAATCGTTTAAAATTCGTTTCTGTTCAATCGATTTTAACCGCCAATATGCATACCATCCGCGGAATGAGGGGTGAGTTGTTATACATACCACCAAATAGTGTTTTTTAGAGTAAAATTACTATTCTACCCCTCATAATTTTTAAATGTAATAATTGAGGAAGTTATATTCATAAATAAAATATTCATTACACTCCTAAAAAGCAGTAGTTGGTGGTGTGCATAGTGTTTTCCGGAGCCGGGTCTGCCCGGTTCGTTTCCCCCGGGTACTTGGCTTCAAACAAACTATGTGCATCAGTTGTAGTAAAACACCCCCTCCCCCAAATTCTGGAAAACAGTTGACATCCAAGAATGGCTCTAGCTGAATCACTAAAAACCCCATCTTTATCCCAGGTTTTTTCTCTTTAATCTCCCTCTTTTTATTTATTTATGATTAACAACATCATGTTGGTTGATGATGAATTCTCAATCTCGTTTATTGATTCATGTTTTTTTGGTAGGATGAGTTTGTGTTTGTATTTATTTGGGGATTTAGAACACTTAGAAATCCGAGGGCTCCGTCTCAATTTATGTAGTTCAAAAGTACTTTATTGTATTAAGATAATAATGGGTTTTACTATTTTTATTTGAATTAGAGAAAAAAATATTAACCAATAAAAATAACAATATTAGATGCAAAAAGAATGGGCAATCTTTTTGGTTTGCTTTTCACCAAATAGTATACATACACGACAGTCCCCACATAAAAAAAAAATTAAAAAAGGGGCAATATTTTTTGTATGGACTATGGAGACACTATTTATGGCAAAAAGGAAATAGCGAAGATTCGAGGACCTTATGTGGCAATTTACTTTGGAGTGCTATAATGCGAACTCATTATGTAAAAGAAATTTGTTCGATTCAATCATGCTACATTAGTCCCTTTCGAATTGAATTCATTATATGAGGCATCCTGATTACGGTTCATTTAATATGTATTTACATTACATAATTGCTTACACAAGCACCTGCTGATTGATCATGGTCCCTGGGTTTGGAAGTCGGTCATTTTATGATTGATGTTTTCTCTCGGATCTGTATCCTTCCCTGTGAATATTTGTGTTTGTTTGAACTCAGAATGAAACTTTTTCAACTCAAAATTGGATTCAGAAATTACAACCTAGAGACCAAATGTAGCTCTTGCCGGAAGAAAATTTATAGTTGGGTTCATACCTTGTATATGTGACAATGTCTGATACTCCTAGCTATTACCATATGATTTTTAGGATGCACCTGTTAATAAAAAATGGAGCCCTTAAGTGTAGGATCAATTACGATTTCTAAGAGTGCCGATGAACATGTTGATGAAGCACAGGGCAAGGGTACAGAGCTGAATGAAATAGATAGAATGAGCTCGAGATTTTCTAGTAGATTCCAAATCCATAATCTTAATCCTTGATCCAAGGACACCTTCACAGAATTCATTCTGTACTCTAGTTCAGACAATCCCAAATATTTGGGAATCTAGAGCAACTCCTTACATACGTATTGACCCATAAGCAACCTGTTGGAGTACTGCATTATTAAGCTTTTGTTTCCTTTAATACTCAACCAAGGTGCATTCTTTTTTGCACTCTTTGGTCTATTTCATGCGTCAGTCGGCCCACTAAAACTAGTGACCAAAGAGAACCAGGGCTTGATTCCACGTTTCTAATACCACCACCCATAAGTTGGCTGGCTATTTACTACCTAGCTGTCATGTCGCCCTTGCTGTCATGAGATTTAGTTTGCACTGATGCCTGATGCTTACAACCCCTCCTTGTCTGATGGTTTGATGCAGGATTACTTCCTTCCTGAAAAAGAAGAGAAGTCTATCATGGCTACTACAGTGGAAAGTGCTGAATCTAAGACCCCTGCAAATTTTGATGCACCTGTTGAGAGTAGTGAAGTTGTTGCGGCTGCTGTAAATGGTACTGGTTTAACCTCAGATGCTTCTGCCAAAATTAGTGAAGAAAGCAGTGTAAAGGAGACCTCAGGAGACCAGGATCCTGATGATGAGATGCTGGGCATTAAGGTCAGCTAGCTAAGAATGCGATTTATTTACAAAAGGCTTTTAAATTTGTGTATGTTCTCATTTTCCATGTAAGCTACCTGTTCAAGTGCTTACTTTTTTGTTACCATGGTTGTGCTCAGATTGAGACTGCACCAGCAGATTTTCGCTTCCCTACTACAAACCAGACAAGGCATTGCTTCACTCGTTACATTGAATACCATAGGTATGTTGTCATTGTTATGCAACATTTTCACCAGTATCGTTACAGTTGTTCAACACTCGATCCTCATATGTTGCTTTGTATCAGGTGTGTTGCTGCCAAAGGAGACGATGCACCAGAATGTGACAAATTTGCTAAATATTATCGAGCCCTTTGCCCTGGCGAATGGGTATGCAGATGAACTTATTCTTTTCAAACGTATGCCACCCTCCCTCAAGCTTTGAGTAAATATTCTACTTGTTATCTTTGGATTGTATTGCAGGTTGATAGGTGGAATGAACAAAGGGAGAATGGAACTTTTCCAGGTCCTCTATAAATGGTACCTGACCTGATAGTACAATTTTACTTCTCCAGGCAGATGGCATTTTCGTTACTGCGATAATAAGAAGCCCGCTTCTGATCTGTCGAAAGCTTTTATAGACATGCAAGAGTTTTTCATCTCAAGCATTGTTGTCTAAAATCCCAACATAAGACGCCAATGTCCAACATTTCAATGCATTTGGTTTCCATTCCTTGGCCATTTTGTTCAATTTTATATTTTTCGCACATTATATTACAATGCAAATATATAAACAGAAAATAAGCACCATTATATACACCAAGCAATGTCCAGTAATTAGCCAGATAAAATGAACCTGCTCACAGGGTTGAATGTATATCCTGGGGGGTGGTTAATCAATTATAGATATAATGGTAAAGAAGCATGGCCTTCAATTCATATGGATTTTCGTTTCGGAGGTGGGAAAGTACATGATTTGCTTTGATGGAATTAGATAAAAAACTTCGTCCATACATACATCATATATCTATGTTTCTAAGAACACTCTCACCTCTTAGGTATGGAGATCGGGTTGTACAGGATTTCTAAAAAGGGTATTGCTTAGGTTAATGTTTCTAACCAACCTCTTGCTTAACTCAATGTTTCTAAAAGAGTTTTCACCTATGCGAGGTATGGAGATTGAGTTGTATATAAGTTTTTAATGTTGTTTTTAAATAAACGAGGTATGGAGATTGGATCATACACAATCTTATACGTGATAAGAGTCTTTTACGTATGTGATAAAGAAAAAAATTGTTGGACAAAAACTTGTGTAAAATTCAAAAGATGGGTGACACAAGAACAAAGTTCTCACCTAAGCGAGGTATGGCGATTGAGATGTACATAAAGTTTCCAAAAAATCTGTTTCCAAAAACTCTCTTACCTAAACCAGGTATGGAGGTCTGGTTGTATTTAACACGTGATAAGATTCTCCTATGTCTATGATAAAAGAAAGACCATTAAACCACAAATTTTCATGTAAAATTCGGAAGATGGGTAAAACAAGAACATTACATTAACAAATACAAATTATTTATGTTCATTGTCTTCTTTCTTCCATCTTAAATTTAGTGTAAAATTTAATTATGTCAAGAGAACAAAATCGAATTTAAACATCAACACAAGGCACAATTGTACCATCTTCTGACAAGAACAAAATCAAATTAAACATCAATAGCAAGGCATAGTCACAAACCAATGTTTTTAACACTACTCATAAGACTTTGAATTAATTATTTGGGATTGCATGTTAGGATTTATCAAAAATTATTTTTTATTCACTAAATTGTCAAGAAAAATATAAAATTAGTATAAATTTAATTTGTTTACAATATTTTCATAATATTATTTTATTTTATTTTTCATATCTCTCTAAAAATGGTATTAGTAGAAAATTAAAATTATTATGCAAAATGAGCATTAGTACCATAAAAATGAACTTCACTTAAGCAAATTAAACAATGTTCAACAAAAGTAGTCATGATCAACCTAAAGACCTAAACATAAACCATAAAAATAAGCAGAAATAAAACCAAGAATCAAGCCCTTTCTCCTCTGATCCTCCTAGCAAGTTGAATGTCGCCCAGGCATGATGGTCACACCTTGGCATGGATGGCTGATTGAGTGTCATCTAGACAGCCGACGAGGTAAGCTTCGGCTGCCTCCTGCTGATGCTAGCTTTTGGCATGGCTCTGGAAACGTAGATCGGTCTTGGGAATCCTGCTGATTTTCACGGAGCAAGCCTCTCTGGAATGGAGCTTCTGATCAATGAGTCCGTGCTCTTCTGGTACTTGCGGATTTCACTGGGTAAAATGTATCCATTGCTAACATCACATTTATCTTTAACGACAGATTAACACAGTTTGATAAATTCAACTAATGAATATATAAATTTAATATATACTCCATCTAATAACAAGTCATTTTGATCTTCAACATTAAATGGTAATATTTCGCCAATTCAAATAATCAATAAATTAACATTCCTTATTCTTCATCCTATAAAGATTTCCAATTTGATTTTCATAGCCAAAATTAATCAACTTTGGTTGTAGCAGCAACCGATAGCAACCGATACCCTAGTTGAATAAAAATTATCTAAAGGTCATAAAAAAAAGACTATGATTGATATATTTTTATCTAGATCTTATCATTCACTCATAGGAGCAAATATAAGATATTTTTTTTTAGGATTTAAATCTTGTTTTCAATATAATAAATTGTTTGAACATAGTTCCAATTATCATTGATTTATAATATTCTCTCTATTATCATTGAATTTATTCATAATGTTCTCTCTCTATTATCTCCAATAAAGTAATAAAATAATTTTTTAAGCTATATAAGAAAATATATTGACAATTCAACAACGAAATTGAAAAATGGACAAATCTATTATAGGACAGAGAGAAGTAATATAATTGAAAACAGTATATGAAACAGACCGAAGCAACAGTTCCAGGTCTGTAACGATGGGGCTTCTTCACACCTCCGGTGGTGGGAGCAGATTTGCGAGCAATCTAGTTCAAATGAACAATTAATTGCAAACTAGTCAAATTAATTTCCAATTATAATAAATAAACGTTTTGAATGTAGTGATAAAAAAGAATTATATATTACATTTTAAAGAAACAAAAAACACGATACCTTAGTAGCAAGTTGCTTCCTGGGAATCTTTCCTCCAGTTGATTTACGAGCGGTTTGCTTAGTACGAGCCATTTCTGAATTATTATTATAAAAACAATTATAAAACATATCATTCTCAAATTATTATAGGATAAACTAAAGGAATTAATAATCAAATACTTCATATTACATACTCCATCCAATGTTTGAGACTTTTTCCAAAAAATAGGAATAAAATATTATAATCGCAATATATATACATGCATCCCTCCGTGTACATGTTAATGAATATACATGCAACATGCATCCCTCCGTGTACATGTTATTAAATCTATAAATCGGAAACAAATATAAAAATTAACAAAATTGCATACCTTCTGAACTTAGGTTTTCTCTTTTTGTTTCTAGAGTTGAGAAAATATTAAATCTGAAGAAGACTTTACGGTTAATAAACATGGAAGGAGACATGGGTATTTATACAAGTAAAATGGGCTTTTGACCATTAATCTCGGCTATGGCGGTTGGTTTGGATTTGGTTTTATACTTTAATTGTCCTCTTAAACACGTAACTAATCAACGGTGTTAGATGATGTTTTAGAAGTTCGACATGGATCATTATTATGCAATACCCAACTTTAATTGGCTGTAATAACTACGACAAAGATTGTTTGTTGTATTAAATTTCAATCTATAATTGATATTTATTAATTTTGTAATAAATTGTAGAATTTTTCTATTGAAAAAAACTATAAAATTATTACAGTGGAACAGAAGTCCTTCCCCAAATCTTCCACAATCCACATACTCATGAAATTGTACCAGAAAACAGATATATTGATAAAATTGTAGTAACATTATTATCAACAAAATAAATTGCTCAACAAAGTTTACATCAGCAGGAAGGTTTGACACCTCGGAGTCGATCAGCTCTTCGCAACTGGGGCCATGATGAAAGTTCAAAACTCATGAATTCAACTGCCAGAAGTTTCTTGCATTTTCAGTCTTCATCTCTTTCCAACCTTATTGCATTAATATTCCCTGCAAGGTTTGAGGCTTGAGAGTCAAACTTAATATTTTAAGCTACATAAAATACAATCTCAGAAATTTAGGTATGTGATAGACGATATAAAGATTGATGCAACATAAGAATAAAGTGATCCCAGAATGTTGAACTTGTATCATTCATATGTCTCTAGTTGCATATATATGATCAAATTATGGTTAGTCCTTTCCTTGAAAAACCTAATCCATATAGATCAAGAAACATAAGTTCCATAATCATAATTTATTTTGAAAATTGAACAATTAAAATTTGGATATTCAAAATAAAAAGTGAATTCCAACCAAAGATTGGCCAGCGGAAATACTATTTATGTCCATGGAGAGAGAGTACTATTTATGTCCATTGTCTTCCTCCTTCCATCTTAAATGTCGTATATAATTTAATTATGCCAGCATCTATGAGAGATCATCAATCATATCGATATCTTCTCGGACAATTAGATTGAAACACCAACCACAAGAACAAAAATCAAATTAAACATCAATAGAATTCATTATCATAACTAATGTTTTTGAGCATACTACTTTATAAGAAAATCAAAGAATGTTCAAGAAACTAAAGAAGTTCTGCAAAGGTGTGGATCACCATAGTGATCACTTGTATTTATAGTAAAACATTTTACAATTGAGCGGCAATACAAAGTGTTTGAATTTGAACTCCTAACTTCAGTTTCTATCGTAATCTTATGATCATTATCTGAATCTAAACTAAAATACAATACAGATTCTAACTGATAATACACTAATACATTTTCTTGAAATAGAGAGCAACTAACAAACTCGAACTCAACCTTTGCATCTTTTCCTCAAACAGTTGGTGCACATATTGTTGATTGATCACGTGGCTGCATGGCTTGTGTATGGCAATGTGAATCAACTTGTTTGACCTTGATGAGTGAACGTGAGCTTGTTAGTGTGCAGAGATACTGGAAAGCACTAACTAAAGACCTGTATTCATGTGGAGCAGACATCAATTTACTAGCATTTTCCAATGTAGGTGGCTTCAGAGATGATGGTGTAGCAATTGAATGAGTGTGCTGCATATGGTATTTCTGTAGTAGATCATTTGCATACTTTCTTTGAGATAAGAGCAAACCTACAGATCCTTTAACAACCTCAATGCCAAGAAAATAATGAAGCTCACCTAGATTAGTAGTGCAAAAGTAGTGTTTAGCCCAACAATAAATGATGTTAGCAGCAGTAGAAGATCCTGTAAAGATGATATCATCCACATATAATAAGAAATATAATGTATGGCCATCATGCTTGTAAGTGAACAGGATTCTGATCTGCACTACTCTATGTAAAGACAAAACCTGCATCCAATAAGACTGTAAAGATAGATACTTAAAATCATGTTCTAAGAGGAAGCATTTCCAACCCATATAATTTCTTGAGTAAGCACACATGAGAGGATAACTACTGTTAACAAAATAGCTATTCTTCACTTTAGAAAACTATTTCTTACGATGCTCCATTCAAATGCATTCTTAATATCAAAATTGCCTAATGGACGGTTATTTAGAAACTGCAACAGTTAAGACAATTCTAATTGTTAGGCTTGATCACATGAAAAAATCTCTGCTCATAGTCCACAGCACCATGTAACTGTTAGTGGGATAATTCATGCCCGACTCTTTGCCATCGTTATAGCGGCCGTATGATTTAGTTATCAATGTGTATCTTTGGTTATTGATACATTAGCTCTGATCGAGGATGAGATATAGATGAAACTATAGATTATTGTTATAGTATTTTGAATTCAAATGTTTGAATTCACCTTGACTATGTCCCGGGCATAACATGTTTTTGCTCTATAAATAGAACAATCTCACTGCTTGATAGAGATTAACCTTTCTCGGAAACATTTTCATGGTATCAGAACATAAGTTCAAATTCTTAATTTATTTTCATACACCAAGTCAAACATCTACCTTTCTGATATCTATTCCTCCAAATAATAATCTTAACAACTCTGTGGGAAGGTCTCACCGCAACTACTATCACAACGGCGGTGGTATTCCCAGCTCTTCCGCTCATAACTCTCCGCAGAATGTCAGCGATTATGTTTCTCACCAAAAGGCTATCTTTATACCAGCCCATCCTAAATGGGAAGAAAATGATTACTACTTTCCTTGATGGTCAAGATATTTTTAGGAATTTATCGGTAAGCTCCATTTCATGCCAGATCCCACTCGTACCGATTACAAGATGTAGATGATTGTGATCCAATTGCTCATAGTTGGATAAAATATTGCTGTAACCCTCCGTTTTGGAGACATTGCTAAATTATGATTGCGCATCTACGATCATGCATAGTTACTCTTTGCTAAGCTCTTCTTGAATGTATACGCCACGTGCAATTAAGATATCAATTCCAACATTTGCACAAAGAAGACATGTCGATGAATGACTATCTTGAAAAGCTTCATTCTTTATATTCTTCTCTCAAGTCTGTTGGAGAATCACGGCAAGACAGTGACTTGGTTGCTCGAGTGTTGTTAGGCCTACCATCTCTTTTCATGCAGCCATCATTGTTATCAATCTGACACACACGTCATGCGTTTGCGGTATTAAATGCTCTTATACCAGCGAAGAGACGAGTGTCATCTACCGAAGCATTCTCTGGCAACCATCCAATGTTGTTATATTCAGCACCACAAATAACTCATGAGGAACTTTATAATAAGGAATTGCATCTACGCAGAAAGCACTAAATTTCAAAAATTTAGAGGATCTAATGCAAGACAACGATTATGCTTGCCTTCGACTTCAAAACTTGCTCACAGAGGTAATTATGCTCTGCTCGATCTCCTCTTGCCTCGATCTCCACACACTTTGATGGAATTAAGGTTCATGCTCCACTCGAGTGTTAAGCTGACTGTCAAATTTGTGAGAAAGGGGATATCGTTATTGTTTTTGACAATCGGTCAGTAACTTCTTATGTACTCTTTGAGGCTTTGGCGTTCTCTACCATTGCGATGCATTTGGTTAATCTTGATGGGCTGTGTGGTATCACGATGAGTGGTGTACAGCACATGACAAGTGATTCTTACTCTTCTAAATTGCTTTGAATTCCTATTATAGAAGTACACATGTTATGGTTGGTAATGGTTCTCTCTTAAATATCACTCATATAGGTGGTCGTGATACATGGCTCGATTACATCTTAACTTTCACAAAAGAATGTCCTATATGTTCCTTCTCTTATTAAAAATCTTTTGTCGGTTCACAAACTCTGCATTGATAATCAGTGTGTTGTTCACTTCTCATCCTCGGATTTCATTGTGAAGGATTTGAAGACAGTGACAACTCTTCATCACTCCAGTAGCAAAGGCTCCTCGTATTCATTGACTCATTTCCCTCTTGGCCATTTTGCAAGGATTCAATCGTTTCTTAACTTCCCCGCTCCTTATCATCGGCATTTAGGGCATCCGATCGCGATGTATTATCTAGTTGTAATAATCACTTGATCAAATGTATTTCTTTAAGCGATTCACATTGTAACATTTGTCGATTAGGAAAACATATCAAAACTTCCCCTTTTATCCGCTATTTCGATTTCTGCTTTGTTTTTAGAGATTAATATATGATGTTTGAAAGTCTCACCTTATTATCTTCTCACTTTTTGGTTATAAATATTATGTAATTGTTTATAGATGCTTATACCACGATACACATAGATACATCCTCTTAAGAAATCAAATGCATTAGACACTTTCCCTTTCGAGTTTCATAAAATGAGTGCGGAAGTACATTTAACTCTTCTATAGCTATGTTTGGTGACGAGGAGATTTCATAAACTCGAACCCTACTTTATCAAGCATGTTATCACAATATAGATACTCACATCACAGTACTCCTTGTGACAAAATGGAGTAGTAGAAAGGCTCACGGAGCACATAGGTGATAAAATTAGGTGTTTATTGTTTCAATCTCAGCTTCCATTCATTTTTTGGGTTGAAGCTCTTTATTATGCCGTCTCTCTTATTAATAAATTACCTTCTAAATCACTAAAATGCATTTCACCACAAAATGCTACATGGTAGTGATCAGTTAGTTTGCTTAAAGTGTTTGGTTGTTTTTTGTCTTTACTCTGGCCTGCTTAGACTTATTAACTCTAAGTATAATCCAAGATCTTTACCTTGTATCTTTCTTGGTACATCACCACTTCACAAAGGCTATAAATGTTTTAATCCTGAGACTACCAAAGTCACTATTTCCAGACATGTAACTTTTGTGGAACATATTTTTCCATATGCTTCTTTTCATTCTCATTTTAAATCATCTAAATCATTAGTTTTCCTACTAATTATGATTTTAATAACTCTTCTATAATATTTTTTTATCCTTTCAAAGTACTATTTCACATCGAGTCGTTCTCATTTTATGCTTTACTCGCCCTGCTTTCTCACTCGCTTATCTCCCTCTTGCCTCTCTACAAGGGAATTGACCGTCCTACCTCCTACCATTTTACATAATTAATTCCTAATATCTCATGCATCTTCTATGTCTATGAACGATCGATAAGTGTACCAACATCACCCTCATTATTTCGAGTTCCCGATGTACTGCTCTGCATCTTGCACCGATTATTTTTTCGTCAATCCTTCAGCAACATGATTACCAGGAAGAAAGATGGAATTAGTAAACCAAGGGTAATAATTCCCATGGCTGCCGATACTAATAACTTGATCCTTATTATGTTCTAGCTTTTGTTTTCTTGAGGCAGACAAGCTTCCACGTTGAAATGCAAGCAATGTCGATTGAATACGCTCACTTGATGCATAATCAAACTTGGGATTTAGTTCCCTCTGATCCCTATCACAATCTTATTGGTTCTAAGTGGGTGTTCAGAGTTAAACTTTAATCCACGATGGTACTATCGAGAGGTACAAAGCGAGACTGGGTGCTTTCAAGGTTTTGAACAACGATGCGAGTGGATTTTCATGAGACTTTTTCTCTTGTATTCAATTTTTGCAACTATTAAGAGCATTTTAGCTATTTATGTAATCAGAGTGGTCTTTGGCTTGATTTAGATGCTCAAGAATACACATTCTTGAATGGTCATCTTGCGAGAGGTATACATGAAACAACCTCGAGATTCCTTTCGTCCGGATTATCCTCATAAGTATTAAGCTCTTTATTTAAAGGAAATCTCTTTGTAGTCTAAAGCAAGCTCCTAGAGGCTTAGTTTCAAAAAATCTAGATTATGTCTTCTCGGTTAGGGATTTCTTCAAAGCGAAATTTGATCCGAGCCTATTCCTTATCATCATGGTTCTCTCGGCGTTATTTATTTTTGCTCTCTCGTTGATGATATCACATTGTAGCTTGAGCTCATCCGTTATTCTTCTTGATTAGTTTATGACTAAACATATTAATAACTATTCATATTACAATAATATATTTTAAATGACAGACTCCTTTGTATTAATAACTATTCATATTAATAACATATTTTCAACACTTGAACTCACTTTGCTTGCTGTACAATAGCATTTCATATTAATAACATATTTTTTAAACACTTGAACTCCACTTTTGCCACACTTTGTAGTCTTTTTAAATAACGATCTTTATCATTAATTTAAAACCTAATCAACCAATTTTAATAATTAATTATAAAACTAATCAACCAAAATAGCCACTCAATTGTAATCCAGCCAAAATAATTTTTCAAAACTAATTAATCAACAAAATTAAATTGGAATCTAATAAAATAAATCAAAATTGGATTATAATTGTATATAGGGGCCCTTGTGAACAAATATATATGAAGTATAGCGTAATTTCAGCCTCTTGGAGTGGCCTTGAGGCAGGCACACTCACAAGTGCAATGAGTCCTCACTTTTAAGCCAATGGCGCTGATAATGGGTGGCCGTCAGGTAAGTAAGTTCTCGGGTGCCCTGAAACATATATTTATCTTGCCTAAGCAATCTACCCCGAAGATCTTATCTCAACCGATGCAGGATCTTTGCTTTCATTAATATACTTCAGCAATGTAATATTGGCATGATTGTCTTATATTAAATAAACTTCGATTTTGGAATCATATTAATAAAGAAATTATACTCAGTACAAAGAACAAAAACACACTGAAATTACGACAAATAAAAGCGCCATTTTAAGATTACGATACCTTAGTTGCGAGCTGCTTCAAGGATGCTACGGGGTTTAAGTTTACAGGCAGTTTTGTTTAATTTTGACCGCTTTTCTGGTGTATTATTCAAACAATTACGGAGTATAAACATGCCTCAAATTATAGCATAAAACCAAAGAAATTTCTACTTGTCCCAAAAGATTATTATTTTGACTTCTTTGATTTTGGCAATATATCAAATTATCGTGTATGAGTGTAAAAATTGATATTTGAAATATATATTGAAGCGAATCTAAAGAAACATAGTCGAGATTGTCAAATACTTCATAATACATATATATATATATATATATATATATATATACTTCTACTCTCGTATAAGACTTTGTTCAAAAATTGAAATACCAAATTAAAATCAGAAATAATATAATATACATGCAACATGCATCCTCCATCAACATATTGTGAATATACATACCCTTGCCATCCCTCCCTGTACAGGTTATCGAATCTATAAATAGGAAACTAAAAATTAAAATGGACAAAATTATAGCAAATCTCTAATGTAAAAAGAAAATTTTTGTGTATATGAGGTATAAAAATAAAATTCGGTGTAGGAAAAATTAAACCAGTAATGAGGTTTTATCGAATCGAAGAGGATTGACTATCCAGGCTATGGATCCACTAGCGTTTTCTTTGAGAGTTGTGAGACGTCGAGACTTGATGACTTGATTTGATTTAGAACGTTTGAAGTTGAGAACAGCTTGAGCTTGATTTGAGCTTGATTTGGTTGATTTGAATAGAAGGGCAGACTTGAGGAGCGATTTGATTTGGATAGAAGCTGGGGGGCAATTTGGATAGATATCTAGTATGATGGGCAGGGCTAGTTTGAGCTTGGATAGCAATTAGAATCGGGAGGCGCTAGCCAATGATACCGTGTTGGCTGTATGAACGCTTGTCTTGGAGTGCTTTGGGGTGTCTCGATTACACTTTGAGACTTGATGGACTTACCACGAGCGTTTGCGATTAATGAGTGGTGAAATGGAAAAAGGTGATACATAGTGGGTGGAATAAAAAACCTGAATTCGAAAAACATTTCAAATAAACACTTGAATTACGAAAAACATTTCAAATACAAGAAACATATTAATAACTATTCATATGACACTTGAACTCCACACACTTTGTTCATATTAATAACAAGAACTCCACATACACTTTGTGAGTCACTTTTTACATAACAAAGAACTCCACTTTGCTACTTTATAGAAGAAGTCATTTAAATAACGATCTTCAATAATTAATTTTAAAACTAATCAACCAATTTTTAATAATTAATTTTGAAACTAATCAACAAGCCACTCAATTGAACAGCCAAAATAAATTTCAAAACTAATTAATTAAAACAAATCAAAATTGAATTATAATTTATACAAAGTATGTGACACTTATTTTCTCTATACATGAGTGTAATTAATTTCGGCGCTTAGGGTGGCCAGGCAGGCACCCTCTATAAAGTGCAATGGGAGTCGCAACCTGGAGCCATGGGCCTTTTGATCACCCATTGACCCCGTCAGGTAAGTAAGTTCTGCTGTACTTGCAACACACTAATTTTACTACTACTCATAAATCTACCCAGATCTTGTCTCAACCGATGTAGGATCTTTGCATACATTAATATACTTAGTTGTACTGAACTCACAGCTCATAACAAGTGCTTGGCTTCAAATTCTATCACTTCAGCAATGTATTAGCATGGAAAAAGTACATAGTGGAGTGGAATAAAAACTAAGAAAAATGTGAATGGGCGGTTTCTAACGTATAAAATTTAATAATTAATTAAATTTATTTTAAAAGATATAAAATTTATAACGTTGGATTCGTTTTTAAAATCTTTTCGTAATATTATATTTCAAATTTTAATAATATAATTAAAAGTTGTGAAGATAAAAAATTTATACCGATATATAAAAAGTGATTAAAATAAATTAAAGGATATCTTTTTTATTAGTTTAATTTTAGGAACAGGATAGAGGTGATCTGCAAGGAATTATTTATGTTCATTGTCTCCTCCTTCCATCTTAAATTCCGTGTACAATTTAATTATGCCAACATCTATAGAGATCATCAAAATCATTTCGATATCTTCTGGAAAAATTAGATTGAAATAGAAACCACAAGAACAAAAATCAAATAAAACATGAACCCAAGGCATAATCATAACCAATGTTTTGAGCATACTAATTCATAAGCAAATCAAACAATGTTCAAGAAACGTACTCATGATCAACCTAAACATAAACAATAAAAATAACCAGAACTAAAACCAAGAATCAAGCCCTTTCTCCTCTAATCCTCCTAGCAAGCTGAATGTCCTTGGGCATGATCGTCACACGCTTGGCATGGATGGCGCACAGGTTAGTGTCCTCGAACAACCCAACGAGGTAGGCTTCAGCCGCCTCCTGCAATGCTAATACAGCGTGGCTCTGGAAACGCAGATCGGTCTTGAAGTCCTGAGCAATTTCACGAACAAGCCTCTGGAATGGAAGCTTCCTGATCAACAACTCGGTGCTCTTCTGGTACTTCCGAATTTCACTGTGCAAATATATCGATTCAGTTAACATGATTCATGTTCAACATTGCATTAACACAACTTTACCAATTCAAATAATCAATAAATTAAATGCTACATCCTATATAGATTGTACATTTTGACATTCAACGTCGAACGAACACATTTCACCAATTCAAATATAATCAATAAATTTAACACTCCCATCACATAAAGATGCAATATGATTTCATGGTCAGAGTTAACAAACTTTGTTCGTTTGTAGCCTTAATTGGCACCTTACTTGAATAAAAAACAAGCATTTGCTATATTTTTACCAAATACTCGCATTCATTAAAAAAATACTAGTATTGATATATTTTTACCAAATACAAAAATTCATAAAAATACTAGCATTTGATATATTTTTACCAAATAATATACCCTAAATATAAACAAATAGAGTTAAAAAATGAAAATTCAACAACACAAATTCAAAACTGGACAATCATTATGGGACAGAGGAATAAAATAATATTAAAATAAAATACAACAATATATACTAACCGGAGAGCAACAGTTCCAGGTCTGTAACGGTGAGGCTTCTTCACACCTCCAGTAGTTGGAGCAGATTTACGAGCAGCCTAGGGTTTCAAACAAACAATTAATTTCAATTTAATTTCCAATTATATTAAATTAATTTCGAGTTTGAATAAAAAATATACTCCGTAATATAATTAAAAAAAAGACGATACCTTAGTAGCGAGTTGCTTCCTGGGAGCCTTTCCTCCAGTTGATTTACGAGCGGTTTGTTTAGTACGAGCCATTTCTGAATTATTATTATAAAAACAATTATAAAACAAAAGTACGTAGTATATGATCAACTCAAAAAAATTAAAAACAAAAGTATATATTTTTATTGAATCTATTAATCGAAAAATAAAATTAAAAGTGAAAGAAGAAAATTAATAATTGACCGTAACTTGTGATTTTGCTTGTGGGAGTTGAGAGAATATTCAACCTGAATAAAGAGATTGGTAAGATAGAATTTGAAGGGAGACTTAGCAGTATTTATAGGAGGGATAAATAAAATGATGTGAAATGACTATTTTGTCCTTAAATAAAGACTATTTCTTTTCTTTTTACAAATAGAGGCGAAAATAAATTTCACATAGTTATTTTTACTATTTGATGTGTGATTATAGCAGCCGTGCACTAATGTCGGGTTAAGTCAGCGGATTTGGTTTTGTATAACTGGGCTCGCTTATCTGAGGAAAAGATCGTTTATTTACATTTTTTGATAGCATGCGATGTTTATTAATATCATGTGTTGTTAAAATATAATTGATAAATAAAAACAAGCACATATCATGATCGATATATGAAGTATCACATAAAATATAACAGAAGATTCGGATTCGCGTGTTTTTGAACACGTAACTAATCCATGGTTTGGAGATGGCACTTTAGTTCTGAGATTTAAGGCTGAGATGATTTGTTAGATGTTGGACGAGGATCAATTCTCAACTGTCATTGGCTCTAATAATAACAATCACCAAGATCGTTTGTTACGTCGAATTTACTTGTCTCATCATGTAACATATTGTTCAGTTTTTCAACTTGATCTCCAAGTATTATATACTGTAATCCATGATTGTTCAAACTAGTCGCTTATAATAATTTTTTATTTATTTAATCTATGATTTATATTGATTCATAAATTATACTCCAAAGAAACATAAGACCTTCTCCAAGTCTTCCAAAGGTTCCAATACACATGTTTGAAACAGGGTGAGAGCATCTCAATTAGGAATCAGAGCACCTTTCATATCAGTATATCACTGGGTAACTAAATTTCCAATCCATTTACGTTTGAAACTGTACGCAAAACTTGAACAGATAGATCGATAAAAATTGCGACATTACCAAATTTTGAACTAATATTGAGTATTGAAGAAAATACAGAGTAGTTTCGGGGCAGCCTCGGCCAAAAGTTGTTACGCCTTAACAATTCACCTGTGCTTAGATGTCCATATCATACACCATGGAAACGAGGACCAAGCTATACTGGGGTTCGATGACTTCAAAGGGACGAGGTACAATAGGATTGTTTAGTGGAACTTAAGAGATGGTGTATCCTTCATGACTTATCTATTTTGTAGAACTAGAAGCTTCAACAGTTTTAGCTTCTATAGGGCACTGAGACACGTATGGTTTCAGCTGCAAAGAAAAAATAGCAAATGGATCAGCCTAAATTTGTTAACAGCTCTAATTAGACAAGTCACTTGAATGGTCTACCATAAAATAACATAACACAAATTTACAAACAAATCTTGTAAACCGAAAAATAGTATAAAACTCGTAATTCAATCATGAGAAATTTCTCGTAGTCAGTTTTAAATAACAACGTTAAGACATCCAATGTAATTGAAAGGTTACATTTGGATTGAAGGATTTCAAATCCATCCTATTGCAAGGGAATCCAAATGATCCGAATTTGGATTCAATATCCACTCAACTAAATTAATAGGCTGTCATAGCCTACATCACGCGATTATTCCAAATGACTAAAATTTTGTTGTCACCTCAAATCCATTAACTTTGGAATCCTTAGATTTCAAATCCTTTTCACACCAAAATCTATCCATACAAAATTGCAGATGCAACCAAAGAGTAGTGGCATGGGCTAAGTGACTGACAATTTCAAAATTTTCCTTAGTTGTTGTTAAATTACTTCTCTTTAATTGAACGAACATTTTCAGCACATTCAGAATCAAAAAAGTTGCAGCTCCAAAGCTAGAAGTCTATCCAAATAAATAATTACGTAAGTTTTATGAACTATATATTCAAAGTTACCTATCTATTAATCGACAATTTGACATCCCCTCGCTCAGAGGCCACATATATCATTTCAACTTAAGAAAGTAACTACTCAGTACTCATCGGAGTAGCAACATGCGTACGGCATAGAAATGATAAGAGCCTAAAAGGGTATATTATATTTCCTAGTAATTCTTCTGAGATTCTTTTAACAGTAATTCTTCTGAGATGTTTCAAGATATTCTCACCCAAGGAGGATATCAGATTGCTTACCATATGAAGCATAGTTTGACAGGGTATTACTTCTACAAAAGGACTGGAGTACTGGAGATATCTGATAATTTTGCTATTGCCATTCGATTAAACAAAAAATTTTGAACTGAGAGTCAGTTCGATGTTACCTTGAAGTTAGTCAAATCTGGAACTACATAATTGGGCAGTCTTTCTTGCACAACAACATATCCTCCTGTATGTCAGTTTCCAATGCTGAGTTATTCAAACAATATATTGAATATTATACAATGATAAAAGTCATAAAACTTGAGCAAATACACTTGTCAAAATGAGAATCTGCCATGAAACATATTTTGTTCAGTCATGCTTCTTGAACAGGTCTACTTGATCGCAAAGATTGTTCTTTTTTTCTTTTCAAAATAAATATATTTACTAATATTGCTATCACATGCTTGTCGAGCCAAGCAATAGCTCCTATTTTGGATCGATAACTTAAACAAGTTAAGCACAAGTCTTACCAGCTCACTTGTGCTCATCTAATTAACACTCTTAGTATCTTTTTTATAAATAATCGTACTACCAAAATAGGTGCATATAGCTAAATGGCACCAAAGTGTCATCCATATTTGTTTTTCAAGTGCTGGACTGACACAATAAAATACAATAGCAATTGTGGCCATGAACATAATATTTTCGAGAATTTGATGGGTCTTCAACAATTTAATACGGGGTTTTGATAGTTCATATGCAGTGTCCAACACGGACTCTTGTGACAAAGAGTCTTGTCTAACGAGGAGCATTATATCTGATCCACTATCAGTTTTAGAATCTTGCGACAATATCATTTAACATCCTCTATGTGACTATGTGTTCATAGACACTTGCCCAATTAATCTACCAAAAATTGCAAGCTTAAATAGCATGAAATGTTGAGCTGATCTGTCAAAGACACAGGAAATTCATTTGAATTCTGATCAACATGCCTCAGTTGCTCCAAAGAGCCTCCCACCTAAGTGGAGGAACTAAGCGGGCATGGGGAAGCAATGGCCCCCTAATTTTTTCGGAAAATTTAATTTTATTAAACATTTTTCTAATGTAATAGTTATTGTTTAAAAAATTATGTTGTTGGTCATCGCTAATTTTTTATATTTTTCCTTATAAGTATGATATCAACTAATCCGTACCTTACATAAAAATCCTGTTCCGTTACTGCGCCTAAGCGAGGTAGGGGAGTCGGATATGCTTGTAAAAACAGTATTTTCGAATTTACCATCTACCACTTCATAATAGGAATATTATAAACATACACAATAACACAAGATATGAACCTTTGCGGGTGTGAAAACCAGTAGGCTTGCAATTTTTGCCCTTGTAGTAATTTTTATCAGCCCTTTTCGATGTCAATATATCAAGAGAGGACGTTCTTTTTCTCCTCCATGTTCTGCAAATCCCCATAATTAAACCCAACGCCATTTTGCTAATCGTAAGTAATGGAATCAGTGGTTTATCAAGTTTTTAGGGAGGTTTCTTTTGGAATTAAATGGATTTCGAGTCTCTATTAAGTCTTGGACCCACTATCTACCCCATTATTCAACAATACTTAAAACTCTCAGACTAATAACTATTAATCTATTATATTAAAAATATGTAATAATAATTAATTTAAACCATATTATCGATTAATCGATAATTTTAATATTTCAATTAGTCAAAAAATTAATATTGAAACAAGTTTTAATAATTCTTCAAAGAAAATATCCAAAAATTTTCAAGTTAGAATTAAAATTATCTCTATGGTAATGTTTATGTTGAGAAAATTGGCAAAATATCATTGGTCAATTATTTATTTTCATTTCTAGCATTCATTCTAATTTTTTGTTAAAATACATACCACTTTCCTCCAAAATGAAATGACTAAATTAGCCCCTTTAAAACGTACAACTCTTTTTCATCTTCCTCTTCACCAACCACCATCACCTCACCTCCACCACCACAAGGCTCCCACCTCTCTCTTCCCCACCCTAAATCCCACCTTCCGCACTCCCATCCTTCCAATCATAAAATTATCATTTGGGACTACGTAGTCCGCATTAATTTTGTTTTAATAACGACTCTAAAACATCGACATTTATCTAACTGGCGATTTAATTCATAGGTAGCAAGCTAGAAGAAAAGCTTGTCGGATTTAAAGTTAATACTTGATATCAAACAAGCACAATATCGGGCGATCAAGACAACGTAAGAAACGTCATTTAGCTTCAAGTGATTTCTAATGCCAAAATACAGCATATTGTGTTAAGAATCAACTAAGTACAAAGCTCTTCAGCCGGCTAATGGCGACGGCTAAGATCGTCAATCTACCGCCTTTAAAGAATTAAGAAGAAAAGTTCATTTAAAAAATCAAGATCGGAAGACAGTTTTAATTTAAGCCAAAGATTATGCGAAGTTTTGGCCAATCTTACTTTACTTTCTTTCCTTGATCTTGATTCAAGTTCTTATTTTGTATATTTTTCAAATTATTTTACTAAAAGATCTTAACTGAAGCCAATATTTTTAAGAATGTTTGTCAAAGGAAAATATTTTGAAAATCTTAATGTATATAAAACTGAAGTTTTGAATTATTTGGCCAGTATTGAAAGAGCTTCCAACGCTTTTGAATCGCCTAAATCGGAGCTATAACAAAGTGGAAATGCGATTTTTTAAGCTTTTAAAAATGCTTCATCGAGACCCAGTGGGGTCTCGGCGAGTGCCCCGATGATCCTCAAGCGCTTTTTGCTGTTTTTTCCTCTGTTAGACCCCATCGACCTAGGCTCGAATGGGTGTCAAAACTAGCCATTTTTGTCCTGCTTTTAACTCCATTTTCTCACCCCTTTAAATACTCAAATCTTCCGCAAACTCTTTCCCCAACTTTTCCCAAATAATTCTAAATGTTTTATACTCATTTCTCATCTTTAAAAATACCAAATCTCTCAAACAAGAAGGAGTTTTAATTGTGATTTTATCAAAAGAGAGTGAGTTTGGTTTTAGCAACTTTGAAACGAAACGTGGAAAACCAAAGAGCATTCATGTCACGAAATGCTCAAATGGGAGTTCAAGAGTTTCAAAATCTTATCTACTCAACAAGGAGCGAACAAAGATATCTACTCAATGTAAGGAGTTATAAATTGTGCCAAAATTGTAATCCTTTGTAGCTCATCGAGGAGCATTTAGGGATTGGGATAAATAAAAATCTCTATTCTATAAAAGAGATGTCCTAATAAATTAGATTTGTTCTTCATACTAGAAAGCTGAGGGTCCGAGGGTGTCATGAGGCTTACTCAAGCTTAGGAATCGGAAAGTAGATTGTCGAAGTCTTCGAGATAGCTACCAAGCAATGTGACATAGAGAGTTTTAGGCAGGAGCTGGGATCTCCTACTCGATTGCTGAAATCCTGGGCGCGCCTCGGGTTCTTAGTGGTGTATTAAATCTAGAAGTTACGAAAGCAAGAGTCAGGAGTTGGCTCTTGGGCTTCACCAACATTTGAAGAAGCGTCATCTAGTGGATTTGTTAAAGCCTGGCGCCAGGAGCCTCGTCGGGATGTTAATAACTCCTCGGAAAAAACACCGTGTCGAGTTTGCATCATCTTTCCCTACTTTACTTTATCGCATTATGTTATATATATATGCTAGAAATTTACAGATTCAATTATATGCTAGTTTATACGCTTTATTGAATATGCCTGCATATAAATTTGAATTATTGTGTTAAATTGAATGTCAAGTTTAATCTAGAGCTAAAATAGAATATCCTATGTTAATCTTTTAATTCAATATTCATGATTAGATAGTTTGGATTTGATCAATGAACTTAATTGTTATATTCCGCACTCTATCAACTATAATTAAACTTGGTTATCAAGAATATCTTAAACTCACCCAGTATATCTATGTATTGAATCGCGGTATGTTTAATAGATTGCTAGGATTGATCAATAGCCATGAATGGACTTAATCGTATTATGAAGAAACGAGCTTAATGTTAATATTGATCAAATGAGTTTTGGATGTTATGATTGCATACAGCGATTGCTAGATCGCTTTATTTTTTCATCTTTATCTAGCATTCATTTCAGGGTGTTACTACTTAGCTCATTCCGCATTTGTTTTACAAATTGCCAAAGTCGTATTAATGGTGAAACTCGAATTAAAGCCAGATAGCTTCTAAAAAGCCAACTAATTTTTGGGCCTCTATTCACCCCCAAGGATTTTCATATAGGCTAGAATACTTACCCCCCTTCCTAGGCCCGATCTATACTCCTAACTCCCTATTCACTTTCAACAAAAAAAGGTGGGAGTAAGAATTGAGGAGGGCACTAGTGAGTGAGGGTTAATCGAGGGGGGGCATCAGAGTAGCAGTAGTAGTGGTAGCTCAAGAAAAAAGATAAAAAAAAGGAAAAGAATTAGAAGAAAATAAGCTAGTGATAGTTTAATCTTTTAGAAGAGTATGGTATTTCACCAAAGTTTTAAATTGAGTGCTAGAAATTAAAAGAAAGAGTTGATAAGTTATTTAGCCAATACTCTTGTTTATGTTCATGCACCATAACTTTATCTCAAAAAAAGTATTTGATTTTATTATAAATAAAGTCTCCTCTAGTATGACAAAAAATTTATTTATTTATTTTTATTTATTTTTAAAACCCCACCCACCGCCCCTTTACAACGGTGAATTCGAACCTAGCACTTAAGTCACCTAAGCTCCTCCTAACTACTGCGCCATTCGATATTCTTATGCATAAAAAATTTATTGTTTGAATATTAAAAACACACACAAAAAAGTTTGATATTTGTTGAATTTAACAAAATTGAATAGAAATAAGATTGTATTTTAAATAAATATTGTTCTGAATTTATAAAAATCTACTCCGACTATATTATTAGCCAAAATTTATTGCTATCAACCGGAAATAACAACGCGCATTATGAGTTTGTGACATAGTTGCAACATTTTCTCAATTTTCTGAGGCTATAATCTCTTTAATATAATCAAATAATCACAAACTCCACCGTCCAGGACGATCTTGACGTAGTAGACGTTTAAAACATATGTTACGCAAAACAAGATGTATGCCAACATGCTTCATCCTGAAGAGACTTGTTAATGATCGAGCTTAGGGTGTCCACGGATTGGTAAGGTTCGGTTTTGAGTTAAAATTATAATCGAATCCTATTTCGCTTGGGTTATTCTTCAAAAGTCGAACCTAAACTGCTCAGCTCGACCGGTTCCAATCCTATTGATTCCAATCGGTTTCAAGGTTCGGTTTCGCTAAGTTTCCTCGCTTTGATACATTTTTAAGCCTATCGCCTCAATTCAAATTCAAGCTCCCAAGATTAGATTTAATCCATGTAATTTCAATGAACTATTTTTAAGATTAATTATAAATCTATATGCATTCAATATATAATTTTATTATTTTTTTATATATCTATGTACTCCCTATATTATTAGTTTAAAAAATTTATATATATCTTATTTCATTATATCAATAATAAAACAAAAATTAAATCTAAATTCTCCTCCTTTTTAAAATGTTTCAGATGCAAATATTACAAAGATTCAGTACGATAATAAATGAAATTGAGAAATCTACATAAATTTAGAAATCGGTTCGTTCGATTATTCTTTTGCAAAGTGCCAAACTCTAAATTAATTTCTGGGTTTTCTCGACCAATCCTAAATCGCCTGCCTTCGATTCCAAAAATTTCGATTATTTTCTCTTCGGTTTTGGTCGGTTCGGTTTCGAATTTTGTGCACACCCCTAATCGAGCTCATGCACCAATAAATGTGATCATAAACCATGGATTGAGTCTATGCAAATACTTTCTCCACTCTTGGTGTTGAACAATGACCGGCCTTAACCAGATCTAGTTAGTACTCTCTCCGGTGATATTTACTTATCATCCTAAAATAATATACATAAATTAAGAAAAACGAAAAGTAGTAAAAAATTGTATTGAAATGAAATAAATTAATCAAACTATATCAATGATTGGTCATATAATTTAATAACAAAAAGTAATAAAAAGCAACAATGAAAATGTAAAATATTAATTCTATGCTAAATGACAAATAAACATATCCAATTTTTTCAAACTGTAACGACAAAGAAATGTCACCGGAGGGAGTATATTTCCATTTTTTGAGCTGGTATGTTTTACGGGTTGCTCTTATTTTAAGCGTAGAAAAGGCATGCTATACACTTGCATAATTTTGTGCCTTGTATATTTTTTACCTTATCAATGTCTTGAAAATATATACTTTCGTTTTACTTGAAGTTGGGTATGTAATTAATAAATTAATGATACATGATCACTTTTTTTCAATTTAATTGAGTCCTATTAATTTGATAAAATGATACTATTATATATTAGAGATAATATTAGATATTATTAAAAACATATACGTAGTATAACAAAATATAATGCCAAATACACAAACCATATATGCTCTTTTTGTCGAAGATATTATTAAAACATACTCCCTCCGCTCCCCAATTTATTCGACTGCTTAAAAAAAAGATTTTATTAAAAAAAATCATCGATCGTATAATTTTTCAGAAAGAGTAGCGATATCAACCAATAAAAGTTAATACATGAGACATTGTTAAATTTCAATGCAAACAGCTTGCATTGATAAATGAAACGATCACCTATAACGAAATTTTTTTTTTTATTGTATTTATCACTTAAATTAAGCATTTTGGGCTTTAATACATAACAAAATATATTGCCACATACACAAACCATATATTCTCTTTTTGTCGAATTAATCACTAGTGACTCTTTAGGTGGGGACGGGAGAGAAGCGGGCGGGGGAGTCTATTACTACGTATTATGCAATAAATGATTCTTAATTTTTTTGATAACTAATGCATTCATTAATTAAAAATATTTAATAGCATTATTTTGCGTTATTATGAATGCTATTATTAGAGCTAACATTTATACTAGTACAATTATAAAAAGAATACGCCCATGAATCTTAAGGAAAAATATAATACTTTATTGAAGTTGTGGATATAATTATTAGTGGAAAATATTTCTTAACTTTTGTTCCATACATGATTTTTCTCAAGGAATCTATTAGCAAGACTTTCTACCACTATCGACTCTCTACTATCTCTCTTTGGCCAATCCTAGAGAAATGTCTTTCTGCATCGTTTTGAGAAAGCAGCCTCCTTCTGATCCGCCAGCGCGCCGAGGGTATAACTCCCTAAGGCCCCACAGTCCTTAACCCGATCCGCCAGAAGATTCGAAAAGCCGCTGATCATGGAAATATCATGCATACTCTAACAATCAAGCTGGTGATTGTATTTTAGTGATTGTACTATAAAGCAATAAATAGCAATTACGTAACGAATCTATTTGGCGGATAAGCAAAGATAAAGAGTTGTCATATCAACTTCTTCTCACGTGCTATTACTCACAACATCTTTGGTAACCTTTCGCTTTCCGGCCTAAGCCGAAAATTCTATATATATGATTGCTCGCCCAAGCGAGGGTGATGTGCATTGGAATGTCTCGCAAACCATTTCTGGCGGACGAGACCCGATCCTTGGATACTAATTCACCTTTAGATAAATATCGTTCACCGGAGGAAAACCAAAGATATTTGAGCAAGTACCGCTTTTTGGCTATTTAGGATATTACTCTAGGTTTAGGGATTGGTTTTCCTATTGATTAATTTTGTATGTATGAAGGGATTCATTTTCGTGATTTGGTGTTCGAGTAAGTTTCGGGACGCATGGGGTTTATTTTTGGGCGCTAATAGGAAATGTGGTGAAATCTAATTGCCACACAAATAAAAAATTGTGGCAACGAAATACCAAAAATATTTTCCCCTCAGATTTTTAATGTAAGAAATGAAAAATAAATACTACGATTAAAGTAGCGTGACTAAAATATTTTTCCACACTTTTAAACAACTGTGAATAAATACATTTTAGTAATCACGTAAAATAAGCGTGATAATATCAAATTTCTTTCCATTATTCATTTTGGTATCCATGGTAAATAAAAATATTTATGTAAACAACTATATTAAGCTGTTGCAAAATCATGTTTTCCTTGGCAAAAACATTTTTTACTTCACGGGAGTTACGTGTTGTCGATGTTGATTTGTTTTATCCCCATAGGTTTCGACAAAGGGTGACTAATGTAATTTGTCGGGCGTTAAAATACAATTAGCCATGCTTTTTTCTACTATGTAGAAAGCCGATTCCTGTAATAGTGATATAATTCACATTAATGATTTTTTTTTTTAAGAAAATGATGTGTAAACCAAAAATATACCAAAAAGAAGAAGAAAAAATATTATAAAATGGTAGCAATTTACTGTTTTTATCATTGATGAACGGTTAATGAATAAAAACGCTTAAGAAACTATAATTTTCCACTAATGAGTGATGCCTAACAGTTGAAATAAAATTTACAATATACTCCGTATTAAGTAATTTTACATAAATTTATAATGATAATTAGCCCTCACAATGATAAATCTCAACTTTTCATTGAAATTAGTTTTACCCCTCCTCAAAATTATGTCAAGATATATCAATATCTCTCAAATCATATACTCATCAAATAACATGTCATTAATTAATCTGTAATAGCATGTATGCAATTAATCTGTAAGTGTTACCGTTCTAACACTATATTATTTATAATTCAATTTCAATCCTTCAATATTCAATCACATATAATTAAGTTTCAAATTTTAAATGTCAATTTTCAAGTTTAATAAACAGATCCTTACCATTAGTGTACTTGGTATTTAGGTGACCAAATTCGATTATTTTACTAAATATTTCGATACCTTGTAAGGTCTTAATTTTAACGAATCTATCACTCTTCTCAGACTGGAGAAACCTTCTTGCACAATTAATTTCCTAAAAATGCAACGAAAATGAATTATTCCTAACCAAACATTTTTATTATAAAATAAAGTTTGTAAGTTGATCAAAGTGGAATAATACCTTGTATTACATCACGAGCCGATTTATACATAACTCAACTGGAGCAAAATTAAGTAGATCGTCATGTATCTTTGACTTCCTCTCAGCTGTGTTGGTTCACTCCTCTGTGAATAACTCAGATGAAATGATTTACGAAAAATTATCATTACACTAATAAGCTGAAAGATACTTCCGCGATTTACCTTCTACTAGAACTCAAAGACACGGCATTATAGGGGGCTTATGTCGGTATTTCAACATTTTGAAACACATGCCCTCAGGCATAAATTAACCCAGAAGCGAGCGAGAAATGCTTAAACGTCAAGCATCTCTAACCTCTTCTGCCGCGTGGGTCTGATCGCGCAAGCGGCGTAATCTCATATCAGTTTCGCTTATGAAGATCTCGCCCCTAATAAATCGGCGACATCCCTTGCATTCACCTCCTCCATAAAATACCAAAAATGCGACTCATGACCGCCAGCTACTCGCTTTCACACTATTTTAACAAGCACATATCGACTGAATTTTCACTCCGTGTCCTAATTAATGACACTAAATGCTTATTAATCTTGACAGCACGTGCTTGCTAAACTTCTAATATCATTAGAAGTCTCCTTTACATCAAATTAATTAGAGACAACATTAACGTAGAAGTCTAGACACACCAATTCACATGACCAACACCTTTAATAGTCCGTTGGAAGTCATCATCACCAACTTTGAATGAGATGTATAGTCTTCTTTGTAACCCCACATTAAAAAAAGTAAAAGCTCAATTTTAATAAATTTCTCCAAGAACGTGCCAATCATAACGGTAACCATCAATTGCAATGGATTAATTATCCATCAAACGGTCCACAGAATCTCATATTTCGTTATCGATTTTTTAAGGAGTAAAGTCTATGGCCATATGTTTAATTTTGATAAAGGAAAAATATTTATTATTTTCTTTGAAATTTGATATAAAAAGATTTGATCTATTTATGTTTTGTTTTTAATATTATATTATATTTTTAAATTAACTTCTAACATTTCTTATAAGGCATTGATAGAAAATTCTTACTTTGTATGCAAACGAAATTGATACCTAATTTTTATGCTTCATATTTTTATTTTTTACTTTAAAATTGTAAAAAATACGAAGTACAATAATAGTTTCATCGTAATTGATTCATGATCAAAGTCTTACTTCAAAATTTGAAATATAATATTAAAATATTCGAGATACTACGAAATACTAACTATTGAACACACATCAATACTCCGTATTAAAGAATTTAAGGAGAGGACATGTGTCTACATTTTGAAAGTCTACCCAAATATTTCTTCTAATGATTTTTTCACTATAATAATTGACATCTACACATTAATTTTTATCTGTATCCTCAATTTATTTGAAAAATTACATATGATAAATATCAAGAATATAAATTTTATTTAACATTAAAAATGGAGGTGTGATTATCAATTGACAATGAAGTGTAAAAATTGAAGACGAATATATAATAGTGCCTTCAATTCATTTTAATTACGAGGTTTAACTTCACCAATAAAAACAAATCTCATTTAAATTAATGGTGATTAATATTAACATAGTATCATATAAATTTGTAGTGCATATTATCTAAATTTATTGATCTTTCGATATAAATACAAAGATAAATAAATAAATTATTACTTACTTATTAAGGAAAAGAAAAAATAGTCAAAATCAATCAAAAATATAATCTATACCAATCAAAACAATATCATCTAATTCACATTTATTTAAAGAGAAAAGTAAATAAAAACTACATTGAAATATAAAAATAATACTTCCTCCGATTTTTTTTACTTGACATCCTAGCAAATTTTTTTGTTTCAAATACTATCACTTTTAATTCCAATGAATGCTTCATTAGTTTTCATTTTGCCCCTACTTAATATATTCCCAAAAGTTATATATGGTCAAGACAACTGCCTTCCAGCCAAGAAGATGTCGACATCTCAATGGCGCCCTGCTCGAGTCCTCTTGCCAGCGGTGCTGTTAAGGGTTTTTCCCTCACTGGGCCAAGCCTTCACGCTACTGACTCTTTCCTCGTGAGTTTGATGACTAGATTGGTCAATCAATTTAACGTAATCGTCATATGATTAAAAAAAAGTTATATAGTGAATATAAAAGCTACTTTATGTTTAATGCTATTAATTGCTATTTTAGCTTATCGACAGTGGATATATAAGAAAAATATACTACATCTACATTCTTAATTATTTTTAATTAACATAAAAATATTAAAATATCAAAATAAAAAAATCCTGAAAAAATATTTATTACGCTAAACGAAGATTCAACACGTAGATCCAGCTCTCTTCACGCGTCCTCCAAAAAAACACTCTTACACTGTCTCAATGGTTGTCAAACTAATCATTTCACACACATCAAAACAAATTACGTAAAGTAATTAACTTTCCTTCATCACCGCCTCAAAAAAAAAAAAAACACAACTCCTATTTTCTCTCTAGATTCCTATATATACAGCTCCTCCCCATCCAACTTCAAAACCTATTAACTTTCTTCTTTGCTTATTAAACCTAAAACTTCTCTCTTAATATAAACAATAAACAATATTTTTTCAGATTTATAGTGATAATAAATAGAGAATGGCTTATTCAAGAACCCTGTTCTTTTTCATGTTGGTTGCCATAATTGGTTCAGCTTTTTCTCAAGCTCCCGGAGCTTCACCGGTTTCATCTCCCAATACTTCTCCGGCAGCTTCACCGCCTTCCTCCGCCGTGCAGCCACCAGTTGGATCCCCAACTGAGGCTCCTCTTCTCTCCCCACCTGCTCCACCAGTGGCTCCTGTTGGCTCTCCCTCCGCTTCCGCTTTCCCTCCTTCAATCTCCGACTCGCCATCGGGCTCCCCTATTGGATCCCCTAACGCCGCTTCGTTTAACGGTGTTGGGGTTGCTGGGTCTGCTGGTGTTGCACTCTTCGTTGCTTCGTTGTTGCTTTAAATTATTGATCTTTGATTGGTTTATGTTTTGGGTTATTATTGTTTGATGGTGGTGGATGGTTTATTATTAGGGTTTAGTTTATTTTTTTATTTACTGTTGATTATTTGGTTTAGTGGTGATTAGTGTTTGTGTTGATTATTATTACGGAGTATTAGAGATGAGATGTGACAGTACATTATTTTGATGCTGATATATTCTACCATTGTTATTGTTTATTGCTACTCGCGATTTTAATATATTAATATATTTTCTTTATTATTCCCTCCGTACTGTACTTAAGTGATCTTAATTGATCTTCTAGTAACATTTTTTTATTATTTTTATTATAAGTGATTTTTTTTTTATTATAAAGCCGATCGTTTCATGTAATTTTTGTATTTGAAGTTGTATTGTTTTTTTTCTTTTTTATTAGTTGATATAAGTTTTCTCTCCTTAAAAGTTTGATTATGATTTTAATAAATTGATTATGATTTTAATAAAATTGATTATGATTTTAATAAAGTACATACGATCAAATAAAAATAAATTGAGACGGAAACAGTATCAACTATTTTAATTTAATTGAAGTTTTTATTCATTTGGTTGGATATGGTTAGTATGAATAAATTTGAAATTATATTATTAATAAATTATAAATTATGTAAGTACTTGAAAAATCATTGCAAGTACCTTGCTCCATTACGTTGTTAATTAGGTTTAATTGTGTTTTGGTTCAAGGAAATTGCTATTTCAATCTAAAACATGTTACCTAATGTAATAAAATCATTGTACAAGTAGTCTCCATAATCGATTATCCAAAAATAATGAAGTAGTCTCCATAATTTGTCCAATGCTACTGTGCAAGTAATCTTCTTGATTGAAAATTGGATTCTATTAACACAAGGTAAGGATTTCGTAATATTTTAGAATCCAAGTGTATTTAACTATCATAAAAATATCGTCAAAAATTGATAATTAGTCGTCTTTGATTTATATACTTGTTTCTAAGCGTTAATTTGCATAATACAGTTTCTTAGTGATTAAGATTTAACATGTAATTGAGTTAATCGAATAACTTTTAACACAGAAAATGTTTTTGCTAGGACTAAAAGGTCTTCTATTTGAACTCACTTGATTTTTAAATATAAAAAGAAAGATCTAACATGCAATTGGAAAAATGAAAAGGGAAGAAGCATGTGCAATGTTGTGCAGTTGCAGCACAGAAAAGTGAAAGAGGTGAATATTGTGGAATAGTGTGAAAGTGGACAGCTATGTAATGTATGGTATTGTAATTTGTGTTGGAGTAATTTTAGATGATGGATGGGGTCTGTTTGGGTATTAGTTGTATTCACGTGGGTGGTCTCAGCTGTTTTCGCCCCAACAACTACGAGACAGAGGAGCCATGTGTGATCATCACTGGGGGCCGTAAAAGTAGATTCGTACTACTTCAAAAATATTATTCTCTCCATCCCAAAAACATTGTACCATTTCACTATTTGAGTCAAACCTTATAAATTTTGATGAATTTTTATTAATGATAAAAATAATATATGACATACGATCTTGTTAGATCTAGCTCTTTGATATATATATTTTGAAATATCACTATTTTTATAATTTTCTACTAGCCATGTATATTTATATTTTAAACAAGCTTTGCATCATGAAAAAGCGAATGAGACAATTTTTTGGGATTTAAGGTAGTACGTAATTTCTTATTTTGCTAATAAACTATTCGTATCGTGACGTCGCCCACGTGAATCGCCGAAAGTTCTAAAAACGCCACATATCGATGTTGAAAAGCTGCATGTAAACACCTAAAATACACGTAGCGATTCAAGAACCGAGAAGCATGTAAAAGTGCCTTCCGCCATAAATTGGAATCCTGAGATCTTCTTTAGATAAAAGTCTTTAGTTGGATACCACTAGGCTATAAGTCATTGATAATAAACTATTTGTTTAAGAGATTTCTTTAAGAAGTGTTGTTACATTATTCTAATTATATAGCATATAATTGATTGTAGTTAGTTATATTAGTTCATCAAGTTTATCTATGATAGTAAGTGTTATTACAGTTATGATAACTGATAAAGTTTAGTGATAAACATATAAAATATCCCACATCTATTAGATGCTAGGATTAATTCAAATTTGTTCGAAATACAATTATGAATTTTTTAATTCAATAATATATTTGTGACTTATTGTATTGGAGTAAAAAAATCATTGCATTAGTTGACATCAGTAATGTACAAAAATAGGTCAAAGCTAAAAGGAATTTGTGTATCGATCTAAATAATTCGAACTAATCTGACAGCTTAATTCAAACACCGTTTATATATAAAACAACAAATATGAATTACAAGTGTGTACCGTTATTTTGAAATAATATATAACAAGAGTAGCTGAAACGCATTGAAGCCAAAAATACTCGTGAGTATCTCCAAGGTATCCATGCCAAGAAATTATCCGAACTTTTCGTAAGGGCTATTAGAAATCCATTAATGTAAAATCGAAACAAAGAGGAAAAGAAAATAATTCTCTCCTAAAGGAGAGGGGGGCCGTAAAAGTAGCTTGGTATTACTTCAAAATATTTCCATCTGGCCCCACAAAGATCGTATAATTTCAATTTCGATAGCTTATAATTTTTAAACTTTAATCGTAGATGTTGTGGTTATTAGATCAGATAATACTGATGAAATTTATATCAATGAAAAATCTATTTCAAATATTTTTCATTGATATATTTTTTTTATCAAATATTATATTAATACAAACAAATATATATATATATATATATATTTAAGGTTAAAATTTAAAAATTATAACAATAAAAAAGTTAAAAGTAAATAATCTTTAGGATGAGGAGTACTTTATTTCTTAAGAATAAATTATTTATCTAAGAGACTTAAGAAGTGTTGATACATTTTTTATTATTATATAACATATAATCGATTATAATTAGTTATATTACTTCATCAAGTTTATATATGATAGCAAGTATCATTACAGTCATGATAACCAATAAAGTTTAGATGATAGACATATAAAATATTCCACATCTATTAGATGCTAGGGTAAATTCAAATTTGTCGAAATACAATTATGAAATTTTTTAATTCAATATTTAATCATTTCTATCAGTATTGTATTTCTGACTTAACGTAATGCCAAATTTGTTGCATAACGGCAAAAAATGGTTGCATTAGTTGACGTTGCAATATGCGCAAAATAGGACTAATGCAAATTATCCCAACCGTTGCATCCATCAGCTCTATAACTAATTGATGATCTGTCTGCTTTAGTGGACCGGATGCCAAGTCTTTGAGTCAGATTGATAGTCTTGGTCCGATGGAAATGTTTAGAAAAAAAAGGCTTGTCGTCTCGCCGGTAGACGCCCGACGACGTTTCAAGAAAAACGGAGAGAGTTTAGTTTTCAGAACATTTGGGGTAATTTCAAAGTCAACTTACTGATTTGTCCTGGGCTTACCTTTTATAGGCGGACTGCTACCTTAATGAGTTATTCTATTGCCCTATCATAAATTTAGATATAACCTTATGAGTGTAAAGTAATAAGGTTTTAAATTAAATTATTATTTTTTCGAGTTTTGTTTAATAATGCGGAATTAACAAACAATAGAATACAAATTAATTCAATAGACCGACTACCCAAACTCGAGAATGATTAGTCAAGAATTAAACAAACAAAATATGATTAGTTAAAATAACAAGAATACTTGAAAGTAAATAATAGCAAAAGATAAAAGATGATACACACGATTTTAACGAGCTTCGGTTCCCCATTTCATCGACTTTCCAACCGAATTTTGGCAAAGATAACTAGTTCTTGGAAGAATTGTTTGATTACAATAGCTGCCAACTTCTCTCAAGACTATTATCAAACACTCTACCTCCAACCATGCACTCCAAGCTACACGCTGTGATTTCAACCCCTAATCAACCTAGATTAGGAACCCAAGAATACCCTCTTAGGATTTCACTTTACTACTCCAACTAGGAATAGCAAACCCTATGCTACACCACACAAGGATTTCACTAAATCACAATTTTGGGATTGAGTAATACAAATTGCACACAACTAGGAAACTCTCTACAAAAAGATAAATTAAGATTAAATGCAGAGTTATTGACTTTGACTTTTGAATTTGAAGGGAATTTAATGATTGAGAATTAGGTAAAAAAGGTGAGTGTTTTAAAATAGAAGGGAACTTATATAGTACAAAAAATAGGCCGAAAAACGCTCCGCTTCATCGAGACTTATCACAGCATTCGGGGTCTCACGAGCCCTCAACGAACAACTAAGCGCAACGGATATAAATCCGCTCTCACAGAATTTAATGAGAGGCTGTGGTCTCGATCATTGACTCTATCGAGACCTTACCTTTCCTCGACGGGGTCCTCATCATCGACCTCAACGAGACCGTCACAACCCCTCGATTGGAAATTGACGGTCCGATGTTTCTCTTCCAAAAATAAGGATCGCTTGCCACCTCAAACAAAATGAACAGCTCATTTGTATGAGCCTTTAACAATGAATCAATCTATACTTAGGATTAGAAACTACGGACTATCAATTTTAAAACAATACATAATTAAAACCGCAAAAGTCATTTCTTCCATACTTAAAAAAAACAAATATATATACTAAAGCTTAGAGTTTCCCTTACAAATGCCTATAACAATAAAGATCACGGTAGCCCTTGAATAGCTTGGCGCTTTTTAGACTCATCCTTGAGTCTCCGAACATCCCAATCCACTCTTTAAGCGCTTGAACTTATTAAAGAATAAACGGATTACACGCTCACGTTGAAAACGGATTAGTTCGTTAAAAATAATTTGATATCTTCAAAAAAAAGGCTCAATCGACAATTATTATACAACACCCATTACTATCTAGTAACGGTTCGCTCATTAAGGTTTTGGATAATTATAATCTTCAATGCCACTCAAAATTGTCTTCTTAATCGAGCTCATGTTATCAAGTATCAACTAACATACCTCTTTCTTCCCTCGAACTGAGCTGAATGGCTCGACCTCGGTTGCCATGGCGCCGCCTTCCTCATCCATCCCTCAGAGTCCAAGTCCATTTATTCGGTAATCTTCACTAATTCTATCCGCTTCAAGCAGCCCAGCCTCCTTGATCAACCCTTAGACCATCCCCCATTACTCTGCAAGATTATCACTAATACAATACCTTTGTGAGTTAATGAATAACGTGATTTCAATACCAATAAAACCAAATTTTGAACTTAACGTTAACAATACTTAAACCAAATTTTCAAATCGCACTCATAGAAAGTAAGGAATTTTTTTTCAAAGTGTACCATAGAAAGTAAGGAAGGTTTGGATAGTCGAGAAATAGTTGAAGGATTCTACCAATGGGCAGTGTTTTCATACTATTTAAAGGAAATAACAGTATATTTCACAATAATAACAACTACACAACCACAAGTTTAAGTACCAATAAAATACTACAAAGATTAGAACAAATGCTTCCTGAATCACAAATAATGTTTCTAAATATATTATATTATTGATTGTATTATAAATATCAACTCAGATGAGAATTTAGAGAGTAAAAAATGAAATTGTGATGTTCAGAATTTTCTAAGTGTTGAAATGAACATCTAACTCTCATCTTATAGCAAGCCAACCACTCACATGTAAATGTGATGTGTCATGATGATATGTACCCACATGTAAGTCATAAATGTGTTGTCATCACCATATAATGTCACTTGTAAGTCCATAGGGAGTTATCCATCAAAAGGTATGACAACTACCCTTTTACATATTCAAAAACGCCAAAAAACTAATAATGTTGTAGCCCCAATGGCCCCCGAAATGATTGAAAACTCCCCTCGGAAGTTGACGCCTTTGACGGGCTTCCCAGGGCCGATCAGTAGCTGGCCAGACTCCTTTTCAGGCCTCATTCATAATTTCTATTATACAACTTTTCTAACAATCTTCCACAAGTTGTGTAATATGATCTTCCTCATGATGTATAAAGTATAAGCATGGGATGTAATGACATTGGACTCATACATAGTGTAAACATTTCAAATCTTCAACGGCACGATCTAGAAATGGGATATTCGAATTCTAAAACGTCAAGATGAAACATCACACACTTTATACTCATTATATTCTTTCATTAAACAATCTTTGCATGCACCGTTAAAGGCCCCATAGTAATAATTCCACAAAGTTAGTAAACATTTATACTAGAACATTCTCTACTAATCAAGCCGGGTCCATTTCTATGTTTAAAAAGGCTGAGTCAACTCATCCCTGGCCATTTTGATGTATTCATCGGTAACGCCGATGAACCTTTAGTTTATCAAACTAGATACTCCATTATGATCATAGTCATCCTCAATTACAACGTAGAATCGGCTAAGTTTCAAACTTAATGGCAAAAGTGAAGCTCACGTATATAACTAGCGACTTGTTATTACCGTTGAATTCTCATGTAATCAATTTTCTAGACAAGAATCGGGTTTCCATCACCGTGCTAATCTATACTTTTAGACCATGCCATTGGCTGCTCTTTTCACTGCCTTTTGGAGAGAGGGTTTCATTACCGGTTCGTTTAATTTTCCTTGCATTTCATAAAGTTATGCGATCACCCCATTTGTTATCATCTCTCTCACATAAGTATGTCTCATACTTATATGTCTAGACTTTCCATTATAGACATCACTATAAGCTTGAGACAACGCAACACTACTATGCACAATGCAAAAGAAATGGTTATCATTGTCAGGGCACAAATCATATCTACATAGGAATTCCCTTTAACTACTCATTTTGCATGTCGTGACAAACAACTATAAACTCGACTCATGATGCAAGTTTGCTTCTAAGCCCAACTAATTGCACCACCACCTATTGTAAAATATACCCCAAGTAGCTTTATAATCATCGCTCGTGAAAGCCAACTAACTTGCATCACAAAGATCCTCTAATACTACCTGAAAGTCATTATACAATTAGACTATACCACTGCTTTCGAGACAACCAAGTACTCTTTCTATAGTCTTCCAATATTCTTCACTCGACAACTAGGTGAATAAAAGAAAAGTTTGTTAGACAATCTAATAAGGATATTTTTCAAAAAAGAAAAAAATTTGTTAGACAATCTAATAAGGATATTTTTCAAAAAGAAAAGTTTTTTAAAAATATGTTTTGAATATTAACATCCATTTCAATGTCTCTTCGAGTTTTGTTCGATGACCGGCTAACATTTTCGCCTTTCGAGACAACTTTAACTATCACTTCAATCATTTTAAATAATGTTTAAGTTTTTGAATAAAAATTGTGTCAATAAATATTTTTTTATTCTTTATTATATTATTGACAACATTTGTTTAAAAGGTACCGATTATTTAATTTATTACAAAATTGTGTCAACATTTATTTTATTATAATTTTTCATTATATAATTTAAAAGGTACTGGATTGTCGAGAAAATTGGAAAATCAGATGAATGAAAAGAATCAAGGTACAATTTTACTTGTTATTATAACTAATATTATTTTTCTTTTTTAATAATTATACATTTAGATAAATTTTTTTTTTAACTATATACTCACAATGTTGTTATATTTTATAATTGTATGCAATATAAATGAAATTTTATTGACCACCTAAATTTAATTTGTCTCCAAGTTTCGAGCAATGAACGGATGACAAGTCTTCCTTAAGTCAAGGCTTTCCATACACCCTCGTCCAAATGAAAATGCTTGCAAACAAAGACCGGGTTGTCCGATTAGAACACTCATGATCAAGTTGCTAAGAAATCGAGAGAGTTTGGCTTCCTCGTAAACGTAAGCTTTTTGGGTACGAAGCGAATCTCTTGCTTCGACGGCGCCATGTTTACCTTTATAACGGTATTTTATGGGCTACTATCATCAAGTGTCAAGGCGCCATTTATTATCGGATGATAATGCCGCGGCTCATTGCGGGTCGGGCTGTTATGGTCTTCAATGCTCCCATAATAGCCTCCTTAATTGAGCTCTTATTACCGTTGTCTGCTAACGGATTCGCCTTCATGAACCGAGCTTAGCTGTCGAATTTTCAGATAAGTGGTCTCACCAAGAGTCAGCCTCGTGGCCCAAGTCCATTTATTGGATGTTTTTCGCTGGCCCGATCCATTTACGGATGAGCCCCATTTTCTTTGGACCAACCCTGTATTGGGTTTTTGGGATTAAAATGACATTTATCTAAACCGAATTCTAGGATTTCTACGAAGTTTATAAAAATATAATATATAAAGTGTGTTCCTTTCTTCTGGATTTGCAGCGGAATATATATGAGGAGACTCTGAACAAGCCCCTCCGTGAGCTTTACTAGAGCTCCTTTAAAAATTAAACTAACGAAGAGACGAGAAGAAAATTTCAACGGGAATTCTCCTCCTACTACTCGACCAGAGGGAGGGGGGAGAGAGTTTTGCCTTTTGCTTTTCACAAAAGTCAAAATGAATGACCAATTGATTTCATCAACTTAACCCCCTTTATATAGGAGTTGAAGGCCCTAGAATTTAGGCCATTAAGTGTTGGGTTTTATGGATTAAAAATAATAATCAGTTTCAACCGATTTTCGTGTGAACTCTACGAGATTATAAAATATTAATTTAATTTAGACATGATGTATCTTTACATCTTATAGTTCCAGCTGAATAAAATTAGAGGAGGCTTCTAAAACCAAAGTAGGTTGTCTCTACATAGTCCATTAATTGAATATTGATCAAAACTCCTTCGTTGGTTTGATTAGAACAATTAAAGTAAACAAAGAAAAAATAGGGAGAAGAAAATCTAATGCTTTCTTCCTCTTGATGGCCGAACAAGGGGTGGGAGGAGAGAGGGGTTTTGCTTTCATCTTTTCTCAAAAGATGACTAGTGAATTAGTAAATTTTTTCACATCAACTTAGCCCCCTTTATATAGGCATCCGATGTCCTACTTTTTAAGCCCTCAAAGTGATATGGTAAATCTTCTAGAACTTTCACATTCTCATCCCTAAAATCAAGGAATCAAAAGAGAACATTCTAGAACTTTCTCATTCTCCTTACAGCTACACTTTAACCCGAAAAGTTATAATCGTATTATAGTTTGATCTTGCTTTCGTCGGTGTGACCTCTAGGCTCTGATCGATGTAAGAGTAATACATTCTAGTTTATGCTAACAGTAACATCATATTAATATATACCATGAAATGACCTCTATAGCGTTTCATCATAACCCCTAACGCTAATACGAGTTTTCCCTAATACGCCAATCATTCACAAATCGAACATATATCCGAACTTTATACTTATTAAATGAAAGTAAATCGTTGTACAATGTAATTGTTCAACGGATATATTTATAAGATCTAATATCTATTTTCCAACATTCTCACTTTCCCTTTGACGATTACTTGTAATAGATTATTTATTAAACCGATTACATTTTAAACGATCCTCATACGCGATTTTTAATACCAAGCTATGGTAAGATTCGTGCTCACCAAACTCTTTTCCCCTCAGATTTCTTTCGGGTGTACGAATCTAATGGATTCCAGATTGCATTCAGAGGTGCACACCATAATCAACCTTAATTCTCCAAGAGGCCAGCAATCTAACTTTTATATCCAGTTGTACAAATTCCATCTAGTGTATAGGCCTTCACAACTACCTTTGTAGTATACCTAGCATGATGTCGTTATAGTCTTCCTGTTACAGAAGAGTTTTGACATGGTCTAAGTACATTACTCAGAAAGTCAAACTCACAAAGGTGTCTTAAGAATCGACATTTGATAAGTTTTGTGAGAAACACCTTAAGACAATGACATACTATCTTCTAAGTTTCTCACGGAGGTCAAGTTCAGCCATGCATTCAACACCGTCGATATGCATACCCACGCCGATTGATTAAAGTTGATAATCATACTCCCTTCGATTCAAGAAACGCCATCCGTATAATCATTCACATATTTGAATCAATTTGGTGCCCGATTCCACCAATGGACACTGATTAGGAACAAGTAATCTCGCATTTCCGTGGCTTCTGAATAGAGGATTTTTGTTTGGATCCTTAACCTAAAAAGCACTTCCAAAAATGTATGTCTTATTGCTTAGTGGAACCAAATTTGTTATTCTTATAATAACACTATCATTATTCAATAACAAATGATAAGGTAAACTTGCTTTCAAATAAGAAGCATATATTCAATCAAGTCTACGGAAGAAAATAAAATCAGCTCACACCGAATCTCATGATCGTTCGTGTTTTTCAATCCATGTATTCTAATCATTCAAGAGGAAAAATGAAGACTAAGTTGCTAGCTTAACTTCGTAAGTATCTCTCGGCTTACATACATTTAGGTTCATTTGGACATGTAAAGAAGATGATCATGTCATCATCTTTTAACCATCCTTCTAAAGTGAATACCTTACATCCATATACCAAAACATTCATGACGTAGAGGTGCTACGCCGACAATTTGATCCGGTAGATATGACGTTGTTACGCTGGCCAAAAGGTTTCACTATGTTCATAACATGATCGCCCTATGCCTTCTTCCTCAAAATTTGAGTCATGGACGTATCTTATATACTAAATTTTAACTCGTCAGATATATCCTACGCTTATATTCGATACCAAACTCCTTTACCACTACTAGTAGCAATCTTCAAGATTCAGCTTCTTATATTATCCAATGAGTGATAGAATCTTGGTTGTATTGGCTATGGTACACCTAATGGAACAATATCCATAGTTACCATGAAGTTCATTTAGTTCGATAACTAAACTTTATAGAAGGATCAACAGTTGATCTTCTAGAAACTTAACAATTTCATTGCTTATGTCCATTCTATTTCCATTAAATGGAGTATTACTCATAACAATTCATGATTTCTTAGATGAATTTTTCTCGGTAATAGTTAACGGACATTCTATATGCATCTGCTGGTAAGATCCTCATTAGACATGTCAAGTTCAAATGTAAAATTTGTCTAATTTTTAATTTATTCACTTTTGAAACCTGCTAACATTTATCATCTATAACTATTATATCGCAGCTTAACTTATATTGCGTTATTTGAAAGCAGATATAGATCTCCTTACTAAGGCAGAATCTTATTACTTAATTATACCATCGACAACTCAAATATGGTAAGGTCGCTTTCTCCTTAGCAACTTGTATATCACAATACACATGCTGATATGTATAGTTAAGCCCCCATTGACCTTTTGAACTTTTAGTTCATCTACTTTTTCCAAAGAAGATCTTACTCCTTTTATACTCAAATATCTCAAGCCCACTACTTGAATATTAATAGTATACTCGTTTTCATTTATTTTAGTTTTTAAGATGTGAGTACCCCACAGAAAAGTCAAATATCTATCCTTGAAGGATCATTACCTAGGAACATTTCTTGCTCACGATAGAATATATATAAAGTCTCCATTCATACGGAATCAAGCATTTAGAACATCCATTCTCTAACGCCTTACAACTAAGGAAACTTATGAAATGTATCCGAACATAGTCTCAGATTTTTGTTCATGATCTTTGTGTTTCATATCTAATGAATTCTTTCATTCATACTAGTTATGAATAATTAGTATAAAGCGTAAGCTACAATCTCTAAATGTGTAGATAGAAAAGTTATTTATGTGCTTGAACCAGTTCAATATATTCTCTTTATATATCAATACCACATCATATATAGTCATCTTAAGGCGGAATTCATTCGATGATTCATACTCATGAATCCGATACCTTATAATCACGATTTCCATAGCTATTTAATCGCTTGTAATTGTCATCTTAAGTGGACATGTATCTATCAAGACAATACATTCATCAACTAAGAGTTATAACCTCCCACTAATTCTAGCAAGAGTCGATCGCAAATTATCTTCTAAATGAACATCCAAACCGTTCAAGTGTCACAATATTACGAGTATCTTTTAAGTACCGTTTTGCCACACTATTTTGAAAAAGAAAGGTTGAATTACATTCCTTTAACAAGACACGCTAGAATAGAACACATGGTCGTATAGCTCAATGGTTTGAGTTATTTATTCCATACAAAAGTACTTAAGATAATGCTCAAGAATAAAATCATTCTTGATGAAAGATTCCAAGTAATGTGTGATCACAGTTTGAAAATAATTTTCATAACTGGGACCACTTATTTCTTCTTCGCAGCTACTACTCTATTTGTCGTACATACTTTAGAAAAATATGTAAGCCAAATCAATAGCTTTATGAGTGGTGTAGCTTAACCATGTTGAATGCATACTATTTCTATGCAGCGCATCTAAAGAAGTCTTCTACTTTTATTTTTCAAGTATATTTGCATTCCCTTTAGTTATGCTTGAAAGGAGTGAAACAAGTCACTCATCTCAAGTATTAGTTCCTTGTGTACTCAATATCACATCTTATTGTTCTATTACACAAAGGAAAATGCATATCTCGCTATCAAGTTGCAAAGAACCATAGTTTAATATTTTCATTTACATTTAAATGAAAAAACTACCAATGCCTGCAAAAGACTTCAGGCGATAGTCAGCGAGATAATATTTGATATATTACTCGTATTGGCATCAACTCTTCAGCCGAGATTTATATGGATTGGCATTGACGACTATGAAATAATATATAGTTATATAATTAACATAATCATCTATGACATGAGATTCAAAATCTCAATCATAAACTTATCTTATTGAACATAAGTTCACAAGTTCTTCCTTATGAGATAAAGTCCAGAAGAATGGTATTATTTACATGTCTTTGTTAAGTACGTCATACATTCTTAACTTCTAAGGGGCATTGAGTTTTCAACTCAAGTTGTAAGTCATTAAGGAACATTTTCTTAACTTGATTACACATTTGTAATAATTTACATTAAATGCTCATATGGTGAATAATTAGACAATACAGGTATAAAAGGTGTCATAAATACTATATGCAAAGATAAAACCTAATAGCTCATAAATTTCTATCACAATGAAAGAATTGAATACTTGTGCTTACAACCCTACGGAAATGCACCTGGCATAAATTAAGATCCTGGCACGACTAAAATTGAACGGTAGCACGCATACATTTCAACTCTCAATCACATAGTTAAGTACTTACTACTAATTATGTCAAACATAACTCTTGGCATCACTAAAGTTCATCATAGACTGTATTAGTGACCACTTTTGTCAACGGGCCCAAGTTTGATCACCAGGAATCACCGTAAAGAATCAAGTCTACCGACAATAGTCAGATTGGATGTTTATAGCCCAAGTCTGGTCAATTGGAAATCGTATAAACACCCCATTGGAAAGACACCTTAATTATGATACGTCTACCAATCTGGTAGGTCCGCACATAACTGAGGCTCAATCCAACTTTAGAATTGGTATGACAATACTATTTAATTTAAGGTGTGATTAGTTATATTTAAGAATACTAATGATCATGCAAGCATATATATTCAAACAAGAAAAATACATATTACATTAATCATAAGATTAAATATAACACAGGTTGATTCGTGATATTACCTAAGTTAGTAGCAATCTTAAAACTGTAGGCTCCCAACTATGTCAAGTTTCTCTAATAATTCTACATTCTCACGTGACTCTTTGTGGATTCTCAGTATTTTAATCAATTATATTTACATTTAAATAGTAACTAATTGTATGCAAGGCCATTACTAGTCAAAAGCAGTAAAACCATCACAACCCGTTTTCTCTAAATAGTTCACATGTCAGATTTCTAAATAATTTAATAAGTCATATCACTAGTGTCACGGTAGATTTATCAATATATTCGTCATTGAATATTCATTAATATGAATAAATAATTCCTTAGTATTAAAACATTTATTTGAATCCAATTCAAATGTATTACTTGAAACATTTTTAAGTGTATTAACAATTAATATCAAATAATTAGTATTTTTAAAAAATACTATTTATTAATTGTACACCTTTTTAATTCAAGATAATATGTCACTTTAATTATCAAGTAATTCAAAGTCTCTAATTAAAAAAATCAACTCTTATTATAATTTCAATTACAATTCCTAATCAATATTAGAAATTTAATAAATTTCCTTCTCAGCTTAAATTAGAATTAATTATAAATTGTATTCCAAATACCACCAAACTAGCTCTTATCAAATTAGAACATTTTAAACATAGTTAAATACCTGTCTTAAGTTTTAAATTTATAACTAAAATTACCAATTTAAAACTCTCTAACTCAAATTCGAAATCAAATTAAAAATAGTTAAATCTCGATCATCGAATAATTTTCAACTTAAAATTGAATCAAAAACAATTTTAATCGATATCAAATATCAATTATTAAACCGAAGATAAAATAAAAGCTCAAGCAACTTTATTTTAGCTCTATTTAGGAAATAAGTCTCTTTATTCCTAATTTAATTTAGATTTTTTTATTCAAAAAGAAAATCTAATTAACTCTTGAATTTATTATTTAATTATATTGAAGCAAATATAATTTAAATAAATAATATCAATTTTAGGATCATAAAATCCGTCAAAATAATTATTTAAGTCAATTATCAAATTTTGGTTTAAAATCAAATTGTAATTAGACTTAAGAAACTAGAGCAACAACACACATAGTCCACCAAGCGCGTGGCTCAGTAGGAGGGCTGGCCTGTTGGCCCAAAAGCCAAAAAAATTTGGCAGGCCCAATTAAATGCTAGTCCAGCGGACCAAGTCAAAACCGGCCAACGAACGGGTCCGGTCGGATGGGTGGGTCGTGTCGCCCAGGTCAACCCGAGCCAACTTAGTCAAAGCCCGAGTCAACTCGGTCCACGTGTCATACACTTCATTGCTGACGTGGCAGATGATGTCATCACTGCCTCGCCCCTTTTGTGTTGACGTGGCACCCACCTCACGGACGACGTGTCACCCATGTGTTTGACACGTGGTGCACCATACTTCTTAATATGTAGCGTGCAATAGCGTGGTGCTCCACGGTCCAGCCGTGCTCACTTAAATCTTTTAGGGTTGATGTCATCCTGACGTCAGCGCCACTGCTTCTCTTCCACATTTTGATCGATCGCTTTATCGATTCGAACACCGATATAAATTTTACTCAAAAATTCTATAAAATTCTCAAAATTCTAGAAAAATATTTTTAATTTAACTATTTGAAAAATGCAATTTAAAGTTCAACAATTAATCTGTATTAACGCACTTTAATGTATTTTGTATCGATTGAATTATTTAGCTGATATAGAAACTAATTCGAAAAAATCCGAAAAATTATGTAAAATCAAGAAAAATATTTTTGATTTAACTACATAGAAATCACGAATTGTTGATTAATAATTAATTATATTTGGTTCAATTAATCACATATTTCATAGACTGAACTAAACAAAAATCAAATAGCAATTTCTAACATATCAAATTCAGATCTAAACATATAAATAATTTATATAGCATAATTACGTAATTATAAAGCTCGAAGTAGGCTCTTGATGCCAAATTTGGATTTTACGGATTAAAATAACAATTATCTAACCGATTTCCAAGAACTCTACGATATTATAAAAACAATAATTTAATCAGAGATTATGTATCTACCTTATATGTTGTAGTTGTAGCGAAATAAAATCAGAGGAGGCTTCGAACAACTAAAGTTGGTTGTCTCTAAGAATAGTCCACACCAAATATCGATCAAACCTTCCGTATGCTTGACTGTAATTAACAAAGTAAACAAAGAAAAAATAGGAAGAAGAAAACTATCGTTTTCTTCCTCTTGACGGTCAACAAAGAGGCGGGAGGAGAGTAGAGAGTTTTGCTTTAATCTTCTCTCAAAAGATGATTAGTGAATTAGCAATTTTTTCACATCGACTTAGCCCCCTTTATATAGGCATCCAAAGTCCTACTTTTTAGGTCCTCAAAGTCATATAGTAAATCTTCTAGAACTTTCTCATTCACATCGCTAAAATCAAGGAATCAAAAGAAAATGTCTGTTTATGATTTTTATGATAAAATTTAAATAAACTTAATCAAATATTCATACTGTGATCGATTTAGCTTGTTACAATGTCGATCTATAACATAACATATAATATGAATACAAGAATACTTACACCGCAACGAATAAATCACCACCAAGCTTTATCGGAAGTTCTCCTCAATTCCAATTGTAGCACCACAATAGGTAATGCCTCAATTGATCCACACTTATAGCCAATTCTATATTTGAGTCCAGAACACGTAGTGGGTTTCGACGAATTAATCAAGTGTAACTTCTCTGCCCTACACTCAAGAAATCGGCTACTCCAATGGAGGGAGGGGGCCCGAAAATATGGAGGTGGTGATTAGGTTTTTCATGTGATGAAAACCTAATACATCCCCTTTATATAGGCTTTCTCTAATAAACCTAAAAGTCCAACCGAATAGTTAATGAGCCGGCTCGTTTAATTTAAACTAACTCGTTAAGTAAAATACTACTAACGAGTTACTAACAAGCTCAACTAACTATTTAAATAATTAAACTAGCAAGTTAATTAATTCAAGTTCATCCAATTAATATTTTACACTGTAGAATAGAATTACCCGACAGGAATTCTATTGATTAAAATCAATTTCTCAATTTACCAAATATGGGCTTACCCTCATACACGAAATATAATTCAACATCATAGTATGTGTAATTTAATCTTCCTGCTCAGATAATAGCAATCGATAATAATATAATTGACCATTATTATTATATAACAATTATGTAATGGGATTCAAGAATCGCATAACCCCCTGCATTGTCACAGAGTCCGAATTGGGCATCATAATTACTATGGTCAATCGTCTGGCTTATAACTACATTCACTAAACAAGAAATGAATTGCTACAACAATTATCGCAATCGGCATAATAAATTTAAAACCAATAACTATTGGATTTCAAGACTTAATTTGCTCTTTTGACGCTTACTTTACAATTCCATTTTTCTCTTGAATCTCTAATCATAGGCTAACCGTCGCGGAGAACTTGGAAAATAGAATATCCGTGGTCCCAAGAAGATTCTCACAAAGCTTATGTTGAATCACATTCTAAAAACTGAGTGACATGATTTCACAGTACTAGAGAAGTTCACTTTGACCTTGTCAAACGCCTTCAGAATGTGAGGATCATAAAGCCAAGGTCGAAGATACTACAAGAGTATACACGGGAAACCGGGTACACAAGGATTCATACAACCCGATATTTTGGTAGATTTCTCGTTCTTGGAGAGTTGCAGATTTAGTGCACTACCCGCTATGTCGATATCACATTAACTTGTCTATTACCGCATAACTACGGGTGCAATAGCTCATGGTATTAATATATTTTCCATAGCTCGACCGCCGGAAATCGCGTATCGTATGAATCGCGATACTAGATCATACATTATCCAAGGGTAAAGTAGTGCTGAACTAAGAGATATTGATCTCATAAATGCCCGTTGAACAATTTGATTGATCAACCGATGACATTCAAGATTATATTAATATATATTAATTGTTAGACAATAATATTTTGTATTTACCGCGCCAACATTAGTGTTATGATGTTACGGCATCCGCTTCATAATCTATATATTAATATGATACAATCGGTTAATATTTTCTAATATATTGCTATTGTCGATCCGTCGTAGCATGTCACACACAAATGTAAAAAACCGAACTAATAATAATTGTATTATATCTTCCCGCTTAAAGCTAAACACAAGCGAACAAGCCGACTTTCCTCTTTGAAGAGAAAAATAGTTTCTCTTCCATCTTTGTTTCTGGCTTCCTTTTTAATCGCTCTAAGAAAACGCACTTAATTTAGCCAAGAAATTACTACATTTGATACTTTCGGCATACCTACTGTAGGTATAAGGCCATCTGCTTTCTCCGCTACCATTAAAATATTTCGTAAGAAATGCACACACTTATAATTTATTTATTATTTTTGTATAATTTAGTGATTCGGTGATTTGCATCCAATTAATTTAAAACGAATTAGAGATGAATGTAAAAACCAACATGTACTTGGAAAAATGAAAAGGGAAGAAGCATGTGCAATGTTTTGCAGTTGGAGCACAGAAAAGAGAAAGAGGTGAATATTGTGGAATAGTGTGAAAGTGGACAGCTATGTAAGCATGTAAGCAGTATTGTAATTTTGTATGTTGGAGTAATTTAGATGATGGATGGGGTCTGTTTGGGTATTAGTTGTATTCACGTGGGTGGTCTCAGCTGTTACTCGCCGAAACTACGAGATATAGGGAGTCATGTCTACTTACCTGATTATATTAAATTCTATAATCATTATATATATTATATATAATACGTAGTTGAAATAGATTGATTACAAACTAAAGTTTCCAAATTAATATATTTTCTATTTTATTCTTCCGATAAACGTTTTTATTTTAATTTCTCATAAGAACTTTATTCATGTAACCTCAATCAAAGATAAATTCTCCATAAACTACTACCATAAATATTATCTACTATTTAATAATTCTGCACTATCACTAAGAAAATAAAAGTCATGGTTTCTATCTTTTATTTTTTCCATTTACAACTTTTTCATCTTATTTCTCTTTAGATTTTTTTTTAAATTTATTTTTTCATTATAATTTTATTATAAAATAATAAAATAATTTCAGACAAGTAGCATCAAAGGCATATTACATAACTAAGACTATATAGCTACACATCACCCGATTATCTATAATTATCATATTTACTGGACTGCTCATATAAAATAGTGACATTTAGTATTTTATGTTTCTCTTTATTATTCAATACACATCAGATTTAATGTTTAAGCGAATGATTACATAATTTTACTTGAATTAAAAGAAAAGACAACGATACCTTTTATAAGCATCACGCTACTAAATTATATAAGTCTAAATCTGACTCTAAAGATTTCAGTTTTCTTCATACATGTCAATCGCAAAGTATAAAATGTATCAGTAATTTAAAAGGAAGTTCAAGCCTCTGATGGCGTGATCCTACTACAGAGCCTCAGGCCGCTAATACGACTCAGCTAAAGTGAGCTTTGTACTTCAAGAAAATAATCTTATGAATAATTTCAAAAATATCATGATTATTTTTAAAAAAAACTCAATGATATGTTTTATGTTTATTACAATTAGGTATAAAAACTAATTGTAGATGAAGACTTCACCTCGAAAATTATAAATTTAAATTAAATTGAATTGGAGGTAGTAATAAAAGAATTAAAGAATTGGAGGCAATAATTATAAATTTGTTGATATTATTTTTCTTTTTAATAATTATAAATTTGTATAGTATAATTTTATTTTAAATATATACTTATCGACATTATTATTTTTATAATTGTTTATAATATAAATATATTTTTATTCACGACCAAAGTTTAATATCCAAAAATTAAAAAAATCAATTCGGATTAGTTGAAAAATTAGTAATTATTTAATTTGTTATTTTAACATTCATATATACAATAATATTTAGTATCATACACCTCCATTTCAAAATAAATGATTGTTTAGATGAAAATTATTCTATTAAGAAATAAGAAAACTATATCGGTGATCAGAAAAGTTTACATCAAAATGTAAAAGCTATATCAAAATATAAAAAGATATTAAAAATGCAAACAATCAATTATCAGAAGAAATTAAATTTTTTTTAAATAATCATTTATTTTAATCGATTATATATGATAAGCAAAAACCTTAACCTTAACTAGCATGCAGGCACTTGCATGTAACCAGTTAAGACTAATGGTGGTAAATCGACCAAATGTTGACGACCCGCGTCCTTTATCGATAAAGGCTTCACTCGTTAATAACAGTCGTTTATTTACATTATTTGATTAACGCGCACCTTTAAAATTACCTACTCAATGCTAATACCCAAAATCTGGTATATTGTTCACTTCTTTCTTCAAAATACAATAGTGTTCAATTTAAAACAAATGATACCACATTAACAACAATTCTAAAGTGAAATCAAATGCGAAATCAAACATATTAATATTCGAAATTAGAAAATAAGTAACTGCATAACATAAAACTAAATTGTTCGAATACTAAACATGAATATAATCAATACTCAAAGCATTACTATTCACGGAAACATGTTTTCAAATCAATCCGCATTTGCCTCCCTCGCTCTACCCTCAGCCTCTCCCCGGCTCCACATTCAGCCTCCCCTGCTCCACAATCATACGCCGCAACCTTAGCTGCCCATATCAACTTCGATGCTCTCATATCTGAAGCAATTTTAACATGTCAAGGCGACCCATTCCAACATCGACATAGCCTCTATCGGATGATCCGGGAACGAGAGACCTCGCTTCTCCAGTTCGGTCGCTTCATCTGTCGTCACCAACAAAGTAGGGAGTGCACCCATCCCTTTGGGGGTAAAAGCAGCTGTCGAACCTCCACACTTCATCTTCGAACATCCGCGCAAACGCTCAAACACTCCCCATTTGTGACCGCAATAATTCCGCCCCACATAAAGAATTTCCCTGGCTAATCAACGATCGCTTTCCCATTTTAGAGCCCTCTTAAAATCAACCCATCTACATTCTCCAACAGAACCCTTGATATTAACTAACAAATGAGAGATAATCACGCCATATCAAGGATTGACTTCTACTTTCGATGAAACATATGTTTAAGTATCAAACGTGGCATATTAACCAATCGAAAATTCAATATAGACCACATAACACAATTTAATGCAAACAACTTAGTTCGGATGTCACTAAGAGATGGCAAAAGCATCGGATACGACTCTTTCCAAACAAGTTTTTGTATACTATCTGCTATTCTTATACACTATGCCTTCTTTTCTTAACTCTACGATTGTTGTTAAGCTCTCGATAGTTCAGAATGCGACCGCCGCTAGTGCACCATCCCTTCCGGTAATCATCCGCACCCCCAACCGAGCATACCAAATGTTTTATTAAATCAAGCTCAAGTTATAATACCCAGAATCTGTACCGATATTGCATCGACAACCAAAGACTCCCCTCACTATCATTATTAATGCCAGCTCTAACTGGATTCATAAAAACTTATACACAATGGCGGGATACCACTAGTAAAGTAGTAAATGTACTAAGTTTGGCATGATTCAAAAATTGAATAAAAGACACCCTCGTGACCGCCCGATTTCCTCATCAAGGTACATCCCTCGCCCGTATCTTAAGACTCCTCCACCTCCTACCATTCGAACTTCCTCGCCATTGCACCCCCTACATCTTCTTCCTCTTGTGGTGGTGAACGCGGTGGCGATTGCGGTGACTCATGTCGACTCTCCTCCTATTTCGCTTGCAATTCAACACCCTCCTTGTTTTGGAGCTCTTTGCCATTTTAGCAAATTGATACTAATATAATAATTAACTAATTGAAAGATGATTTATAGAGGAAATTGAAGATTGAGTTTGAGAGAATTTTGGCTTTTTGGAGTTTGAAGATCGAGGAATTGTTTCAATCAATGTTTGGAACCCTATTAATCTATTCTTCGCTGCTAAACGGGTATCATATAAATAAACTGCACTAATGCTTAATCTAAAAAATGGCGTAAAGTTTGGAGTTGCTCGCTATTTTTTCGATTAAACGCGGGTACCGCTTATTTATAACGGTACCACGCTTAATCCTAAAAAATGGCGTAAAAGTTTGCATTTTTGCATCCATTTTTTCGATTAAACGTGGTACCGCTGTAGTGTGTGTAACGGTACCACGCGAAACCAATAAGTTTAAAAACAATAGAGTCTATTTTGTGGAATAAAAGAACATTTTATTATTTCAGCCGTCTACGCTTATACTACAAGGGCCGAGTTTACATGAGTTTCCGCTAATAAAAAGTTATTAAGTTACAAAACTACAATTCTAATCATCATAAATTAATTCATCTTCGACTCTTCTTCGTCGTGAGTCTTTTCAACGCTCTATTGTGTTGTTTCTCGCCTTCTTCAATTTCTTCAATGTCACTAAGATCATCGAACATATCTTTTCTTTCCGCTCCATGATCGTCTTTATCTTGCATCCTACGCCGTCAGCCGCCCAATCCTTTGATGCACACATACTTCAATCGCCGAGCTTGTAAGTCTTGAACGCCTTTGAGGTATTAGAAGCCATGTTAGATGCGATTCACCGGCTATTGTCGACATAGGATAGAAAATATTTCTTTGCCATCTTAGATAAGACCTTAAACAAGCGTTTCCTTGCTCGCCCACCATTTTAATATATCAAAAGGATTTTGATCATTATATTGACTCAATTCAAAGTTAGTAGATAAATATTGAGCTAACTCATCGCGGTTCTGTGGTTTATCGATCTATTCTCACTCTAAAGCTTGTAACGCATTTCTAAGGCGATCATGTCACTTCAGATTTTTAACTCCGCGCCACATTAAAACTTTGTATACTACTTCAGCGTGTGGCCTTACATTGTCCATACCTTGATTGGTATTTACTATACATGTTATACATATAATGCTTCAATTCCATCTTTCCATTTTTGAACATCAAACTCTTTAGTTCCGATTAAAGGGTAGTAAAGATTCATAATAATGATTACATAGAAATTAAATGCTTTTAATTTAGCGTTAGGATCCAAGATTATACCAATTGCATATGCATGTGGTATATGATGAAAATATTTTAAAAACTTATCTTCCATATTCGGAATCATATCTCTAGCAACATAATCATTTCTATGTTTAGTCATATGAATGGAGAGATTAACGACACATTCTAAAGCAAAGCATGAATATTTGGCTCGATTGATTGAAAAACTTTAGTATAATCTTTATATTCTAAAAACTTAAGTAATTCATAACAATGTTTCCAATTAGTATGTGAAAGGGAAGATAATACTCACCAATCGGAGTATTTCATAAAAAATCGGAGATTTTCCTTATACATATATGCACGAAATTAAGAGATCGTAAGTCGAAGTTCCATCTAGTTTCAATAACCAAAATTAATTTCTAAACTTCTACCGGAAGCCTCAACCATTTTTTTATATTCATGTCTTCTTAAATTTCGCCATTAACAACAAAATTAATCTGCTTTTACTTAATTTGGTAAAATAAAACTCGCCCCAAACAACTTTTATTCCATCTTTTAGCAACTAATCAAGGACGTGACATAAACATCTAACATGAAAGTTCAATAAACTGCTTAATAGGCCTCTTTAATTTTTTCGATTGAAACGGTATATTAGCGGACGCATTATCAAATGAAATTGAAGTAATCTTATTCAAACATTTGTAATCATTGGCACACGCGAGTATACCCTTCCGAAATTTTGAATATCAAGCATGCTTAAAGACCGATCTAAAATATATATAATTTTTCTTTGTAAGACCCAATCTTGATCAATCCAATGACATGTTACACACATTATATCAAAATCCAAAAAGACACCAATATCACTAGTCAAACACATTTTATAAGGCAAATTCATAAGAGTGTTACCTAGAAGATCTCTTTCATTTTTAAAATATTTAAAAGCATAGGTTCGTAAAGAGTACGTAGGGATAATGTATATAGCTCGGGATTAATCTATTATTTTGAATCCATTTAGTAAAAACGCCATCCATCACAATGACAAAGGCAAAGAACTACCGACATAAATTTCATAGTTTCAATCCTATAAGCCAAGATACTAAAAAAAAAGTTCTTACCGGTTTGGATATCAATAGTTCCTTGTGTACCACCCTCCCCACCACTATCTTTAGTGATCTTATGACCCGCTAAGTGTCTAGCAAGATGACCGGTTCCCTTTACCCCAATTCAAGCTTCCATGATGTAAAGAGTCTTTACAATTTATACAAGTTGCCGCTTATTTTCACGGTTCCATTAAAATATTTCCAAATCCATGAAGTTTTTTTCCTTTCATTAGTAGTATCCGTGAGCACTAGATCAGAGTTAATAACGGTAGTTCGCCATGCCATCATCATCCTCTAAATTAACATAATCATTGGGACATAGACATACTAGCACTAGCACTTGAACATTTTACCAAGATTACGCTTTTGATGCCATTAATTTAAAACAAAATATCACAATTTATAAAAAGTTGGTAAATAATACCGAACTGAGACGGAGCAACGTAGGATTGTAGATTGTAGATTGAATGAACAAGCCCACGCCTCGGGAGATAGAATCCTTAAATTTCAATAATATAATTCTTCTTCAATATAAGATTTTCGAGATTGCTTGTTATTGCTTTGAGTTTGCTTTACAAATGATTGCGACCGTAAATGAAGGAAGGTGATATCCTTTTATAGACCTTCTTTTGACTTTCTCGGCAAGAATAAACGCAGAACGTTGATTTAAACGGAAATTAATGCCATTAATAAAGGCCATATAACGGTTATTTTGCATAAACGCGGTAACGCTTAAATCAAACGTTACCACGCTTATACAGCAAATGCTATTACAATATATACGTTACAAAAATCCAGCCGTTGTTAACAAAACGCCGTGGCCTCGCTAAAAACTAATCCACTAATGCTTGTTTCCAGAAGACAAACGTGGGTACCGCAGGTAGTAAACGGTACCACGTTAAGGCCCGGCCAGCCCCTATAAAAAGTGGGCCTCGAACCGAATAGGGCCCAAGCATTTTAACGGGCCGGCCCGTCTGTTCGTTATGGGCCTCGTCTGTCAACATGTTACTCGCCGGCCCGGCCTGCTCATACTACTGCCCGCTGCTAGCCACGACTACTTGTTAGCCACCAAATACTTGTCATCTAGTTCCGCCTATCGCCTATAACGAATCCCTGTTCGACTTCTGGATCGTAATTTAGTCCGAATTCACTTCAGCACTCAACTATAAATTTTGTGATATATTTTCATATGGACCTTCGGTCTTTAAGACGGACGTTCATATAAAAATAGGAAATTTCTTCCTTTCGAATTTTTCTCCGAACTAAGCCGACTTTCAGACATGTTGTTAAATATACGTATTTCATATCATACGCTGATTATCGATTGGTATACATCATACACTTATTTTACAATCAATGTTCCATTAAAATTTCTCAAAAAGTATGTTGAACCACATTTTCTCAATAAGCTTTTAAATGTTTTTAAAAAAAAATCGATCTCTCGACAACCATTTGTATAAAGATTTTTTCTGATTAGTTTAAATGTACATATCATATATCAATTATATTTTCTTTCAATTTTAAATAATATCACATTTATAATTTCATTTCCGGAACCATTTCAGAAAAATTGACTCCAGAAGAAATTTCCAAATTTTCATAAAACTTGGGTCTATCGGATTTGGATGGAATATGGTCGAACAACCCAACGAACTTTAACCGAACATGGTTCGGATCTTGACTAGGAAATTAAAATCCTGGCTCAGAACCGATCATTAGTTAGTGTGGTAACAAGTCGAACGTGGGATTAACAGACGTCAACGGAACGCTCGTCACACTAATGGGTCGGGCTATGGACATGAGCCGAAACAAAATAATAGTCTTTATGTATTTTTCTATTGAATTTGACAATTTTACTACTACAAAGTAAAAACAGAAGTGTATGATATAATTGACTTGTTGCAACATCAACGTAAGTATAGCAATTAACTTTAAGAGCATATGATCAATTTTCTAGTAGTAATCACTTGAAAATGTAGAGTTGACAATCTTAGCAAGTGGTGGCAAATTAACCGATTCAAGGGTTGTCTGGATCAATCTTTGCATAAATGAGATTTAGCAATTGAATTGGTTCGTCACGATTTTTAAAGTAATTTTAATGGACAATTCATTGAAAAATGTTTATGGTATATACTCTCAATCAATAATACTTAATTAACACATATGATATTAAACACAAATCAATTTAATCAAATTATATTTATTCTAACATTAAGATTAAAATTTAAGAACCGTTCTAAGAAATAAACACCAAAATGAAACAAATTTGTCAAACATTTCATGTAGATTAATCATTAATGCCAATGTCACATTCGTTATGTAGTTTTTATAATTCTCTTAATTAATGAAAATGTAATCTATCTGACTTTTATCCGATCATTATTTTTATTATCATTACTAAATAAATATTTCTTAAAATCTATTTCGAGCAAACCAGTACTTGTACTATACTACTATTATATGACAATTTGCAATTAATATACCATTACCACACAATGTGGTTTGGCAAGCCCAAAGGTCTTGTTCACTTGAATAAGTCGAGTATTATATATATTGAGATAAATCTAAAATATATTAATATATTGAAATGGTTCTAGAAAATATGGAGTATATTAGAAAATTATATCCACTGATTGTTTAATTTCAGAAAATTTATAGTATCGTTAAAGAAAGATTTTATTATTTATATGTGTATCGAAACAATAAAACGCTTTTTGAATCTTTGAGTCTGAAAGAATTTATCGAATGGATTGGGGTTCGTATCGATCTGATGCTCTCCTACATCTTGACTTACAATATGACTCGACTTGATATGGACTCGAGCGGCTTGAGCTTAGTCTTGGGTTGAAGTAAATCACAGACAGGGGCTTGGGACGGGATTTGGTCTTTGAAGCGGATATGAGTGCGAGGCAGAGATGCACTGCGAGGAGCGATCTCGTATGATTGTGTGGAGCGATATTTGTCTTGGGCTTTTTGGTCAGCCCAGGATATGGGGGTGGATGAATTGGGACTTGGACCCACTCTTGAGAGAGGCTGGATGGAGTGGTAGGCGGATAACTTGAGAGGCGGATAGGTATAGGCGGGCCAGTGACACTTCTTTGAAGGCATGATATGAGGGGAATTTTAATTTGGGCCAACGATCCTTCTTGATTGGATATCTGGGCTGGCTGGACGCTTGACCCTTCTTGATTGGATATGTCCTTGTGGTGGGACTTTGATGGGATGACTTGGATATGTGTCCTGCTTTGGATGTGACAGTAATACCAGTATGGCTAGTCTAGTTCAGGAGCCTTGGTAGTGTTATCGCGAACTTGATGAACCTTGTAGCAAGAATTTGGGTTCATGTCCGGGGCCTTAGCATCTTCCTTATGTACGGTCTTTGGATATAGAAGGAGTTTCGGCTGACTTGATCCTAGGTTGACATGGGGGTTGAATTGGGCGGCCTCGGCTTCTTATTATTTTGTGGGATGAGGTGCGCGCTTTTCGTCCCTGGTATGTTTAGGCGCCTGTTGATGTTGAAGGTAAGCGCTTCGGCTTGATCCTATCCTTGACTCAATTTGGTCGCAGGGGGGCCTTAGCCGGCGTGTTTCACATAGCTTGTTAGGGATGGACAACTTACATGCTTGTTGGAGGCCCAGAGATTCCCAACGTGCGAAGGAGATTCGGGATTGTCCGCCTTCTTGATGGAGACTCGGGATTGTCAGCCTTCCTTGGGTGTGTTAGGAGCCTATTTGGTCTTTAGGTGTCCTAGATAAACCTTTTCGCTTTGAATGCTTGAGTACGGAGATGCTTTTGGTGTCCTAACGTCTTCTTCTTGATTTTACAGTTTTCCACACTTTTTGCGCCCAAGAACTTTTCAAAACTGAGCATTAATTATTTTTTGAAAATGAGGTGATATTTATAGGCGGTCGGGCTTGATTACGATTAGTTGATCCATTTTGAGGTGGATCGATTCTTGTCGTTGATTTTTGGCGTGATGCAGGCCAGGTGGGATATTGCAGATGACTTAACCTCAAGAAGGGGTTGGGCACCTATTTGTGGTCCGCACAGGTCAAAAATGAGTTTATTTATTGACTCCGACACTTCCTTGTTGCATTCATTTAAGTCTCGTATCTATCGTAATTTCTAGGTTTAAAATTGAGTTTATTTAATGTAAAATCCTAATTTTAACATAAAATTAATATTAGGTCCTTGAATCCGAAACCCTATTATTTTCTCCTGGCTTGAATTTAATTCGAAAACTCGAGTGAACCCTAATCAACACGTGTTTAAGAATTAATTAAATCAATAAATTAAATTTCCACTATCTACATTTACCAAAACGATTTTTATTGAAATAGAAAATATATATTATAGATACTCAAGAATAATTGACTAATCATTATCAATTCAATTTAATACTATCATTATATTTATCTTTTATTCTTATCACATATACAAGCAGACATTAAAAAAATTACTCCGTAAAACAATTAAAAAATAAATAATAATAAAATTTACATTATCCTCTCTCCCTATATCTCTTAAACCCGAAGTCAGCTTTCATTCTGACTTCCATTTTGACTTCTTCATGGTTTTCATCTCTTTATATAACAACTGCACATAGATAGATTTTTTGCTTGTAAAAAAACATTTAAATCTTCCACATTCCATTTATGCTGAACTGTTGGAGCATCAAAATCTTCGAAACCAAACATGCCACAATTCAATTCATCATTACAACCTTATTCATCATCCAATTCTTGTTGGTTATCCCACAAAATGCCATTGCTCAACCTGGTAGCACCTCATCATTATCGTCACCATATAAAGATAAAGTCATAATCGAAAATCCGCTCGAATTAAGCCCGGGAATGGCCATTCTTTTCGTCGTGCTCATCTCCACTTTCTTCATTTTGGGATGTCTCTCCATTTACGTTCGACGGTGTATGGGCTCTTGGTTGGGAAATATGAGAGGGGGAGAGTTACCTACAAGGGATCGAATGAGACATGGGATTGACCCTAAGGTGATAGACACTTTTCCTACCTACTTATATTCCAATGTTAAAGGTCTCAAGATTGGCAAAGGTGCGCTGGAATGCCCTGTTTGTCTAAGTGAATTTGAAGATGATGCAATTTTACGAGTACTTCCAAAGTGTTGCCACGTGTTCCATACACAATGTATTGACACGTGGCTAGCATCACATGTTACATGCCCTGTTTGTCGTGCAGACCTTGTACATGTTCTTGAAGAAGAAGTGATAATCAACAATCCTAATCTTTCAACCGGGGAGTCTGTCCCCGGTTCGATTCACTCAACTCGGTCTCCTGAGATTAATGAATTGTCGATCGATATCACTATGGTAACGATCTCGGTTCAGTCTCATGTCCCGAACCAAGAGCCGGTTCAGTCATGTTTGGAAATGTCTTAAAAAATATCAAATTCGACCGGTCAAGATATTGAACTGTTTACGTGAAGGTTACCAGAGGGTTTTTAGCCTAAAAATACAGCTATAAGAAGGGTGGTAAGTAATGCAGTATTTCCTACTGAAGGAAGTCCAAAGAAATGGTTTAGAAGGACTACTAGTTTTGGAACCGGCCGAGGGAGGAACAATAATGTGTTTAATGAGCGGTTCGACCGGGAAGAATTCAAATTAAAAAATAATCTCAAAAAAATGAAGAAGAAACTGCTATACGTATCATTTTCGGATTTCTCTTTTTATTTTAAATAAACTAATATAAAAATACTATAATGCCCCTACTTACGGATGGTGAAAAGATAGATATACCCCTATTTATTAGAACCATTACATGATTGATCTCACTTAAATGAATCAATCTGACAGTATAAACATGTATAAGTATTTTACTTATCTTTTTCATGTAACCTCCTAAGATACAACTCAATCGTTTACTATGCTAACGGGAAACAATCCTGTTTAAAGACATACCACTCAATCTTTTATTTTAGATTTGGTTTTTATTTTATTTTTTAGATGTAGACAATGGTTGAAAAAGATTAAAGAATAATAGTTGATTTGTTCCATCTTGTTATATTTTATTTTATTGGATCGATAGGATCATGAATGAAATACGGAGTATATTAGTTTGCCAGGTCATTTACTACACAAAGTCAGCTGATTTTTTTTAAGTGTAACTTGATGGACTTCAAAAATATTGCATTATTGGCAATTAGAATTATAGGGATATTGTGAAAATAGAGATGACAAACAGCTTGAAAATGAAACAAGTATTATTATGTGTCGCAAGACGATTAGTTCAAACTCTTTTTTTTTAGATGAGTTCAAATTTAACATTAATAATTATAGTAAAAAAATGTAGAGATAATAATGAAGGATTAATTTGAGTACTATAAAAACAAACTTAGCAAGCTTTTAAAAGAATTCTAATAATTTTCAACAATGTCCGAACTACCATTCATTATTGAGAGGGATATCAATGCATGAACCAAAAATTTAAAAATTGAAATGGCGAGGGGGCAAAAAAAGAAAAGGTCCGACGATATGGAGTATAGATAAGTCAACTCATGTGATATTCGGACATAGACATAATAGCCAACACAAATATAAATTTGGGATTACCTAATAACACCCATTAGATAGTGTTTATCATACATTCAAATTGAAGCTTGAATAATAGCGGTTTGTTTGGCACTTTCACACTCACATCCTTGATAAAGTAAAAAAGAAAAAAAAAATCTAGACATAAACTTTTGTTTTCAACAATATATTAAGAATCTATAGAGTTCATGGTAAAATCTATAGATTGGTAAACTCAGGACATATTAATACATTCAATGTCTTTACTCTGATCGATAATGAATGAGTGCCGATATCTTCATAACGTATGTCATTTCACTTGAACCCACGTATATAAAATTCTGGTGACCTTTAACAATAGGATTCGCTCGTGATCTGTATTAAAATTCATGATCATCGATAGACTTAGGGATCATCAGATTTTGGCAACTTTTTATCTATGCGCTAACAAAGTTGAGTCATATTTTCTAGGATCCATCCCTTTCTTTACGAGCAAATAAGAGAGGAGCATACTATAACGAATGGTTTGCTTTTCCTTTTGTCAAATGCATGTTCCTCAAGCGAATAAGTTAAATTAGCGTTAGCCTTAGGTTTGTTAATGAGTCGAGGTTTAGAGGCAGGCTCAATTCGAGCGAATTGTCGGGTTATCCGATTAGGCTAGCGATCCTTATCGAGTCGGATAATTGTATCCTATTCTTTCGGGTATCAAATACAAGTAAAGTTACGGTGCAAACACCTTGCTGGGTGCAAATGGTTACCAAACTTTTTTCTTTAATTTCTTTGAAAGTTTTTTAATGTAGCATACATACATGTACAAATGTCTTTAAAGAGAAAGAATTTATGAGCAAAAATGATAACAAATATACTGACGTTGAGAAATTTATATATTTCTATCGCAGTACAAATGTACTACGGTATGGTATATGTACTTTCTGAATTTGTCTATGAATTTTATGTTGACGGTAAATGTCGATTAATTAGTCAGCTTCGATCATGGTCAGCAGCCGATCAACGCGCGACTCGATGATCAGCAGTCGGCGTTTATGAGGTTTGCATGGGTTGGACTGTGGTGTTTTAGCGCATGATCTTTTCCATTAAAGTACAAGTAATACTCGAGTCAACTTTCGATAACCTTTAGGACGGGTTTTTAGTCGAAGTGTTTGGGTCTAGTATCGGCGGTATGGGTTATTAACTTTATATTCAATATTAGTGAAAGATACCCAAACAAAATGTATTAGCTGCACATATATATTATTTATTTTTTTAAAACTTGTGGTATTGATCGAGAGCAAGTTTGGGTATATGACATGTATAGAAGGTACAAAGCAACACTCGAGTTCGATTCGTTAAGCTTTTCGGACGGGGTTGTCGAGTCTAGTATTTCCTGCGGCCGGGTGTAGCCCCAATGAATGTCAATTCACTGGGTCAAAATTCGCCTTAGCCGGTACTAATTAAAATGGACCAAGTCGAAAGGAAATGAACCAATCTAGGTTCCGGACTAGTGCTACGAATATAGCGACTTAGCGAGTAATTTGATACTCATTAAATACCCGCCGTGAAAATACCAGACACCACTATGTTAATAATGTTATATCATAAGCATTTTTGGTCTTCTGCATATCATAGACTGATCCATTAAGTCACTATTAGTATTTTGTTGGTTGAAATTTGTTGATGAAGCAAAGCGAGAATAATGTAAGTGTTGGAGCAGTGTCGAAGAGTTGGGTACAATAGTTACTTCTTATTCAGGGAATATGCATATATTTTCGAGATGCGATTTTGGCAATATTTGGAAGATATATTTTCCTCCTATAATATATGAGAATGTCTTAAATTATACCCCCAAGCATAAAAATACAAATTTGAGTTTGGTTATGGGACAAAGGGAAAGTATCAAAGCAATTATAGAAAGTTTAGTTTATGAGTAGTTATTATATAGAACTTGGATGTCTTGATATTACAACTATATAAAGACCTCACATGCAGGACCTAGTCTATCACCTATGAATGTCATTATGATTCGCATTGTGTTTTGTGAGACAAAGCAGAGTTTTATATATTTTATTGTAAAATTTGAATGTATAAAGTTGTTCTATAAACTCCATAGTGTGTACAACATTTGCTAACATAGAACTTAGTTTAAATGGCGGTACTCAATGTAATCCCTTTTCATTTTCATTGCTCTTCTTCTTTCCTTTTTACAACTTTATAATATGATAGATAAGTTATCTCATGGAAAAGATTCTTTCTTTAAGGTATTCATCTTGGATCGGTTAAATGCTTTATTAGTGTAAGCGTAAACTCAACTTATTGAGTGTTAGTTTAGTGGATCTACACATGAATTCTAGAAAGATTCGAGCCATCCCTTGATCTTTTATAGTGAAACTCATACACAATCCGATTTATGTGGTTGTATTATTCTCTATTATTAGTATGTCTTTCCACGTACTAATTTGCGTATCTTCTAGTAGGCTCGGTGACCTTCTTATACATACAAGAATCTAGTTACTATTAATGAATGCAACTTCTTTGAAATGTTCATTAACTTATGTATATCAGCTATTGTAGAATCCGAAAGGTACAAAATATTTATGATTAATAAAATTTCTCTAGTACAAAACATCTTGACTTTGATAAATTACATTTCCTTCGAATACTATAAACATGGACATTTTCATTTTAATTAATCATTTTGTTATTCCTCGATAAACTAGTATAATGGAGTAAATCTATTAATGTCCAAATCTATGTTTGGAATATTTAAACTATCTGGGATTCTCACAAATCCTAAATTATCATCATTATCGTTTAAGGTTATATCCTTAAAAGCGTCACCTTTATTTGGATCGCGTTCTAGTAACAACAAGTTCAATTTTAAGTCTTATGATCACATCAACTATTTGACTTGGGTGAAAGTTATAGAATACAATTTTCTGTTAGCGGAATGAATTCCACCTCAGCATCTAATGTGACGTTCCAAGTGTTGATTAGTTGAGTATACATTTTTCAGTGTGTGAGTTGGGCTGAGGAGAATATGTAATCCAAGTTTATTAGATGAATCTCGTTCATCTATTAATATTCTTCTTTTAATATTTTTAAAAATATTAAATGTTTGTTTAAGTAACTTCTGATTCGGTTAGATTATTCAAATATTATTCTGTATTTATAAAATACAATGTTGAATAAATAAGTTTATATTTTACTAGTTGTGTACTACTAAATAGGCAGAGTACTTCAATTTATTCTCATAAATCTTAATTTATGGCTTTTTAATAAATATCTTGCTCTAACTTGTTTAATTTCGTTAATGGATAGATTACTGCGATTATGAATTTCGAGTGTTATTCACGTTTAATCATAGTATTAAAAAATATATGATTCTAAGACCATCTATGATATTTCATTCATGTGATATTTCGGTTATACATTTACAATTCATATTGCGTTGAGGAGATGAGATTTCAAGATCATCTTACTTGAATTATTATGAGTATACATGTTATGTGATATTTATATTTAGTCTAACTAACATAATGAACTTATATAATATCGTTTACAATGTTTTATATGGGATTAATAACCCAGCGAGTTGAATTAATCTCAAAGCATAAAATAATCATTAAATCCGAACATAAATAAAAGCGTCATTCATGTTCGAACATAAATAAAAGCTTTATCGTTATGATCATGAGGTAACTAGAAAATCACGTGTCATAAAATAGTAGTCTAAATAAAACGATAAAAGCGGTCCTCTGGTGTCATTTTTATCTTGGCTTCGGTCAATTACGTACCATCTACAGCAATCTTAGAAAATGAAGTATACCAGTCATAATATGGTCTTGCACCAAGCGGATACGTGATGGTATCACGTATCAATCGTGGTGGAAAGGTCTACGTAGAAAACTTCTCGATAGTCTCTAGAGTTGAGAATGTCCATTTAACTCTTGTTGCTCGCCTTCTTCCCATTTCTACTGGCTTATGCAGGTGATCACAGAACTTCTTTAATATCCACTTTCGTACTTTGTGCTTAAGCTGATTTTCTTATAAATCCAAGGATAAAAAGTAGATAAAACACTAACTTTGGATGGTGTGTGGACCGCGACTCCGGGAGAGTCCCCTAAGTATCGCCTTGGATAATATTCTTGATGATACCCGATATTGAAATTCCGACTACCAGTAACCGATCGATTTCATAAATATCGGACATATGGAAGTCGATTATTCATGTCGATTACGCAAAAACATCTAAATAACGCTTTTGACTTGATCTCTCTATGAAGTCACACGGCCGTCACTATATTTCCTTAGGGGTAGAGTGATCTCCTTTTGAAACTATTGTTCATGCGTCACTGCATTATGAACATAGTGTCTTTTAAATATCGCCCCGAACATTCAGTATTAGAACTAGCATTGAATGGGATCGTCATCCTCAGTTTGAAGTGTAAAGTCTTAAGTGCATTGAGACCATTAAGCGAAATTGAATTTACTGCCATCATAATGACACTTTCGTCAAAGAGACTCTGCGGTTTATGGATCGGTGCAGGGGGCATTATCCATAACGATTATAAAATGAAAATAAATAAAGCGAGAACAACTAAGTTTACAAGTCATAAATGATATTTCAAAGCAGATAATGGAATAACTATCTTAGTTCTGATCTCACTAAACACACAAAAGTATACCGGGAACTCACACAACATAAGCCCGAGCGGCACACATCGCATTTAGATTTAAGCCATGCAAGCAAGTGTCTGATCACATAATTATGACCATCGCTAACTCTAAGGGTTACGAGGAACAAATCTAGACTATAATTAATTGTCTACAGCTGTCAGCGGATACGCGTTGTACATTGGAAATCAAAATAAAAGCGGATAAAATATATCTTGAACGTAATTCAGGAGAATGGATAGTGTAAGTTCCATTGCGGACAAACAACTTAGAACATTCGTGAATGGCGTCGGATGTCATGCGATACACCATACTAAGCATTATGCACATAAATGATAACTTTCCCGACTTTATATTTCTTTATGACATTATTTGCCTTATTTATTAAATTGAAATTGTTATATTTTATTGACTCACGTCATGTCAAAGCATATCCTATCAAACAACTAAAATATACACTTTCTAAGCGGATCATAAGAAAAATATAACACATTTTTTGAAAATCATGATATGATTATTAGTGGAAAATGTGCTTAGACTAGTTCCCCGAGCTATATTTAGTTATAGCGATTCTACCAGGCACTTACTTTGGTGGATATCTAATAATTAATTAGAACTAATTATGATTAGTATCCCCAATATTTATGTATTTCTTATAAATACAAGCCCAATACACGCTTAGAAAATCACGTACCATATTATCTATATAATTTAATAAGATATCATAAATTTCATGGCATCCGTCAAACCTAAACATATTCATCATATGATAGATAATAAATATTGCATTTAACATAAATAGCATTGATGAAGTAAGCTAGCATTCTGCGTATCAGAATATCATCAAATGAAATAAACTATTTAATTTGTCTGGGTATAAAGTCACTGGTAATATAATTCTAGTGTTAGTTAATATCTAATATTAAATTGAGTTAATTAATATCTTTATATTAAATAACTAGTATTTTCTAAAAATACTATTTTTTAAATATGATGGAGATTAATTCCTAAATTATGTAATAATTTGAAACTCCTAATTATCTAATAATCTTAGGTCTCAATTCAATTAAATCAAATTTGAAATTTATAATTAAACTAATCAAAATTAGAATTTAGTTGACACATATCATGTAGCTTTAATTGATTCAACGGTTAAACTTTAATCCCAATCTAATTAGAATAATTTCAATGTGATTAAATAGTTGATTAAAATAATTTTTCGTGAGAAATTAATTGATTGATTAAATGTCGATAATTATTCTAGTTAAAATTAAATCGTAGATTGGGGATTGGATGGCTTTAATTAGTAATAATGAGATGGACCGGTCACATGCGGCCTAGCAAAGCCGTGGACCAGCCTATCCGGCGTCAGAAGTCCGACGAGCAAGGAACATGGTGGACTGGGCCACCAGGACGTCCGGCCCAGCGCGCCCGAAAGCGAATTCAAACATACGAAGCCTTGCGCCCCGGTCATATCTTCTACCCATGATGCGGCGGTAAGCGTGTGTAGGGTTGATGTGCCCATGCCGCGTTATCGGTGGCGTGTCGTACGTCATCGAGATGCTTGTCGCGCAGCGTGGTAGGTATCGTGGATACGAATCATGCATCATGGCGATAAGCATTTGTCGCGTGTTAGTGTCGATCTGATCGGTCGAGGTCGTCTGGGAATTCGATCCTTGGGTGGGGTCAAGTTCACTGGTTGACCGAATCAACTCAATTGACTTCGACCATGTGGCGTGCGGCTGACGTGGCGTAGCCGACTTTTTGTATGATGCGATTTGTAGCATGTCAATGGTTTTTACTTGTTTTGATTGATAAGCCATGTAAAATTAATTCGAAAAAATCCGAAAAAATCTCAAAAAATCATAAATATTATTTGAAAATTTTCCTGATGATTAATTTTAAAATAATTAATAGTAGTTAAATTTATTATTTTATTAACATGGTCATCGATAAAATTAAAAACATCGTAAACCACGAATCAAACATACAAAAGGTCCACAATTGACAAAATAACTTTTTTCATGCATTGTTTACATAATTGTAATCCACGTAACTGAGCTCTAGGCCATTGTTGGTTTCTTATCGTATCGCAGTTCTAAACATATTGGATACGAATCCGAGGATGTTAACGATTATGCAAAAATAATAAGCAAATAAGCTTCTGGCGTGTACCTTTTTCCTAGAAACGATTGCTCACATTCTTCAGTAGAAGTATTATACCAAATGCTCGCACGATAGAATTAGCCGAGCAAACATCCTACATTTCTTTAGAGCGATTAAAGTAAAAACTAGGATCAAAATGGAAGAAAAATATTTCTCTTCACTTGGGTTTATGGTTAGAGGCGAGTAAGAGAGTGATGGAGAGAGATTTGATTTACGAAATAAAAATGTAAGACTTAGGGGTGTTTGTTAAACTCATTTAAACAACTTAGAATTAATTAATTGGCCTTAATTTATTAAGTTTGTTTGTTAATTAATTATTTAAGTATTTAATAAATTAAAGTACTTATCAAAATGTTTAACGACATTTTTAAGTTAAAATAACTCTACTTATTTTCTCCTCTACAAAATCAAAGTGATAAAAGTCAATTTACATTCTTAACTTATACATAATTTTCCTAAATATACCGATTATCCTTTTCCATTATTATTATTATATTATTACTATTATTGCTTTGTAATATGTAATAATAACAATAAAAATAAAAATGATAATGTAATAATAATAAAATAATAACAATAAAATAATATGTATGAAATAAACAAATAATAATAATAAGCAAATATAATAATAAATGATAATAATAATGAAATAATAATAATAATAATAATATTAAGTAATAATAATAATAATAATAATAATAAAAATAATAAATATAATAAAATAAGTAATAATAAAAATAATAAAATAATAATAATATTATTAATAATAATAATAATATTAATAATAATAATAAAAAACATAAATAATAATAACAATAATAAAAATAAAAATATAAAAATAATAAAAATGATAATAATAATAAAATAAAATTAATAATAATAATAATAAAAAATATTAATATATAATAAAATAATAATAATAATAATAATAACTAATAAAAATAAAAATATGTAAGAAGGAAAAAAAAAAAATAATAATAATAATAATAATAACAATAATGATAATAATAATAAAACACTTGCAATAATAATAATTGTAAAAATAAAAATAATTAAATTAAATTATAATAATTATTATTATAATTGATAATAATAACTAATAATTATAAATTAATAATAATAATAATAATAATAATAATAATAATAATAATAATAATAATAATAATAATAATAATAATAATAATAATTAATAATAATATATTTAATGTCCATATTTATTATATTCAAATTAATAATAACATTTGTTATTTATTTATCTATTAATAGTATTATTTATTTAATATATGATGCATAGATATAAATAAAATAGAGTAGGGGTAAAAGTTATCGATATAACTTCAATTTAAAATCTTTTTCATTGAAGCTGTTATGCAAACACCATATTTTTCGATGTGATTCGGTTATAATTGATATTAGGTTTCGGTTTAGAACTTGATTTTAGTTTTCAGTTAACAAACGGTCCTTAGAATTATGAGAGTTCAAGCAAATTCATATATTACGTTGGATAGAGAGTTTTATGGAGAATAAACTCATCCGTTCTCATCTAAATCAAAACCGCTGACAGGCACTACGTATGTCCAAAGTTCGTTTTTAGATCTGAATATTTTCTTCGCATTTCACTTTATACTCAGAAGTTTATAATACAATTATTACATTAGTTAGGTTTTCTTGTTTTGTGTGTAACTCTTAACCTCTTGAGACGGTCATGAGGGGTAATATATTGAAAAGCAATATTACTTATTTATTGCTTTAATATAGATTACGGGCGGTCCTGGTGAAGCCCAACGTGGCACTTGATATTCGTCTTGAATTGAAGTCTAAATATTAATTATCCAACAATTAATATATATGTAGGCTTTATAATCTTGAATGCTATAAATCGGTTGTCCAATCCAAGGAATTGTTATGGACATTTTCACAATCAATATCTCTTTAGTTCAACATGTTAGAGCTTTCTTTTTATATTTAAAAATAGAGGTGGAGTAAAATAGGTAAAAAGAAAAAGAGGTCCACAATATGATATATTTGACAAATATTCTTGGGAAGTTGCATGTCTGATCGTTATTGATTAGGTTCACTTTGTTTTGTGGGAGGCTCTTGGGACAGATCCAATAATACTTAAATATATTATACAAATATAACCGATTCTCCATGCTATACTTATAGATTATGAAGCTTGGAATGCTAATGTAATCTATACTTTTCTAATACAGATGCCATTAAATCCTAAATATTAATTTGATACAACGATGAATATATATTGAACTCTCTCTTTTGGATGATCAAATTGGTTGTCACAGTCAGGTATTCAGTAAACATTATAGAATCCCCAATATCACCTCTTCCAAGACGGATTCACTTCATAGTCTGAGTTTTATAAAAGGGCTCCAGGCAAGACGGAATGAGAATCTTACGAATGTAGGGTGAGGCGGGCCGTGGCACGGGACCAATCCTTGGCCTTTATAGCCCCAGCTTGTCCGCAGACAGGAGGGACATGACCATTGGGCCTGGAGGCTCAGAACCAAATAGATTGGGCGGGCCCCAGATAGCCTGTGAGGCCCCAGTTTAATTGCCGCGACTACCTGGTTACCATGAAATTACATATAATGCACTGCTCTCCGTTCCTAAAGATTCTACTTTTGACATTTTGATAAAGTATTTGTTAATTTGGTAACAGAGTCTTTTTATTTGTATTGCTATAATTTAATCGTAGAATGTATTTGTAAGATTTAATAAGGTATAATATACATTACTTTTCGTTCAAGCTGACCCTTGGTGTAACCGGGCCTAATTATCTTAAACTCATGAGTCATACATACGATATACAAAGGGACATTAATATGGCAACTCCATACTATATTCGAAATAGTAACTCGAGTGCTAAAGTGCAATATAATGTTCTTAAAGATCATTTGACAATTTTGCCTATTCTATGCTAGAAATTACTATGGACAGCAAAGCCAGAGTCTAGTAGTATTTCAATAAATCATTCAATGCATCTTGTTTATCCATTGGATCGCTTCTTCACTTTCTTTGTTACAATCAAATCCACATAATTAAAGTTCTGATGAAACATTAATAGATTTAAAAAGCAGCCGTAGCACTATTGGGATGCATCACAAAGGTACAATTATTCTCAAAGTCGACTTCCGTGAGTTCTTCCATTCTCTTGAGCTTGAAATGCAGAAAGTCTCGATACCATCTGAGAGATGAAGTAGATGCTCAAGTAAACCCATGATGCATGCCCATAATTGCTAAATAATGTTGTAAAAATGGCTTCTCCAAAAAGCAAAGATTAGATGTTGTCAAATGCAGTTGACTATAACGCTTTTGATCTTTCCTTGATTATGCTGACTTCGCTTGAATAGTTTTCTTGATCCACTTGATGTTTCCTGAGATGGCGTGGGATGGGGGTAGGTGATGATACTAATGTAATTTTCCATCTCTTTCTATCTGACGTCTCTAAATTTATTTTGGAAATGATGTTAGTTGGGTTGAAACTGAATAGTTTGTAGAATTTGGGGCCATTAATGATGTTGAGTGTGACTAGAAGAAAGAATTAATGGAGTTGACCATTCCTTTCCCACTAAGTGAATTTCTTATGAAGATTTGGGATGACATTGTTGAAATGACATCATTCCACGAAAAAGCCAAACAATCCAGAAACACTACTCGAAGAGAAGATGATCATGAACATTTTTTTGTTCCGGAAAAATTAATTGGAGTTAGAGATAGCATAGTGGATATTAATAGGAAACTGGATAGGATTAAAGTTGGAAGTGAACCCAAATTGTTTTGGTGAATGGGCCCCGAACAAAAGATGAATGAAAACTTCTTTGTCGGTCGAGGTTAGGGTATGAAACTCTTTATAAAAAGCTTTACCACTTTGACAAGGTTTTAATTAAGATCTTAAACTTTGGGTTATAGTGTCTACTCTGTAAGGACTTGAGCCCCATTAGTTGAATTTTAGTGGTTCACGTAGAATGTTTTTCGCGAAGTCGGTGAGTTGGAACTTCGGATCGGTGGGTGTTGAGGTGACATGCTCCCGATGGAATGATCCATTATCAAAAAGGATTCATTTCGAAATGGAACAAGGTCTACCAGGGATGAACCCATTGTCGGTTCATTTTAAAGTCGCTTATTACTAACTCAGTTCCATATATAATTATAACAAAAGTTGTGTTTCATGTGGTTGATTGTTTCGAGATCGATGTCCTTTTTCAAACTCCATCAATTTCACATTTTTCATATATAATTGCTTTTGATTTAGATATTGCTTTTGCTTTTAGGAGTAATTATAAAGTATTATATGCGGAATAATAAAAATCATTAACTCCTTGTAAAACATTTTTATACTAAATAGTCACAAAAAATATATGGAATGGTATTTTCTTTTTTATTACATCAACTGGTTTTGCTTATTCATCCTTCCAATTCAATTTAATTGACAATTTCATTATCCGGTGTAAAATTTTGATCTTGATTACTTTTGAGTTATTATATTATAAAAAATTAAAGAAAGTAATATTATAAATATTTTGAACCACGAATCTAGTGATCTCCAAATTTATAATTATTAGAATAATGAATTAAAATTAATTGATGGTCAAGATTGACATAGAAAAAAGCATCATGTATAATCTTTTTTACTATTTTGGGCGATTCGATCTAAATCAGGCTCGAATCACATGCGTGCAAACTAAGTTTTTATCTCTGCCATTTAGAAATCAATTCGGATCATTTCTGACATATTTTAGCTTGGAATAATGGGTACGCCTCTCTCCTTTTTTTCATACCTTTATCCTACAGTGAGTACCTTACACCATACGATCCAAAAATTAAAAAAATTCTGGGCACCCAAAATAAAAATGGGTTAGATGGTGCAAAAGAAAGCGCCAGTTGAGGAGCTGCTTAAATGGTGACTTGTCGAGAGTGCTATTACAAAAGCCGATACATAATAAAATCATTGCCAAAATAATTAGTTAATAGATGGCGCTTGTTAAGGGCGCTCTTACTTGAAAAAGTGTTACGTAAATATAATTGTAAATATTGGTTAAAATGAATGGTTTCCACGGCTATTGCGACGAAGTGTTACGAAGAAAATTATTGTAAGTAATTAATTATTAGATACCCGACACGAAGCTTAGCTTCTTAGGGCAACTTTCAAATGGCGTTTATTCAATATAAATATATCCACGCCCAATTTATATCTCTAAGAATCTAGCACACAAATATATAATATTAATAAATATTAACGATAATAGTAATAATAGTAATAATAATATGATAGTGAGGAAATAATAATTATTAACAATAATAATAGTAGTAATAATAATAATAACAATAATAATAATAAATAATAATAATAATAATAACTAAATGATAAATAATATTAATAAGGTAAGAATAATAATATGAGAATGATAACTCATGATAACAAATATGTCAATGATAATAGTAATAATAATAATAATAATAATAAATAATAATAATAATAATAATAATAATAATAATAATAATAATAATAATAATAATAATAATAAATCCTTCATTTAGGTACCTTTAATAAATGAAATAAAAAATAATAATTTTTAAGGTGTGATGAGATGTGAAAAGTTATGAAATGATAAGTATATAAAATTGGACTTTATCTGCTTTTCATTTGGTTTAAGAAAGAAATTAAGTTAAGAATTTTACTTAAAATCTCTAAGTTTTATAAGATATTAACTATTCCATATAAAATAATTAGTTATGAATAAACTTAATCAAAAATGCTAAATGAATTAAGTTTAAGTTATTAAAAGATTTAACAAATACCCCTAAATGTAATATTGGATGCTAATAACCTGAAACCTAATAATAATCTATCGATTAAAAGTCTAATTACTAAATATACCTAATACTCCTAATAAGTACGAGTAAAAAATCTAATTCTAATTTACATTTGCCCTATCTATAATATAAGTTTACATAAGTCATAATATAATTGTTTGGTGGTCCTATCCTTTATCGTTGAGGTAGGTGCGAGTCGCTATCTTTATCGGGATTCTGAAATAGTATTTTGCCCCAGCACTCAAGTCAAATGCCGAGGCGCATTAGCAACTAACAAATGATGGTATAAGCGAGACAAATGCTCATGAATTGCTTGATTTCTAGTAAAGACATAACGGGAAAATTCCATTCTCTCTTGGATGGAATCGCATTACCCCCCCTCCTTGAATGCTCGATGAAGCGGGTGCAACTGGCTTCCTAATATGAAAATTAATTTTTCCCAGAACTAAAAAAAAAAAATTCCTCAAATAGGAAAAACTTAATCTTTTTTTTACTCTCTGACAGAAAAAACCAAATATTTTATTCCAAAGCAAGGAAAAAAGCCCCCAAATCTTTCCTTCCATGTTTGAGCTAAAGAAAGAAGCTTCCTAGCATGATGATATTGACTTGTTGTCATAGACTCCATTCCTTTTATAAGAGAAATTGTTATAAGTATATGATTATATCATTGTGATTGGTAATTTTCTTTCATACGTATAGAGATGAGACCTATGATACAAATCAAAAATTATTGGAATGTTACCATGGTTTTAATAAGGGGTTTCAGCGGGTTGAGTTTGGTCTAGGTTTTGAGCCAAAATTAGAGGCCCGAACTATTTCATCGACGATTTCTCTGGTGAAACATCGGTTGATTCAGATGGGTTCCCACGATCTCGGTTCCCTTCAGTTCGGGATTCGGTTTAAGGTTAAATTCGGTTTTAGGCAGGTTTTTAGCATATAGATGTGAACTTCGAAATTAAGTCCTTAAACTAAGATTTAATCTTATAATTTCAATAGACTTCACACCAAGATTAATTACTTCACAATCTATACCACATTCGATACACTGATATCACTATTTTACATATCTTTTTTAGCCATTTTACATGTTATTAGTTTAGAAAGATTTATATATATATTATTTCATTATCACCAATAATAAAACAAAGTTAAATCTAAATTCTCCTTTTTAAAATGTACACGTACAAATACTCTGAAGATCTTGAAAAGGATAAGCAAGCAAAAATTGAAAATCTACACAAAATTTAGAAATCGGTTCGGTTCGGTTCGGTTGAGGTTATTTCAAGTAGACTAAAATTAGATTCAGGTTCTCTCAATGCCGAACCTCATCAGTTCAGTTCGATCGGTTCCAAAAATTTATGTTATTTTCGGTTCGGTTGGTGGTCGGTGGTTTGTATTTTAATTTACTTCCTAGATTTCAATTACTATTCTACTAAGTTAAAAATATTTGGAGTATGATAAAAACGTGTTGAGGGTAGAAAAAAAGGCATTTGGGGTTTATGTGGGGGCATGATTTTGTAATGAGGTAGGGTGGGAGGGGTGGTGCCAAGTAGGGGTGGGGTGGATGTGTTAAGAAGAAAAGTGTAGGGGTTCTATTTTAATTATGTAAAATGTGCCTCTTCTTTTAGTGTTGAGCAAAATAGTCATTTTGTGTAGAAACCGATAATATAGGGAGGCTAGGGGACCGTCAGTGAAATGATAAAAAACTTGGGGCCAGGCCGCAAAACGAATTGATAGTTTAGGGTATAAAACTACGGAGTAGTATATGGGGCAAAATGAGGAGTACCTAAAATCTGAGGCTCAAACTTCGTTAACCTAATGATACGTTTTATTTTAGAATTTAAATGTAAGTTAATGTAAGGATTAATTTAAATGATTAATGTGTTTAGATACAAAAAATAAATTTTTACTTCAGATTAATATATAGGTTAATGTAGGTTAACATATTAATCAATTACCCTCAAATCCTCACCCACTAAAATAAGGGTGTCTGAGTGAATAACCGTTAGTTTTTGTTGTTGTTTATTGACAAAAAATAATAAATATTTCAACAAAAAATTCGTCACAACTAAATCCTCATTTATTTTTCACTTGTCGTACCGGTTTCTTAGCAATTTTGAAGCCCAATGTATTTGATCTAACATTTGTTTTGAGTTTTTCCTAGTTTTTTGTTTTTGATTATTGTATTTCCTAGTTTATCCTTTATTCATATTTTTGAATTTGAGGTGATATAGATATAAAGGGTATAAATGTCGGTGTCATACATTATTTAATTATGAATAATATTTAATATTTCTTTGTTAAACAATGAAAGATGTGGTATCCAAGCTTGACATTTTATTAATTTCACACACTACATTCCCCTAACCTAGACAATTAACAAATTTTGCATAAGCTAAATTCACTAAAATCAAACAAACAGACCATAAGTTACTTCTTTGCCTTCAAAGAATAATAATACAGAATTACTGTAGTTTGTAGGGAAAAAATTGATCCGGCTGAAAAAAGAAACATACAGTGGACTATAAATTTAATACAGTATGTTTCAGTTCCTCTAATTTCAAAAATGTTGTTTCTTGAATAGGGACATGCTGAGTTAAGAGTGTGATGCACCTTTGGCCATTGTGGACAAGATGTGCAGGGACACAAACATATAAAGAATATTTCATATAGTAATATGAATAGAGACTTTCTTTTTTGGGAGGCTGGAAGTGTAGGTTTATATCAAACACCACCCAGCCTCATTAAGTTAATTTCCATTGTTATTTGTGATGAATTACAGGTGGCGATTGAAGGAAAAGTTACGTGATGATGGATGATATGATTGACACTGCTGGTATGTTGTATGATTAGAGATGTTAGTAAATTCAAAATATCATCACACTCTCTGCTGTAATCAAAGTATTACTCCATAAATTTTAATTCATATTACTCATAATTACTTCTTTTGTTAGCCTTAAATTGGCTATATGGAGCCAGAATTTTTGCAGTTGACTGCTTTATGTTTTCCATCAACTTCTAATTTTTCAAATTGATATGCTTTTTTGTATATCCATGTTTTTCTTTCATAGATACATTGTCCTGAGGTCTGTATTAATATTTGTTTGTTATTAAACCTGAAGAGTGGTGCAGAAGCTAAGCCGGCTGCTGAGGATGAAGCAAAGGAGAAAACCATGCATACATTGTCCTAAGTCTGTATTTATCTTTTCTGCACAATATATTATTTTTCTCTCCTCTTTTTTGGTTAAAATTCATCAGAACATATATGAGTCAGAGTCGAAGATGAAGTCTGTAGCAGAGAAGATGAAAATATTGCCTGAATATTCATGATATTATCAAATTTATTACAAGTTGAGTAAATATTTCCGTTTATTTATAGTGACGTGTATATGAATGTAATTTAGGCTTATTGTGAACTGTTTTTGATAGTGATAGTAGTTGGAAATTGTTAACAGGATATGCTATTGAGTAGTGTGTTGTAAATTTATAATAGTTGAATGGTAAAAGTTAGAGATATTGTTATATATATAAATATGTGTATTCTGATATGATGAATAAAGTTAGTAATTATAACGCGTATTAAGTCAGAAAATTAACACAGCCATCCCACGAAATTGTTTCGATCATCAGCAGTCATCCCAAAAAGCACCGTCCTTGTCCCAAAGTACCATCACCGATTCCCACAATTTTTTCTTGTCTTCGCTCCATAATCACGATTCCCACAATTGTTTTGTTTTGTTTATTTCATGCAGGGCGTGCCGCCATTCTTTATTCCCATTACTTGCGACACGTTTGATAATCCTTGAAAACTTGCAGAACTCTGACGGGCAAACCCGGCCCCGGCAACAACCGTCATTGGACATTGGTCAGCCAGCGGTAATTCTGCCTTGGCATGAAACCTAGAATCCCCTATTACACTTGGTTCACGATGACAACCCGTAATATAATTTGATCAAACTTGTGCAGCTAGAAGAATGGTCTCGTTCCATGACTTTCTCTGAGAACTGACGAAAATATGGCTTCATAGGCGGTTAAACATAACCGGCAAACCGATTTTGGGGTGGTGGGATCTTTGTCAATCTACGCAGTGCAATGGATATATACTATTGACTCGACACAAGAAAACGTTCCTAAATTGCGGCGGCCGTTATAGGACATGATTGCTTTCGCCGATATCTTGTTACAAATGGCCAACGGAAACAAGACTTGAAAGCATTATACTCCTCCGGGTATAAGCAAACTCCCTCTTATGTCGGAGTTCTGCGGTTATTTTGAAAGTGAAAAAGTTATAGGATGAATTTGTTTTAATCAGAATCCTAACGTGTATGGTATGGGAGAACACTTAGCGCCGACTCAAATGAAGAAAAGTTCCATGATTTCTGTCACGGTCTTGATATCACTGGTTTGGCCACTGCGTTCTCGATTACTCATGGCAGACCTACTCCATCTTTGGATTGGGCTTTTCAAGCTATGAATCGGGAGAACAGTGCATAAGAGGAACAATGTTGTTAAGCTACGCCGAGAGGATGTTATGACTTTCGCGGTTTCCACGCCGACCAAATCCAATCCAGGCATTTTGTCATCGTGTTGGGCATGGCAGGAGTACCACGTGTTTCGGGAAGAATGTTTTCCCAGTGGTGAGGTGATCGCCACCAACCCATGGGCGGGCGGACTCGGTGGGGGAGTTCGGAGCAGCGGCGGAGGCGGACTCACACTACAAATGCTTGAGTCGCTAAAACACGGAGGTCACTTGCTCGGGCGGCGTGTCATCGAGTTCGGGGCAGGGTAGTATGGATACTATTCAGGGAGTAAGTGCGTGGGTGAAGCAACTCTTCATGAACATGGTTTCTCGGCAGTGTAAAGATAATGATAAATGCTAAAGGTAAAGTGTTTTGTAGGATGTATGGTTAGTGATTAGTTAGCCGAATCACGTGACCAGTAATTGATTAGTGACATTCGAACATAAGGATATGCTCTCATCGGTTGAGTCTTCGGATGTTAGTAAAGATTCTGCTCTTAAAATGCTTAAGCTCTACTTTGAATTATCCTTCCCTCTTTAAACTTTACGGTTTATTATATTCCAAACTTTGATTGCTTAACTGTTATAATTTTGACCGAATATCTTGATTGTGTTGTATTGTGCAAAATATGGTTGTCTTATTCGGGACCTGCGATGGGGATAGTAGTTGGATTTCGGTGACCCGGCCGAGGGGGGGGGGGAACCTCTTGGGGGACAATGCTAGGGAGTTAAATGGTAGCAGAAAATAGGATCCGGTTGTTGGCATCATCGTTTAGGCCGTCAAATCACTCCAAGTTGTTTACACTTTTAAATTTTAGTTCGAATAATATTCGAGGTGAACCGCTGATATTTTGCTTTCAAGCCAAAGCCCGGTTGCACGTGATTTATTTATTTCAAGCGATAATAAAGCATGTTCGTTCTTTTTTGATTTGATTCATTATGATGTACAAAGTTCCATACTCAAAGGCAGCGTCACAATTGTGGTGTACCGTTTAACACAATTGTCGATGATTTCTCTCTCGAGGTGTATGGATATTTTTTTTATTAATGATAAAACATAAGTTTTTCAACATTAAATGCGATTCTGGCTATAGTGGTGCGTGAATTTGGCTGGTCGTGTAAAAACGTGCGTAGTGATAGTAGTGCGAGATTTTTTGTTTAAAGCAGTACTGCCGGAACCCCTTGGCATTATTTTCAGGCATCCACATGTTAGTGCCCCAATGAGATAAAGCGAGTTGAACAAAAACATAGGCACATTTTGAATGTATGACCTTAGAAGTTCGGTAGAAAAACACCTATGAGGAGTTTTGGAATTGATTGTGTGTTATGGTATTTGATCGATCGAACACCATTCCTTGAGTGTTCGTTTCAACTTATTTGGTACACCTCACTGCCTTGTAGTGAGGCCCAGGGTTTTGGATCATTTGTGTTATGTTCATAATCTGAGGGCTTCATCAGGCCAAGTTCGAGTAGTAAGAGACGAATGTGTTCTTAGGCTACCGTTTTGGCAAGAAGGGGTGGAAAGTGTACGATTTAGAAACTAAAGAATCCCTTTGTGATACCGGGATATGCGGTTCTTGAGTACGTTTTTCCGTTGCCCGAGCGATCCTCGTAGTTGATAATGGCAGTTTGATATTGGTATTCCAGTCCGCGATGCTGATGATGATTTGTTTGCCTTTACTCCTCTTTATCTCGACGCATATAACCCGGCAGGCGGATCCAGAACTTTGAGTCGGCGACATATCGGCGGAACCCGGCTAATGAGAAACCGGCAGATGGAACTCGTGCGTCGAGGGGAATAATGAGCCGCCTACGAGTCTTCTTTTGGGGCGTGTTATGCGGACCCGAACTCCTTAAAGTCGCCTCACCGATTTTGTAGTCTGCGCCATTCTTGGTCGACTACCCCCACACGTCCGTTCGCGTCAATTTCACGAGTCGTATTGATCCTGCGAATCGGTACTCTACTCTTTGTCTAGTATGTTGATAGTACTCGTTTTTTCGATGCCAGTGTTTTCTTGCAGCCACTCTGAGATGTTGAACGAAATCTTAAAGCCATACACGACTCGATGGCGTGCGACTATAACCGAGATCCGGGCGGCAGAAAATAACACATGGACCTTAGCGTTGCTACGGAAAGCGAGGCACTCGGAAGTCATTTGGATATACAAAGTTAAGCATCGATCGGATAGCGCGTGGAAGCCGGTTTTAAGGCTCGATTGGTAGTGTTTGGCAACCATCAAATTGAGGGCATTGACTATTCGGATACATTTGCACCCGTTGCTAAGATGGTTCTTTGGTGAACCTTACTTAGCTATTCGCATTATTAAGGATTGGGAACTTCACCAAATGGATGTGCATAATGCTTTTAAATAGAGTTATGAGAGGAAGTTTACATGAAAATTCCACGAGTTCGAGCAAAGTCGCGCCGAGGCGGTATGTAATGGAGTCTTCGGCAGTCATTTGTGGTTTTAAGAACACTTGATGTTGGTTTTGCGAAGTTTCAGCGTCTGCCTTTGCGGCCAATATGGATTTTTATTCAGTCTTACTCACGACCAACTTCATTATTCACCTATTTTAGAAAAACTCGGTAGATATTTCTGAGTAATACGTGGATGATTTAATTATTTCTGGTAATAACCGGGCCGATATTGCAGCATTTAAAGACTCTTTACAGCGTGTTTTCACATGAAGGACTTAGGCAAGTTGAAGTGGCCCTAAGGTATTGGTGGCACGAGGAATCTGAAGGTATTTTCTATCAGCGAGAAATGCGCTCTGGATATCTGAAGCTTGAGCGCCCAGAGTTCGAGAAACCGGTGGCGCTTCCCGATGGAGCAGTCAGAAATTGGGGCTTCGGCCCAGCCACACTCATGATGGGGAGAAACTCAGCGGCTGTGTGGCGTCTTCTCACATTTGGCTTTTACTCGGCCGGATATTTGCTGCAGTACATGTGCATCCAGAATTCCTCCCCAAAGGCGAAGAGCTTGGTTGGGTTGCCTTGAGTTGTCAGATATCTTAAAGTGCCGGGACAAGAATGCATTGAAGCGTGGCTTGACTCACGGAGTACGGGGTAGTGGAACCGGATTAGGCGAGAACTTGTCCTACAGCAGAAGCGTCGATAGCAAGGATGGATAGTGTTTCTCGGATCTTCCCCCGTCTCCTGGAAATCGAAGAAACAAGACACGGTGTCTTTGTCTTCGTCTGAAGCAGAATATAGGGCAATGGCGAAACTGACATGTGAATTGAAGTGGATGAAGGAGCCTCTTAGGTCTCTCGAGTTTACGCACGGCCCGATGAGTCTGGCTGTGATAGTCAAGCTCACACTTGCATGCTGCCGTGTCCATTATTTAATAAACAGCTGAAGCATATTGAAGTTGATTGTCATTTCGTGCGTGATGCTCTCTTAGATGGTACTATTACGATATCTCATGTATTCTGATTTCTCGGTTAATATCTTTGCGAAGCCTTTGGGAGCAAATAAATTATTATTTTAAATTTGAATAAAGTTGGGCATACACAACTTGCATGCTCCAACTTGAGGGGTGGTGTTAACGGATACGTATATTGAGTAGTGTGTTGTATAGGCTAATAGTTGAGTAGGCCCGTTAGGGTATTGAACTATGTATATAAATATGTGTATTTACAATGTGATGAATACAAAGTTTATTATTTCTCTTTTTAGCAATGCTACTACTAGCATTTATAGTCGCACTGGTTTTAATAGCTTATTCAAATGTTGCTATGTTGGAATTTTTAGTAGTAGGAGTTCATTTGGGTTTCAGTCCCTAATACTTCAATTTGAGTTACCTGCGCCTATGTTTGGCTGTTGCTATAATTTTGCGAGATTAAGCACTTCAAAACTCTTGGCATCTTTTGAATTGTTTTTATTCTCAGATACTATGGCACTGCTGATGTTGGATTAAAAGAAGAAAACCAACAAGATGATAGAGTTATAGGACTTTAGGGACTCAAAATATAGATGTTTTTTGTCATTTTTAAGTACTTATTGTAACATTTAAAAGTCTTTTCAGATGATTTTTGAAATTTTTTCATGATAATTATTCAATTTGTTATTGTAATGGTATTGACTATAAAGTAAATAATTGATTTTATTTCACTTTATTATTCATGAAATTAGTAGAGATATTGAAAATTTAAAAATAAAATAGAGAATGATTAAATAAGTCAAACTATTTAATAATAAACATAGATATCACATATTAAAAGAAAGATATTGAGGTATGTACTATATAAGTGTTAAAATTTAAATAGCACATAACAAGTATTATACAAAGTATCAACTTTTACAACATTTTCAAAGTCTTTATATAATTTAAAAGCATTTATCACCAGTATCAGCTTCTGATAACACAAAGCGTTATATAACATAAAGAAATTATCTTAGTGCCCGCCTTATATAGCAAAAAGCATATATAAACTAAAGTGGTGGCCCATATAGCTTAAGACTATCTAAACCTTGGAAACTGACACTATGCAATTTAAGCTCACACAAACTACCCGAGCTCGGATATAACAAAACCGGGACCAAGCGATTCGGTTCAAATGCCTCTACAGTTAGATAGGCTTGGAGGTCATTTCGAAGCGAAAATGATGTTGATCTTTATGAGGCACTTGGTCAGCCGCCTTTGAGGTGAGAGTCATTAAAATTCGAACACGAGTCACTGAGCCGATGGGCGGCTTCGGTTTAAAAACACAATTCGTTTCATCCAAAAATGTGATCACAATTAAGTTTCCCAAATCAAAACAAATTTTTAAAATTTATAATCCAATCAGTGAAATGTCCAGCTTGACAAACCCCTTATATATATGTAGCGTATCCCAAAATAAACTAATGCCGGCAGAGGCTACAAAGATGATACATCATATCGCGAATACAAAATGGCAGCGGTAGAAGCCAAGGCTGCAAAGTTTCAAAAGAATACAACAATCAAAAGCGGTTGGCCAATAGCATCAAAATCGGGCTGAGATCGCCATACGCGATGCTGCTTTAGCCACTCGGAACAAAACTCGGCATTTCTTGGCTCAGTGCCGCTTTGTCGACTTTAGCCTGAATAAATGCCGCTCAATGCGAAAAGGGGTGTAACCCGCGAGGCTTAGTGAAACTTAACACATGGGTGAACTTGTCATACGGAGCGAGTGATCAATATAATTAAATATGGACAGAAATACATATATCAGGACTACCTAAAGGTCATCTGTTTATGATTCCATGGGAAATCTCGGACATAATACATGAAGATATAATAGAAGTTTCATAAACACTTTAATTGAAAGAAATCAAGGGAGCTTCGAAAACTGATGACAAGCTAAAAACTCTAGTCATCAAACTATCTCATGCTCATGGGTATCTGCGGCGCCAATCGCATATATTTGATCCGATACATGCGAGAATGGACTAATCAATAATCACCCAGCAACATACCGCGGTATAAGGCCAAATCGCACTTATACATAAGGCTCCTTAACTTATCTGTGAAGTATAAAGACACATCGCTTATTTCATCTGCTTTAAGTCTAGAGGCACACAGCTCTTATACTTAAGTATAAGACACTTATACACTAAGTATAAAGGCTTGCGCGGCAGCTTATACACTAAGTATAAGGCACATATCGTCATGTGCAGGAAGGAGAGTCACTGACTTTAATCATTGACATAGGTCGAATCACGTGCTCGAGTCACCTCGAGTCGTAGATAAGCTGCCCAATGGCGCCAATGACATTCTTACATAGACAATATCAAGCGTATTTAAAACGTCTATGATCGTAAGTCAACCTTGATATTGTGAGGCCCACGGAAATCATAAGTGCCGACAAGATACGGAAATCGAGAGCCTAAGTTGGGAGTTCAAGCTAACACCTGACAATCTTGGCCTTACGAGAATATAATCACATAATCATATAACATTACATGTATACCATTTCTCGCGTAATCATAGCGATAACATGTTCACCTGATTTATAATGAATAAGTAAAAATATTTTGTGAGATAATCTTCGCTTTCTCTTTAGTACCACTATAGAAGCCTTCTTGAAAGACAATCAAATTAGCGCCCTTTTCACGATCAACGCCTAAACAACACCCGAGAAAGTATAATCGAGACCTCTTTTTATGCCGGCGTTCTAGAGATGCGTAACCCTTTCTTGGGGAAGTATCTATGATCAACATGTGGATAAACTATAAATTATAATCCCGTCGGACACAGCTTGATGATTCGCTAAATTCCATCTTATCACTTTCTACATTCCACAAATGGCTTTTATAAGTCATTCTAGTTAATCGGCAGTCATGATTGCAATCATACTCAATCTCGATTATAACTGACTTGGAATTAACACTTTTCGACATAACTCCGCTGTCAATTTTAAATCATAATTTAATATCATATGCTATAATAAAGGTCCCCAACACAACCTCCTACACATTTAAGTCTTAGAAAATATCAACCCAAAGTCATGCAGAAAACCTAAAGTCTTGGTATAACATCGTGAAGCGACCTCAAATCGTGAATTAATCCAACATATCGTCATAGAACATGTCGTAAGATTAAATCATACAAAAATTGAATTATGGAAAAGTCAACTAAAGTCAACCTGTCAAAACTAAGAAATATCTCAAAGGCCCCGAACTTCTTACGCCTTTCGAAGAGAATGATGAGGAGAAAGATATTCTCTGATAGATCTCTTGGTTTGGCGACAATCGAGAGAAATGGAAGAAATTTTTTAAGGAGGGGTGAATATCTCGGCATACAGGAGAGAAGAAAGGAAGAAGATGAACGATTATGATGATGTGAGATGTTGATAGATATTTAAAAACTCGAGTCAGATTCGGTTTGGTTAATTCTCAAACATCGGTACTTAAATCTCCACTGAACCCGATTCCAAAGATAATTCCATGGCAAAAACTACTAGAGTATAAATATAATTATTAAAAAATTTACGAAATAATATTATCATGAGATTATTTTATCATCCGGTCGCTTGCCGACGAAAATTTAATTTTTTTCGTAACGGGTTATTCTGAATCGCCAAACTTGAGAGAGAAGACTTGACCAAAACTATTTATCCACAGTATAAGTGGATATTTGAGGAAAAGCTGGACCTAGATGATGTGTCCATGAGGATTTCAAAGAGTAGAAGTTTATGGCAAAGAACAAAATCAGGCCCCCTTTTTTTCTGGGTTGTATATGAAGCTATGTCGGGATAATGTATATCGGCGATTCTATGGTTGAGAGATCGGCGGATGGTTGTAAAGACTACTTGTAAGTAACTTTACGGTTAAAGTTATGATTATGTCAATGCCTTAGGATTTTGTCCTAAAGGATACAAGAGATTCATACCAGGCGCCAGGATCACGTGTGGACTTGAGTATATCAGGTTGAAGTATATTCTTCTATGATTAAATCAGGGTTTGATTTCAGATAGAAGAAGAAAGCTAGACTTGATACAAGATTCGATGGGAGGCTAGTTCCTTTTACCTTCTAAAATAAGTTAGCGATTGATTGAGCAAGTGGTTCTTGTCTTACAATCTAATTGTTAACTACATTATATAATCACGTAATTCATTCGTATAGTCATTTCTTCATTTCACGGTTGGTTGAAATAATAAACCCCGAGCAAAGTGGGTAGGTGTTTAAGCTGACACACTTTTATGGTTAACTTTGTATTGAGATGAGAAAAATGGGTGTAAAGTAATCTTCCAATGGCAGTGGGGTATTGGAAATGACTGATTTATTGGTTTCCATTTATTATGTAAATTCTGACAATTAATTCATATAATTTATTCTTAGTTTAAGTGAATGTGATTACATAAGGAACAGTTCTTCTAAGTATTGCTTATTACTAGTCCAAGTTCACCGATAATGCGAGATTATATAAGTTACTGGATCCCATGCATGATAGTTATAATAATAATAATGGTGGAATTATATTATTATAGTTTATTTATTATCTTAGCCGAAGGTCATACACATACACGATGTTGAATTATGTTTCATGTATAAGGAATTAAGCTGTATTTGGTAAATTGAGAAATTGATTGTGTCAATAAAGATTATAAGTCATAAATATTAATTGGATGGAACTCAAATTAAATTAACAGTAGTTTAATTATTTAAATAAGTTGATTTAGACTTATTGGTACTAGATTGTATTTTACTTAGCAGTTAAGTTAAATTAAGCCAGGCAGCTCATTAACAATTCGGTTCGAGTTTTGAGTTTATTAAGAAAAATAAAGGGGAAGTATTAGGTTTTTAAATACACTAAATACTCCCTATATTCCAGCCCTCAGCTCCATTGGAATAGTCAATTTCTTGAGTGTAGAACTTGAAAATTCTGCTGATGATTTATTCGTCCAATTTCCTACATATTTCTAAGGACTTCGAATATAAGTTCAAGCCCCCACCTCACCAGTGGATCGGCCCAGGCTGCATTCACACTGTGGTCTTTACGCAAATGGGAATTGAAAGAGGCTTGAGAAAGAACTTGTTGGTGATTTATTACCTGTTGCGATGTAGAGTATTCTAGTATTCCTCTTATATTATATGTTTTAGATTTGACATTATAACAATTAATAGATCTATTATGAATATTTGAATAAGTTTATTAGTTATATCTCGAAATTCCTTCTTCATGATAATTATTTAAGCTCAATTCGGATAGAATTTAGATTCCGAGATGCCGAGATAGCTTCGATCATCTGTCATCTAAAACGCAGTTCTCTTTAACCCTTCCTGTTGATCGGGGATAATGCGGCATCTTGCTTTCATCCGTTTCAACATTCCCGTGGAAGAAGTCTCAACTAAGGATAAATCTCTCGGTTCGGCCTCGTAGTACTTGACCTTGAGATGATCATGCAGTGTATAATATAAGGCACACTTGGCTTACCCGGTATAGTCGCCTTTCATCATATTTAGTTTCTCTCTGACGAGATTTGAATCCTTTGGAATTCTCGGGACAAATCAAAATTATTACGCATTCGATGTTAACAGAAAGCGATCATAATTCTCAGTTTTGACAATTCAATGGGTCAAGTCATTGGCATATGTCTTTTTCGGTCGGATCGAAGAGACAACTGCGTGGTGGAAAGAGACTCTATAAATATTATCGAAAATACATAAAACATAACATGTTTATGTAAATATAAATAATCTAAAATAGATAAATAAGGATAATCATGTTAGTGTTTACAAATCCCTAACACACAAAGGTATACGATAACTCACATAATATAGATGGGATGTGTTGTCCTTTCGATTTAAGCTAATACAAGAAGTGTACAATCATAATTATGACCATCGTATCAGTAGGCGCATTTACTAAAGTTGCCAGACTATATTGATATCCACTTGTAATCAACGGACCCGATACATTAGAAAAGAAATCACAACAAAACCAAATCAAATATATTGAACATAGTTCGAGAATGAATAGTGTAAGTTCAGGATTCCGAACAAATGGCAAACATTCGTAGAAAACATAATCCAGGATGTGGCAAAATCTGCTTAATCTCTTAAGGCATTGCAAGTGACCCACATCCGACTTTATATTTTTGGGTATAGCCTTCTTCATGACTTTATTAGATCAATTTGTTATATTTTATTTACTCTTTACGATCGTGTCAAGCATATCAATCAAAAGCAAAGAAAAAGGCATATACTCATGAATCATAAGGAAAAATATAACACATTGTTGGATTCCGTAACACCAAAGCTCGTCTAGCTGATTAATAAATGTCTAAGCAGTTCTAAACTAGTGGATCTGATCGTAATTCACCTAAGTTCTAAAGAAATAATAAATAACTTAATTACAAGTGTGTACCCGTTCTTACTGAATAATATTGTAATGAGCTGAATACCCAAAATAGAGTATCTCAGAAATTAATCTTCAAGGTGGCTGGGAACTCTTAGTCCTTTTCCTTAAAGGCCCTTAAAGGCCAACAGCAAGTGGAAGAGAAAATAATTCTCTTCGATGGGGGAGGAACAAGGTGGGTGGGCAGGAAGAGAGATTCTTTGGAAGCAAAAGATTCGAGAATGAATGAGGAAATATTATGAGATGGGTGGTTTGTCTGTTTATTAATTCGTCTGTGAATAGACTTTAAGCCTAAAACCGATCCAAACTCACAGCTGTCTCCATTATGTCACTGTCAATTTCAAATGTAGTATTTTAGCCGTATTTCGCATTAGACCTAGAAGTTATATCTGATTATGAATAGATTAGGGTTTTGCTATTTACGTATGACCTCTTTTGGACGGATCAAATAATATCTTGAAACAATATTAACTGACTATCGTGTATATAATACAATGAAATAATAATAAATAACAATCTGGTGTCATAACCAATTATCCTTAATTATTATATATTAGACTTATTTTGAATGTAAGTAGGTTATGCAGTTAAATTATTCAGCAGAGGCATTTCCGCAGATCTAATATCTCATAGTTCCAACAGAAAACCTTGAAGATTTTGGAGCGTGTGCTTTATATTGTATTGTGAGTTAAAGCACCCTTCTTAGGTTTTTTGTATGAGCGTATTATAAAGATCCCAAGGTGTATTTGTGTTTCAACCGTTGAAGAACATCAATCTTATGTTTGTATGATTTGATTTTACCTCTAAATATTGATATACTCTAATTTGTCATCTTTATTTACTCCTCGCTCTGCTTTCACATGAAAATTTAATTCAAAATCAAAGTGGGTGTGGTGCTCAGCTAGTGTAAAATAATAAATTTGTTATTAATTCAAGCATTTCCGAAGATAGTTTGAGTGGAAGTGAGGATCTCAGTGGAGGCTGATTCAGTCTAGATCAATTCTATCAAAGCACTAAAATGAGAAGCATTCAACTAAATCTTTGATTTGTAAACTCTCTATCATAATAATAAAGTTCCCATTATATTGCCCCCAAGACGCCTGGAGCAAACTCTCTATCATACGAGAACTTGAACAGATTTGGATTGAGGCTCGAATCTAATCGAAAAAAATCGAGGCTCTTATTTGGTTCGAAAAGTTCAAGTTCGAGGTTCGAATATGTTCGAGGTTCCGATCGAAGTTCCAATTTAAAATTTGAATTTTAATGATAAAACATGTTAAGAAAATATTGTATAATCTGTGTTTCGAAAGGTAACCGAGCCTCACTGAGCTCTAATCGCATCAAAAATGAGGTTCAAACTTGGCCTAACTATGTCGACCGAACTTCGAGTCGAATCGAGCTTTGCCTTTTATTGCGCCCACGTAGTGTGTGCTTTTAACGGAACTGTACAAACAATTTTTTTTTCTTTTTTACTGATGTTTGTTTCATTTGTGTTTGGTTTCGTATTACATTCGTTAGACCAAGTGCTAAAATAATTTAACTATCATCTGGTATACGTGAGGATTACAAAATTTCAATATATATAAATCAATCGAGTCAAGTCTTTTACTCAAAATTAATTGAGATTAAAAGTAAACTATGAATGTATTTGAACTCCATCAAATCAATCTTTCGAGTTAAAACCGTACAAGCGTGTGCCTCCATTTAGATTTGGTTAAAGGTCTATGATCCAATCAAATAGCAGCCTCAAATCACTATAATTTGATTTGATTAATTATATATATGCACACCTAACTCCATCCAGCTGTAAGAACCAATGACATAATTAACCAAATTAGCCTAACGATCCATTTGTCTTCTTGCTCGTGGTCACTTGCGGTAGAAAATATAACGATGGCTTACCAAAAAAAAAAAAAAACTTCCATTTTCCTATACTATGTAACCAAACAGTAATCAGTCAAAGTTTATTTTAGTAAAGCTTTAGCCAAAGTTTGGGTACCATTTGACAGATTATATCAAGCTACACTATGATTCGTAAGAAATTCTACTTTATACTAATATTTGTTTTATTTTCTATTACCGTGATACTAAACGTGAGACATTGTAGTTTTATTAGACCTTTGGAATTAGTACTCTCTCCATCGGTAAAAAAATCGCCCATTTTCTAAGTTTGATGAATTAATCTTTTATATTTAAAAATTAAAATATTTCATATGTTTTATAACATTTATTCTAAATAACAAAATATATCGCATCATAATTTTCGATTCAAATCAAATTTTATATGAATTAAAATCATAAATCTATCCATTTTTACTATTCAAAAATTCAAATTGGTACAATCTTTTAGAAATGAAGTACAATATTACGGGACTTTTTTTTACAATCACTCAATTATTAGACGTACATTTCTTTATTCCCCTTTAAACTTAATAAATAAATAAAAATATTGACATTGTTTTACAATCTTACATATTACTTAGCAAATAAATCTAGTCTTTAAAGATATGGGGCTCAAAATACACATTAAAATTTTTAAAACTTTTTTGGTACTATTAATAAAATATTTACATCAAATTTTCTATTATGGTGGAAGAAAATTTTATAAACTCAATAAATTGTTAATTTAATTTGTTGTTCTTTTAAGAACTTAGTAAATTATTGATTTCGTCATAATAATAAATTATCAAAAATAAATTTGGAGTGTGTAAGATTCAAATGAGCTTATAAAATAAGAATTGTAATTGATTAGAATTGAATTCAAGACCCTCATGATATACATAAGCTTATTTATTAAGTGAGCTACATTTATGATGGCACAATTGATCAACTTGAACAATTCTGCTTGAACAATACCAATTCTGCTCCTGACTAAAAGAATTACGTAGTACAATATAAAAAAAGGTCTTATTTTTGTCAATCATGTTATCTATGTCACTATGTGCTCAAAAATTGTCCGTGATAGACAACTGAAGTCTTCGATTACGTGGTAACCTCTTTAATTCGAATTACCCAGAAAGAGAATACATAAGAACGGTCAAAGACAAAGATGAGAGAAACCAAACTCTATTATCAACACGAAAATGATATACAACAACTACAGCGACTAAATTGTGAACGATATCATGTTTTGGATAGAGAAGATAACCACTGAGGCATGACTCAAATTACGTTTATTCGTTTTTTCTAAATTTTTATATTTTTTCTTATATGTATAATATCAAGTAATCTATTTCCCTTATATAAAAAAATTCCTTGCTCATTCACTCAAATATAACCATTGATCATCTCTTGTGATAGTAAATTTTAACATCATCTCTTCTGTCATATTAGACTATTCTATTTTTTTCTAATTTAATCCTCCAATCTTTACTAAAAGCATTTATTATCAGCCTTTCCAAATTCTAGAAATTTTCCTCTTTATTATTCACTTCACTATTCAAAAATACAGTTATAATATAAATTTGTGAACTAAAGAGATATGGGTATAATCTTACAGGAGCAATTAATTTTAGGGAGATAAAAATCTCTAATATTTTTCACTTTTAATGATTTCAACGGTTATTTTAAATTTTATCGTATCTGGCACATGCTCCAAGAGATGGAAAAGTTCTATCGCTATATATATATATATATATATATATATATATAGTTATTGCCAAATACTGAAAACAAATCTACTTTAACAAATAGTGAAAATGATATCAAGTGACTAATATTTTATTTGATAGGAACCTCTAAATAACTATTATGCATACACCTATATAATTAATAATTTGAACTTGACTCAATGATTTTCAATTAGCAGCGTATAACCGACACTTGAATATCATTTGTATCAAATCAAATGACACCAAAGATTACTAACATTTGATAATTTTTCCATTTCGATCATCCTATTTTGATAATGACCATTTTGGATCACTCACATTTCAAATTTAGTTAAATTTTATGAACCTGACATGTTTTATGTAATTGACTACTTGTTTTGGGGCATTTTTTAAACATTTTAACATGATATTATAGTTTTATGTATTAATATGCTTTAATTTTAACTTCCTTCTCCAAATCATCACCACTACCACCACCCCACCACCACCAACAGATCCCCACACCACCGCCCCCACCCAGCATCGCCACCCCACCACCGCCTTTATCTCACCAGCCAGCTAGCCCACTGCACACTTGGCGAACTCGCTTTCCGATTCGAACGACTCAAGTAGTCGATCCGGTCGCCTTTATTCACGACCTCCGCCAGCCTCCGCATCTCCAAAAGATCCGATTTGACTAACTCCGACGACCAACAATGCCTCCGACTTTAACGCAAGCAGCAGCCCGCGAACAACGATGTCAAGAAGTGTTAAATACGAGAAATTCGATCTCACAAAATGCCCATTAAACAATTTGGGACAGACACCGATTTACTTCCTCATTTAAATTATATATATAATATATATGTAGTCTAATATATATACACTGTTAGTCAATTTTGTATTTTAGGACGAACGTAATCGACATTGGGGCTAAGAGTGCCTTATTAGGGTCCACAGAATTTATATTAAATATAACATTCGGTTAATATATTTCTAATATATTACTGGCTAATTCGTCCTAAGAGGTCACATAATAATAAAGCAGTCAACTATATAATAAATGTATTATAAACTGATAATGTGAGAAATATTCGGACGGAAAACAAACCCCGAGGACTGCTTGAGTCGGGTTATACGGGTGGAGGAGATAGATTTTTGAGGAGTTTTTATCTCCTCAAAACTCTCAAGTGTTTGCCTATTTAAGTGTCTCAATTAAACACAACTAAAACTAATGCTCATATTTTAATTTACATGAAATCAAAATTATGTCCACCTCCAAGCCTAATATGCATCAGCCCTCGGAGAAAAAACAAAAGTTTTTCTTCATCTTTTGATTCCTAGTTTATACTTTAAGCATTCTAGCAACGTATCGGAAAGAGTTCATAATTTAATGGTACGGACAATCTTGTAGATACTCATTGGGTACGCGAAAGCAATTTAATTCACGTTAACTGATATAATTGACCAAAAGGTACACAAATAGAGCTAATTTGTTTATTATTTTTGTACAATCCATAAAGATTCTAAGATTCGTATCCGCAAGCTTTAACTTGATTATAATGCTTAAGAACACTTAACCCAGGCCTCAGAGCTCAAGTTACTTGATTACAATTATGTAAACAAGCATGAAAAATATTTTTGCTAAATTTGACCTGCTTTTGCATGTTTAATTTGGTTTTATGGGATGTTTTTAGTTCTTTGCTCATGAATTATGTTAATAAAATAATTAAAGATGATTAAAAGTTAATTATTTTCAAAATCTTTTAATGTGAAATTTTTTCATATTTTGATTTTTAAGAATTTTTCTAAATTAATTTCTTATGTCACTTATTAATTGAAACGAAGTAAAACCCTATTCCGAATCAGACGAGCAAAAAGGTCAACGGATTTATCGCCACGTCATCCCTAGTCAAATCATGCAATGACAAGCATCGACCTGTGGTCAATCGAAGTCAAATAATCAGTCAGCCGGTCAACTGCTGACTGGTCAAACTCCGGGTTTGACCCGACCGGACGACGTTTGACCCGCCCGACCTGGATAGATCTCGATATTAATGCATCGCTTAATGCCAGACGACACGCATGCCATACGCCTCGCCATTATCGCAGCCACGCCAAGAATGACGCGGTAGGGTTTTTAACGGGACGCTTGGATCGACATTCGAGCGGTTGGGTTTAACCGAGAATCACACGGACGCGTCCGTGGGTCTGATGGGCTTTGCTGGGCCAAAGTGTTCAAGTTTGCTATCAGGGTCCGCTTGATTTATTATTAAATGGGTCAATTGAATTTTGATTTGATCCGAGTTCAATTCTTGATGGATTTTTGAATAAGTTGATTTATCGGACATCAATTGAACATGAATTAATTTTAATTTCTCGATGACAATTATTTTAAATCAATTATAATACTCACATTAAAATTAATTCTAATCAGATTAGATTAAATGTTAATTGTTTTGGGAATAAATTAAAGCCTATGAACTTAGCCAACTAAATTCTAATTTCGATTAGATTTAATGATGATATTTTGGAATTCAGCTTAATAAAATATAAATTCCAATTTAATAAATAAGAACTTAATGTCATACCAAAATATAAAGTCGAATCTGATCACTCTGCGCACGGACCGCTAGTATGGTGTATGTGTCACATCTCGATGTCATTCCTACCGGGATAGTTCCAACCAATTAAGTTTGCACTTTTCATTCCGAATTTACGTTAAGTGTTTTTGGTCTGTTTAATGGTGATTTCAATGTACGACGCAATCTCGTTGACATGTTAGGATCGCCAATACAGCCTATGTTGAATTTTGGTAATCCTAAGATTATGATAAGTCGTAATAAAGGATTGGCATTGTTATGTGATTTAAAACGAAATATTATGCATGTCAGTCTGCTTTAGGTTATGTAAGTTTTTCGCATACTTTTTGTGCTAAGTGGGATTGTAAATACTAGTATAATAATTTTATTATCAGATTATAGAATATCTTATGACATATAGATTAAGTTGTTCTTTTATGTATTTTCTATTGTTGTTCAGTATGAGTCCTCATTTCCCCTTGAGTGTTTTTTTTCGACCGACCAAGAGATGTATGTTGACAACCTCATAAATTTTCTATATATGCATCATGCTTTTTAGGAAGGTTCTAGCCACAAGCGAATTGAGTATGTACATTTCTGTCTCCTAAATTTCTCAAGGACTGATCCCGACGCAGACAAGATGCGTTATGATCGCATTTACACGCAGCCGAGGCCAAGAGCTTCATGATGTCTTCGAGAAATGATCACATCAAGGTTAAGTATCAATGATGTAAGAGTGGATTTGGCCTATGCCGAAGCCGAGATTCTCCTTTATGCGTAGGTTAAGAGGATGTGATGCATATGCTCCAAACCTTAGTCAGTACGAAAGTTGGGGAGAATCACATATCTGTGAGACGTACGAGATTTACTAGAGCTTACCCTAAGACTAAATCCCTATCTCTCCGAAGTTAGCCATGGATACACTCTTGTGTACTTATCCTTGCAAGGTAACCAACTCGTTTATTGGATATAACAGAGCATGGTGATAAAGAACGAGTTGCCTAAGCACTCCTACTTAGACGACATGAAATAAGGAGATGCCCCTCAGAGACTTCCCAACTCGCCGGTTTGCTACAAGCTACAAGCAGGAAGAGAAAAGGAAAAGGAGATGCAGGATGGCTGCTTCAACTACTTCGGCTCGGCTGAAGGCCGCCAGAGAGCTTTTCCACTGATTGGGAGAGACGTGATACTATCACCGGATCCGTCTCTGGCAGGCACAATCATATTATGACTCAGATACTTCCACTCCGAGCACGAGCAATGATGTTGACATTAATCGCTATATTGACACTTTTTCAAATGTGCGTGTCGCAGAAGATTATCAAGATGGCGCAATTAATTCGACACGCTGAGACGACACCGTGGCGACCACCGTTATCGTTTTTGTTTTAGACTACTGTTTCATTACACATATTGTCTAGTTTGCTTCCTATTTTGATCATGAATATCTTTTTCTTTTATGTTTTGAACATGGATATTTCCTTTTATACATTGAGATTAATTCAGTTTGTTGTCTATTAATCCTTATATAAAAGTCACAAACTATAATAATATCTCTATTATGTTAGTTGGACCAACATGAATTTATCATAATATGTATGCTCATAAGAATTCAAGTAAAGTAACTTGAAATCTCATCTCCTAACACTATATGAATTGTAAAACTATGATCACATTAACGAATGATCGTTCAGACGGAATTTTTGGAATCATATGTTTCGAATGATATGATCAAAATGTGAACAAACACTTAAAATTCATAGTCCCGTAATATTTCATCGACTTAGAATTAAATGTTGAACGCAACACATTTGTTCCGAACCATAAATCAAGATTTATGAAAATACAAGCGCTCTCATTACTAGTGCAATAATCTAGTAAAATATAAATATCTATATTTACCACTATATTTTAGAAATATATGAACAACATTTGAATAGTTCAAATGATTGAGAGTTGACTCGTATAAATATTTAATACTCTTTAAAATTGTTAAAGAGACAAACGTACATTAGATGAACCAGATTCACCTAATAAAGCTTGTAATACATATTCACCTTAGTCTAGCTCACATACTGACAAACATGTATAACTCAACTAATCAACATCTAGAAAATCGGATAAAGATGTGATATGGAATTATTCCATTAATCAGGTTCAAAATCTTATAAACTTTCACCCAAGTCAAACAGTTGACATATAATAAGATGAACCTGAACTTGTTATTGCACAATGGTAATCCTAACAAAAGGTTATGCTTTTAAGGACATAACCATAAACAACAATGATGATGATTATGAGATCCGGAAATAGTTTTAAAATATACTAAATACAGATTTGGACATTAACATATTTATTCCAAGATAACAAGTTCATCGAGGAATAAATAATCACTAAAAGTACAAATGATTAATTAAATGAAATGTCCATATTTACAGTACTTGACTGATAAATAAAATTTGTCCAAGCCAAGGTGATTCTTGTGCTGGATAAATTTTTCAATTAATCATAGATGTTTTAGACCATCCGGATCTACAATAGTTAAGATACACAACGATTTAATGAACAAATTCAAAATATTTGAATTCATTGATGAAAATGAGACTCTTGTATAGACAAGCATGTCAGCCGGTGAGCTAACCAAAGATATGCAAATTAGTACAGATGACATTCTAATAATAGTAGAGAGAAAAAACACAACCACCTTTTAGTCGGTCAAGCAGCACTCGCTTTCTTTACAAAAAGATCAAGGAATGGGTCGAATCTTTTTGGATCATAATGACCCAATTGAATGAGCTCAACAAGTTGAGTTACGCTTATATTGATATTGCATTCAACCAGGGATCCAAGATGTATACCTAAGAGAAAGAATCTTTCCAAAGAAAATGACTTTTTCCTTCCATATCAGAAAGTTATCTAATGGGAAAGAAGAACAATGAAAAGGGATTATATTTATTAGTTACCTAAACCAACAAAGACGATTGTCGATCTCAGTTGGACTAACATGAACTGATAAACAAAGTTGTGAACAACTTGTTCAAGTAACAAGTATAAGCACAATGAATAACTACAGAACATAGAAACTGAGTACAATCACAATCTGAGAAGTTGTGAGTAAGAAGCAAGTCGGATTATAACACTGATGAGTGATCTTGGAAGTTGCCTAAATTAGGTGTCCCGATAAAGATGGTTGTCTCTAATGGCTTATTGAAGCTAGAGAATCAAGATCTCATTGTTAAAAACCCGAAGATGTACTGCATAATGACACTCTCCCCAATAGTTGAATGCAAAGGTGCATATGTATATGTGAGTCGAGAACAAAGAATAATAGTTAAGCTTAGATAATTAAATGACAGAAATCTGACAATGGTATGAGCTTGCTAAGAAGAAGTAATGATTCTTCTATTGCTGCTCAAGTGGTGCTAGATTTAGTGGGAGCTAGTATCTTATCTCAATGTCATAAACGATCATTGCATGACAATGTCTTGAATCTAAGCTTCAAGATTCAGCCCCACATCATTATTATAGAAAATGATGTTTGTGTGTAAAATTTACACATATCGTTACTATAAGTAACAAACCTTGTTGATTCCATCGCAATCCAATGTTATTCTGGAGAGGTCTTTGGATACATGATCCAAACAAGAAAACCTCTAACAAGCCGGAAAAACAACCAGATTGCATCGTCCCTAGTTAGGTGTTCACTGAACGGAATCAAACACCAATGACTAGTATGTGCTTGATTGTATTGATCAATTTCTTGGATCAAAAGTATGGATACTCTAATCAATCACATGGGTTTACGAGTTTCAAAATAGCTTCTAAAGTCAGTAGCATCGATAGTTGGACTGCCTGTAGAACTTGGAAGATATATTATCTATGTCCCAAGAAGATTCTCGCTAAAGCTTATGTTGAATGACGCATTCAGAACTGGCAATGCATTTCATAAATAATCGAGTAATGTACTTTTGGATTCATGTCAAACGCCTGTGAATAGAGGAGCATAACGGCTAATGAAGTTCGGTATACCGCAAGAGTGTAAATGGGAACATGGGTACAATAGGGATTCATACAACCAGATAATTAGATTTGCAATCTTGGGAGTTTCAGGCATTTCAGGGCTACCACCATTTGCGAGTCGGATAGTCACATTAACATGTCCATTACCAAGAAAATCATAAGCGCAGAAGTTCGTGACACATTTGTTACCAAAAACTTGACCGCCGGAAATCGCATATCGAATGAATCGTTGATACCAATATCATAAATTGTCCAATGGAAAGTGGGAGTGTTGAAAATATGAGAAATTCGGTCTCATAAAATGCCCGTTGAAAAATTTGTATCAGATTTAATCGATGATTTATTCAAATTATATATATACATATATATAAGTTCAATATTATTAATTATTAGATAATTAGTATTTTAGGATTTAAGTATTGACATTAGGGGTTACGACATGGCCATTAGGTCCGCTCAGAATCTATATATTAACTTAAGAGGTCACACACAAAAAGTAACCGAACTATAATAAATATATTATAAACTTCCCAAGTACAAGTAAACGTGAAGTGAAATTCGGGACGTGAAAACTAACCCCAAGGACTAAGCTGAGTCGGTTGTGGTAAGGTGGAGTGTGATAGACTGTGAGGCTTTATCTCCTCGTACCAAATGTTGGGTTTAGTCCAAGTGTCTCAATTAAACACAACTAAAAACTAATGCCTGCCATTTTACCCTTACATGAAATCAAAATTATGTCCATCTCCAACCCTAATAGCCGCATCAAGAAACAGTTTTTCATCTTTTGATTCCAGTTTACTTAAGATTCTAGTAAATTCGCACTAGCATTTAGACAATCTTGTAGATACTGGGCTTGGGTATCATGAAAGCAATTCAATTCCTTTCGCTAACTGGGATATAATTGACCAAAAGGTACACGCTTGTACTAATTTCGTTTATTATTTTTGTATTAACCAGCATTCTATGATTCGTAGATCCATTAAGTTTAGAACTTGATTATACGCTTAAGAACACCAATGTGTTAACCTCCCACCGGGTCAACTCTTCGGGATTCTGAGGCCCCTTCAACGCCCGCCATATCCGGTCCTCTTCAGTAAAGCAAGGTCGCATGGATGGGGTGGTGTGGTCGGGAAGTGGTGGTGGTGATGGTAGTAGTGGTGATGATTTGGAGAATGCTGGAAAAAGTTAAATTAGGAGCATACTAATAGATAAAAACTATAAGACTCAAATTGGACCTTAATGTTATGCACCATTTGAACATATACATACATAGTGTATGGTATCCAATTATTTGAAACTTTTGTTAAGAACATATAATTTAAGTGAATGAATTATGTTTTGCAAAAAACAAAAATCAAGCGTGATGTTCAAAAGCATCTCAAGAAACTTGTTGAGATTGGCTCCTAATAAGTCCAAATGTTCACATGTAAGTATTCTATATTGAAAAATTAGGAGATATTTTATTACTTTATGCTTCCTAAGGAGTTACTCCACTCAATACCACTAGTTTTAAGGCGCGCTCTCTTTGGCTACAAAGTGTTTTATCTCCTCTTATGGGTGTGGTCCGGCCCGATTTGTAGATTTTTACATATAGCACGTAGCCAAAGTTGTTATATGATCTGCACTTAAAAAAATGGATCTTTATTTGCCGCCTGTAAGAGGCTTCAAGTACCTCATTATATTAAGCCCAATATGTGATTATTGTAAGTAACTCACATGGAAAGAGTGTCGAGATTGACTATAAGGATCCGGGTATTTAAAACGGGACCTTTATTTGCAAGCTATGAGAGACTTTGAAGTACCTCATTATATTAAGCCCAGTCTATGACTTGTATTGTAATTGAACTCTTACGTGATATGAAAGGTTGAGATTTACTCCCTAATAAAGCTCCAAATATTCACATCTGAGTATCACATGATGAAAATATTGAGAGTAGCCATTATTATATAAGCCTATGAGCTACTCCACTTAATATAAGTTGGTTTTGGGCATGGCCCCTTTATGTTTCATGGCGTGATATCTCTCCTTTACAAAAAGGGTCCCACTATCTATAAATTTCTATAAAACTATCAAATGGAGGGTGTCAAAGTTTCACTTAATATCAATTGGTTTAAGATGGTGTCTTTAGGTTTATCAAGTATGATCTCTCTCCTCTTATGGGTGTGGTCCGGCTTGATTCGTGAATTTCTACAAAATTATCCAATGGAGGGTGTAAAAGTTTCACATTTCTGAATTAAAGTAAAACCGTCCCTTAATTAGTTCCTGGATAAAAACTATATTATCCAAAAAATGGACATTTGTGACAAAATATTTATTTTTCATATTGATCAATTACAAATCAATGAGACCTAAGTGAAAATATACTATTAATATGCTTTGTATCAATACTATTTTTAATGTTAGCTTTTTTGTCATTATTATTAATGATAAGGGTATAAATGAGAAAATACAGAGTTCGTCATCATAATAGAAGTATTAATGGTTAGGGTGTTAGTGACGGTATGTCACCAATTTGTCATTAATGATGTAATTTTTTATCTCTGATATCTATTTTTCTAGTAGTGATAATATTTCGATTAGTACAAGCCCCTAAAAGGAAGAGAAAATAGAATAAGTGTTCTCACTTGAATAGTTTAGTGGTAGAAATTCCGACAGATTGAGCCTTAACGAATCTGTGTTCGAGTCTTGGTAATCATAGTGTAGAAGTTTTACTATAAGTGAGCTCCTTATTGACAGGTTGATCTCTGGTGTCTGAACAATAATGGGTCACTAGATGTAGTCCCTCACAAACTATATATCGGACGGTAACATTGTGACGTCTAAGTGCTGCACAACTATTTTTGAATCCAAAAAATTGCAGATTATGTGATTAATAGGTGAATATTTGGGGTGTGAAAAACTGACCGAATTATGATGGCTACCCCTACCTAATCCCCCCAAAAATCATATGTTAACTATATGTTAACTATCTTCAATCCTAAATAGTCAGCATTTAATCTTAAATAGTCAACATTTAATCTAATAATAGATACGGATTATATATTATATTTTATATTTGTGCTTTTATGATCGTATTTGTTAATTTTTCTTGTATCATCATGTTTGATGAATGAATATGTATTTATAGATTAATTTAAAAAATATGACACTTGTCTTAAACAAATGTGGGTAACACAAAAATATAATACTCCATAGACAATACACACATTGATAGCCACCCAATTTTAGTAACAGGATACTCTGTATTAGATTAACGTTCTGCAATTATGTTTAAAGTTAACCCTGGCTCAACTTGTCTTAGTTTAGAACTCAATAATGCTACCTGTCAGTGATGGCTAAGGAAGTCATATTTTTTGACTGGATGATTATAAAACAAAGACTTATATATAGCTTTTCTAGTAACTGATAATTGCAACACAGGCTGTTCTTCTTTTCCGGGAAAAAAGAATGTTTCTCACGATGGTCCAACTAGTACACTTTTATTTACCCTCATATTTCAAATAATGAGTATCAAATTATCTAATTTAATTAAATGTAAAGAACAATTTGATGGTTGTGATCAGGGCGAACCTAGGGAGGGGGGCTAATTTCTTGGAAATTTGATGGTATGAGTGAGATTGTATGGGGCTTCGCGTATATAATCCCTTGAACAATCAAATTCACTTTTACTCATATACCACCATACCATCAAATTGAACAATTTGGACGGCGTACTAACTTCTCCTATAACAAGGAAATTTGAGAATATGGGAGTAATTGATGATATACGCGATGCATATAAATTAAAAAATATTTATTGTTAATATTTTTAACGTAACGATACATAAACGCTATATTGACTTTAATTATTTCTTTTGTTCGATGCATTTTTGTCAATTTACATTATACACGATATAATTAAAAGCATAATAATATATTATATGGTGGAAGTTATTAATATATGAAGTTATCATGAATGTGCATAATATTTAGGTAGTTATGAAATTTATTATTAAATTACTATACGTCCTCAAATTAAAATGCGATAATCTATAGTTAAGAAGGTATTAAATGGAAAAAAACTTGTTTAAGCCGAATAACCCGATCAGTTTATTTGTTTTGAGACTGGACATTGAAAGTAGTAAAAATTAAATTAGGATTCTCATTTATATAAATTGAAAAATCACTATAAATTCAGTGGCCATCATTAAAAATTACTATCAATGCATAAAAACTTCGATTAAAAGGTTTTGAAAAATGATTGTTTACAAACAATATTCATAGTTCAATCTGTGCAAATTCACTCAAATTATTTTATTTATGTAGGTTATTGTATAATCCATATATTGTATTCAAATTATTCAATGTGTAAGAGGGGAAAAGTGAAAATTACATACATATATTTAGTAATATTATACCTAAATGTAATTCCTTCATGTTTTGTAAATACCGATCTTACATCCCAAGAACATCTAAAGATAATCCCAAACATGATAAATCAAAATTGGGATCAAATTCTTAATGAGACATATAGATTCATAAAAATAATCCTCCCGTAACGAGGTGCTTGCAAGTGTAGTAGCTTTTTCTTTATTTGAAAAAAGTGATATGGTTATAGTATAACACATGTAATATGATAATTTTAACTCCTAGTAAATAGATAACTAATTGTAATATATGAAATGAAAACAGATAAATTGAAATATGATTTTTCATGAAATAGATAACTATCCACACCTATCCTCTTTTTATATATAGTATATATATATATATATATATATATATATATATATATATATATATATATATATATGTGTGTGTGTGTGTGTGTATGTATAATAAGTTAATTTATATATATGCTTTGTGTCATTGCATTGCTTTTTTAATTAATAAGTTAATTAATAAAAGAAACGGCCACAAAGAGGAAAAATCTAGTGAATGGCCTCAGGAACCAAAAATTTCAAAAGGACAAAAAAGAAGAACCCCTCTGTCCCCTCAGTATTCAACTCAACGTATATACTCTCCCCATTCTGATAATTTAATTTTTAATTTTAAATACTTGTATTTAATATAAAAAAATTATACTTTTATATTTTCAAAGATTTTTCGATTATTATTTTATTAAATTATCAAACCAATCAATTATATAATTTCAATTAATCGATATTTTATATTTTTTAATATATTTTTTGAATTATTTTTTATAATTATAAACGACAAAGATAATTAAAAACGAACTGTAGGGGAGAGAATTTGCTAAAGGGAAATGATACATAACCCACCCTATTATATTGAAGACTAAAAAAATTACAAGAAAATGAGGCTGCTATCAAGAAAATGGGAACCAAAAAATTCAAATAAAAAACAACTTGAAGGATGTCATGAATCATTTGAAACACATGCATCAATCTTTGATTGTTTGCATCATATTTCCCCCACCTACCCTTTGTGTAAATTCTTACGGAGTACTACTTTCCAACTTTATTGCCAGTAAGTAAGGTAGTACTTCATTTACAACTCATCGACCATATTTAATAATCTAATATGAGTAAATATAAAAGTTGAATTAAGGACAAATTTATGTAATATAAAGTTCAACAATCTATTATCCTTCTCCCTAAAGGTTGTAAAAGTTTTTAGTTTTAATGATAAACGGATTAAATTTTTAACTCAATAAAATTATGTAATATAATATTTGACGAAAAAATATCAAATCATAATATTTTCAAGGTATGATAGTTCATTATTGACATGATAATATTTCATTATGTTCATTAATTAAAATCATAAAAATATGTTATGGAGTAATTTTTATCATTGAAATTTCAATGAGTAAATGATTTTTAGAAATGAAGGCAGTATTAATATTGGTTATCATTAAAATTCCGAATTCTTATCAATATTCGTGATCAGTATTTACAAATTTATCTTTCGACTTGGGAATAATAATCCAACTGGCTTCATCATCCATTATTGGGTGCCTAAACTGCATATATATAACTTGAGGCTTGTACCTTTTCTATATCCATTCAGAACGGAGCCTTGAGTGCTTAGCTTCAGTGCAATTGTAGAAATGCCTTCTACCGAGAGCATCAAAACGGCTAGTTATCCATACTACTCACCACCTCCCCCTCAACCTACAACTCCATGCCCACCCCCACCCCCACCTCCTGTTCCATGCCCTCCGCCTCCGCCACCACCTCCAGCATTATGCCCACCACCACCTCCTCCTAAATCTTCTCCACCACCTAAATATCCTGCACCAATCAAGCCACCCAAGACAAAACCTCCAAAGCCTTCACCTGTGCCTCCTCCAAAACACAAGCATCGTGGTCACAAGCACCATCATCACCCACCAAAGCATTATAACAAACCACCACCACCTGCACCACCAACTCCACCACCAACCCCATCACCACCTCCCCCACCTAAGCATTACAATCCACCACATGAAACACCACCTGCAATGCCACCCCCAACACCACCACATCCACCTTGTGCATGTGAACATGGGCATCCAACACCTCCACCACCAGAGACACCTAATCATCCAATGCCCCCACATCACCATTATCCTCCCAATCCCCCGAGTGGGCCAATACACCCACCAGAGAAGCCACCAACTCCTGTCTGGCCAAAACCACCAATTGCTTCGCCACCTTCTCACCATGAACACCCACCACATCACCACTATCCACCCAAGCCACCAAGCAGCCCAACACATCCACCCGAGAAGCCACCTACTCCTGTTTGGCCGAAACCACCAACTGCTTCCCCACCACACCATGAACACCCTCCACATCACCATTATCCACCTAGTGTGCCAACTAACCCTCCAAAACCCCCAACTGCTTCCCCACCAGACCATGCACACCCTCCACATCACGGTCACTATCCTCCTGGCGGTCCATCACACCCACCAGAGAAGCCACCAACTCCTATTTGGCCAAAACCACCAACTGCTTCCCCACCAGACCATGCACACCCTCCACATCACGGTCACTATCCTCCTGGAGGTCCATCACACCCACCAGTGAAGCCACCAACTGCTTCCCCACCAGACCACGGACACCCTCCACATCATGGTCACTACCCTCCTGGCGGTCCATCACATCCACCTGAGAAGCCACCATTGCCAAAACCACCCATTGCTTCCCCGCCAAAGCATGCACATCCTCCACATCATGGTCACTATCCTCCAGGCGGTCCAGCACACCCACCACACCACAACTACCCACCTGGCGGTCCAGCACACCCACCAGAGAAGCCACCAACTCCTAGCTGGCCAAAGCCCCCAACTGCTTCACCACCATCACACCCACCACACCACAACTACCCACCTGGCGGCCCAGCACACCCACCAGAGAAGCCACCAACTCCTAGCTGGCCAAAGCCACCAACTGCTTCGCCACCATCACACCCACCACACCACAACTACCCACCTGGCGGCCCTGAAAAACCACCTTCCGCTCAACCCCCTTACTCAAAACCTCCATCACCATCAAAGCCCCCTAAAGCATGGCCACCAACAAAACCACCTAAAGCTTCACCACCAAAGAAACCACCACATACATGGCCACCAAAAAACCAACCCCCACTAGCATCACCACCTGGCTACCCCAACTTCCCATTACCACCACCACCAATTCTCCCACCATCATCGGACATTTTAACCCCACCCGGTGGCGGGGGAGGTGGAGGTGGAGGCGGTGGAGGAAAACACACAACCGCTATCGTAGTAGGTGCTACACTAGGTGGTGTTTTCTTCTTAGCATTCCTTGCACTTGGGCTCTTCTTGATCAAGAAAAAGAAAAAACCAGTCATGGCAGGCCATGGCCATGGCCACGGTCACGGTCACGGACCACATCATGAAGAAGCCGGTCACGGTCATGAATAAGACCGCATGCAATTATGTTTTACGAAATTATTTCAATATTTTTATTTTCTTTTTCAATTAAAGTGTTTAATTTCCACGTTTGTTTCAATCAATTTCTTTATTATCAAGCTGGAATAACTGACATTTCTGCACGTGTTGTATCCTAGTAGGATATATGAAGGGGGGAAATAAAGAGGAATCATAATTATTGAAGACATTTCCGGACATGTCCAAAATCTATGTATAATTTATTTGATGTCTGAAAAGTCTTCGATTATCTTTGACTTCCAGTGTTTGTTTGGATATTGTCATGAATGAGATGTAATTACGAGTGGATTATTTTTATGTATGTTATGTTTGATGATTTGTTTACATATGGATACTCCGTATTAATCTACAACACTTCTCTTTTGTATTACACTGTGTTAGATAATTTATTAAATAATAGATTATTAATTTATCGAGCTTTTACTGTAGATGATAATTGTAAAAAAAAAAATAATAATGAAAAATGAACAGAAAAAAAAACTTGATTATTAATTTAGCAATCATTCAAGTCGGAATGGTAAATATTATCTTAGAGAGTTTATTCACATGTCCCAGTATTAATTTATCGAGTTAAAAAAAGCGAAAAAAACAATCATCACATCAGAATTGAGATTACTTGAGGTTTATTAATTATAATTGAATATTAATTTATCAGTTTACTACCCAGTGTCTTAGAAGTTTATTAAATGTCGAATATTAATTTATCGAGTTAGTTAAAAAAAAAAGAAAAAATCTGACTATTAATTTATCGAGCTTCTCTTTGTAGATGATGATTGCAAAAATAAAAATAAAAAGACGGAGGCAAATTATTAATTTAGCCTTTATCTCAAGTCGGAATAGGACCAAAATATTATGTTAGAGAGTTTATTAAATAATCTAGTATTAATTTAGCGAGTTAAAAAAAGCAATAGAAAAGCGTAAAAGCCGTCCTTTAATTAAAGTCAGAATTTGCCAGAGATTTTATTAAAGAATCGAGTATTAATTTATCAGTTTTTACGTTAATATCTTACAAAATAGGTAGCCACGCTCTTGCAAAACGTAAGTCCGCGCGTTTCATACAGGCATAAGGCTTTTTATATATAAACTTAGATATTAACATAAATATATATATATATATATATATATATATATATATATATATATATATATATATATATACTAAGATTATAAATGTAATTATTTTGTACTTTAAAAATAAAATTGATCACTTTTTAAAATGAATTGAGTCTAGCTAGATAGGTTCATTATTTAATTTTCCTAGTGTCATTTTGTATGACGAGAATTTAGCCGCTAGTGGGAGGCAAAAAAGTTGAAAATGAAAGATGCAACATGACTACTAAACGATGGTCCTAAGACTATCCGCGGTAGCCCAGTGTCAGGTAATGACCTACTCTTAGTATCAGAACACAAATAACTTTTCTGCGTATTGTGACGGTGTCGTTCGAGTGTCAATTACTTTTCTCTTCCTTCATCCTCCGGCAATATCTTTCATGTAATTTTTATTCTCTTTATTTATTTCGTATATATAATTATTAAATTTAATAATACGATAAATAATATTATAATTTTTTTAAATATATTTTTTAATAATTTTAATATTTTAATTATTTGTAAAAATATTTTAATAATTTTTTAATATCGAGAAGAAAAGTGATTAAAAGAAAAAATAAAAAGGTGTAAAAACTTGATTTTTTTTGTGTCAGGAATGACCTGTACCAGAGCTCTATTTATAGAGCTCGAAAAATAAAAAATAATTAGTGTATTTTTTTTTTCTTAATTATTGTGTAAAAAACTTGATTTAAAAATGAGGGTGGAAAAAAAAATTAGAGTCGCTTAAATTGTAGCGTCGGGCAGTATGTAATTGCAACCCGCTACGTGTCGGGCGGGCGATAGCGACTTTTTGTTTTTTTTTATTTACGTGTGGGGCCCACTTGAGGCTAAATTGATTTGATCAGGATCAAATTTTGGTTGATCATTGGGGTGTCAAATTGAAATTGATGCGTGTTGTGTGAAATGATCACTCTTGACGTCACACAATTGATCACGCTGCGCATGGCACAAGTTGATTCAAGCGATGCAATGATATATACGACGTATAATATATTGATATAAAGTATATTTGTAACGGGAAAAGGACTAAAGGTTAGTATGTGGGAACACTTCTGTTGTTCTACTTTGTTTGCATTGTCATTTTTAATTATTAGAATGTTAATTTATTTATGGGAGTAGTTGGACACCTCAGGCACCGATCTTCCGGTATGATTGTACATAAATAATTAATTAACAATTTAATAAGAAAATTAATTAAATCAATAAAAACATACTACTTGTACTTCTTATACTATAATTTTTTCCTAGATACATTGCACTTGTACTTCTTATACTAATTGAGAGTGAAATAGTGATTCATCTAATGAAAGGAGGCAAACACACGTATATATTATATTCTCAATTATCTTTGAATTATATATTTTTTAATTGATAATGTTAGAAATAATTCCTTCTAAGGCTTCTATTTTCTCCCTGTCATTTTCATTCACTCAATTAACATGATGACGATTTAATTTCATTTTCTATCATTAACGTGACCATATGATCATTAATGTGATGGTAGTTTCTTTTCTTCCATTAACAAGACCAATACTAGGAACTCCCTATATGTGCAAGAGAATATAATCCATGGTTATATACTTATATGATACATGTGAAATACAAAACAAACTAATTTTCTCTATAATTCCTAGATATTGTTTCTAAAAATATCAAAATCAAACGTCACAAGTAGACGTGTTTTTAATTGATATATTAATCTTAATAGCTATAAACGGTTATAATTACCATTGAGATGGTGGGTTTTAGTTTAGTGTTTTTCATAGCTTTACAACAGTAACCAAAAAACAAGTCCATTCATAGCACATATATATATATATATATATATATATATATATATATATATATATATATATATATAATTTTCGAGAGGGAGAATGTTTTTATGGATCCCGAGGCAAAAGCGCCGTATAGAGGAAACTGGCGATAATGTTAAGTAGAAAGCCTTGATTGCCGTTCATAGCATATACTCTGTTGTATTTACATCAATCGCATGTATCGTATAGCGTGAATTATAACTTTCATACATAGAAAAAATAAGTTGTTTCTAATAATGATCTTGTTAATAAAAGAAAAGAAACTATCATGATGTTAATGGCTTTGTAGTCTAGTGTTATTCTCTCATAACTTTATCCAATAAATCTTCTGTTTAAAAGAACATGTACATCAAATTTTTTAAAAGTTATAATAGGGGTTCAAATCATTAAAATTGAAAAAAAATTTGTATTTTCAAATTTAAAATAGCGTAGGCGCGTAAAATTATTATTTCCAAAAAATTTATACTTTCCATATTTTGCATTTTATTATTAATTAATTAATTACTAGCATTATTAATTAGGATTGTTGTTATTAAATAATTAATTTATTATTATTATTAACTATTATTTGATTATTTTCTATAACATAATTGTTAACTAATTATTATAATTAATACTCCATCGACTTTTTAAGTTACATGTTAAATTTTTTGTTTGAAAATATTTGTTATTAATGAAAATTATATTTGACTATTTTTCTTATGAAATTATCAATGCGGCCGATGATATCTTGAATAATTGGCGTTTCACATGTCGAATCAGTCTTTCGGCCCAGGATTTAGGCAGATTGGAATTATATCAAAAATTAAAATTGGAAGCGAATGAACTGCTTGTCAGCTCGAGTTTCGTTTATTTGTTCTTGAATCGGCTCGTCGAGCTTTCGATTATTAAAGAAATCATTTTCGATCGCTCAATCTGCTGAGATTTACTAATTAGGATTATGAATAGAATTTGCCCACGTTAATAAATTTTGATTGAGTGATCGAAAAGGATCGAAAGTGACTTTGAATGATACAAGTATCATATAAATCAAACGTAATGTTAAAAAGGCATTTGTCCTATTAATTCAGTGAATCGATCCATTACTCGGAGGCTTGTAAAAGAGCTGAGGTCTACCGGTGAGTCGTTGACGCAAATCATGGTCATCAATCTCCGTCTTAAACTAAGGTCACCATTTTTCTTTCGTATAGTCTCTTTATAAATTGCATTTTGGTATCACATAGTTGAGAAATTTAAATAAATCCCGGCATTTTTTTAGTATCCCGTACCTAAAAGATTGTCAAAATTATCAAATTTCTTACCTTAATCCAAATAATCGAATTAATAGTGCTTTTTTATACTCCCTCCATATCAATTTAAATGCTAGATTTTATTTAACAAATAGTCAAATTATTTTTTAACCGAAAATTCATTCGACTTTGTAGTTATTCTGAACTACCAATATAATTACATAATGCGTACAAACAACTTATATGATACAATGTTACACTATAATAAACAAATATTGTCAAAGTTTTAGTAAGTTTAATTGTTAAAAATGAAACCGAGTTAGTATATTTTTCGTATAAATATATTAGAGTCGAAAATTTAAAAGGTGAAGAATGAAAATTGGAAAATTGGAGAATATTTTTGGGCTGTGTATGTTTGTGTTAATTCCTGAGAGGATACTAATACTGTAATTTGAGTGGTATTAGCAGGCTTGCTAGTTTGAGGAATATAACCAAAACGACGTGGTTTAACGACAGGCATTGGGCGGACCAAGGTCGAATGTCTAAGAACTTTCATAAAGCGGCGTCGTTTCAGCATCCCTTAAGTTTCGATGATTGTTTGTTGATTCTCGCTCCTCCTAAAAAGATTGTCCAAATTTGAATTTTGATGATTGTTTTTTTGAAATTTCAACTCAAGTAATTATATACTCCGTATAATATTTGGTGAAATTATATATCAAGTGATAGTATGTTTAATGCACTTTATTACAGTAAAATGAAAGTTATGTGGGGTCAATTAACTTGACAAAGGTTTTTATTTTTTCACCATTCAAAATCAAACTCGACAATATTTTTATAATGGAGGGAGTATTTTGATTGGGCTCTGATTAGCCTAAATTGAAAAATATCTCATTTAAGTTGAAAGTGGAAGGAGGTAGTATATTGATGTGATTGCAATTACTTACTTTCGAGAGAATGATATTGTTCCTATATGTAGATATTGAATTGGATGGAGACTCGAGATAGATCACAAATGACCGCTTCAGATCATGCTGCATATTTGCAATTGATTGCTAAGATTAAGGGGTTGCCTGAAGCTGAATATTACTTTGATAAGCTGCCAGATTTTATCTCACGAAAAGCTACTTGTGTACCTCTTCTTCATGCTTTTGTTAAGGAAAAGTCCATAGACAAAGCGGAGGCTCTCATGTCGAAAATCTGCAACTCGGGACTTGCTGTCACTCCTCATTCTTTTAACGAAATGATGAAGCTTTACATGGCTACATCACAGCCTGAGAAAGTGTTGTCTGTTATACAGCTGATGAAGGAAAATCAAATTCATAAAAATGTGCTTTCCTATAACCTATGGATGAGAGCTTGTGGCGAGACATCTGGGGTTGAGTCAGCGGAGATCGTTTACAAAGAAATGAAGACCGATAAAAATGTTGTGCTGGGATGGAGCTCGTTCTGTACTTTGGCAGAAATTTATGCGAAATCAGGGCTTGTCGAGCAAGCAACTGTGGCATTAAGATATGCCGAGGATAAAATGTCACTTAGTAGTCCCCTTGCCTACTTCTTCCTTATAACCATGTATACCTCCTTGGATAATAAGGACGAAGTGCTTCGCCTCTGGATGGTTGTTAAAGGAGTGAAAGGTAGAATCACATGTGCAAACTACATGAGTATTTTGGTATGTTTCGTAAAGCTTGGTGACATCAAGGAAGCTGAGAAAATTTTCTTGGAATGGGAATCCCAATGCAAGTCTTATGATGTTAGAGTATCGAACATTCTTCTTGGTGCATATGCAAGGAAAGGACTAATGGGCAAGGCCGAATCATTACATCTCCGCACTTTGGAAATGGGTGGATCTCCAAATTTTAAGACTTGGGAAATACTCATGGAAGGATGGATAAGATGCCAAAGAATGGATAAAGTGATACATGCAATGAACAGATGCTTTCCTAATTTGAAACAATGTCGATGGAGACCATCACCTGACATCCTGATTGCTGTCGCTGAATACTTTGAGAAGACTGAAAACTTTGAAGATGCAGCTAAATACTTGCAAACTATCAGAAGTTATGGTCTTGCGAGTATCCCGATTTATAAATCATTGCTTAAAATGCACTTAAATGCAAACAAGCCCACTAAAGACATCCTCCAATTGATGTTAAATGATGGAATTGAAATGGATGACGAGATTATTGCCCATTCACAAACTTTTGATGCATAATATAGGATATTGATAAATTGCTGGCCTTCTTGAAGGATGGGCATAAATTATTGGGTCTTAATTCCTCATCTCTGAGCATGAACGTTTGTGAATTAGACGTCCATATTATTCTCTATGATAAAATGTATAGTTACATTTTCAATTTCGAGTGACCAGGGAAACATGGAACAGAATTAAACCAGGCAAGGGACCAAGCAGCCTAACATGATCATTTTTGCTTGACTGTAAGTTCCACCATGTCCAAGGGAGTCAGGTTCTGTATTTTCTATCTCTTCGATATAATAGAATAGAAATGAAAATAGCTCATCAAACTACCTATGCTTCTTATATATTGTGAAGTAGTATAGTCTTTGCATTTCATATTTAGCCAATTCGGAAACAGTCCCTTTGTTTATCACAGAAGTAAGGATGCCTACGACCCCTCTCCCTCTAAACTGTCTGTGTGAGCCTCGTTCGAGACATTAAGCCATGTTTTATTGTTATTGTTACAGTGTTAGTTAAGCAATAAATTATTTCAAGAAACATTCTTGGAGTTGTTTTTAACGGAGTATTTATAGTCTTTTAAATTAACGATAACATGTATGTTTATACAGTGGCCTGTTTTCCCTCACACATTACTTTCCTTTGCTGATTTGTTGTATTAGACTAGTTCAAATAATTAACCTGAACTTCAAATATCCCTATTGTTGGAGGTGTCTACTGTATTAAAGCAGTTATCTTGATCTTAGAGTAAATGTTCTAGTATTAACTATATGCTTATATGCCAGGGGATGTTCTTTATCCTGATGCTGCAGTGACCAACTAATTTTGTAAGGTTACATCTGCTCTAGCAAGTCTTCATGGCATGCATTTGTCAATAATTGATATTGGTGGCTGCAAGAACGTGGGCAATCTTGTCCGGGATGTCACCTTGCGCTGGAATCTACCTCAAACCTTTACAATGACTAAATCAAAATCTAGATAACTTCTCAGCAGGACTACTAGCTAGAGTATCGAGGTTATTGGCATGAGCTTTCTGTTTATTTTCTTCATCCTGCAGTAGTCTGTATCCTTGGAAAGTCGTCGAGCACAGGAACATGATGAATGGCAAGAACTTGTTATGGTAAAATCACAAAACCAACACACTTCAATTATGTACTGAGTTCATGCTCAACTTATACTCCATATAATTGGTTTCTTAGCTTCTCGAGGGACACTGGCTATTTTTTTTCCCCAAAAAATTAATTGTCACACCCGTTAAAATTTAATGTGTACACTTATGATTGATTAATAACTTTCATATATATTGCATAGTTATATTGAAATCCTTTCATCTTGCTGCTTGCAAGAATATCTTCCTAAGAAATTGAAGTTTGAATTTGGCCCCTCTTAGACCAGTCATTTGTAAAACAGAACTTTGCCAATTTAATAACGATGAATGAAAGCTGGACGGAAATTACCATGTATGCGTTGCATATTTTGGCAGTGAACTTCTGTTATTAGGGACTAAAGATCTGATTATAAAAGTGTTTCAACCAACAGAAACCAAAATGCAACTCTCTGCTATAACTTGGAATTCTTCAGAAGTCGAACATAATGAAAGTCGAAATTTATCTTCTCTGCGACACAAACATTTGATACATTTGGTTTCTGAACAGAAGAACAACCCGTTGACAGCATTGATGAGCACTCGTAGCATCACTATAGAGACAATAGAGCCTCTTTGACATTTCTAGAGATTCGATCATGCACCGGCTCCTGCATTAAGTAGAAAAAAGGCAGTCTTACACCAATCATGCCTTACTCATATGTGCAAATGGTTACAGAATTTTATGAATTTGTGTCTTGAACAAGAAAATATATCTGCGATTTTGAAAAACAAAATCAACATACATGAGACTAAGTTGGATCCTTTCAGTCTCTAATACCTACAATTCTCTCAAATTTATAGCATTAATTGTCGACATTGTAGAGAATATTAATTGCAATGATATGATCTGAAACCAGATGTAAAAGCCGATAACTTGAATACAAAACATTAGATGCAAACAACCAAAAGCTAAACAAAAGTAGTGTTACTCATTTCTGGTAGAAGATATGTTTGTGTGGAAACCTCACCGCCAAGCTAACTCAGACACTAGCTCTTCAGGAGCATCAGGCAAGACGATTGCAGTAATATTTACATTCGATGGCTAAGCGCTTCATACCGTCGTCAAAGCTGATACGCAAAAAAAAACGAGTTTTGCAAACCAAGCTCACTGCGTATCGTGAAAACAAAAATCCAAGCTGTCATTATCGCGGTTTTTCCGACCTGTTCATCGATAGGCAATAAATACAAAGTACACTACTACGCTCGTTGTTCATTTCAAAACAAAGTTTAATCTGAGTTGTCAATTATTATATGAAAAAACTTGTAAACTAAAATATTTGATTATTAATTATCTTCGGATGAGTTAGCCATTTATCATTTGGGCCAAAGTAGCCTTCAGCATTGTCATCAGCCTTGGATTAGCGGCCAATGCGACTTAAATGTCTGAACCGTTTCCGTGTTTGATACCACATCGTTCTCCTCTTGAGAATAAACGAAAATGCCAGTTAAACAATGACAACTTGTCGTTGATTGGATCGATAGGAACCGGAGGAGGTTGTGGATTCCTTTTGGAAGATATTTTGCATATGAGTCAATCGACGCTTCGACCAGCGTTCGATTTCATTGCGGCCAGCGCGGCTGCTATGATCTCATTTCATGATACACTGCGGAGATAGTATACTTGTTGTGCCTAAGATTCTAGGATAAGCAGGTCATCTTTAGAACCTACGCTTTTTGTGTTTGATTTAAACGTTCCATTTCTCGGATGCACTTGCGTCCGGCACTTTCGTCAAACCAAAAAAACATTTGAAAAGTACAACGGTGTGCGTAACTTTCAGGCATGCGACAACTCCCGGAATCTCTACATGACACCATAGTAGTCAACATGGTCATCATTTTGGTAGCATGAACATTTTACACAAACACATTATTATAAGTGCTTTCTCTTGTGCATCGCTATACTTTCAATAATATCGAAAATAATGCTGCCGTTGATGTAGTACTTTATACTTGTGATTTACGGAGGCGGACCTAATTAAAGAATTCGGAGGTGTCCGTGTGTGTCCATATTATTTCGTACATGATTTTGAAACCATGGCTCGATTATTAGTCACGCCAAAACAATTTTCTTTTTGTGCACTACGTCGGCGTCGGGATCGACTCATTCCAGTCAATCATGATGAGAGCCTAAGACAAAACGTATACATTTTAGTTAAGTATTATACCACGTACAAATTGATTAATTTAAATATTAAATATACACTTCTTGAAGGATGCTTTATGCTTCGTGTGTTGGAGAAGAATATGCCCATGGCGATGTTGTATAGTTCTTCCCGTTCGGTATCGCCCAGCTACGAGCGTGCGTCTGAGTAGCGAAACAATGGCAAAAGCGAGTTGGGTCGTCAGTTGGTCGGTACTCGAAGGGAATGCGTCCATACATCTTGCGCGTGGGACCTCCGTTTAAAACTACATCACGGCCCGGAAATGTATCGGTAGGTGTTCCATTACGTCAAAAATGAAGGTGGAATATCTTATAAATGCTGCAAATTATCTACGACAATATTATGCTTGAAGTTCTTGTATGTTCCACATTTAGAGTTGTTCATGACCATATCGGAAGAAAAACACCACTTTCTGTGATGGTTTCCCATATATGAAAATGGGGGAGATGACGGAGTGCTACGTGAAGTAACATTGCCAATTACATGGTGACTTTTTAGTCCTCTAAAAGTTCACATTTTTTTGCAATGTTTGAGCGTATCCATGCAGGGTAATTGTAGGCGGACAACCATTTCTGAGGCTCTTTTACATTTGCGAATTTAAAGTATAAGTAAAAGCTTTTGATTTACGTTTCCTCCCTTGACATCAACGCGTATGCGACTCGATTTCGAACAATGAGTCGAGATATTTAAACTTGCCCGTTCATTGTCTTTTCGTCTTTCGGGAATAAATATGAAGCACAAAAGGATATAAGTGTTTGATGTAGTGTCACAGTGATCCCAATAAAGATGTATTCTTTGAAGAGGATAAAATAGTGGAATTGGGGGAGAGAAACAAAGCGAGAACAAGGGGAAGACACTTGAATGGAATGATCCAGGGAGATGCGAGCAGGCACAAGGAAAGAAAATCTGAGATCCAACTTGATGTAGTACATCTTGATACATCATCGATGACTCAAACAATGGCGATTCTCACAGGAGACTCTCTGATCAAGAGAGAGCTATTACTAGACAAGGGAGGGTGGTGAAGATCAGCAATCAATGGATGAAAGGGACTATGTCAGTGGTGAAGGTATGAATGATGAAAAAAGTCAATATGGTGCAAGACTTTGGAATTGAAGATCTAGGCGCTATGAAAGCGCAAGCAAGTTTGAGAAAAAATGGAGAAATGTTATGAAGGTAGAAATGGAATCCGCAAGAAAGAACCATGCTTGGGCTTAGTTGAGAGCACAACGTTGGATCTTAGCGATAGGTTTGAAGTGGATCTTGAGACAAAGGCATGAGATGAGAGAAGGCAAGATAACTAATCACTAAGCAAGGCTAGTTGCAAAAGAGGTACTCATAGAGAAAAGGGATTGATTTATTTGAAGTTTTTGCGCTAGTTGAGAATGAATACAATAAGAATGATTCTTAGCCTTGGCTTGACACACAAGGGATGGAAAATACATCGATTTGGATATCAAATGGAAACTTTCATGCGAGGGAGTAATTGAGGAAGATAATGTATGTTGATCAACCTAGAGGGTTTTTGAAGTTAAAAGGAAAAGAGCATTGTGTATACAAATTACAAAGCTCTTTGTAGTTTAAAAAGCGAAAGCCCAGAGGCATGGATTCGATGAATTGAAGGACATTTCATGAGTAATGGATTCATGAGCTGTGAAAGTGGCGAGACTTGTTTACAAAAACAAACAAGAAAGGAAATATCATCATAGTGAGTGTCTATGTTGATTATCTCATCTTCACTTGAGAGAAATGATCGAGGAATGATATTGGAATTCAAGGAATGTATGATCGAGATGTTTGACATGGTACGTCTGGAAGCATGACATACTTCCTAGGAATTGAAGTGAAGCAGACTGAACATGGCATCTTCATCTGCCAGAAGAAATATGTTGAAGAAGTGCTTAAGAGATTTGGAATGGAGGAGGAGTCTCTTGATGGTGTAAAAGGCGTCTATGGTACTGGTACATATTTGAAGGAAATGGAGATGAAGACAAGGCGATAGATGAGACTTACTGAACAAATTGCAGGAAGTATCATGTGCTGAAACAACTAAGGCCCTAACATTATGTTTTTTATTGAAGTATGCTTATGAGATCAATAGCAAAACCACAGACATCATTTGCAATTAGCGAAGGTACTCGAGATACTTAAGAGAAGGCTGATAATGAGATGGGAATTTTCTGCTCGAAACTAAAGGAAAAGAGCTCTTGGCCTACACTAATAGTGATTTTCTTTGGAGATAAAAGAGAGATAGGAGAAGAGCACTAGCGGATATGTGTTTATAATCGGTGGAGTGCGATGGCGTAGAGCTCAAGAAATAGCCTATTGTTACTTATCCTTGGCTGGTGAGGTCGTTGCGGCAGCGATGTGTGCACTTGGCTTAATTTGGATGAAGAGAAATTCTTCTTTGAGATTGAACACCTTGTAAATTCATGTACTCAAATCATGTGTGACAATAGCTCAACTATAAAATTGTCCAAGAATCCAGTTCTACAAGGAAGAAGCAAATATATTGACATAAGGTTTCACTTCTTGAGAAATCTGAGTAGAAAAGGAAGTATTGAATTGAAATTTTGTAAAACACATGATCAAGTTGCAGATATTATGACAAAGCCATTGAAGAAGGATACATTTCCCAAGCTCGGGAAGGAAATGGGAATGTGCACTGAAGAAGAGATAATCTGAACACTTCTTGTCCAGATTAAGGGAGAGTGTTAAGATCATGAAGAATTGCCATGCACGTGAAGAAGTTGCCATGCAACATGTATTAGTTAGGATAAGTTGAACTAGTCAATGTAGTAGTTATGCATTTCCTTTAAAGTACCTTAGTTGGAGTATGTAGTTAACAACAGGCAGATCAGGCCGAGTTTAGTTCCTTCCATTTAGCTAATTAGTTGTAATGAATTGGCTATATAAAGTTTGGAGACAATCAATGAAATTACAATTGAGATTGGCAGTTTATGTGCTCATAATCACTTTTCTTATTTTCGATTATTTGCTGCATCTTCTCCAAATCAATTGAATGTGTGAGAGTTTGAGTTTTGATCCAACAGAGCCAAAGATTGGAAAATGTTTGGTGGGTTTTGAGAATGGTTTGAAGAAAGATGAAGATGGTATTTGGGAGTTTGAAGTGGTTGAGTTTTGGTAGGGGTTTGGGAGGGTTTAAGGTCGATGGTAACGACATAGTTGGAAGTGTTTGTGTTCTTGCTTGTCTGTTTGTCCTTCGAATTTATGTAGCTCTTGCAGTAATGCGCACACTAATATTTCAATCGTTTTAACTAGCAATTAATCGAATACTTGTTAAAGAATTATCATAAGTCCATGTGTTTTTTTCAATTTGAAGTTTGAAATCCAACCAATTGACAAAAGCATCTCAATATATCTTCGTACCTAAAATTATAGAATTGCTCCTATATACGATTGTAAAACTTTTAAAAATTAATCAAGTTTGAAAAAATACTAAATTATACTTCATATATTTTTTAGCGATAAACATAGTCAAATTAAGTAACTTGTAACAAAGTTGGCAAAACTCACTCCGCGTCACATCATGCAAATTCTTGTATTGAAATTGTGTCATCTCTGAAATTGAGTTCATGCTCTTGAAACAAAGCATACCCAATCAGAGTGGGAGTAGGGGGTGGGAGGGGGAGGGTGATAGGTGGAGAGCATGATCATTAACCTCTATTGTCTGCCGATTCAATATTTAGCATGTGTTATGGTTGATTCTAATTATATATGCATCGTGAAATCGTAACAAGCACAATTATACAATTAATTATAATAGAATGGGTGCTATTATATACAATCATAAATTTTTTTTAAAAGCAGTCAAAGTTTTGACAAAGACTAAATTACACTTCATACATATATTTTTAACATAACAAACATAATCAAAATCACTAAAAATATGAAATCTTTTTAAAAGTAATTTAAAAGCTAAAATAAATTGAAACATAAACACCCCACCCCCAATCCCTTGCTTCATCTACCCCGATAGCCCCCAACCCATCTTCCCCAATAAAAGATAAAGCAAATGGCAAACCCAAGTGGTGAACACTTTCTTTTTAAAGCTATTTATGTAAATGTAAGGCAAAAGAAATGGAAGTCTCTGGACAAATGATTCAATTCAAACTCAATAATATCGAGATAAATTTTTACGTGTCTGATATTAATGTGTTGTTGAGTTCATTGGAGTGTTCTTCGGAGTTTCTTGGGGTTGCGTTGGGTTGTAGATGGGCGGAAAATTTTTTTCAGCATTGCGGATGTTTGCTAAGTGAAAATGGAAGCGAATGAAGTTGGTGATTGTCGTTCGAATCCTAATTTCGATGTATTGTAGAATATTGTTAAAGTTGAAGGCATTTTCAAAGTGTGGAGATGCGGGGGATCAAAGACCCGTCGAGACATTGTTAAAGTTGAAACGTACAAGTGTGGAGATCACGAGGGGATCGAGACATCGAGACCGAGAGTCTCGATGGGGGGGGTCTCATGTCCCCGAGGGGCGATGCGTATACATGGAGCTCCTTCGAGACCCAGCCCCCATCGAGAGGCCATCGAGACGTCATCGAGACCGGGGGGTCGATGAAGTGCCGATGAAAGGCGATTCAGCCTAAAGGGAGTTTATGTAAAGCCTTTCTTTCGATCAAAAATTTCGAATTTCATATAACTTTTTTCTAATTGTTCCAAATTCAATAGAGTTGTTCTCTCTTGATTAGTATCATTTGTATATCATTTTAAGCTAAATGCAATTGTGTAGATTTGTCAAAAGATTTGAAATACTAAATTATAAAGTATTACTCGATTGGAGAAGTTGGATTTGATAGAACTTTGTAACAATCGTTGTGAGTTCATTCTAGTTGATTTCTGGCCGGCTGACAAGGCGTACCTTGAGGGGAACACGTATAAAGATACGGTATTCTTTTGGTATTTTTGATTGTGTAAATTCAGTTACCTTAAAGATATTAGACTCGTAGGTTTTGGGTGTTGATATATACGTTTGGTTATATGCGTGTTAATTTACCAACAATTGGTATCGAGGCGGTTGAAGCTTGAGTAAGATATAGTTTATCTGAAATTCAAATGGCAAAATACGAAGGTGTATCGACATATGCTGTAGATAAATTCGATGGGGTTGATTTCGCCCATTGGAAGATGAACATGGAGGATTATTTGTATGGGAAGAAGCTTCATAAGCCTTTAGGCGAGAAGCCCGCAAATATGGAGATTGAAGAGTGGAACGAGCTAGATAGACAAGTCTTGGGTATAGTGAGACCGTGCTTATGCAGGGAGGAGATATGATTTACTTGATATAGCGAAGACGCGACAAAGGGGCTTAATGATAGCTTTATGCGGGTTATATGAGAAATAATCCGCCTGGCCTTTAACAATAAGGTGCGGTTGATGAAGCAAGCATTTCACTTGAGGATGTCGATGAATGCTCCGATTGCTAGGCACGCTTAATGATTTGATAGTTTGATAAATGGGTTGTCTCTTGTTGAAGTTAACTTCGAGATGAATTCCTGAAGCATTGATCTTGTGGCATCTTTGCGGATAGTTGGGAGAGCCGATGAGGGCTGCTTTGGCCAGGCCATTCGATCGGAGAAATGAAGTTGCGGCTTAAGATTGAGTCGGCGATGTCGTGTCAGAAGTTCGGAAGAATGATGGGGTTGAAAGGTTGCGCATTGGAGATGTAAGACGGGGTAGGAACTATGACAAGGGAAGCGACAAGAATAAATGGAGGTCAAAGTCAAGAGGGAAGAGTAAGTCGAAGTTTGGAGGACGTACTCTTGAGTGCTGGGGATGTGGCAGGCCGAGAAGTCGCGTTGCGGCAATCTGAGCATACGGTAGTTGAGAGGGCAACAAAAGAGCGATGTGAATTTTTTGATGACTATGCGGATGCTTTCTACTCTTGTGTTGATTCTTTCGATAAATTCTTGGTTATATGAATTCGGGAACTTTCGTTTCATACTCACGCCCACTTAGGATATAATGTTGAATTATATGGTAAGGAGATTATGGGTCGGTTAAATGCTTTGCTAGCGGTGAGCGTGAAGATTGAAGGTATGGGAGATGTGAACTTGAAATTGTCAGATATGGTTCTACGGAGATTGACTAAGGTGAGGCATGTACGGCGGTGAAAGAGCTTGATTACGTAGTCGATTTGGATGAGGATGGTTCAGAATGACGTTCGGTGAAGGCAAGCTGAAGGTATTTCGAGGGGCCAAATGAAGCCGAGGTAGAGGAATGGAGTACTTTGTACGCTACTGGGATACCGAATGACTATAGGCGCTATTGATAGTTACGAGAGCGATGTTGTGTATATTGATTGGGCCACGTGAGGCGAGGTATGAAACCGGCTTGTTTCAAATAATGTGATACACAGGCTGAAATCGTTGATCGATTATATCTGTGAGAGATATTAATTGCAGGGAAGTAGAAGAAAGTCGGTTTTGCTAAAGCGGCGTTGAATAAAATACGAGGCTTGAGTTGATTCACGTAGATGTTTGGCGGCCAAGGCGCATTTTGGTTCTATGGGAGGTTCATCGTAATATGTAACCGTCATTGATGATGCGGCGAGAAAAGTGTGGAGTTTTATTTCTGAAAAATAAATCCGAGGTGTATAAAGAAGTCTTCAAGAAATGGAGGCATGGTTGAGAATGAGGCCGAGAATTTGAGAGTGAAGTGTTTGAGATCAGGCTTAGTAAGGTGAATCTGTTGATAGCTAGTTCCGAGCAATATTGTGCGAGAATGGAATAAAGGATGCAAGACCTTATTCGAGAACGCCCCGAGCAGACAGCTGAAAGGATGAGAAACAGACACTGAATGAGCACGTTGCCGAAGTATGAGGTACAACGTGGTTTACCTCAAACTTGATTGCAGGCGGAGCCTTGATCAATCTTGCTGAAAGCCTTGATAAAGCGAGAGGACGCCCCAGTCCCTCACAATTCGAAATTCCGAAGAGAAGTGGAGTTCTAAGAAGATAAATTATTCTTTCTTTTGAAAGTATTTGGTTGTTTAGCGTATGATATTCATGTTGAAGAAAATGCTAGAAATAAGCTTAGGAAGTTAAATCTAACATTTGCTATTTTATTGGTTATGGCGGCCAGGGGATGGGATCACCGAGGTTATGATTTGAAGGAGCAGGAAGATCATTCGAAGCAAGAATGTGGTCTTGATGTGAGCAGTGTCTCTGAGGAGGCAGAGGCCGAAGTGTTAGAGGAGAAAGTGGAAGGAGAAGTCACAAAGCGAAATACCGAAAGTCAAATGCGGGGAAAGGCGCGTGACTCGGTTTCTTCAGGAAATGGCATGTGCTAGATCGTGCCCTGCTCTGAATCCAGCTTTGAGAAGATCCTTTTTCTTTGATATACCTTTAGAAGAGATGGAGTTCGGATGGAGGAGACGGCAGTCGTGATAACGTTTACGTCGTTGATCAGCTTGAGGAAGAGATAGTCCCTGATAGTGATGAAGATGTAGAGACACCTGGTCTCAGAAGAAGTATCCGTGCCAGAAAACCAACTTAGAGGTATTCACCTTCTGCTAACTTTCTCTGATGGCAGCAGGCGAGCTTTGTTAGTTATGTCGAAATGATACAATGTGATAAGAAGCGTCAAGTAGGAGTTAAGCGATGAAAGAGGAGATAAGATGCATTGTTGACAAACATGGCGTGGGAGTTAGTAAGACCGCCCGGGGAAGCCGAGAAGAATATTGCATAATAAATGGGTCTGCAGATCAAGGAGGAGGATGGGAAACCGCGCTATAAAAGCTCGTTTGGTTTGTCGAGGATTCAACTGAGAGGGAAAGAGAATTGACTACAAGAAATATGTTACAGCCGTAATTCGAGCTTGTGACAATCGAAGCTGATTGCGGGATTGGTAGCACGAGAGAGATGATCTGCTTAGCCGTCGGATGGATGGCAAAATTGCGTTCTTACATGGTGATCTAGATGAAGAGTTATTCATGACAACCCTCAGGCTTTGAAATTTAGAGAGAAAAAAAGAAAGATTTGAATTACTTGAGCTTGAGGAAAGAGCTTGTCTGACAGAGAAAGCAAGCTCCCGAGGCGTGGAGATATTACCTTTGATAACTTTATCAAAAGGTTGAAGTTTATGAAGTTGTGAAACCGACCCACTGGCATTTACATAAGGAAGTTTCAAAAGATTGGTATCTTACTTCTTTTTATGTTGATGATATATGTTGATTGTGGGGCTGATTTGCAAAGGTGAGCATGTTGAAGAAAGAGTTGTCGGTGGGATTTTGCGATGAAGGACTGGGTGAAGCCGAAGCAAATTAAAGGGATGATGAGAATAATCGAGGAGATCGGGATTCTTTGAGATTGACACAAGAATACTGAAGAGGTAATCAAGCGATTCAATATCTTGCGGATGCAAAACTTTGTAAGTACCGGATTAATTTGCTTTCGTTTTCAATTGCTCGGTAAAACATTCACGAGACGGAGGAAGATGATTTAGAGTATATGGATAAGATTGCCTTAATATACATGTGGAAATATAAATCTTATGTATGCTTTATGGTGTGCACCGGACACGATGTGCACATCTTTGTGGGAGTTGTCGATAGATATATGTCTAACCAGGGGAAAGAATATTAGGAAGGCGTAGAGTGGATTTTTGAGATACGAGATGGTAGTCTTTGAAAATCCTTATGTTTCAAAATGAAATCTAGTATGGGTTAGTGGGATATGTAGATGCGATAACGGTGGTGATGTTGATAGTAGGAAGTCTACTAGTGGATGTATTCACGTTTGGGGGAGTCTTGCTATTAATTTGGAGATCGAGATTGCAGCCAAATAATGCATTATGCAGATTGTGAGAATATATTCTTATGGCGAGCTTACGTAGAAATAAATAATGATTTAGTTGCGAACTTTCTTGAAAGAACTAAATCTTGAGCATGGATGTAACACGCTTGCTCTTTGTGATAGTAATCGGAATGCGGTGTCAGCTAAAAATCGTGTTTAAATCGAGGACAAAGCACATGGGGTACGAGGTTTCATTTCGCGTACGTTACGTATTGGAGAATGGGGTCACGAAGGCGACAAGATTCTAGGAGATGAATCCGGTGATATGTTTACAAAAGTTGTAAACAAGGAAACTGAAGTTGTGTTCGACTTGATTAACCTTCGGAAGCCAGTAGGCTGAAGATGCTAATGCTTGAGTGGAGGCCTTGAAGGCAGGTGATTTGAAAAATTTCCAAGTGGGAAGATTGTTAAAGTTGAAGACATTTTTCAAAGTGTGTGGAATCACGGGGGGATCGAGACCCCATCGAGACCGAGGGGTACCGATGGGGGGCATCTCAGGTCAGTGGGGTCTCGATGAAAAGGCGGCGGCATAAAGGGAGTTTATGTCATAACTTTCTTTCAATCCAAAATTTCAATTTCTACCGAGCTTTCCGATTGTTCCAAATTCAATAGAGTTGTTCTCTGCTTGATTAGTATCATTTGTATATCATTATAAGCTAAATCTAGTGTGTAGATTTGTCATTGAGAATACTGAGTTATAAAGTATTACTCAATTAGAGAAGCTTAGATTGATAGGACTTTGTAACAATCATTGAGAGTTCTTTCTAGTTGATTTAAATGGCAGGGCGTCACGCTTGGCGAGGGAGCGTATAAAGATACAGTGTTATTTAACTTTCGGTATTTCCATTATTGTGCATTGGAGATTCTGGCGAGATATTAGGCCGTGGGTGGGTGATATATACATTTTAGTTATATCTTTTGTTAATTTCCCGACAAAATATGACGTGGAACAATGCATACAAATATTTGAAGGAGAAAAGTCTGAAGCCTTCGGATTCAGTTTATAAGATGGTTCTTGAACTACTTCGGAAGGCACGGCAAATAAAGAACGTCGAGAAGATGATCCTCAGGGGATTTAATAATTTTTTAAAGAGTTATTTGTATCATTTTATTATTATAATCATAATAGAATGTATGAATATGTAAATATAATTAAACTTAGTTATTTATAAAAGTATAAAGGGTAATGGTGTCATAATAATTTCATCGATTGCGTATAGAAATTTTTTAAGACTGTATGAATTTTGAAATATAATTTAACTTACTTAGTCTAAAAGTATGAAGGGTAATGTTGTCACAAAAATTATATTGATGGTTTGATAGTCTAGTAAAATAATTGTCGATTTGGTTCGAGATAGTGGGTCAAGTTGTATTTTAGTCCGAAATAATTACATTGTAGTGTATTAGTTCTCGTAAGTGGTACAAATGTTACAGTGTAGTCCCTGAAAGTGACAAATGTTGCACATTCATTCATATTCTTTTAGGGACCATACTCTGACATTTATCCACGGGCCAATCTGGCTTAACGCTTGTGCCACTTTCAGGGATTAATGTCGCGATATCCCAGCTATCTTGGAGTAAGCTATGACTTGGTCCTATTAAACCTTCCTTTTTCAGATAAATGTTGTGATTACTTATTTTGAATATATCTCATGTGGAAAGTAACGATTCATTAAGTTTTTTGTGCATTAATGATTCATTGATGATAAAAAAAAAAATGATAATTATACTATTTTAAAAAGATATTTTTTCTTCTTTTGATACATTGTAGGTAATACTTATCATTTCCTCAAAAAAATTCATTAATGTCAATAATATAAGTTTATTTTTTTTTAACAGATAATGCATCTTAATTTGTTTATGAATTTTGTTCACAATACTAATTAGGTGGATATGATAATTTGGGTACATATTTTGAATTTTTTAATTGTATCATCTTAAAATAGTACATTTTGATAATGTGTACCATTTTTACATTGAAAATGAGTACATATAAAGATTAATGAAAATTAATGGTGTAAATTAATGAGCATACTTGATTCTCCTATTTTATATTATACATAAACACATAAATTATATGTTTTATATTGAAATATTAATTAATATGTGCATTAATATCTTTACCTCATCCATGTAAAAGATTGGCCAATTTTTCGCTTTGTTAATGCTTATCTTGAACTTTGATATTAATATTTTGTTTGTATTATATAATCTTTCATTAATAATATATAAATGAAAAATCATTTCAAACTCTTTTAGTGATATATTTTTTTATCGAAATATTATCTGAAGGCAAGCAGATATATTTAAGGGTAAGAGGTAGAGGATTACGATTGTAAAAAGTGGACGTGCTTTACTTGAGATGGAGGAGTATTTTTCTTTAAAACTACTATTTCTAAGCATGTTAGTTATTTTGTCTCGATGATTATTAAGGATAAAGGCACACCTCAATTACATATGATTTTGGGCAAATGACACTAAAGATTACTCACGTTTGTTAAAAATCCCCATTTGATCACTCTGATTGAACTTAGGCTGTTTTCGATCATTGATGTTCCTTGTAGAGGGCAAACTTGGTTATTCCGTCGATTTGATGCCACAAATCGAGACTTTCTTCATTTTTCACATTTTTGTGAGGGTATTTTTATATTTTAAAGTTGTGTGCCTTTAACTCTGCTTTTGAGGTTATATGTGATGTTAAAGGCACACAACTTAGAGAAAGACAAAAACATCCTTACAAAACCCTTACAATTGAAGAAAAAATCGATTTGTGCCCTCGAATCGACGGAATGACGAAGTTTGTCATCTACGAGGAACATCATTAATTGAAACCAATCTAAGTTGAACGAGATTTTTAACAAATGTGAGTGGTATTTGGTGTCATTTTCCCTATGACAATGATAATCGAACCCATAACTTCTCAAATGGTTTATTATCCATGTCAATGTTTTTTTAGACCTTGTTAACCCAAAAACTTTGATTTCCGCCAATCCCCCACCCACTGCCCATGACAATGATAATCGAAAGACCTCCACTACTAGACCTCTAAGTCACTGAAATACCTCTACTACTAGACTATTCAATGTTCTCTAATAATAATGAATGAATGTTGATATCAATAATGATGCAATCATTTATATATTTATTAATTATGAATTTATATGTAAAACTTCAATAATTCTTAATTAATAATGTATAAATATCTAAGATGACAATTAAATAAAATTGGGCTATCATTTGTTATCGCCTATCATCTTTGTGAATAATGAATGTAACGCGTAGAAAGATAATTCGACTGTGTACAATGAAGAGGTTGAAGTGTAGTGAATGTATTTTTCGCTAGATGTTTGAGATTTTGAATTGCACAATTAATAACTAAATAGGTAAAAACAAATATCAAATCACATAAACAGTGTCAACAAGTTTGACTTTAAGGAATTAGCAGAAATATATTACCTAAATGGTCTGCTTTTCCCCATCCCCTCTTAGATTTTGCACATTTTGTGCTTCCGTAGATGGTGGATCCTGAGCTTTTGAAACGTGTGTTACTGAAGAACAATTAATTCACTCCTGCATTGAAGTCATAAAAATAAACATGGCTGGACTTTTTAGTGCAATATTTATCCCTAGCATCTAGGAACTAGTATTCTTCATTTCAAAGCAAAATGAAGATGGATACAATTGAAGTGTGTACATTGAGGAGCAAATGTCACATGACCAAGTTAATAACAAGTCTTTTCTTCCTTTTCTTGATTCTAATTTTCCTTAATATAAAGTCTTCTCCATCTCTTGATCTTTATTCCTTAAGCTCCAAATCATGGGGTCTCATGGGAAGGTGGCAAAGAACTAGCAAATCAAGAAACATGGTTTCCATGCTTCAAGAATCTGTAACTTTCTTGCCCCTTAAAGACCTCAGGTTTTCGGAGAATCCCACGTCCGGGAATACTTGGTTTATGAGTTCATTGAATGATACTCATGAGGAGAATGAAGCAGAACATTTGTATTTCCCATCAGATGCTTCGAAAGGGCGGGTTCTTTGCATCAAGGGACGTGACACGAGGGATGGGACGAAGAACTCCTATGCCTTGGCGTGGCCTGAAGCGTTACCTGATTTAGCAACTCTCTTGAAAGGCCTAACCTTTGTTTCTGATACATACTACAATCATGAGAACTTATGGCATGGTGTGTGTGCGACGATTCCTTTCGTTAGATGGTCTATGAAGAATAATTGCATTAGGCCAGATAGATGGGTGTTATTCCATTGGGGAGAGCTTAGATTGAAGATGGGATCATGGATTGAGCAACTTATGCGAGTCAATTTTGGAGAAGTTTACGTGGAAGGATTTAACAATGGATCAGATATTCCTTATTGTTTTGAGAAGGTAGTTATAATGAGGCATGATTTGGGACGATTGGGACTGGAAAATAAGCTGAAAGTATCTGACCATTTACGATGTAAAGCTCGAAAATATTGCGAAATAAATCCCATAGGCAGAGGTGTGGAGGTCAATGAAAGAGGTGAACCAATTATAAGATTCACTTTGCTGTTGAGAAGAGGTTCCAGATCTTTCAAGAATTCAACATCAGTTACTGAAATATTTGCAAAAGAATGTGCCAAAATACAAGGTTGCATATTAAATGTAGTACAGTCAGAAGATCTCAACTTCTGTGATCAGGTATGTACTTGCTTTTGAATTGGTTTCTAACTTAATTTGAAAATCTGAACAATCTTATAGAAACTTTAAGGTGTAATTAGCTTCAACTAATTCATCCATCATTCATGAATAGTATGTTGGTCTAATGATCACTAAGAACATAAAACTCTCTACATTGAAATATTATTATGGGTATGATGTATTGATGTTGGTACTAACATTATCCGCTTATGAGGTTTTTGTACTTCCGTGACCAAGTTCAGCTATTGCTCGAACGAGTCATTAATGAAATAAACATTCGAGGGCAGTTAGGTTCTCCTAGAAAGGAAGTCAAACGGGGAAGTAGTCTTTTATTTAGCAAATGAAAAATGATTCAACCTTCTTTCAGTTCTGGTGACTAATTAAGTTGTTTCCTGATTCCCACAGGTGAGAGTAATGACTCAGACGGACATTGTTGCATCTCCACATGGCGCGCAGCTCACAAACATGCTATTTATGGACCGTAACAGCAGTATAATGGAATTCTTCCCCAAAGGTTGGTTAGAGCATGCTGGCGCAGGGCAGTATGCTCATCATTGGATGGCAAAGCAATCAGGGATGAAACATCAGGGGGCATGGTGGGATCCAATTGGAGACAAATGCCCCTCGCCTAAACATGATGCTGAGTGCTTTTCATTCTACAAAAATGGAAAAGTTGGACATAATGAGACCTTATTTGCAGAATGGAGCAGGAAAGTGATAGAGGAAGTTAGACAAGGCAAGATAGAGCAAATGTCAAAGATCACATTGAACCCAACAAAAGATTGTGGATGCTTGCATTCTTGAGATTCAATGAATTCACTAATAATATCATTCAAATTAGTATTCACATGGTGTTAAGTGTTTATGGGGTCATTATACCCGTTACATACACAATTAATAATGTGGGACTAGGTCTCAATACATGATAATATATAAAAGTACGAATAAGGTTATATCACATCACTAAACTAAACATATATAAAAGTCCGAATAAACATTGTGTTTCTTCCTTTTTCATATTATTAATTATTAAATTACTCTTCTCTCTAAAATCTAAAAGTTAGGCAAAAATATTATCGTTTTAATTAGTAATTCCACATCTTAATTGATAACTCATGAGTTCTAATAGTAATTAACTACTATTAAGTATACATCATATTTTATACTTGCACATTCAGGGAACTACTTGACTATCTATGAGCTATGACTATATTAAACGGAGTACTCTGTATTGTCTATAATATGAACCTTAATCCATGACGCAATTCGTCCGAAAAGAGAGGAACTTGATTCTTTTATATAGATTTGTCCATGTTTAATTTTAATTTCAATCATTTTCCTATATGAGTAAAAATAATTTCAATCATGTTTAATTAGTACACGATTCAATAAACAAGGTTAATATTTACAGTGTAATGCAAGTAAATGATAAGTACACAAACTAAAGAAAAATTAAAGTATAATCATAAAATTAATTAATTGAACAATTGATTGCACTGTTATTTGGTTTGTGGTGAAGTGAAACATGGAAGAATAATAAGAAATGAAAACATATCATTAAATATGGAAAATATTTGTAATATTATACGTACGGTTTAAGGATGATACATCACATACATTTGACATATATATTTTATAATTGTCGTGCATCCCACTATTTAATTAACTTTGTTTATTTATCTCCAATGCATGTTTAATGATTTAAATATATGCATTGAATAACATAATTATTTTAGATCAATTTTATGATTATAATTTTTATGATTCAATTCACAAGAATGCATGCCTCATATTATATATTACCTCTTCTCAAGTTTTAGTTGTCGCTTTTACCACTTTGCACATAAATTAAGGAAAATAAAAAGTAATCAAAAATATATTAAAAATGTAAAATGACAATCAATTTAAACAATATCATTGATTGGTTGTTTATTTTAAGAGAAAAGTAGTCAAAAAGTTAACATTTAAAATGCAAAAGTTAAATTTATTATGCTAAAACGACAACTATAAATTTTTTACTAAAACGTCAATTATAAACAAAACGGAGGGAGTATTAATTTATTACTCCTTTCATCAATATGATTTTCTTATTATATCTCATTTTTCAATCTTTAATAATTGATTTTAGTTAAATAATAATATGTTTTAATGGGTTAATGACATGGGCAATCACCTATGTTTACAAAGATTTTCATTGCTCACCTACGTTTAAACCGCCTCGACAATTATCTTGAAAATGTGCCGCCGACAATTGCCTGTCATCATCACATTGTTGCTGACTTTCGTAGTGGCATTTTTCAGAGCCACTTAATTGAACGGGTGATCGACTGAAATTTTTTCGAAGATATGTGATTGTTGGGACGGTTTGAAACATACGTTATCGACTCAAGAACATTATAAGAACATAGCTGATCATAAGGACCATTAACCCTACACAAAAAATGCATGAATTCTTGTAAACATAGGTTGCTTATGACCATTAACCTTACACAAATATACATAGTAATCTTCTCATTGTAGTATGTTATGGTTAATCATAAATTCTAGAGATACAAGGTGAAGCACGCTCACTGGACAGTAAAGGTGCTTGAATTGTTCAAAAAATGCATTTTGTTGAGTCCTTACCGTCCAAAATTAAGTGGATTCATCTAGAATATTGTATTTCATTCGTTCCAAAATATATGTCGAGTACAGAATATTTGGAGATTCTTTATGTCAGTCGCCTTCATGACCAAATGGATATCGAGGGTTTAAATGAAGTTGTAAAATGTAGTCGGGATGTTCTATTCAGTAGAAGAACATAAGTAATCGGAACATGAGTGTTTTGAACGTGAGTGATCGAAATGACTTTTTTTTAAACGTTAGTGATGTCCAAAGTCATTAACCCAATTAATTAATAATAAATTTTTAAGTTAATAGTCTGATCACCTATGTTTTCCTCATGTTACTAGTGTTAGTGTTTTATATTCGAATCTAACTAGTTCTAAACTAATCGGATGCGAATCCTAGATACTACGGATGTACAAAAATAATAAATACGAATTACAAGTGTGTACCTTTCTTCTGGAATAATATTATAGCAAAATGTGAAAACGGATTTGTGCCTATATACCCAAAGCGTGGTATCTCCAAGAGTATCCACACCAAGAATTACCCGAACCTCCCCGTATGCTTAGAACGACAGTGTCGAAAATGAAACAACAAGAAAAGGAAAACTATTACTTCCTAAGTGAGGGGGTGGCCTAGTCGAATCTAGTGGAGGAGAGAGACTCTTTTGACTTCAAAAGGTCAAGAGAAGGTGAACAACTAATTGTGAAGGGGTGATGCTCTTTATGTATATTAGGTCTAGTTAAGAAGTTTCTCAAGCAGTAAAAAATCTCCTCAAACCTCATAGTGACTAATCTCGAATTGCTATCTATGGGTCTCTCTATTTCATTGATCAAGCTCCCTAGCTCGGGATATCAACACTCTAAATGGTTTGTTCTTTCCAATGATGTTCAAGGTATTTCACAATAGACTTGAATAATGTAAACTCTCCCCGAGGTTAACCTCGAAAGTTACATCCCCAAAGACTTTTCACAGCTAAATCAAATTCTATGAGCTATACCGACAAATCATTTAAAACTATAGGCGTCTTCTCGACAAATAAGTATTTTTTAGGAAGAGTGCCTCAATTAGATTTGGAGTATGAATCTCCGGGCCCAAAAAATTCGGCAATTCATCTAGAGTGGCTCATGGATTCACTTCCTACTACTGCTAACATGTTAAAAAAGAAAATGAAACGTTAGGCCTCTTGCTACCTCGTAAGTGTACTGTATATCGAGGGATGGCTTACATCTTTTTGAGATGCCCTTTGCACAAGAAATCTGCTCACTGTTGGGGGTCTCTCCAACGAGCTTAATTGGTTTAAATTCGGCCCTACAAGAGACTAAAGTCAGTATTTCTGGTGCCAAATACTTAGATCTGTAGTTTGGTCCAAATGGTTGTAAAGTGTAGTTCCCATTTTAACAGTAGCGTTAAATCACCTCAAAATGTGTTTGAAGTTCAAATTTGGGGTAAACTTAATATTTGATAAACACATGGGAAAAAATTTCTATTTCACTTCATGCTTTTGGGGGCAAAATTACTATTGTTATGAACTTTGAAATAAACGTTATTTTCTACGATTTGGCTCTAAACGAGGCTATCATTTTTCACGTAACAAGTCACCTTGTTCCTTATCATCAATATCTTTTCTTTCTTGTTCAACATCTTATAATTTTAAACAAGGAATGGAACGTGCTGAGGTGTTAATTGAAATTTGTTCGAAACTTCAAACGGGCTTGGTGGGCGATGGGAAGTGGGGGTACACAATTTCGTATTTTATTTCACGTAAATTTTACAATTAATCTCGCCTCAAGTTTATAAAAATATAAATTAAGTCAGAAATTTTGATGCTCAGCCATATTTGATTCCAATCGTATTTGGATATCAAATTTTAACTGCTAAAATGGGGACTAAACTGTGAACATCGCTGTCAATATTTGTACCAAACCGCAATGCCCAATTATCTCGGGACCAAAGCAACTCGTCTCTATCTCAGACCATTTCCTCAACTACCTCTCTCTCCAATCCCCGAGGCATCTCCGGCGGTAAAGAACTGTTAGCTCTAGAAGGCTGGGACATCGAAGAAGATGTTTGAATGGTGTGCTTCGCATGTGGTATCTATGGTTCTAGAGAAATCAAGTTATACATAGTAAGGGACCCAGACAATCGATGGAGGTGATGGAGTTTGCTGCAAATTACCAGCGGCGCTTCGAAGCGGCAAAACCCCCTCCCCTTCTTAAGACTTGGAGTTAGGGATGACTTCCTCATTAATCACGTCTCTCTCTAATAAAAACTACCAAAAAAACTCTCATCGCAACCACTCACTTTGTTTAATAACCGCTATATTTTTGGTGGTTTATTCCCGCCTTTCAATATTTTTTTTTCATTTTCAATAATTTAAAGCCATGATCTTGTTAATCTAAGATTTTATACAATTTAGTGTGAAGTTTTCTTTTATTCCATCTCGATTAATATTCGTTCTTCGATATCTTTCTCCAATTGATAGTTAATTTACGGATGTAATTTATTCTCAGATGAATATATACTCCAAGATGAAGACGATAATATCAAGTACATTTGAGTCTCGAGGCAGAATGTTGTATTAGCGGGATATTTTGTGCTTACTCGGTACTATAATTTTCTTTGCATTATCGATATATTTATTCTATCGTATTTTCATCCGATTACTTATCTTTTTTGAAAAATGATTTATGTTCAATTAACGAAAGATTCCTTATTCAATCAGATCTATTATAATTTTGCTAGCTTTATTAATGCAATATTAATCCTCGTTTACCCCAAAAAAAAAAGACTTGGAGTTAGGGATGCAACTGTTGGGTTTCATCTGACTATCGACTCTTTATTTCCCTCTTGGGGGATTGGGCCTGTGGCTAAGAATGCTGCTCAGATCGAAACTTTTGGGTAGGCAGATTTGTAAGTGTCACCCTTATAAGGGCCTGTTTCGGACTGCTTTACTTTGTAACCCATCACATTATATAGTTGATGGGATTATCCAGTCCGTTTTTTTTTTCTGAACGTCGGCTTTGTGTACTCTTCTTTATATCAATAAAATCATGGCTTATTATAAAAAAATAAAAAATTATTTGAAAAGTCGATTGTATCATGCATCGCCCGTCTCATTTACTAGATATTTTATATGCAAAAAAAATATAAATAGGTTAGAAAAACCTTTTTTTATAACTTTATAATAAAATTTGAAAGGTAAATACTACGGAGTAACTTATGCATTTACGGGAGTTCCAGACAGTAATTAGTTTGTACCAGTGACTGGCTTGTGGTGATTCGCTGAATTTTCAAGATTGATTGATAGATAACAAAAATTGCATGCAAGTCAAATTGTCAGATGAGAAATGATAAACTCAATTAAATTCCCTGATTAATGGTCTCACATATATGTGATCGCCATTCATTGAAGGCTTTATCTTTTTGAAAAAGCTTATATGCAGAATTTTGGACTGCTGGTTATTGTAGTCATGCTATATTGAGAATCATTTTGTTAAAAAGATAATAAATTAAAGGGTTCAGAGTTTAGAGAATGGTCTTGTCTAAACTTGGTCCACCATGACAAACATTGGACATTCTTTTGAAACACCCTTTTTGACCAACAGAAAAAGTATTACATATGGTGCAACCCCGAGAGAGTAAACACAGATCACTGGAACGTAGGGAAGAGATTTTGGTTCGGTGGCAGTTGCTAATGAGCCTCTTCCCAAGGCAATCCGGGTTTGAATTCCACAGAAGTGCCTCTTTAGTAGACGTGGCAAACGCAAGGGGCTCTGACGGCATCGCCCGTTGGGGCGACGACGCGAATCTGGCCCATTGCCCACGCTTCACCGAATCTGGCGGCTTAGCTGCCGAACGCGAACGTATTAATCGGTAATTCATGGTTTCACTCGCCCACCGGCACACTAACTAAAACAACCCGACCTCGCCTACCAACGAATCCCCAAATGACGTCCGTCAAGCGACGTCCGACAAGAAAAGAATAGTTTATCCATCACAAGTCACACCTATTTACACTATATTGCAAATAAAAAACAAACCACACACATACATAAAAAAAAACCCATAAATATCTAAATCGAAATCCAACAAAATCATAAAACAAACTTCAAACATCCGAATCACGCTTAACATCCATATGTAATAAAACATAACATAAAATTAAACTAAGCAAAGTTCATCTCATCTATAAAACAAAATAAACTAAGGTTTCATTTATAAAAGAAAATAAAAAACATGTAACAACATTATTCTTCATCTTCATCTATCATATCTGGGATTGCGAAAAGATCGGCCGACGCGATAACCCCGGATACACGCTCATATATCATGCTTTTCAATTCCAAGCATATCATTTATCAACGAAATCCAAACGATCTTCAATCCTCCGTGATTCCAAGTTGCATATTTTTCCAACCTACACATTTCACATCCACAGCCAATGATGGTGTATATAATTTAATCAATATAGAATACATTGCATTCGCATTGCATATCCAACAACATCCTACCACAATTATGACTAATCACGGTCACGGGATCTGACTTAGACGACGGTAGTCGCGACTAGACTCGAATGGTGGAACGGATCTCTCCGTGGGGATTCAAGGCCCATCCTTGTGGGAGGCTGCTGTGCGCTACAACCATTTTGCTCCCAAATTTCTTTTCACGACAGCCGAACAATTCACACCCCATTTTGACCATTACCTCATCATTCCACCAATATATTTCTTGGTCGGGTCAAGGATCAAGCCCCACCCGCGTTGAACTCACAAATTCAGCATTTCATTATTCACATTCACCCCCTCATTTACTAAGAAATCGGGTCATTATAATTCTCAATTCCAAATTTTGAGCTATTTCATATATGAGAATCTAATGCCTTTTACCATGAACATACCAAGTAATTGAATCATTCTCATTCACTTGCATATGCATATAAAATTCTCTGGCTAATTCCGGTTACCATATACAATTAAACTTAGCAAGATTCAACCATCCATAAAAATTCAAACCAACAATGGCATTTGTACCTTCAAGTTCTTTTTCATCAACATACATACCCGGTTGGATGGTTTTCTAAGAGCAAACTTGCCGAGCCTGGCGGCTGTAATGGCGGCGCGGAGCGGAGACTCCTCCCTCCTTTGCTTCTTTCCTTTCCCTTTGCTTCTTTCTCCTCCCCTTGTTATGATACCTTTCTTCATTGTGAATAATTGAGACAATTAGCAAATTAGAAAATGTGAAAAATGTGTTCTTTAAGTGTTATAGAACACTTTGTACACTTAAATTTAGGAAAAAGATGAAGTTTTAGAGTGTAAGAGAAAATATGAAATTTTGGTGTCGAATCGTTACAATTGAGAAAAATGAAGAACAATTAGGTTTGGAGCAATTTATAAGGCCTCGAATACATTGCCGGATGTCCGCTTTCAGCTATCGGACGCCCGCTTAAAAATTAAATGTCTATCGATTCTCTCGTACCGACGCCCGTTTATTTATCGGACGCCCGCTAATTATTGAGCTTAAGCGGACGCCCGCTTGTGTATCGACGCCCGCTAAAATTAAGTCGCCATCGACTTCTCGCACCGACATCCGCTTCGCCATGTGACGCCCGGCCCGGGGCAGATATAAAGGACATCCGCTCGAAGTATAGAGGGACGCCCGCTGAAGTATGTAGGACGCCCTCGCTTTGACCATTTTATTGAAAACTATAATAAGATAATCATAAAATATGAAATGAAAATATAAACTTATTTTTTATTGCCGCTCACATTTTTATACTGCATGGCCGAGTTTACATCAATATAATAAATTAAAGAAGTACAAGTTTATTCTTGATCTAACCTATCTTCTCGAATGGGAAAGAAATCATTGTTGCTATCTTCTTCTTCCATTCCTTCTATTTCATCGCTGATGTCTTGTTCGATGTCACCTAAGTCATCAAACATGTCTTTTTGGTGCAATTTGCTGCGCATCTTTATCTTGCATCCTTTTCCGCCGCCGTCCAACCCTTGATCAAGCACACAAAACTCTCTATTGTCAAAGGAAGTTTAGCCTTTGACCTTCTAGTCGTATATCGTTTCACATACTAAATGCGCACTCACTAGCTATCGTGAGACATAGGAATTGCAAAATTTCTAGCCATTTTACTCAATATAGGAAAAAATACCTTCCTTAAGCTTTCCCACCATTTCAGAACATCAATTGATTTTCATGATTGTACATGCTCATGTCAAAAGGTGTTTTCAAGTATCGAAATAACTCTCATTTAAGTCTTCAATTTTGAGTAGAAGTATATGAAGTAAATTTTTTCACTCATGGCTTTTTAAGGTGATTACTCCTACTTTAGAAGATAGTTTGACAATCCATAAGATATAGTACTACTACTTTGCACCTCCTTTATTACTGAGAATGTTTAAAAAAAATTTAGAATACATGTTGTATAAATATGCTTCAATTTGTGTTTTGTATGCATTCTTAGGGAAATTAACAAAATAACTTCAGGGATCGAAAAGGCTCCAAACATTCCATAAAATAAATCTATCCATGCAAAGAATATATCTAGTTTAATTTTGTTGGACACATTATTGCACCGATAGCATATGCATGGAATGGGAAGATAATATTTCAAAATTTCTCTTCCATATTAGGAATCATGTTCTAGCAACAAACTTATCCCTATTATCATGCATATACATAAAGAAGCTCGACAATACATTCAAAAGCTTCGATGAATATTGGGACTATATCGAAATAAAATATTTTAAAGGTAGCTTTAAAGTGCAAGAAAATGGAGCAACTCTAAACAAGAGAGGTCCACCTTTGAATAGGTGATCTTAGGATAATGACTTCATTAGTAGGTTGTGGAATATTATAAATGATGTAATCTCATCTTTATATTTATATGCACTAGTAAAGATCATATGTAGAATTCCATCTAGTCTCTACATCAAATATTAATTTTCTATATTTTTACCACTTGCCAAACCAACGCTTCTTGTACTCTTTTCTTTTATTTGGGGAAGTAACAATTAAATGAACTCCATTTCTAATAGGCTTGATAAATTCATCCCAAATGATAGCAATTCCATCTTTAGCTACTAGTTGAAGAACATGACATAAACACCTAGTATGAAATAGTTCTTCAAATTCCGGCTTACATTTTAATTTAAGAGTTTCAATAGACACACTATTAGCCGATGCATTATCAAGTGAAATAGAACCAACTTTATGTAAACATCGATATTCAAAACAACATTGCAATATTCCATCGGTTATTTGAATATTATCATGTTTAGCAACACTACGGAAATAAGAGTCCAATCAATATTTATCCAATGACAAGTAACACACATGATATCAAAGTCATGAAAAGTAGCACATCACTCGCTTAAACAAACATTCCTGGGCAAGGCAATGAAGGAAAAGCGGACACATAAGAAGATCTTTTGGTTTAAAAATATTTAAAGGCAATACTTCATGAGTTTGTGGACGCGGCCGGCGGATCGACCGCCCTTGAATCCAATCGGTATATCTCGCAACTTTCACAATGATCGAAAAGGCAAAGCACTACCTATCACAAATTTCATTGATTCAAGTCTATAATTTAACTTATCATTAAAATTTTGGCCGGCCATAGGTTAATAGTTGTTTGAACACCTCCACCCTCGCTTCTTTTTACTATCTTCATCGAAGCTTACGATCACTTCGCGAAATGTCTAATAAATGTCCGTTCCACCTTTTCCCTCCCGCCTTATAACTATATATGTTTTTACAAAGTATACATGTAGCTTTCTCTATTTTCTCGATCGGGCAATAAAGTATTTCCAAACCCATGATGTCTTTTTCTTTTGAACTAACTTACCGCGAAGCAATGATGATTCTTGCGTGATATTGGGTTTTCATCTCCTACCTTATTTTGCCTTTTCGATTTACTATTAAAATTTACTTCTTTCCTTTCTTCGGTATCCCTACATTATCTAGATCTATATTATTAAAATTATCAACACGACTAAAGCTCGGGGTCTACTGGTGGCTCATGGCTGCTTTATGTCAATCGTAGTTCCAATAACCTCCACCCTAAGAGATTCCAATTTTTAGGAGCCATCAGAATAAAAAACTTACAATACTAAATAAGTTGAAATTTAACAAGATTATACCAAGTAAACAAAGAATATAATAAAATGAGCAGGATGGAGCATCGTTCACCTCAATGCAACCTCGCAATCTATTTGCATTTATGATGCTACCTTTGAAATTCTTGATCAAATTATTTATTCTCCAAGATGAATATATAGAACATTTATAATTGAAGTAGTAAAACTAAGAACCAAGTATGATATATTTAATGCTGAATGAACTACCAGATAATCAAGTAATATGAATTAATGATGATATTTGATGTGAGTAATGAATGAAAGTTGTGTTCCTTATTTATAGGAGGAAAAAATGGCTATTTTTTTTTTTTGAAACCGACGTCCGTAATAAACCCGACGTCCGCTAATAACGGATATTCACAAACGCTATTGTTTACATAATCTGCTACTTACCGACGTCCGTAGAAGAAAGTGGACATCCGCTAATAAGGCTAAGGGAATCCATTTAAGATGCCTTCTAACGGACGTCCGGTTTAATTTAGCTGACGCCCCGCCACGCAATCTTAACCACTAACGCGCCGAACGCGATTCGAACGCCCACCGGTCCAGAATCTAACGGCGCCGGGACGGTAACGCTTTTGGTTGTCTTCGCCCACCCTGTTCCATTAGTAAAGCTGGGCCGACGGCGACGCTGGCCTAACGAACGTGGGCCGAACCCGAAACGGACTAACGAGTCGGACTAACGAACGGTCCACCGAACTCCGGCCCACTTGCCACGCCTACCTCTTGTTGATAATTGGATCAAGCGTGGACGCCTCGCCTAACGATAGTGTAAAGGTCCAAGTTTATTAAAGGAAATCGGTTGAAGTATAGGAAACCTGAACACTAAAGGAAATATGATATCAATCGCACGAGAAATTAAACCAGCTAACTAATTAATAGCCGATCAATCAATAAGGTGATCAAGGAATATGATCATGCATGCAAACCAACGCTACCTTTTTCAATTTGCGGATTTGCTATTTATTAGATCTCCAGTTTTACTCCATTTTGAATAAACTACGATCACGCTTTTAGATTACGGATTTGTTACTAGTTTATAGATGTTTGTTAGCTAGTATTTCTCATTGAAGCAACCTCTCAACGCATTAATTTTGTAAGCTATATATAGTCGCTTTTCTCCATTCAATAACATAGCAAATCGGGATGGCAAACTTGCTAATGCTGCAACTAAAAAATTTAGCTATTGTTTATATACTGAGAATCGGGAGAGTCCGATATTTAACACCTAGACGAGCTGGAGAAAAAAAATTCCATACACTTAGCACCGTAAACTGTGAGAAAAATGAGCTTAATTTAAAAATGCTACATCTAAAGTTCCAAAATTCGATGGTCATTATGATCACTGGAGTGAATTAATGGAGAATTTTCTGAAAGCAAAAGGACTATGGGGAATTGTGGAGAGAGGAATTGAGAACCCTGGGGATGGAACTCGCTAAACGACAATCGAGGGTACCGCTTGAAGAAGCTGTAATCAAGACTGCCTGGGTGAAACATTATCTGTTTCAAGCCACGATGTATATGTGTTTGAAACGCATTCTTTATAAGTAATGCATTCGGGGCGGTAATGCAGAGAGTAAAGAAAGCCACCACGAATGTCTTGAGAAGAGAATTTGAGTTATTAGAAATGAATAAGTGAGCAGGACCGCTGATGACTATCAGTGGGTAGAAATGACCGCAATATCGAACAAGTCGAGGAGCAACGCGGTGACATCACCCATTAATTATGATAGTGGAAAAGATCCTAAGAACTTTGACAGAACAATTCACATATATTGTGGTATCCATTGAGGAGGCACAGGATGTAGAAGACATGTCTGTGGATGAGTTACAGAGTACACTAGCTTTCTGCATTTGGTAAGGTTCAAGTGTGAGTTAAAGAAGAGCCTGATCAAGCTAAGCTTCAAAGGAAAGTAGGCTCTGGAGTGGTGTTAACTAGCGTAGGTAGGGGCAACTATAGAGGAAGAGGTGGTAGCAGCTGCAGAAGAGGATGTTTTGGAAGGTCACTTTTAGAATGCTACAAATGCCACAATCTAGGACATTTTCAATATGAGTGTCCTAGGTGGAAAAGGGAAGTAAACTGCACAGTTGCAGAAGAAGAGGAGGAAGAGGATGACCTACTCTTGATGGCTGAAATCACCGACGGCAACAAATGTGTATGTAATGGTACATTGACCTCAGCCGCCTCAAATCACATGCGTAGTGATTTGCGAGGTTGTTCACCTCTATTGATAAGAGTTTCACTCATGCTGTTAAACTGGGAAACAATGACAAGCTGGATGTTCTAGGCAAAGGAAAGGTGAAATTAAGCATAAATAAGACTTCATATACTATCTGTGAAGTCTATTTTGTGCCAAATTTGAAAAGCAACCTTTTGAGTGTGGGACAATTACAAGAAAAGGGATTGATAGTTCAATTCAAACATAGAGTCTGTAGTATTTACCATCATTTAAGAGGAGAAATCATCAAGACAACTATGAAGAAAAATAGGATGTTTGCAATCCACAATCGACAAAGAAAGTAAAGAAGAGAGAAATGTACGCAGTGACAATCACGATCAAGCCATGCTATGGCATCAAAGATATGGTCACTTAAATTTTAAAGGGCTCAAAACATTGAAAGAAAAAGATATGGTAACTGGACTGCCTAGTTTCAAAATGCAAGAAGTTTCACACGCAGATTGCTGAAAGTTGAAACAAACTAGACAAGCTAGACAACCAGCAAGGTACCGGGAGAAACAAGAAGTGCTCGAAATTCATTCACTCGACATGTGACCAATCAATCCTGCATCAAAAGGTGGTAAGAGATACTTCTTAACATTCATTGATGATTACGAGGAAAAGGCCGGTGTTCAGTTAGCTAATGTAAGTCTCAGTTCTCGATAGTTTTAGCAATTCAAGAATTTAGTTGAAAAGAGTCGTGATGTGTGATCAAAAGTCTAGGGGTGGAGAATACCTGTCTGATGATGCCCTACGTATTTCTGTTAGCATGGAATAAAAAAGACACTGGATTAACCTATACACCCACAAAGAAACGGAGTAAGTAGAAAGCGAGAAATAACCATCATGAACATGGTTAGACCATTGTTGTCAACCAAGAAAATACTCTAAGTTCTTATGGAGTCAAGCAGCTTGTACGGGAGTATATACATACCAATGATGTCCAATCCATTTCTCGTTAAAGAAAAGACTACAGAAAGCCTCGAACGGAAGAAACCAGCTTGTCGATCACTTAAGAGTATGGGGTTGCTTGGCTCATGCCCATGTTCCTAAGGTAAACCGAGGAAAATTGGACAAAAGAAGCACAATATGTGTCCTCTTAGGCATGAATGAAGGGACAAAAGGTTACAGATTGTACAACACTAAGACAAAGAAGATTGTAGTAACAAAGGATGTTGTATTTGAAGAACAAAAGTCACGGACTGAAAAGTGAAATGAACCGTAAATTGAAATAAAGAATGGAAAGATGAATGCATCGGGTGAGATAATATGCAACATAATCAAAATGGAAATGACAATGAAAATCAAAGTATGCGCTGATCAAAAACACCGACTCTCCAAAGCACATGATAACAATAATGACAACTATGATCAAGTGGTTGAAATCCACATACCGACAAGAACCAACAAGTCGGACAATCCTCTAGGAGAACACACAGAAAACCAGCATGGATGTCAGACTATGTAAGTGGAGATGGAATGAGTGAAGATGAGGTAAACATGGTGCAAACTGAGGAGGATGATCCAGTGCACTTTGAGGTAGCAGTGAAGTCAAAGAAATGGAGAGATGCAATGGACTTGGAAATCAATTCGATTGTGAAAAATAACACATGGACACTCACCATGCTACCACAGAAAAGCAAAAAGATTGGAGTAAAGTGGATTTACAAAACAAAAAGGGATGCGAATGGCAACATCATCAAGCACAAAGCCAGATTAGTGGCAAAAGGCTATGCACAAAAGCAAGGAATAGATTTTAATGAAGTATGCTCTAAATGCGCACGGATAATCGTAAGGATGTTAATCGCTTGCCGCCGCACAAGGAAGTTGGAAGATATATCAATTGGATGTCAAATCAGCTTTTCTTCATGGTGAACTTGAGGAGAAGGTATACATTGATCAACCAGCGCTACCAAGAAGTGTGAGTAGTTAAGACAAAGTGTATGAGTTACATAAGGTTTCTATACGTGGATTCCAAATGTGCTCCTGTAGCACGGTTCAAGAAGATAGAAAAATACTTCATGGCTGAGGATTTTGGGAAGGAGTGCATTTATGAGCACACATTGTTTACAAAAGTTAGCTCAAAAGGCACCATAATCATAGTGAGTTTGTATGTCAATTTATCTAATCAGGATGCTTTTAATACTAAGACCTTTATGATAATTCAAAGCTTCAATGATTAGAGAATTTGATATGACTGATCTTGGAGGAATGAACTACTTTCTAGGAATTGAAGTAATACAAAGACAAAATGGCATATTTATCTGCCAGAAGCAATACACTCGACGCTGCCTCGGGGTGTTGCCTGCATGTTTGATTGCAAACCAGTTGGTACTCCAATGGCTACAGGACTCAAGATTGATCAAGACAGTGAAGGAAAGATGGTGGATGATACTTTACAAGCAAATAGTGGGGAGTCTCATGTATCTCACTAATACGAGGCCAGATATAATGCATGCCACCTGTTTAATAAGTAGGTACATGAGCAATCCCACTGAGTTACATCTGCAAGCAGCAAAACGAATACTGAGGTACTTGAAGGGATCCATGCAACTGGAAATCATGTATCAGAAGAGCAACATCAAGGGAGAGTTATTGGCTTATACAGATAGTGACTATGCAGGTGATTGTGATGACAGGAGAAGCACTAGCGGATATGCTTTCATTTTGAACTCGTGAGCCGCGGTTGGGGCTTCAGAAGCAACCCATTCTCACCTTTATCCACTACGTATGCAGTAATTTAGTCAAGCATCGCTTGTGCTTGTCAACTACTATGGACGGTAAGAAAGTGTCAAGGCACCAAAACACGAGGAAAGTGAACGCATGGGGAGATCAAAATGCGTGATAACAGCTCCACAATTAAGCTGTCTAAGAACCCAGTTATGCATGGACGTTGTAAACACATTGCATGTAAGGTATTTCCTCGTGACGTGGTGAAAGAGGAACAATCACTCGAGCTATCAAGTAAGCGAAGATCAAGCTTGGTGACGCGATTTAATTAAGGTATCAAGGGAAACATTTCAAGGCAGAAAGGCTTGGGAACGCATGATCATGGAGATGTAATGTTGGAAATGAACCATATCCAACATTAAGGGAGAGTTTGAAGGAATATGATCATGCATGCAAACCAACGGCTACCTTTTTCAGTTTGTGATTTGCTATTTATTAGGATTCTGTTTACTATATTTTGAATAACCATGATCATGCTTAGATGACGGATAAGTTGTTAGCTAGTTTATAGTTGTTTGTTACCTAGAATTTCTCATGGGTAGCTGCATCTGAACGTGCATTATTGTAAGCTATAAATAGCTGCTTTCTCCATTCAATAAGACAGCTAATTGATTTGGCAAACTTGAGCACAAGTGCAACTACAAATTTAGCTATTGTTTATATTCTTGAGAGAATTGAGAGTCTGATATTTAACAGTGATGACTATGGAGTGTGGTCTTATTATTGGATATGATTACTCAAATTAATAAAAAAAATTCTGTATAAAATAATCACATGAACGTATGTAGCTGGACAAGTGTAGACGGGCACTACTTTCAAATACTTCGTATCATATTCTTTGCTATTTAATGAAATGTTAGGCTTAATTTGGTAGGCAAGCATCAGAGGAAATGTATTATTCACCAAATTAACACTGATGGCGAAGAAAAACACTGATTTTTTTTTTGTATGACAATGTAACAAATCTTGCAGTTATCGATATCCATTTTTGTGTCTTACACACATAGTAACACACTAACAATGACATCAATCTGATCCGACCATCTTCAATTGACAATACATTTCATGGACAAATTAATTGAGCGATGTCTCCTTTTCATACCTCATGGTTTGAATAAAATCCTGCTATTTCTTACATTTCATACCTTTCACGCCTGACGAGCAATTGATTAATATTGTAAGTATATATTTTCCTTTAAAAGTAACTTTATATGGGTTTTGATATAACATAAAATGGATTCCTAAAAGCTCCCTAATTCATGATTGAAGTTCTCAATTCATGCGACGAAGATGATTCAATAAAGGCTCTGACAATAGTAGGGGTCCATCAAATTCTCAGATTTATGGCTACTTGTTTTCGCTGTGTTCCCTGCCTTTTGACATTTCCTTCCTAGAAATACGCAGAAAGCCATAAATACTAATGGTAGGTAATGCATAACTCCAGAGTAATTCATACTTACACTTCGGGTCAAGCAAGACGGTTTGGCCAAGGGACGACTTTGGGTTCAGATACTCATCCCTCGGAGATCACCTCGATTCAACAAGCTATCAGAGATCAAGTAATGGAGCAAGGAGCAACTTCTCAACCCGGAGTAACCACTCGGGCAAAGAGTGGGGCAATACCACCAACACCTCGGGGACCTTTGCCTCAAGACCTCCCTAGGCCCAAGGCAAAGGAGCCGGATCAAACCAAGGAAATAGGGGACCAGTCCCCTCGGGTGGGCCTCCAAGACACCACCCAAGAAATATTTGCCGAAGTCCAGACAAGGTCCCGGAGCACAGCGACGCCTAAGTGGACCTCGAAAAAGACATATCAATCGCCATCCGCGAATCACCGCTAAAACCCACATACGACCACGGATCGACTCACAATACTACGAGGATGCCCAAAAACACAAGCTCTAAATCATAATGCGGAAGAAATCAAGAGCGGGAGTATCATCCACAACGGAGACACCGACGGGAAAGACAAATGTCACTCTAAGCAAAGATTCCAAGAAGGGAATACACACGGTGGCAAATCGCTACCACATGGATTATTACTCCCCATTTCAACCGCCCTAGTTGGTCCCCTTCCTGGACAACTCATTACTGGGCACACATAAAAGCGCAAAGGCACCGTCTCCCCCATGGAACAACCGACCGGGCAACGTTGCACAAACAAAAAGAGGGAAACGCCGAGGATCGGGGTAATGGCTATGCCGGGGGAAGTAACGAGAATATCGTGTCCATTCCCCAACTGCAAGTTGGAAGAGTTGAATGCCGACTCAAGGAATTTCCCTACCTCGAGGCCCCGCAAACACACAATTTTTTCTATTCTCATACCGCTTAAGACATTAATCAATGCCGGCGGGTTCGTGATGACGAAGTTTAGACCTTTGACGGAGCGGGACCCCAAAGAATCACTTAAAGCTTATGATTCACAGCTTGTCCTTTGGGCCAAATAAGATACGGCGTACGCAGATTTAGGTAGTTTATCGGGGCAAGATTAAATGGATCCACAAGTTACCACCCAATTCCTATCATTGTCGGAAATATACCGCGGGATCTGCGGCGGATAAGTTCGGTACTTGTATCGTGGGTCAACAGGACGGCGCTACCATGAACTTGAAACAAAAACCGTGAGAAATATCATGAGTTACGCTTAATCGCTTCCAAAAGGTATTAACCAATATACCCACCTCATGATGCTATGTAATCCATGATTTCGTTTCATCCATGGATCAGTCAAGCTACTAAAAGCAGGCTAAAGGCTGAGCCAAGATTCAACGTGAACTATTCAGCTTGACGATGAAGTACATAAAGCTAGAAGAGGTAAAAAAGGCGCCCGAAGGAGCAATAGAAATCCAACCTAGGATAGAGCCTCAAAGATCCCCTAGGAAAAGACCGGTATGGGACCGATTGGAGATAAACCCCAAGAAAAAGCAAAGAGGAAGGTCTCATGAGTGGAGAATAGAGAATAAGTGCGAATCCCCCAAGAGCCGAGTATACCTCTTACATCTATGAAAGATCACGAGTAAGGCCGAAATCAATGGTTATTGATTTCATTTATTATGTATGTTGCGACAATTGTTGTAACAATTCATTTGCTAGGTGAGTTAATGTGATAACATAAACGGAATGTTCAACTATATTAATTGTAATTACTAGTCGGGTTCTCAAGATAATACAAAGGGTTATGCCAGATTGCTAGATCCCATGCATAACCGTTATAATAATATTAATGGTCTATTATATCGTTATCTCGGAGCCTGTGGCCACACACATACATCGACGCTAGTTGATATTTCATCTATGAAATTAATCTGCACTTGCTAATTCGGGAAGTTGATTGAAATCATCAGGATTCCCAATTGGGATAATTACATTAGATCAATTGATTAACTTTTTAATTGAACTAGTTTGATTAAACTTGATAAGATTAATTAACGAGTCAGTTGTCTTAATAAGTTTATTTAATTGACTTGTTAAGTTCAATTAAATGTTAATGAGTTGTTTATTTAATTGGCTTGATAAGACTAATTAAATAGCTTAATTTTACTAACGAGCTTGGCTTCATAGTTAACGGGTTAAAGTTTCTTTGCTTTTATGATTCTATAAATACGGCGCTTACATAACAAAAATTAAGCAACAAAAACCTCAAAAATCCTAGCCTCCTTCATGAGAATTTCGGCCTCTTCATTCTCCATGTAAGAGCCTAATTGTTCCATGAAATAAATCAAGACTTTGATTTATTCTCTTCATCCAATTGATATCCAGTTCTAGCAAACTCAAGTGTAGATCTAACCTCCTGTGTGGGACTATACCACTAAGTGCTCATGGATTTGGATTGCTTGTTCTATGTTCGGAAATAATCACGCCGAGTCTTCCGCCGGGCCACGTGACTGTAAATGTTCTCGTTATTCATGTCAGTAGCTCTAAATGTAATGACTAGCCCCGTGTCATACGCCTCGAGGTTAGAATCGTCCCAAATTTGGGACACACCGTAGTCAAACAATCGATGGATGACTCAAATTTAAAAAGACAACCGCCTTCAAACAACTCAATAAAATAATATACAAATCGGACAAAAAGAGTTTTTAAGAAAAAAGAATACATCGTGGTATTCTAACCACATAATAAAGTAACCAACATACAACATAACTCCTAAGTACAAAAATATCAACCTACAACAACGAAAAAATCCCAGAATAACAACTATACAGACAACAAACTACAATCCAATAAAATAAAGAGATTGTGAGGATCAATTGCCACCGGCCGCTCACCTAAGCTCTAAAGCGCAAACACCCGAACAAGCCCGGAGAGATCTAGTTCAACACCACTGGCCAACCTAGCAATGAAATGCCTGGCCCATAGCTATTGTGTGTGTTGCGGCTCTAGTAAATATATATCTCAAGAATGAAATTAACCCCAATCACGCACAGCGTACTCAAAATAGATGATTTCGTGCATACGATAGATGTTGGTACATAATATTATTCAACTTAAGGTCTTAATGCGAAGTCATTATAATTTCATTATCAAGCATTTAATTTCATAAATCATTACCAGCGTAACATTCCAAGATGATGGCAATCAACAATAACATACGTATATTTCTTCAAGAAAGCAACAATCACTGACTTTACTCTATCAACCGACAAATCTACTATTATCACAACTCAACAACTAACCAACTCAAAGAACACAATCAACTCCAACAATTGTATCAACTCAACAACTCAACAACTCTACAACTCAAACAACTCTATCAACTCAATAACTCACAACTCAACAACTTGGCTACCAACAACTCACTATAAGCCTGGATTTCTACAATCCACGCATATAATCAACCTCAACCTGTAGGGAGAAACTTATGCCCGTCGACATAAGCTATCACCGAATCATAACGAGGTACGAAGCAAAAATACCCTGACAATAAAACTCAACAAACAACATCAACTCCATATACAACTCTTTCCTAATACGACTCCAACATCACCTTAAAACAATTCCATACGACCTACGGTAATTCACGTATATAACCCAACATCCCCAACCCACGTAACAATGCATATTCAACACAAAAATTACATATATGCACATACACATATCCGTAATCAAATAGTTAATCAACACCCGCGAGATAGATACTCACCTCGCTAAATTAAATAAAACTCCGCCGCAATCGCAACAAATGCATCTTTCCCACCCACCAACGCTAAACAACATTCAAAATTATAATTACTACTCTGCTAGTATACAACTATTAGTAATATCACATTCTACTTATATAAGCACTTCATATTTACTCCCAAAATAACCCAACGAAAGTTCCCATTATAACCTTATTCCAACTTAAGTTCGCAACTTTCCATTTTAATGATTGAGTTCCAATTACTAGTTTCAAAAGCCCTAACGTTCCGATATTAACAACTAATCATCACATTTATAACCATCTTTAATCTCAAACCCAATTAACTACTCAAACTTACAAAACTCATTTAATCCTAATATTCTCTAATCGCATATAAATCACCACCTACACATCAAAACAACTATAATAAAAGTCCAAGAGTACGCTTATACAATTAAAAATATTTTGAAAAGTCAACAAAGTTAACAAAGTCAACTATCGCCTTCATACCGTTAAATAGACGTATTAATGGACGTGGTAAGTCAGTCTCCCAAACCGCTAATAAACCCGATACTTGCCTCAAAATCATTAGCTTGGGTTAGGGCTTCACTGAGACGTTCTTCCAACAAAGACTTTTCAGTGGAAAGTTTGGCTCGAGAGTGTTCAGCTTCTTTCCACTTCAAAAACAAACCATAGGCGCACTCTGTGGCCTAAGATAAAGATGACAATGATGAGAACAACTAAGGATAACAACAAATTCAAAATAAATCTAAGGGATAAGAAAATACCCTAAGTTGAAAATGGGAAAAGGTGTCGTGAAGCTCGTCCGGAGAAGAGTACTCCAAAATCCCCTCAACAGCAATTTTCATCAAGCAGGAGGCCGCGACGCCTTAAATCCTGGCAGGTATCCTCACCATAGTCACCCTCGAAGCAAAGGACCATCGGAACCCGAAGTAGACTCCGAGGAGGTGCCAATGTGAGTTAATAGTCAAAGGCGGGGCACCTACTCAAAAGAGGGAGAAACCCGATCCGGGATTCAATCGTGATGTGGTCCCCGGAAGAGACGAGTACGGTGGCCCTAAAGCTCAAGACCACCGTATACATATGAGCAGCCTTCGAACTAGCATTGGGGCCTTCTTTGACTTCTTAGGAGCAGTACAGACTTCAGGAGCAAACGTGCCTTTCCTCTCAGAGACTCGAGCCAAAACTCCTTTACCCGTAGTGATGGACATATAATTCACTTTATGAGGCATAATGCAATGCCCGGAAGCATATTTATGGGAGAGCAAAACGACTGCAAAGAAATGGAGGAAACTTAAAAAAAAAGGGAAACTTAACAAAGGAAAAATAACTTATGAAAGTGTAAATTTAGAAAATTTATCAACTCCTCGTTAAACTCGCCTGATAAAATGTCCTAGTCCCGTAAGACTCGCGGGGAAGGCTTTCGGAAAACCAACCCCTCAAATGTGTCCACTTCAAATTGGTTTCGTGATAATTTGGTACGGCGGTCGAAGGGCCAAAGACCAACGGGCTCTAACATCGCCCCCAAATCCCCCTGCTAAAAACCACGAAACCAATCAAGCAGCCTCAACCTTTATCCACCTTCTGTATAAGAAGTTGCAATGAGGAGAGGTTACTTGAAACGCCAGAGGCTCAGGGATGACGTTATACACGGTGCGCACAACGCCAAGTTAGGAACTATCCCCATCCCTACAGTTTTTCACTAAATACGGCCGTAAGACAAGTCAAGAAAAGCGCATTGGGCCGACCTGGAGCACGATCCAGGGTAACTAACACCTCTTCCACGAACCTCGAGACGGGAAGTCGGAGGCCATAATTAAGGAATTCCCAGAAAAGGGCCGTACCACGAAGGGTGGAGGCAAGCATACCTTCTTTGGGGACCTCGGTCTTCGTGGTAGGGGTATCAACGTTTTCCCCTTCATCGGGAATGCGGGTCTTCACGCCATCGATAAAGTCATGTCAAGGCCGCGATCGCACTTAATTGAACTTCTAATCGCCTGCATTGGCCTTGACACTCTCCTGCCAGAGGGCCTTTTGACCCCTTCGAGGTCTCGGAGAATTAACTCTGGCCTCGCAAGTGGGCACGCTAACGTGTGGTCTCACGATCGAAATGTATGGCACGACGTCAAGCGGACCTCGGTGAAATCACCTTACCCCGTGGAATTGATCACGAACGGAAAGCATTTATGGCTTCACAGGTTATCTCTTAGGTGCTGATCTCACGTAAGCCTGAGGTTCGGGGACATAAATGGAACGGCGCGCAAACTCTCCGTAGTGGTGAGCGACGCCGCCGATCGCCGATGTTAATGCTCGAGGAACAATGACGAGTCGGTGGTTAGAATAATGTACAATAGGAGACGATAAAAGCGAAAATGTGTCCTATCATCAAAATTGAACACACCACCTACCTTGGCCACTAATCTAGCCATACGCATTCGCTGGTAGACTCGAGTGACCGGTGCACCCGGCGGCGGAAGAGTCAGTAGTTGGAATCTACATCGCAAGAGAAGAGTAAGTAAAAGAGAGAAAACTAAAAAGAAAGCGGTAATTTTGCTCGAGAAAATAATTGAATCCTCAAGAAAGTCAACAAGAAGTATGTGCATCTTACCTTTTATACTACGATACGGCGTTCTCGAACTTTCTCATAAAGAAGTGCACCGAGGGAGTTAAGGCGAGGACTACCCTCATATTCCCCGCTACCATTTGAAAAAAGTAAGGCGTAATGAATTTGGAGTTAAAAGGGCACCGATATAACATGAAACGGATCTCGCTAAGTGCCCAATTCATGTATCAAAGCCCCATTGTCGTTTCAATCCAATAGCCACCCAATACAGGTCCCATCAGTTCTGGTGACGGCGACACCTGCCTTCAATCCTGTTCCCAAAGTCTTTGGGACATTTCCTATAAATACCCAGTCATAAACACCATTGAGAGGTAATGCATAAACTGTATTATTCATAGTTACACTTGGCTATGTCAAAACCCGAATTGACTTAAGCATCGGGAAGGGCCGCGATCAACTTCTGGCCGTGGTTCCAGACCATCCCTCGGAGAACACCTCAGGATTTAGCAAGCTATCGGAGATCAAGTAATGGAGCAAGGAGCAACTTCTCAACCTGGAGTAAAATGTTCAATTAGAAGCAACCTGGAGTAATTTTTGCTTCGTTCATTGAACATTTTATTAAAACCCTCCATCAATTGGGATGTTAGTTTTATTCTTCTTGTTAGAAGATTTGCAAGAATAATTAGAAGCAAATATTATTCAATGATTCGGAAGAATAAAATCTTCTAACAACAAAACTAACATTCCAAAAAAGGGGGCTAAAGAGCATAGAATAAGACCAAAATCAAATTCCTTACTTGGCCGAAATCAAAAGCCCAAAAACCTATAAGGTGTAATCAACAAGGCAACCTAACCGCCCAACATAAAAAAACAAGGCAAAGCAAGGTCATACTTCATACCAGTTGCGCTAGGCTATTCATTTGTATCATACCATTATATATAATAAACACTTTTCAAAAATAAATTGTGATGGTGCAATTGTATCACCATGCCTAGCCTAGATCCGGCTATGGATAACTCATGCAATGTATGGAATTCATTCCTTCTATAATAACATATTCAAGAGTATTTTTTGTTTTGTTATTCATCTCCAAATATTCTATTTAGTTATTAGTTTTTCGTACACCATTATTACCATGGCTGCTATAAGCACACCTGGAACAGTGTAAAAAGGGTTAGAAATTACTACTTTACCCCCTTATTTGTAAGTGTATGTAGTGTTTAAAAAAATTTCATTTAAAAACAAAATAGTCATTTCACATATTATCGATACTGTTGGAGTGAGGTTTTAGAGGGACTCCATTATTACAAGCTATTGAACGACTATTTCAAATACTTTTATGATTACAATTTACAAGTGGATAGAATTTGATTATAGGTTCTTAATAATAAGGGACCCCTGATAACCTACTGTCTGCTAGAGTTCACATGGAATAATGAATGGAGACGCAAAACTCTAGACTTATAAGAAACAAAAAAGAGAATACCGTTTATTTTATATATCTTTGAGAAGCTTTAAAAGTCTAGTTTGTAGGGATTTCTTGCAGGGAGCATTATTCATGATTTGATTGGTATATTGATCTAGGGGGTTTGTTTGATATATATATTGTCCGTTAATCATAAGATTCGGGGCTAAGAATGAATGTCCCAAACATGCATTGTTATGATGATTTTTAAAATAATTGTTTTTAACATGACTTGTTCGATGAATGTTAATTGCTATTCCGTCATACACCAAGCTAGCTAATTTTCCGTTATATGTTAAGTGTCAACCATTATAGTATTAGTTTCACAATTTCATCTGTTTACTCATATTTATCATAAAACCCATCCTAAGCATTGGAAACTTGATACTCCGTAATATAAAGACGGATTTTAATGATGATGAATAATTATTGTATTTATTACAATAAAAGATGTCAGTATATATAAACAAATTAAATACTAAACATAGAACCTAATATAACTAAACTACCAATAGAAATATAGAATAGATGAGCAGTCCAATAACAACCAAACCTAATATAAATAGAATCCATAGTATCCTACCTTTCCTGATGCTAAATATTTTAGATCCATCTCAATATTTAGTATTTTCTAAATTAATCTCAATGAAACTAACTAGACTTAGATATATCATCAACTTTGGTATTCCTCCTCAAGTTTGTACTTAGTCGGTACAATTTTTTTTGATAATGAGTACTTGTTATATTGATTGACCCACTTATAATAGAGTTCGTTGATTTTTATATTACCATCATATTTACAATAACGATCAGATTTATAGTAGGTTTAACCTCTTGTACTATTATTGGAAGCTTGACATAGACAATTAATCCGATCAAACTGTTGGTCTATTTACAATAACGATCAGATTTATACAGTAGTATATTTATAATATACTAGTAAAATTATACGCCAAGCAATGCAGTTATTTATATTTTAAATATTTAAACTTGGGATAATAACTAAAGTAATTAACTATTTATGTAAATTTCATAAATTATACTTTTGATTTATATTATAATTCATTTTGTTCATAAGATTATCCCTTATAATTTTTTAATAATATAATTTTTAATAATAGATTTAAAGTTTTGTTACTATATTCATCTTCATTTTCATGCTTAATAAAAAAGAATGACACATGTATTTTATTATCGTTAAAATATCACTTTTCTTTTAATAAAATGCACCTTATGTTATTTTATTTATTATTAGAAAATATCACTTCCTTGTCGATTAAGAAGATAAATTATTCTAGTTCTACTATTCAATTTATTTTACGTGATTCATTTTTCATATATTTAATCGGATGACACCAATAATATTTGTCAAAATCAATAAATATCAAACATTCTTTTATAAATTCTTCAATTTTGGGCTTACAATAAAATGAAATTAAAAAGAGGCCACAAATTGGGATGTCTGTTTCGAATGTGAAATATTCCAAAGTTAATTATATTTAAAAATCAATTAATGTAGATTTATTACGCCTCTTTTTAAAAACTATATCTTTGTAGTAATAATTTTTTAATAAAAGTCTAACGTCATTTAGTTTATGGTGTGATTATTACTGACATTGAACTTTGAAAATTCTCACACAAATAACAACTTTATAAACATCATGTTTATCAAATTAAGATTTATGATAACGACTAGACATCTATACATAATATACATATATTCACGCATTTATTTTTTGGGATCATAACATCGATGCATTATATTTCATATAGTGAAATCCAATAATAAATATTTATTTATGACAATATATTCTTATTTAGTTTACTAATTACTAATCAATATCAAATGTGAAAGATTGAATTTTTTTAATTTCCTTTCATATATTGAATTCAACTCTAATTATTTATTTAGTTTAATATTGCATCTTATATATATTATAATAAAAAGGCAAAAGGATTTATCACTTAATGCGAATTAAAATAATAGCACTAACCCATCGATTTAAAACATGTTGATCAACCTATACCATAAACTAAACATAAACATCCTCCATGCCTTTTGCTCTTTAAAAAAAAATTAGGTATGAAATGACTAAAATGCCCCTAAAAGTATCAACTAAAGCTGAGACTAATGTAAATACCAACCTAGACGATTTCTAAACATGTTTGATCGACCAGAATCTTTCAACATAAGTGATCTGACCCGTGACTATAACTCAAACATGTCGATCATCCTCGCTTTTCGCCCAAAAAAACGGGGTACCCTTGGAAATAAAATATCTAAATCATATCTCCCTCCATAATTAAATGATTGCTATCCTTTATTTAAGCCGCTTCCAAATCGACAAACTTTTATGACTTCATCCATTAATATAATTTTGATTTGAATAAAATTTAATGTCAATATTAAAGCATAATAAAAATATTATTATTATCGATCATTTTCACCAACATTATACAACGTAAAATAAAAATATTTGAATCAACATTTAATCTCGCAAAAATCCAAATTCAAACTCGACACCCACTCTGACGAGTGATTATTAGATACGTAATCTCGACACTTTTTTAATTTCAATTGTTGCAATGTAATATAAAAATATATCATATAATAATTGGGGATATATATTCTTTAATAGTAATTTTGATTAGAAAAATATTTTTTTAATTTATAATTGAATAACTATCAAAAAAAATTTAGTAAGGAAAGTAGACTAATTCATTGCATTAAAGAATTTATTTATCAGCATTATAAAATTAAAAATCCAAATGCTAAAGATATATATCAAATACTTTTATATGTCAGTAAAGACGTTGAGTAATTTTTATATAATTGGACGAAGATGTTAGCACGTAAAGATATTGTGAATTAAAGATACATATAAGTCGATAAAACTATCGCACATATTATAAAGAAAGATAATTTCAATTATGCTTAATCGTTATAGAATTTAGAAAAAATTTATAATTTATTAATTTTCAATTGTCAGAGAGTTCTTTTAAACTTTAACAATATATTTTCATAAATGTAAATATTATAATAGCGATAATATAAGCACTAAGAATGCAAAAGTTAAATAAACATAACTGCACAGTGGAGAATTTTAGTAAATCACTTCCAAAATTTTTTTAGTGTCTATTTAACCTTTGCCCACATCCGCTCCACTCAACTTTTTGGTGAAATGTATGATTTGATGTTTAGGACAATCATCAATCTCGACAAGATTCGCCTACTATTACCTTATTTTAGTCAATCAGAGGTCGGGCAAACGTTATTATTAGCACCTGTTCCGCAGTCCTTAGTGTCCAAATCGTTTTCTATTGCTGGTAAGGACCCAAATAGTTTGTCACATTATCATTTTCTTTAACCATTTAGAAGCAAACGAATGCACAAATAAATGTTTGGTGGTACTAATTTAGTTTTAAACACAGTGGTTCCATACTTGCTAATTTTTTTTTTTTCACATATCCTTATGCGTACCTTCAGTCATTTTCTAGCTTCTAGCTGATAGATCAACTCCTAAATTACTTAATATATTGTTAAAACAATAATTCTTTTATATAACTTTCTTTATATCAACATATTCATAGAATTGAATACTGCACAATATAAATTTTTAGTTATCTGATTTTTCAAAAATAATTTTAAGATTAAAATTGAAAGTTGTTAACTAATTGTATTATTATAAAAATATATTAGTTAAATTGAGATTAGTGGAGAAACTAAGGAGGGACAAGAAGGGATAATTCTTCCTCCCTAGATTTTTATAAAATAATATTTTTATTATTAAAAATAGAATTCTATTATTTATTTATTTAATTATGTTGTTAGTCCTTAATTTTATATTATTTTATTATTAAAAATAGAATTCTATTATTTATTTATTTTAATTATGTTATTAGTCCTTAATTTCTTATATTTTTCTTCGTTCATGTAATATTAATTCATTTATAATCCCCTATTTAAGATTTCTAGTTTTATGACGATTATAATACTCCATAATATTGATCTTATACGATATGATATTATTTCCAAATCAAACTTTTGAAAAATGAAAATGTAACCGAGACCTTGTCAAATTGTCGGTCAGGCTACGTTAACTCCATTTTAAATCTTGATGCCACAAAACAGAAATTTGATTTATATAATTATATTTGATCCGATCGGAAATTGCTAGATCAGAACAAACAAGTACAATTTAACAGTATGTACCCAATAATTAAATATTGGTAACAACACGGGTCCGAATATTCAATGTCAACATAACATTTGAAAAACTGTATTTTTACTAATTAGTATAAGAAGTACAAGTCTAAGTACAAAAGGCTATACTTTTAGAGCAAACTGAATTTCAGTATTAGTATAAGGCTATTCTAATGTTAGATTCATAGTGGAGTGAGCACTAGGATTACGAAGTTCTGGCCTAATGCATCGGAACATAATTATTACGCTTTTGTGCTTAACGCCTTTGACTATATTCTGCCTCCTTTATTTAACATACACTATCAAAATTCATATCCAGCTTCAATAAAATTGGCCCTTTATATTTTATCATCAATAGAAATATAATATCGCTTTTATTTGGTGACACATTAAAACTAAACGTAAAAGCACTTCCAAAGATACCTAATAGACGTGGCTCAATACTGGACGATTCATGCAGCCTTAACGCTTCACTGACTATCATTCCAATCATAGAAATACGAGATATTTGAATAGTGTCCGCTGAATTTGACAGATGTCCATTTACTCATTTAAGTTCGATATACGTCGATTATGTAGTAATGTTCAGATAGTATTACTCGAGATCAACTATTGAAAAGTTGGCGATAACTTACTAGCAGCCCTCTCATAATCAACGACTAATATATAACTACTAGTCCTCTCAACCAATTGTGGAATTATGCCCATGTTCAACTATTATGATGGTTAAGCTTCCTTAATTTTCTTTCAGAATCCTTCATTATTCGAATATTCATTTAAATTTTTATTTGCCTTTATTTGTGAATAGTAAGCTGGTAGTAATTCTAGGCATACCTCCTACTCAATATAGTCGAAAGCAAAGGAGTCAAGGGAGCATGAGAATTCCGAAATTGCCCTAAAAACATATACTTATAATATTCTTCAGTAACCAACGTGTGCTAATTCTAAGCAGATAAAGGTTTTGGTACATTCTGTAATCCTACGCAGATTGCTTAATCTAATTAAAAGTGGATTCAAGGAGGTGGCATTTTGCTTAAAATTCTAATATTTAAGTCATAGTTGATGGCTAAAATTTAGGGTCCAAGTGCCTATAAATATGCACTCTTTCACGAAGAAAATTGCTCATTTTGATTTTTGATAATACTTTTAAGTGAAAGAAAGTTCTCTCTCCTCTCTTTCTTTGTTGGGCCGAGTAAGTAGGTGGAAAATTCCATTGAATTTTCTCGTCAATCTCCAGAGTTACATATTTTAAAACGGCTTCTAAGAAACCTTCTGGCGAACTTGTTCGCCCGCCGCGACAATCTTGCAGGCATTCTACTTTGATGTCAAAGTGTCTTTCTATCACAATATTCCGTCACATCATTATTTTATTCCAAAGAATCCAGACACATATTTTTTTGCCTCTTTAATTATTTTTATACAACCGGTAATGTATCATGGGATTATCCAAATAGTATCATGTTATTATTTACATGCTAAACACCAACAAGGGGCCTCGAAATTGATTACTAGCTTGTATTTATGTAATTTAATTAATTTCATAAGCTCAATATACGCTATATTTTCTTTATGTTAATCTTTAAACTTGTTTTAAGATAAACGCCAATTTAAATATGATTAATATGGTACTATTATAATATTAAAATAGTTTTCTCAGAATTGTTATCTTAAAATTATTTAATGAAGTCGAAAATATAAAAGTCGAAATCACCATCACCTCTCGGAAAGGAAACGCATAAACACATGCTGTCCATCGAGTCCGAAATGCTTTAATTCCAGAGTTTTTAACCCTAGGTTTCAAACTATTCAGCTCTGGGTTGCCCGCTTATCGCCTTCTACGGAATTTCTTTCTGCTTGTTAAGATGTTCGACATCGATTAAATTACCTGAAATTAATTTCATCTCGACACTGTATTCAATTTAATATATTACAATTAAATATTTCTAATTAAAGTAAAATTTATTTTTAATATGTTAAAACGAACATAATCTAAATAGACATAATTTTCAAAAAATTGTTTAATTAAGATATAAGTATATAATATACCTGATAATTAGATACTCATATTATCGTATAAAATTTGAAGTAAATTTTAAATAGCAATTATTTATATTATTTGATAATTAAATAAGTAGATATAATTTTATCATTTAATACGTATCTGTTCTACCTAACTCATCCATGCTTACATATGAATAAATATAATTTAGATAATAATTATTCATGTATAAATATAAATTAAATATATCATGACGCTATAAGATTTATGATACGATTCTACTTGTATTTTGTAAATATCGTTCGTATAGTTTTATTAAAAAATAAAATGACTAGATAATTATTATTTAATCAGAAATAATTAATAAAGATTCACTGTAGAGTCAGTTAACGAAAATATAGTTATACGTATTTAAAGAACTAGAATAAGTTTTATATTTTTCCACGCAGTCATACCCATGTATCTCAAGTGTTATTTAGTCCACGATCGATGTGATATAAATTTAGTTTGATAAAACGATGTCGTAACTATGACTATATAACTAATCCCAAATTATTAAGTTAAGTAACATTGTCACACCAAACTCTAAAGTCGGAGGAGGTCACTTAGCCTAACGGACATGTTAGTATGACATACGTTACATCTCCTCGGATGCCCCGACGGGATAGTAATGAACGATTCCTCGAGTCTAGACTCTCACCCTTCGACTCATCCATTTTGAAATTGTCATCGTGATTTTAATATTTAATGGGTATTATTGCATGTTTTAAGATTCCTGACTGCTGGACAAATAATATTAAATCATGTTGAACTTTAGCTGACGCCATGATTATGTTTATCATAATTATGTTTGATCACCTACCCATACGACTGAGGTTCGATCGCATTGTTTCGTATACTTTGTGTTTTTCTGGGCAATGATCGTAGTTGACTAGTTTTTCTTTCTCATGATCTTAAACTCACATTAGAATAATAGTCAAGGCATTAAGCTCCATGAGTCTCGAGCATTAGAATAAATAGTCAGTAGATATTAAGCCCATGAATCCGATCTAAGACGTACACATCTATTGCGTGAGATGCTTATAGGTTTAGGCTTTAATGCCACACATAATATTATATTTCATTCAAAACAATTTATATTCGCTTAAGATCGCTTTTTTCTATGATACTTACCAGGATTTCTTTTTAGATTTTTATATGTTGGTTTTTTTTCCGTTTCCTTCAACTTTTCGTTATATTTTATGTTGATTTTTTTTTCTCCATCGGCATTAATATTTTTTTGTTTCTTCTTTCGTTGATAGTTCATAAATATACGTTTATGTTTTTATAATGTATATATGTTTATGTAGATTTTATATTGTCTGTCAAATCATAGATGTTTTAAGCTTCTTATATTTTAAAGCAGAAAGTCAAGGCTTTATTAATTGTCTCATATCTTTCTCTGTTAGCCCTCGGCCCTCGCCAGTGACTTAAAAAAGGTATATATATATCAAGTGATATCGTCATCTTGTCAGTGGTAATAATCTTGGTGATATAAAGTCAATTTCATCATGCCTCGCGTGCTAAATAATGTGACATGTTAGTATGACATAATGCGTTATCTCAGAAATATAGTCAGCTGGTTCTCAAACGATGGTACTCAGGTCGCCTCTTCTTCATCTCCATTTTTTAATTATGTTAGATTCCAAAATTATGTCGTTCCCATATAATATATATTTTGGTGTTTTGCTTTAATATTATTCTCGGCTAATGTTTTGGCTTCCTCTAACGATTATTTAGGTTCAAAAGAACGGCGTTCCCACGCTGACAATTTCTGACAATGTCCGAAAATAATGGCATCTTGACGACAAGTATTGATTTTTCTTTTTCTGAGTAGTTCATGCCACATAGTTTTGTTCTCCACGACGATTCGATTTATTTACGGTCCGCGATGTATTTCTCGCCTAATGTTTTTCTTCTCTATTATTATCATTAGATGTTGTAAACTCATGAAATTCTTCAATTACTGGGCGAAGCCTGCAGGAGGGTAATAGTCGAGCGGGGATTAAGCTCACAAGTCCGTCCACGATTGGGTCATAATTATTATATTAAATTGGCCTTTGAGGCTACTCTATCTCCTTTATAAATAGACATACTATTGTAATTCATATTCACTTCAGTATATTATTTTATATTATTCTAGCATTATTATATAAGTACAAAAGATTATTATACTTAATTACTTTAGAGAAAATTGAATTTTAGTAATAGTATCTTCGGTTAGTGTTGGTATTTTGGTGTTGGCTAGCTACTTTTGTTGTTAGATAAACTGAAAGACAATTATTTACCTAACTGCGGAAAACAGCTTGAAGGACAGCTCCCTTACTATCGAACTGTGTATTCGAAATTCTCCCCATTTTGGTAAGTTCTCGAAGATATATTTTCATCTTATAATATATGGGAATGATTTCGAGTGTATGTTAATAAAGATTGGAGATGCATTTATATGACAAAGTGAAAATTGTGGTATGAAAAATAATTGATAGGAGATCTTTCCATACTGAGATTTCAAGGCCACACTTGTATAAGTGTCACTTCTACATTCAATTATTCACCACCCATACAATTTCACGCTTTTAAGAGTGAGCAAAAGATTTGAGAGAGCAGTATTTCTTTTTGGGTAGCTGAATGTGTTAAGTAATTCTCTAAAACTTAACAATGTACTAACCGCTTCAGGAACTTTTACATTGTTTTCTGTGAGTTTTCATTGTAAACACCAGTCAAGGAGCAGCATATCGTGAGAGCCTAGACTCAGCTTACTAGTTTGGGAGTAGAATAGGCGGCTTGAGAAAATATTCCTTATTTTAGTATATTTTAATATCATAAATAAAATCCTTCACTCCAGCAGTTCGCCTCTGCACCTAAGCCGGCTATCAACCGGTCCAAGCTATCATCTTCATGGGTTTTACTTTCTCTGCACTATTTATTTCTCGTTTATACTATGACTTATATTGTCACCCAAGTGTTATCGACAATTGATATAATAGCCAAGCTCCAAAGAAATCTATTTCACAAAGTTATGCTAGTAACTTCAATTGGTATCAAATCCTGCATCACATATGTGAGCGAGATCCTTGTAATTTGTGTGCGAGATGAAGGAAGTACAATATGTCGTCTCCACTTCACGTGGTCAAATTATGCATATTGGAAGGGCAAAATGGTGGCTTACTTGAGATCCAAGGGTATAAAAACTTGGAAATCTATTTTATCAAGTCACCTCCTCAACGACGTTAGATTTATGGCACCACCGAGAAACCAATTGATTGACAAGAAAGAACGTGAAGCTTTAATAGAAAAATTAGCCTTGAATGCAATACGTAGTCGTTGAACATAAATGTCGATATAATCGATCCGAACTGCACTGCTAGTTAAAAAAGCTTCGGGAAACTTCAGATGTCTATTTGAAGGAACTCACAAGGTTCATGTGTGTCGCCTCCAACTTCACTACCAAATTGGTAACTGAGAACGGTAAGAAGAGGAGACCATCATTGAGTTTGCTTATCGGTGCTCAGTTATATATCCAATGAATTCTACTTTATTATCGAGAAATTATGTCTAAGAAATATTTTCGTAAAGATACTCCAAATCTTCCTAGATTCAACCCAAAGGGCTGCTGAAAGAGGCGAACGACATCCTCAATCATGAAGTAGACGAAGTATTTGATTTTGTTATCACATTTGAAATGTCTCTTGATGATCAAAGAGAAAGAGAAAGATCTCTGGCATCATCACAAACTGTTCAGCTTTGTCGTGACACTTTGTCCAACTCTGCTGGTACCTACAAGACATAAATGTTGAAAATTTGTTCTGCCCAGATTCACGTCCAACTTTTTTCACAAAAAAGTGTAATGCTATCTTAATCCTGAAAAGAGAAAAAGAAACATAAGAAATGTGGGGTATCAGAATTTTGTTGATTCACACCCAAAGCTATCAAATTCCCCTTATGGTCAATTTTAAAGCGAGGATAGAACAGAAGAAGGACTATCAAGATTATTGATAGTAATAAACAACTGTTCGACTATCGTACCAAGTTGTAAACTCCGATCTAAAGGTACAAAAGTTAGGGAAAAATAGAACTCTTATTGATAAAAATAATAAGATGTTAAATGTAAACTCGAATTAAAGCGGGAAATGTCGAGATTATCCACCAATTGGAATCTATGAAAAATCCGTCCATACGCTTCAATTCTCGGGACTTCTAGTCAGGATGAAATTCTTTCTCTTGGTCACCCCTAAATGACCTCAAACATGTGTTTGATATGTTGTCGGAGAAGGAAGCAAAGAATCAAAGTTTCTTCCAACTGCAAAAGCTAACAAATCCAAACTATCAAACCAAGTGTTACCAACATCTGGTCAGTCCCATGTTAAAGCACAACTCAAGAACAAAGAGAAGAAGAAATAGATTTGTCATCATTGTGGAAAGAAGGGCCACATAACACCATAGTGTTACAACCTCTATGGTAAGAGCATTCATCAACAATGTCTGATTCCTCATATTTTCAATTCTGAAGTTGTTTATCATAATGAATGGAGGGTAAAAATGGTAGATTCTGGTGTATCTCAACACAAGAAATGGAGAATCAAGAACGATTATTGAGGGATTCGTGGTTTCAGCAAGCATGTGCTGGAGGTCAGTGATCTTCTATGAGGAAAAGAAGCCAATGTCAGTTTCGTCTCCGACATACATGTTCACGGTGAACTCGACACGCTGAGCCAATGGTCATGCCGAGGTTCTACTAGTGTTAATCACTACATGGGACAATGAATTGAAGCACCATCTTTATCATAAAAGTTGATTGATTTTTCGAGGCAAAAAGGGGGAGTAGATGACAGTGGGGGAGATGTGTTTTTGCCAACAAAAAATATCATCCAAAGCGAGTTTGTCAAGATTTCGACAAGCCGGGCTAAATATTTTGTTGTTAGTAAAACCGAAAGCAAATGACGAAGGTCGCATCAACCGGTCAAAACAATAGCGATAATTGCCATCGTTAGAACCTCACAAGCAGCATTTTCTGATTCTCACGATTTTATGAAGCTCGAAGATATATCTTCATCTAGTTAATATATGAAACGACTTTGTTTGGCACTTAAAGATAAAAATCGAGGATTTTGATGGTTATAGACAACGAAAGTTTTGGTACGTGGAATAATTGATTATAGAGATCAGGCTTCACACCTATATAAGTGCTCTTTCATTTCGAGATCCAATTATTCACCACTCCATACATAATAATGCTCTCTAATGCTTTTTAAGAGCGAGCAAAATATTCGGGAGAGAACATATTTATTTCACAGAAGTTAACGCTGTTGTAAGTAATTCTCTAAAACTTAACTAATGTACCAACCGCTTCAACACTTTTGTTAAGCCACGGTATCAGAGTTTTCATTGCAACACCGAAAGGCGAGGATGTAAGTGCGATGGTTCTAAACCTGCTTAATTAATTTGGAGTATTGGTCATGAAGATAAATCATTGGGCTCTAATATCTCAATATCATAAGAAAATCCTTCACCTGATAAGTCGCTCTTTACCTACTGCCATATTCAAGACCGAACCTGTAAGCATTATATCAGAAATTTATTTTTGCCTATTTATTTCTGCTTTTACTTATACTATCAATCCAAATATTATTGATAATGGTATAACAAACAAGATTTTAATAAATCACTTCACAACAAGCTACTTAACTTTCAGTTAAGTAACGAAGTTTTGCCACAAAGGTTTTGCCAAACATGAAAGAACAAACTTGATAAAGCTAACAATTATCTTTAATTTATGGCTGTCACGTACTTATTATAGACAACAATACATAAATTAAATTCCGACAAAGTTTGATGTATCAGTTCTGAACTTCTATCACTCGTCTTTTATTTTTTGGAATATATAAAATTGCACTAGGAGACTGGTTATTAGGAGAATCCGATCATGAATAGCTAAGTGTGCGATTGAAATTCGTTTCATCTATGATCAGATTTTGCCAATGTTTTATGCGGAATGATGTGTATCTTTTTCCGGCGCCTCCAAAAACAAGCCAATCCCTTCAAATGTGTATCGGGGCTATCAGATTTGGAATGATGTTTTCAAATGGTGCCATCTTTATGGCCAGGAAACTCCAAGGGACACACGTATCACCATATAAAAGGTAACAGCCTCTTCATTTTCTTGTTCATTATTTCAAAATTTTCACTTTTCTTCTGCCTCTTCGTAACAAAAACCCCTTTATTCTCCTCGCTATTAATCGATTTTCTGCAACTCCTTTGTTTACTCTTATGGCAGAATCAAGCAAGAATCCTTTCCTCAAGACCTGCTCATCCCTTTAAAGTTCTCAAGTGGAATCTTCGTGAGGTACGCTTATCGACAAGCTCCGGCAGTGGGCGATATAGTTTCAACGATAAAATTCATTTTCTGCTTTTATCCTCCCCACATGTATATTATTCTAACCGCCAAGTTCATATGATTCATCGTATGACAAGTAACATCGAACCACGCCTACTCAAACACTGCTTGCAGAGTTTGCACCGCTTAAGGATGAGGAAAACCCTAAAGACTTTGGCAGGTCTTTGCCGAGATCCACTGCCCAACCCTCTTCTTTCTCCGAGCTTGAATTCCATTCCCAAGCCTCCTGAATGCGGATGCTATCATTTCAAGAATGGGCCTGGCCGACGCGCTCCTATTTCCAAATCTAAAGCCTTTACTCCGACCTTCCAAAGAAAACTGGGCTAGAGAGTAGTCGAGAAGGTCAAAAGTCAAGACTATCCTGTAGTTAATCACCGATTATCAACCGCTCGTATCTCAACCACTATGCCATCCCTGATGTAGTGAAAACTCAAATTCCTTTGGAAGGAGAAAGTGTTGATACTCCCTCAACCAAGGTGGCTCCTCCGAAGAGCTCACGCTTCACTGAATAATGCCACCCTCTTTTGGGAATTTCTGACCACGGTCTTCGTAATCTGCATCGAGTTTTGCGTGTGTTATGGTACACCTGATCGGCCCGAACGCTTAATTTCATTTGCTTGGTCGTACTTACCGCTTTCCTGCTTATATGTTCACATTGCCTGGTTATCCCTAATATGCTGCTGTTTCAAGTACTATGTACAATCTATATCCATAAGTGGACCCTTTGTTATTAGTAAGCTTCCTCCTCCTACAACTTTTATATATTAAGAAGGTGATGAGCCGACTCGTTGGTTCAAACTGTGGTTTCTAGCTAAAGACGGCTTTAGTGACGACGTTTGTGCTCATTGGTCCCTGTCTCCCTCCACCCTTGCCTCCGAGGACTCTGCAAGGACCCAATCCGAGGTAGATAAGTTGAGAAAGGGCTTTCCCCTCTTCCTCACGAGGTCTTTTTCAGATCGCGATGTCTTCGATCAAACGGGTTTCGCTTGAAAATAACAAGTTTCCCGACATCACTCTTCTAGTATTCTTCCTTACTTCGGTATTTTTGCTCTACTACTCTTTTCTCTTTATCCGCTGCTTTTATTTTAGCCGAGTCACTATCGAAGAATGCATTTTGGGGTCATGTAGTCATGCCCCACAAGTGAATTTTAAATCAGGCCACTTTCTGCAAAGCATCCATTGCTCGGATTCTAAGAAAAGTGAAACTGCTCGTGATTCTTCCCGAGGTTCCTCGCTGATTTCCTCTTCCAACAAGTCAAGGCGCCGTAAAGAGCATCGTCCCTATAATTGAATATCCTCCAGCTTGCTTCTCCAAGTCTCGAGCCTCTTCCTCTCCCAACAAGCCCCGTGACCATTGTCGCATCGTAATCGGTTGCTTTCTCAAGAGGCTCTCAGTGAACATTCTCCTCCCTTTCTTACTCCCGGTAGTTCATCCACCTACGGGTCCTATCTGGAAGTCTTATCTTCCCTTTAGACCTCGCAACGGCGACACCATTCTCGGAAAGATACCCCAACCCGCTTCTTTTATTGAAGAACTGCATGTTGAAAAAAGAGATGGAGGGAGTTTTGCAATACGCTTCCCTCGAAATATCTTCACGAATTTCTTTCACTTTCAAGTCGATAAATCTTTCTTCCTCTAAGCTTATTTTTATCTTGCTTCGCTTTTTAATCTAACCTCTACTTTCATCTTAGATAATGAACAGCGCTTTTACGGCTATCCTTAAAAATGGAGGTGGAATCTCAATAGCCTCAAACCCGTCTCGAGTCCGATAATGTCTCTTTGGAGAAGTCGCTCGGCCGAGGTTCTTAGAGAGAGACGGTATCTCGAGCCCAAATGATGAGTCAGGGTAACACGGGACTTCCAAGTTGTTCAAGCGATGCGCCAGTAGTCTAAATCCGACCTCTCCTTCGCATTTACACATATACCATCGCCTAGAGCTTCACTTGAAGAGTCCTGGCTAGCACCTGGATTTTAAGTCCCAGCTGGTTCTTCTCAACATCTCTGGTCAACTCTAAAAAGCCATCGAGCATGGTCTCTGTAGACTCGACCAAGCTTGTTATAGGTAGTTCAAGTGAGGCCAAAACCATAAAGGATCTCCTTATCGCGAACAGATCCATAATGAAGACGCTCGCCTTAAGGTGTATCCAGCGATTTTCCTGGCATCTGATCATGTTCCCCTCGAAGTTCATGAAAGAACATTTCGTGGAGGAGTATGTCAGGCCTCGACCGAGTGGTGTTACAGAAGAGTGAGAATACTTAATGCTGAATCTATGACGATGGTTTCACAGGAAGATGATGAGAAGTGATTCTGTGGTGATGATGCTTCCAACCTCTCATAGTCTATTTTGTTTATATTTGTGAACATTTTGTCAATATTCCCTCGGCTCGAACTAGTACGGTGTCTCCATCAAGCAGAATATTCTTTTGATTAGTAATGGTTAAGCACTTTTCCTATTTTTGAAAATTTTTGTTATCTTTTCTCTTATATCTTTTCATCACTTTGCTCTTTTTATTTATTTTTTCTTTTGAATTGTATATGCTATTTTGTGATAATATTGCCTCATCACGATACCATCCTCCCTTAGAATTCAAGCCAGGATAGTTGTCATTAATCATCTAAGATTCTTCGTGAATTTCAGACCACTGGTGATCTTAATCCTGGAATGCAAAGAGGAATGATTACATTTTACTTAAAACCGGAACATCTGATCTACTAAATTTAAAGGATCCGATTCACTGGTTTCCTCTTAATGAGGCAAGCCAAGCTGATCTTATTCACTGAACCCAAATGATCTATTCATCACACGAGTGATCCTGATCACCTGGCTTCCATCCTAGTGGAGGCTATGTTGAATATATGTTCATAAAAATCATAAATAAATGCATCCAGAATCAAGTAAATGTATATAATTAATTACAATAAAATAGTATATGTAAATACGTATGAAACGAATACTTACAACTAAATGATGTCACTCTCAAATTTTCTCTCACGAAGCCTCCATTGAACTTCTAACAAATTGCACCATGATTTATGCCTCCAGCTAGTCCACTAAGAGCGTCAGAATCGATTTGCTAGAATCTATGAGCATCAGATACCAAAACAAGCCAAAACTTGACTTGATTTTGCTGAGTATAGACAGGGCAAGGCGAGGGGGAAGAAAGATGATTAGGGTTTTATTTTTATTTCCTCCTCTATAAAAGTACCTCTTTAAGTTCGACAGTTGATTCTGCTAACTAACAAGCCAACCTGCTAAAACCGTTAACTAATAAATGCTAACGAGTAACTAACAAGTCACTAATTTAGCTCCATTAGTCAAACCGTTATCAAATCTAACAAGTTGTTTAATTTAATACCTATATTTTAAGCACTATAAGTGTAAAACTCTCGACAGCATCTCGTTGATTTCAATCAACTCTCAATTTAATGTAATCACCATTTAATTTCATTCGTGAAATAAAACTCAACGTCATCAGACAAATAAGGATTTTCTGTGGCTCAGAGTGCTGTATAATAATATAATTGACCAATATTATTATAACGACATAAAATGCTGGACTGTTAACTGCATAACCTCTTGGGATATTATCACGAGTTCCTAGTTTTAGTAACGACAATTATTTTATAATTGAACACTTAGCTTAAGTAATCTCATTTAATCGAAATTACAAAATGAATTTTGTTACAATAATTGTCGCAATGGGCATAATTATAAAATCTAATATACCTACCTCCAACAAAGCAAGTTGATCTAGATTCACTTGAACCCCGACGATCCGATCTTCACTCTGGGGACCACGAAAGATCCGATTCACCGGGTATCCCTCCCGCTGAGGTTGCTGATCTATTCACTAACCCCAAACGACTGGCCTTACTGACCATGAGTGATCTTGATTCACTGGCTTCTAAATCGAGCAGTCTATGATCTTGTTCACTTGAACCCCGACGATCTGGAGTCACTGGGACCACAGATTTAGCCACTTGGGGACCACGAGCCATCCGATTCACTGGTTTCCCTCCTGCGGAGGCGTTAAGGATCTTATTCACTCGAACCCCGAATGATCCGATTCACTTGGGACCACGAGTAATCTTATTCACTTTCGTTTCCTCCTCAAAGCAGTGTTAAGTCATTTTATTCACTTACTGTCTCCGGTATGTCTTGGTATTCAAAAGGTTTATTATTTCCAAAGGCACACTCTGCTTCATCAAAATTTTAACTCAAAGTTCATTTACAAAGAAGTGAAACTAAACAAATGACATATTTAAGTATAATGATTTTTGAGATATATTCATGCTATATAAAGTTGATAATCTTCCCCAAAAGCTCCTCCACTGTATGTGTTCCTCGGGTCACATCGTCTTATCTTGTAGAGTACTTCCAATTTCAGTTTGTTTTGTCTATTTAGGGTCAAGAGTGAAAAATGTAAGACGAGATCTCCTTCTAAATCACAATCCCTGGCCCTCGGCAAAAGCTGCTGATTCTGGTCGCTTGTACCTCCGCATTCGGTATAAAGCTTGTCCCTAACTCATCCGTGAAGCCGAGGCACTCTCTCTCATACGCCTCCCCCATTTTTTTCTTCATCGAAACAGAGTCACACATCTGCAAAAGAGACTTATCGCGCAACATCATTATCCTACCATCAAAGCGCTCCAGCATCCGAAAGGGTTCTCAGAAGGTCATAAAACTCGTGGGAGCTCCTTCCATGGCCTTGTCCCCACTGAGGAGGCCTTCTTAATTCCTCGAAGATGGTTTGCTCATGATCACCTGCCTATCAGTTTCTGGTAAAGACATCAGGCGCAAACAATGTTTCAATCCCGAGGCGTTTGCATGTCCCGAAGTAAAGAGGCATCAACCGAGGACCTGCCGATACCAAGATCTTTGGTATTCCATAACAAGTAATGATTCTTTCCGCATAAACTCCTCAATATCTTCCGTAGTGTATTTGAAACAAATTGCTTCCACCCACTTAATGGAAGAGAATCCACCAGTACCATTATCATTCCTTGTATCAGGTATGGCTCACTTAACCAACCTAATTCAAGTCAATGCCCCACTTGGAAAAACAGATACAGACAATCAGTATCTATCATTTCTGCCAACCTGACGCTCGGGACCGCCTTTCATTTTTTGGCAGGAGTCGCACCTTTTGACGTATTTCAAGGAGTCATTCATCATAGTGGGCCAAAAGTATCCTGCTCGGGTAATCTTTAGGGCTAAAGACTTTCCCCCGATGTGATGTCCGCAATCTCCCTCATGAACTTCAAACAGAGTTTGTTGTATTTTTTTTCGGGATACGTAACAATGCGGTCCTAATTAATAGATTTGTACACCCCTTGAAACATCCAAATTCAGAACTTCGCTTCAATTCTTCAAGCTTTTGACATTGTCTTCTGACAACTCACCGTACAAGAATTTGATTGGTAGGGTCAGCGCCTTTACCCTCCCCCTTCTCCAGGAACATTCTCGCTTCCTATGGATTGGTTTTTCCTAATAGTTCAAGCAAGAAATCTCCCGAGAATATCTCATAATATAGTGGCCAACCCGAGAGATGGTCGGCGGTCATTTTCACTTTGGGATATATGCTAAAAAGACATGATCAACTCGAGATCATCATTAGGCTTCAGATGGTAGCGTTTCAGTTTTCATTTTTTACCCCACAATCACCTCTGATCTGCTCAATGACTAACTTGGAATCTCCTCTTACCACGATTCTACTTATCTCGAGGCTTTGGGCTAATAGTAACCCCATCACCATAGCTTCGTATTCTGCTTGTTATAGTGGCCCGCAACCGAATCTCTAATTATTCAAACAGACCTTCTGGGTCCTTGGGATTAAGATTCCTACCCCTGCTTCCTTTCGGTTATCGCCCCACCATACACCCCATGGGGTCACTTCGTGAGGTATCGGTAGACCTCGTATCTTTGTGCAGGCATCCCTAGCCATCAAGTCGGCTAGTGCTTTGATCTTTCTGTGGACGAAAAGCCATTTCAAATTTACTTAATTCAATTGCCCACTTTGTGAGTCTTCCCTGCTTGCTAGATCGACAAGATCCTCTTCAAGGGTTGCCTGACCACCACCATGGGTGATTTTTGAAGTAGGCTGAGCTTCCTGGCCGAAGTGATCACACAATTTATCAATAAGTGTCAGAAGTTTTTCAGCCCCATGAGTACGCTGCTTACATGGGCTTTGAACCTTTTGCTCACGGCTCCTTCAGATAGAGTTAAATACAACTAAGTTCCTTTTTTCCTTCGGGTCAGCCAATATTTTTGTGACCCAAGTATGCTTTAATTTTCAGCTTGGAACACTTCATCCCACGTGACCTCCCCGTGAAGCCTTTGCCCTTTGAAAAAGATAGATTCCTATCTCCGTGACGAGATATGAATCTATTTAGTGCCACTTGGTGACGCCTTCCTAACCTCTATACTTCTTTTTGTATGACTGCCTCATCTCACAATGGCATCAATCTTGTCGTGATTAGGTTCAATTTTAAAACCTTCCGCAAGAATTTTCCCAAGCGGCCCCAAACGAGCATTTCTCTAGGTCAATTTTACTTTTCTTTGGTTCACCGTAGTCTCCTCCTCAATTCAAATGTTCTCTCTACTTCTTGCTCTTTTAACCAACATATCATCCACATAGACATATCATCCACATAGATTTCCATGTTTCGCCTATTTGACCCGGTACATGTAATTCACCATCCTTTGATAGTCATTTCAAGATTCTTTAACCGCGGCGGCACGGTCCAATAATATAATCCATACTCCTGATATGGTTTTTATCCGCTTTTCCAAGAGTATTTGATTATACCTCGACGCATTCGTGAAGTCGGGGCATTTCCATACCCAACACTCCTGTCCACTTAATCTTCCCAAGCAAAGCGCAATGGGAAAAGAGTCTTTTGGCAAAGTTTTGCTTTAGGTCAAAGGGTCTCGTGCACATCTACTTGCCAAAACTTTTTACCATTACCACATCGTTAACCACCCAGAATCGCAATTCTCGGATGGCACATACTTTATCAACTCTTCTATTTCTTCCTCGAGAATCAAGTTCTTCCTGAGAAGTTTCTTTTTTTTAAAGGCCTACAGGATCCACATGCACCGGTGTATAGCAATATTGGCATCCACCCCGTACGTGCTCGGGATTCTATGCAAACACCTCTTCACAATTGAGTAGTTCGACTACTAAATTGGACTTGCTCAGACTGATCATCCCTATCCAAAAGTTTCTCAGTTGTTGTTCGCTAAGGAGACAACCTCGAGTTACTCAGCGAGGGACCCTTTCTTGAGCTATCCTTGTCCCAAAGTGGTTCACCCTTCTCAGGACGCGTGGTTTTCATGACCCCGAAAGTCCCTTCAGGTTCTCTTTTATTCATGCTCCTTAAAGTGCTAACTACCTCATGGGTACAAACAACCGGTAAATGCATCTTAGCCCTTTCCGATCTCCCGACTCCTCCCTACTCTTCTCCGTGGTCGGGAATTTCATTTTCAAATGGTACGTGAAATTATAAAATTGCAGGTCATGAGTAATGACACCCGATAAGAATGGCTCACAGGGTCAATATGTTCACGAATGATGCCCTTATCAGCAGCTCGGGCTTCTCCCACCACGAATCCAAATACGCTTATCCTCTAATCGGATAAATGGAATGTCCTGAACCCCGTGAGAGGTGCATGTCAAGCTTTAAGAGGTTTCCGCGTGGGGGCAATCCCAACCAACTCATATTCCAGAGAGTTTTTCAACTTCCCAGATCCTTCAACATCTTACCTAAAAATTCTAAAGAATTACAGATTGATTATTAGGGGTCATCATCGGTACTTAACCTTTCAATTCTTCTTCGGAGAAATTTACTCCTTCTCTTCCGCTTTTATAAATACATAAAGGAACTATATACATTTGCCTCCCAAAGATAACGGCTGGAATTAAGATTCTCCCTGCAAGCCTCCCAAATGTGTGCTACCCACCAAAGGACCTGCTTAATTAAGCTTCTGGCCAGGTTTATCATTTCTTTCAGCCTTAGCCCCTTAACGTCAGGTAAAAATGCCTGAGATGGCCCCTCTGATGTTTCACTTCAAATTTTCAAAACAGGGCAATCATCTCGTGGCATGCCCATGGTCCTGTGATACTGCTAAAATCTTTCGGTCTCGCTTATTCAAACGGGACCTCAATTTTGAGGTTTCATTAACAATGTCCGGGCATTTTCTATCGTCAGCCCTCAACTGGCATATGCAATGGTAAGGTTCCTTGAGTGTTGCCTCACTCTTCCATTTTCTTCTCGAGACTCCTTCGACCTCCACCGAAATCGCCTCTTCTGTGGTTTCTCTCAGAACCTATCCCATACCGGTTTCTCTTTTGGTGATCCTTGTGCTTCTTCCACTTGTGTTTCAACAAAGTTAGTTGAGACAATTGGTGTACATTGGTTACTGGCTCCGCATCAAATTTCGAAAAAGGCCCGAATCGCAACCCGTGAAAGAAAGCGAGCATCGACACCTTTTTGTCCATAGAAGGTATATTGCTACCCTTTCGAACCTGGCCTGGTAATCCTCGTGTTTCACGGCTTTTGCTTCAAATTCATCAACTCTTCTTTCATCGTGGTTCATTATGACGTGGAAGCCCCGAACTTATCCATGAATAGGGTCTACAATACTGTTCATAGCAATCAATGGAATTAGCAGAAGCTGCCGAACCATTTCAATGCTACTACTCTCGACAAACTACTTCGAAAGCCTCGTGGTATACATCATCCTTGTCAACCATGCTGCTTTTAAATTTTCTTTGGCATCCTGAAGCCCGGCATCGACTCAACGCCTCATCCTATATTATAGCAGGCCCAGCTTGCCCGACTGAGGGGCAAGTCATCGAAGATGTTTATTTAGCTCCCATTTGCAATTAGAGCTACATAACATCTATCGGCCCTGCATGTCTCTCCTCGGGTGCTTGCTTGGATTGTTCCTGATAGTCCGGTAACCTGGCAGCTTGTTCCTCTCTATAATTAAAAGTGTGTTTTACTCCTTGCTATATTACCTCTTTTGGTTGCCCCTCGACGGGAAAATTTCCAAGTAAGCTGTGGAGAATAGTCTTCGATTATAATCACGGCCCCTCTTCATGGAGGCTGTACACGGTGACCGGGCATTAGATCTCCACGTTACATTTAATCAAGCTCACGCCGGATTGTAATCTCACCAACTAATCTCTTCCACATGCGACCTTGATATGTGGTATGAGATGTTTGCCGGTCGTTCACGCAATTGCTTCGAACCAACCCCGTGGTCATGTCATGAATCTTTGTCAATTAGATTCCCCTGGACGGCGCCACCGATGTGTAGCTTTCTCCAGGTCTCCCTAGAGAGAGAATGCCAGCCCTCGGTACTGACTCACCAACTTAGTCGCTGGCTCCCAGTCCTTCAGCCCGGGGCCGGATCATTTGGCTCAGCCCCGTGATATTGGCGGTAGCCCTGGCGCCATTGGCTGCACGCCTCGGCCTCCCGGCCCGAGTCATATCTCGGTCATGAAGTTGCTCCGTGTTCCATATTGTCTCCGATGAAACCCAAGTCATAGTATCTTAATTCACGATCAAGTCGATCATACCACTCGATACTTAAGCTATCAAGGTAAAAGCTACGCTAACAAGAGTAATTCATATTTACATTAGTATCCAAACGATATTATAAGTGAAATATTTGGCGATTATGTTCTAAGATTTGATATGATCATCATCTCAAGATCCCCTGACCTTGCAAATGGGCTTAAAGCCTCTATTCTAGCTTGATTCATCTAATGATCCAGTTGATCCAATAACATAAAACCTATTAAATGTCCATATCACGAAATATTTTGTTTATCATCCATTATTGTACATGTATTTAGAGGAATATTTTAGGAGGGGTCAATATAAATACGACGCTCAATCTTAGCTTTTGGGCTTAACCAATTTATATCTTACAAAAATTTAATATATTTTTTAATTGAAATTGACTTAACATTCTTTGTCTCTCGATCTTAATATTGATTTAAGGTCTACTACTATATGTATATATAAACTTTTTTGCTCGATATATATATATATATATATATATATATGAAAAGAATGTGAAGAAAAATAAACTTATTAAGGGTATATATGTTTATGGAGTTAAACTAGGATAGTTTCTTGATCATTTAATTTAGAAATGTTTGCCATGTGGGACAGTTTTCAACATTTTCGAAATATTAAGTATTGTTTTCCGATAATTTCAAAGATTAACCTTCATATATAGTAAAACCTCTACACTTAACATACACATAAAGCTAGTGATAAATACAAATGGAAAAGGCACATTTGTTGCATGTATACTCTTACGGTCTTATCAATTCATTTGAATTGATATTTTTTACTGTATTTTTTTAATCGAATCTTTGAAAACAAATTAATTTTTATTTTTTATCCTAACAAATGTATAGTTATATTCCATATATGATATCATTGGACCAATTTTTAAAAAATTATATCATTATTTCGTATAATCTGTTATTACTCCGTATAACATAATTAAAAAGTTTATTTATTGTAAATGCTCCATCTCAGAAAATTGACAACGACAATTTAAACGAATGGGACTTGGTATAAAATGTAGACGAGAAATAAAGGTGGATAGTGGCCGGAGGAACACTAGAAAGCATATTCATATTTTAGTGGTTGACATCTTGCTTAGCTTAGTTCAGCAACGAATGTGCTTAACCAGTTAATGACTTAATGTAGCCTCCTTTATTATATGATTCGCCGACTTTTTTCTCCCAAACTCCTTTCTCTTTGTTATTGTCCTAAAAATAAATAAAAACCTATCAATTTCATTTATTAGAATATAAAATAAAATATTATTTGTGATCATAGTTTCATCTCACAAAGCAAGAAAATGAAAAATTACTTAATGTAAGAGAAAATATTTTTTTTTTGTAGAATCAAGTGATATATTTTCCTTTATAATATGCCACAAAATATTTGGAAGTATTAAACTACTTTGAATCTAGTCTGGAATTGGCAATTGTATCCACACGGCATATTCGATTTCAAATAATTCAGGTTCGAGTCTTAACAGACTCCTTGTGAACACTAGATGTTGGCCTTCTGATATCAAATTTTTAAATTATTGTTACTTAACCTCTCACAAAATGTTGAACTAGAATATGAGGACGTCTAATGGTGCACAACTCCTTTTAAACCCCAAAAAAATAGACAATTGTCGAACATTAGTACTTTGCCTTACAAAAACTTTCAAATACATACATGAAATAAATTACTCTAATTGGGACCTTAGTAAAAACGGTTAAATTCTTTTTGTCCCTTTAAATTTCCAGACTTCATTTTAAGAGACTATACTTATGTATTGTTTAAATTATCCCTCGACATAAGGATAAATAGAAATTCCTCAAAACTTTAGATTTTTCGGCAAACTTTAAGTTAAAGAAATTAAACATGGGATCTCTTAAAATGTTAATAATAAACATTAAAAAGTAAAAATTAGAAAAGTATTTCGATCATTTAAAAAATAAACTGAACAATGTTTTAGATCGTAATTACTTTATTTATTACTATCCCATTAGCCAAACAGGACACTAATTTAGGCAGTATATGTCATCAAAGATGATTATTGGATAACAACTATTGAAAGATGCTTGAGCTTCTGTTGTTATTGGCAAGGGAGAATATTATTTCTTTTCTGTATGAAAATCTTTTTATTAAAAAGAAATATCATACTTGACGCGGCAAATGATCACATTACCCCTAAGACTCCATATCTCCCAAAATCCTGAGTTGTATACACACACCAGCTGTTATACACACCCAAACAGTGTTGGGTTTAGGGATGAAATAATTATTTTCACACTGTTTGCAAAGTCAGTAGTTGAGAAAGAAATTTATATTTATGAAGCGAAATTAATAGGTTCATTAAAAAAGCTATTTTTACCCATGGGTGTCAAATGAAGGAAATTACTATTATTTTACCCTTAGGTGAAACTTCTTGAGCTTGTCACTTCAAATTAGAGGCAAAATCGTGTTCATTTTCTTCGATGTTCGTGTGTGTATAACTTGACTCGGCCCAATCCCATACTTACTCTACGTCTTTTCGTTTCAACCGCACTTTTCGAAACATAATACCTAGCTTTCTTTCTCAAATCTTGTCCCCTCTCTCTAAACTTTGAGTGATAGTTCCTAAAGTTAGTATCTTTAACACTAAATTCGTTATATCATCCCATAATTTCTTCAAAGGTGAAAAAGATTTTAACAATCTTGGATTTTTTTGGCTAATTTCGATTTTTTTTTTTTAAGTTCATGCTTATTTGACTTATTTATTTAATAGATCTATATATGATTTGTATACTTGGTGTGTGATTTAAATTGTACTTTTGAGGATAAATATGTGTTGCATGTTTGTTTTTTTGCTATTTTTCTAGGGTTTATCATGAATTATATTTTTGATGTTATTCTTCAATAAAATGTTGGATCTTATTAATTTTAATTAAGCAATCGGACCAAATATTATTGTATTACGAATTTTCTTTCAAATTTTTTGATATTTTTTACTACTTTTTTCTATGAAATTTTGTTATTTGTTCAGAGTTTTCTTATAGGTATCTCAAAAATATTGTGGTATCTTATATAATATATTATAATGCATCATAATCAATTATGATACATTATAATACATTATGATACGTTAACGTTACAATACATTATAATTCATTTTATTGTATAATAATATGTAGAAAAACTTAAAAATATGGATTTATTAATAACTTTAGTTATGTGTTAATTTTGTTCATTGTTTAAGTGTTATTTAATTTTTATGAGTTTTAGTGTGATTGTCATATGCATATTTGAGAGCTTATGTGAGTTTTTATAAAAATTATGGTATGTCTTATTCAAATTTTTGGGTTATTTTAATTCAGGTTATAGTGAAATTGGATTGTATATTTTGGATATGGTTATGTGTATCTTATACACATTGTATTATATATTATATTATATAATTCATTTGAATACATTATAACATATACGATTTAATAAATTATAATATGTTGTAAAGTATCATAATATGTTATAATAAATTATAATACAATTTAATACATTATTATATTATTAACTTCAAATTGCTCTTTTATAAAGTTTGTGAGGAATGGCATTGTTGTAATTTATATTTTGTCCTTAATACTTTATATGTAGTCTTCCAAATGTTTATCATTTCTTCAATATAGCTTATAAATACATATGTAGTAATTAAGTAATGTAGTCTCAACCGTTTCTTAAAAAAAGAACAATACAAATGAGTTGATATATGATTATAATACATGTTAACATATTATATTATATCTTTCTCTCCGGTGACATTTAGCAATAAATCACAGAGTAATATCTGCTAAAATTAAAAAGAATGAAAATAATTAGCGGTGAAAAGAAATATGAATAGCAAATTAATTGAAACTATATCATTTGGTTGGTTGATAATTTAATAACAAAAAGTAGTCAAAAAGTAACATTGAAAATGTAAAACATTAATTTTCTATGTTAGAATGACAAGTAAATATATCTAATTTTTTCAAACTAGAATGACAAGTAAATATCACTCGAGGGAGTATTATACTAGATTATGATAGGCTTAATTTCTTAACTATACACACTGAAACAGCCGAGCGAATTCAGGTTTTTAAAAAGCAAGCTTGATGGGGCCAAGGTTACCTGAACTCTGCTTGAGTCATATTGCCCTACGAATTAATAGCCGATTCGGATTGCCCCAGACTAACTATAATAGGTCAAATTGTTGGCTCATTAGCTATAATTGATCGTATTTTTCCCTCGATGCATGGATTTTTTAATGAAGGATAAAAAGCGTTATGCAGAAATATTATATTGGCCGCATTCTTTTTGTATTTGAAAATTGACCCACAGGCCTAATATATGTACAATTTGCGATTTACCCATAAATGAATTTATGTCAATTTTAACACAAAAATGAATGAAATCCACCAAAATGACCAATTCGATAGTTCACATAGGGTAAAGGCGGTCGATTTTAAAAATTAGGGGGGCAAATTGACCAGTCGTCAGTTGAGGCGGGAGAACAAACGTTATGATCTGATATAATAAATATAATGTATTATAACCTACAATATATATTATAACGTATTTGATTTTAGAAGATGAGTTTTTAGTGAGAGAATTGTTTTTCGTTTTATGTTGAAGAGAAAGAATGAAGAAGAAAATGAAGAGATAAGTTTTATTTAATAATAGGGGTATACTTGATTTTGTTTTCAAAACACTTTCATGGCGGTAGTCTTCAAATAAAAAAGATTGTGTCCATTTAGGCAAATATGTGGATTAACTCATGGTATTTTGTCAAATTTCAATTTTTTTATATACTCCATATATCACTTAAAGGGTTGGATACGTATTGGAGGCGATCTTTTGTTGAAATAATATTATAGGATTAATACGGTTTAAGTATGCAGGTGCAGTGCTCTCTCTTGTAAAAGGTATTGTTAGGACATATCCGTGATTCCTGATCCCTGCTTGGTCGAGGACTCGCAGTAGAAAACCCAACTTATACACAAAGTACTCGGAGAACCAGCATTTACTGCTACTCATGCGTATTGGGATTTTGGTTGAACGAAGTATATAGGACATATTCAAATATTTGAATTTAAACTTAGGACAATATTTTGGGGAGGGAATAGTTTTTAATTCATTAGAGTAAGCAATTGGTTAGAGTAGAAAAGCTTGGTAGTTGCTACTTGCTACACATCTCACAAATTCAACTACACAATCAGCTTCCACTTTGATGAGAGGTTTTGGCCTTTACTATGTTGGCAGAGACAGTACCAGCAAAGATGGCAGATTTCCCTCTCATTATTGCCCCTTGGAAGAGGTTGGCTGATTTACAACGCAAATATAGGGGTTTGTGACTTGTGACAATTCATCAAATGTTTGGCCCCACCTTCAATGTTCAATCCATATGGTATGTACTACGTAGAATCCAGTTCAAAAAGGACATCAATAATGCACCCCAAAGAACACTCGAGGAACACAAGACTTATCCAAAACAAAAACCAAGAAAAGGGCAATTTGCAATATGAACGGATCATCTAAATTTTGGGTGCTTCAATGTCCTTTTTACTGATCTATCACATAAAGGCTCCATTCTTTCAGTTTTGTTGCTTTTTAACTTTTTCCTCAAGAGATGAGAGGATTAATCAGGACCATTCATGATTCATCTGCCATAGTTAGGGGAGATCTCATTACCTCAAAGCATTCCCTAGTATCCATCATTAAAATGGTCTCACTATCAAAGGTGATCGATCATTCCACATTCAAAAAGAATATGGTCCATGCATATTATGCATTTATTATCCATCAAACATTTGAAACAGTAACAACAATAAATTCAAGAGATCAGGTGCTAAGACACATATCTGAAAAACAAATATTTCTCTTAAAACTGAGAGAAATAAGGAGATTGACTTATGTATCACTTGACATTTAGTTATATCATCAGCTACAGTTTTTCAAGTGCTTAAAAAGAAAAGCTAACAATTTATAATGGAAACTAACATCCCCTCAAGTCTGGAAAAAAGTTTCTCCACTTCATAAGAGCATCAAATAAATCTCTTGACCCTTCCCAATAATCTGAGTCTCATTATCAGGAGATATACTTCTCAATATCTTAAATGAAATCAATCTGCAAGCACTACATATCTGATTATCATCTTGCCACAGCATGATCAGTAACTCTCCCCCTTGTCTTCCTATCAATAACATTAAAATGAAACAAATACGAAGTAGTAAAGAACTTAAAGTACAAAAACGTACCAAATACAACATCGGTGATCCATCACCTTGAAGAATATATAAGCTGCTTAAAATAGAAATCCCAGATTCCATCGTCAGCCTGCAAGGGTGAGTGACATCTCTAGAGCTCATTTAATTTTTGGGAACATCAAGATCTTCTAAACAATGCAGGGAGGAATTCTGGTTGGTCGAACACATAGAAAGGTATGTCCTTGTCACCCTCAAGGCTTAACAGCTCATCGTTGCTAAATAGAATGTAAAGAATCTCCGAATTCTCTTCCCATGTCATCACAGGATATTCACAAATTTGAGTGTATCGGTTCTTGGTCCAACGAGAGACCGATACATGTATAATGTTTCAACATATTCACCTCTCTCCATCCCTTCATCATTCCAGTTAATCGCTTCCACTACAAGACGAGGTAATTGGTGAGCAATTTCAGCACCACATCTGCGAGTCACTCTGCAAGATGACATCCACAGGAATCTCATATTGTAATAGTGATGCAGACCAGAACGTAGGGCAGCATCACCAAAGGGACTATCTCTGATTTCAAGTTTTTGCAACATAGGGCAACCCTCTAGCACATGCTTCAAACCTAAGTCGCTGTCCCCAGCAAAAGCAACCGACAAGGTCCGCACCAATTTCCCATACTGTCCAATGTAACTGAAAGCTTTGTCCGTCAACAAACCAGAAACGGCAAGCCGGGTAAGCTTCTTACAGTTCTTAACAATGGCTCCAAAACCTTCATCCATAGGTTCACCTGTAACGCGGTCCGGCCTCTGTCTACCCATTATACAAAGGCGAAAAACCACAAGATCAGCACAGTTCTTGGACATGGCAATTACAGCTGCATTAGTCATTGCCTGGCAGAAATATAAAATGGATTCCAGTTTCCTACATCCTTCAGAAATTGCTCGGAGGCCTACTTCACCAACAGGGCCGTCCTCCTCCTCCCTAGGTTCCAAGGGAAACACACGAATTTCACGAAGATCTTTGCATACAGAAGCCACTGCCTCCAGCCCTTCATCACATATTGTATCAAGTACCTGCAACAATAAAATGCCAGTATGAAATATAACCCAATTTGACAGGATACGGAAATGTCACACCAATTTAAACACATACCCAGAAAACTTGGAGTTTGTGACAAAAGCGTATGACTGATTTTAGTTGTTCAGCATTGATATTGGCATAGCTTAGATTGAGGGATGTGAGATTAGCACAGACGGGACGTATTGCGGGTAAATATTCTGGTAAGATCTCTCTAAATCCAGATAGACAAACTAATGATTTGCAAGCAGCAAAAGCAGAAACATAGTCTGGTTCTTGATCAACCTGAGTAAGATCTTCTAAAGTGCTAAAAGAACCTGTTCCAAGATGGGTGAGTTGTGGAGCTCGGACAATCAAACGGTAAAGCTGTGGAATGGACACGTAGCGGTTTACTCTAAGTTTCCTTAAGGAAGGTGATCTCATAACCAGCCTTTCCAATGCCTCAAAATTAATAGGGGCTTCCACACAATCAAACCCTAAAGACTCTAAACAGGTTGTGTTCTCTGGGAAACACGAAATCCAATCCTCTTCATCATCAGAAACTTCAGAGTCAACTAGATCAAGCACTCTCAACTGCCTGTAATACATACAATTGAACTATATGTTACAACTTGCATCATATAAATCTACAGTGATCCTCAAACTCAACTAATAATCACAGTAACCATATAAAGCAACTATTAAATGTAAACATGCATGAAAAGGATATCAAAAGTGATCCAAATTTAAGAGCCTTAATTTATTATAAATTAAGATAACTGAAGATCCAAATATGCAGTAAGATCTACATGGCAATATAAAAGAGTCAAGATCTGATTTTATAAACTTGGGTATATAAAATGTTAGAAAAGGACAAAACCTGCTCAGTTGCTTATAATATGTAACAACCACCATGTCCCATTTAAAAGGTGTCTTCTTCAACTAGATATTAAAATATACTAGCCATTTAGCCAACTTAGTAAAAAAAAATCCATCCCAAAATGACAACTTACTTAAGGTAACATAGTTCCATTATGAAAAAAACATCACCTTTAGATCAATGACAAAAACACTCAACAGCTAAAGAAGAGTATGATCTAAATATTGAAGATTTCCCTATCAAAATTCTAAGCTATAACAAAAAAAATCAATGAAACCCACCCAAGAAATCTTATCTTAGACGTCAAAATCAACTAAAATCCACTATTGGAAACTCAAATTTAGCTCAAACTTCATATGTAAATTAACCATTAGAACCAACAAAAAGATAACTTTTTATAGAAAAAAACATGTACTAAAAATCCCAACTTTTTCTCCAAATTCGTAAGAAATACTAAAATTAGCAGAACATAAGAAAGAGTTTAAGCTCACTTTCACCAAATAATACTACCTCCATCCCTAAAAGAGATCATCTTGGTTGTTTTCCCAATAGTCAAAATTAATAAACTTTTCCATCTTAATTGACACAAACAACTTCCATTTGAATCTAAATCAACATATTAACAGTAAAATAAGTTCGAAAATACTATATTTCAAAATATTTTCACACAACTTTGATTGAAATCTAAAGTAACATATTAACACTAAAATAAGTTGAAAACAGTATATTTCCATACATTTTTCACACAACACTGAAAGACACACAACTTTATTCAAATCTAAATTAACATATTAATAGTACAAGTAGTTGAAAATACTATATTTCCATATATTTTTCACACAACACCAAAAGACACACAACTTTATACAAATCTAAATTAACATATTATTAATAGAACAACAACTTGAAAATACTATACTTCGATATATTTCTCACAAATACTAAACAAATTCAATATTCAAAAATATTAAGGCTAAATTAACCTGCATCCATTAGCAAGAACAGAAAGCCCACTAGTCCCAAACCCATCACAACAAACCAAAACCAACTCCTTAAAATTAGGAAACCCATGTGCCAAATTTGCCAAATCATCATCAGTAATGGACATTCTTTTGAGACAAACTTTCTCAAGACACCTATAATAAACCTCCCCCATAGCAAGCACCCAAGGGGCAAAATGGGCACCCCAATCAGGAGGCAACAAGCTGAAATCAGCAAACCTTGGCTTCCCTTTAATACAAACCCCCTTTACTTTCTTGAACCGGTTAATTACTCGACTCGGAGATATCGAGTAGCAGTTACCTATCACCACCTCCGATCTGGTCAACGCCTCCGCTCTGTACCATGACTTGCAGACCAGAGAGGCGGCGTTGCGGTGGCGCCGCTCCGTGAGGAAGCAGAGGACGTTTTCGAGGACGTTTTCAAGGACTTGATCTGGGTTTGGGGTGAAATGATGGGGGGTTGATGGTGGTGGTGGGTTTTGCTTCACGGTGGCGGAGGTGAGATCTGGTGGCGGCGGTTGAGGCGGAGGGAGGGAGGTGACGTCATCTTCCGACATGTTGGGTTGGTCTTCTTCAGTTGAGTTCATGTAATAGAGAGAGAGAGAGAGAGAGAGAGAGAGAGAGAGAGAGAGAAAGAGAAGTACAAGTATAGAAAGAGAGTTTTATGATTAGTACTTCCCCCAATTCATACTCCCATTTATATTATATTTTGTTTTGGTTTTTATGTATTCGAATTTTGAGCGTCGATTAGTGCTTATTAACTACATTAAAAATATTTAAGTATATGATTAGCATTAATAAATTTATCTTTAAATATATTTTTATAAAAGAAAATGATTTTTATCATTATAATGTATTATTGATGATTAAAGTTTTATATGAAAAAAAAAAATCTTATGTTTTGAATTAAATGGAGTAATTATTAGATGTAAGAAGAAATAGTAATAAATTGAATAATTAAAATATGTAATTAAGTGTTTAGTTGAATCTGAAAAATTAGATTCAGATGAAGAGTTGAAATGATTTTACTAAATTTGGTTGTGTGTTTGATTCGATTGATTGACGCTAGCAATTTGTTTTTTAGCAACTTTTTATTCATCTTTTGGGGTGGAGGTGTGATTGGTTGAGATAATGTATACACTGGGTTGAGCTGTCTCTGTCTGATGTCTGCTAAATAATGGAATTGTGTTTTGTAGCTTTATCAACTTCACTACGTTCTTTACGTCGGCTTCGGTGGCGTGGATCTTGAAATGAAATCTGGTAGGTAAATGCTTAGATCGAATCGAATCAGCTCTTGAATTTTTTGGAGCCGTCCGGGCAGAGCCAGGTTGGAGTTCGTCAGGCAAAGGCAATTTAAGGTTATTTTGAGCATCTTAGAGCGAGCCGAGGCAAGAACCGATTTCCTAGGGCTTTGTGTAGATTTTCAATTTTATTTATTATCGTTTTTCCGAGATCTTTAGTATTTCGTAATATGCATTTAAGAAGGGAATTTAGATTTAGCTTTTTGTTGATATTGGTATAATGGAAATAAAATATATATAAATCTTTAAGCCAATAATATAGAATCTGAATATATAAAATAGTGGTATTGTGTATTGAATGTGTATGTAGATTTGTATAATTAATCTTAGAAGGAGTTCATTGAAATTACAAGGGTTAAATCTAGTTTAAGAACTTAATTTTGAGTTCAGGCGATATCTTCCAAAGAATGTATCAAAACGAGGGAAATTTGCTTAGAAAGCCAGAGCCGCTTAGGTGATGGGAGGCAGAGTAGGATTGGGCAAATCGGAACCGAACCGACTTAGGTTCGACCTTTGAAAGAACGATGAAATAGGGTGGAGTTAATTTTTCAGGCTCAAAACGAGCCGAACCGTTGAAACCCCTAGTATGCATAGGTATTCTTTTTTATTCATTTACCCGTTCATCCATTAACGTATATTGGAGGAGGGAATTAGGGCGTAAGAACGATCACTCCCCTAATTTTATGAAGGATTTTTAAAAAATTATATTTTTTCTTTTAATAATTATGTTGTACATCCTCATAAATTTTAAATTTTTACATATGATATCAGATTATTCGCCCCCCATAAAGAAATTATAATTAAAACACCATAGATGCTGCTTTTTGTTTTTTATTTTTTTGATAATCAAAATTAAAATTAAAGAGATTGATATGCTTTATTGATTAGCGCCACTTTAAAATATTATCTCATACAAGCGTTAAAATATTTGAAGTCAAAATTTTAAAAATCAACACATCAAAATTAAAAAAGAATAATCTTTTAAGGATAGTGAGGGTATATTATTTCTTCTTATTTGCAATCTAGTTATATAAATGAGTTAATGTTCAAAATAAACGACTCGATGAATACGTTTGGAATCTTGTAACGACCATGGGGTCAATTTGCGAGTGAGAATCATTATAATCCGGAACACGAGAATCACGGCAGATGGAGCGACTCGGTTTAAACAGCTAGTTTCATCCAAAATTTGATTTTAATTAATATTCTCAAAATAATAAGCAGTTTTAAAATTTACAATGCATCGGGTGATATCTAGCAAGCCAAACTCAGCCCATATATATCTGTATGCTTGAAAACTGATATCTAGAAATTTATAAAAGGAAAATCTTTATTTTCGAGGAATACAAGGTGACAATTTGCCGGCGAGGCTAAAGTTTCAAAGGAAAATCACAACCAATCAAAAGCAGGTTGGCGGCTTTAACAAAAGAGGCGTGAGGATCGCCAGCCACCCCGTCTTTCACTAGCGCTCGTATGAGCTCTCCAGTATTTTCTTGCAGAGCTGTGGCGTCTGTCAGCGCGGCACAAATGAAATGCCGCTAGCGAAAGGGTGTAAGCCGAAGCAGTGACTGCTGAGGGTAGGCTTTACCGTACGGAATGAGTCGATCGATAATATAATGATCGAGAATATGAATACATACATATACTCCCAGGACTACTGTAAGATTAAATGCAATAATTACGAAGTCAGACATAACCGAAGATATAATAGAAGGTTTCGGTAAGCAGCGATTCGAGGAAAGAAATCAAGTGACTCGATAACCTATCTTTCCAAAATATCAATTCTATTTCGACTTGGAATTAACACTTTTCGACCTAACTCCGCTTTAATCAATTTTTAAATCACTAATTTAACCTCGCTTAATAACTATTAGCTCTGATAAAGGTCTCGATTAAACTTCCTACACATTTAAAGTCTTAGAAAAATATCACGAGAAAAGTCAACTAAAAACCTAAAAAGTTAACTCGACCCGTAATGTCCTCGAAACTGACCTCTAAATCGTAAATTAAATCAACTTATATCGTCATAGAACCTTAACAAACTAAGATACAACATAAAATTAAATTATCACAATCATTAAAAGTCATTATGTCAAAACGAAAATATATCACAAAAGATTTGAACTTGGCCGCTTAACTTTCGAAGAGAATGATGAGGAGAAATATATTCTACAGCGATCTTGAGTTTGGCGACAAGCGAAGAGAGAAATGGAGAGAAAATTTCCAAGGGGAATGGAATATTTCGGCCAAAACACTTGAAAAGGGGATGAGGATGAGTTGATGATGATGAAAGAGGATAAGGATGAGAAGATATTTAAAATAGCTTGAGTCCCGTTCGGTTTCGGTTAAATTTTTCCACTTTTCGTACTTAAATCTCGATGAAACCGATTCCAAATGTAAAATTTCCCATGACATAAACTACTACTCATATATCTTGAATCTCGTCATTCGTCTTATTAAAATTATTTATCTTATCACGGGTCACTTGAGCCAATTTTTTTTTAATTTTTTTTTTTCGTAGCGGGTTATTCTGATCTACCCACCTAATAAAATTTCGACCTCGAAATTTACTTGGCCAAACAACGAGAAGAACAATATAAAAACACAAAATCAAAATATCACGCCAAAATAAAAGCGATACTAACTAAAACAAATCGGCCAGGTAATCGTCGACCCAGCGACACCGGCATCCCTGCGATAACTGCGATCTACCGTCACCATTGCGCAATTCTAAAAGATTCGATCCACAACCTTTGGGCGAACTACCGTATGGTGAAAATCTCATGCGCTCGCAGCGTAAAATCGACTCGGTGTTTAAGTACCTGCGGATCGCTTTGATTTCCCACTACCGATAAATGGAAGCTACTAAAATTTGCGCTTCCAGGTGGTACTCAATAGTCAAATCATAATCATTGATGAACTCCGTCCATACCTTGCCAATTCAAATCTCTACGTCGGTAGACTCTTTGAGCTTCTTATGATCGGTAAAAATCATTTCTTGTCTGAATAATGTCTCATGACTTAATATACAAAGACTATAAGCATTTAGCTCGAATCATGGGTCGGATAGTTCTTCACAAGTGATTCCTCAATTATTAATAGGTAAACTTTAGGCGTTCACCTTCCCGATTCTACGTCGAGCAGCACAGTACGATGCGAGCGTCGCTATAAATCACGTAGCCCTTAGAACCCGGACGGTATATTGCTTGGCTGGAGCCGTGGTCGAGTTCCCGCTTTAACATCTGAAGGTCTCCATGATCATCATCCCAAATAAAGGGAACCCACTTTTAAATTCGGCCTGAGTCAGTAAATCGCTTGATCGAAAGTCATGATAGAATCTCACTTAATAATAACCGGGTAACCCCGAAACTCCTAACCTCGGTCGCGAGGTGGGGCCAGCTGGAAGTGTTAGCGGCTACTTTCGTGGATCGACACAAATGCCACTCCGAAATCACGCGGCGGGGAATTGTACTTTTGCCAACCCGGAACTCACGTTTGGAAAACTTGGCGCCACAATTGGTCTTTGTCTCAGCTCACTTAACACGATCTGCCAGATACTCGTACTCTCGCTCCACTACCGAATATATCGAATACTCGTCAATGAATACACTTTGAGCTTCATCAGATACTCCCGAAATACACGGTTAAATCAAATCCATAAAAGGCGCCGGTGCATTACGTCATTCCAAATGGGATCACCATAAACTTCATGTACCAATAACGAGATCGAGCTGATTTCGGAATATCATCCCCTTTGATCCTATTTGGTGATAACCCGGACCCTTGAATCAATCTTCGAGAACACGCTTGGCATCCACCTTACGTCGATCAAACAAATGCGTCAATTACGGCCCGAAAGGGTATCGGTTAGCCCAATGGTCACTTTATTCAAGCTTGTCTATAGTCAATCTTTTTGGCGGCCTCGTGAACCATCATACTTTTCACAAACAACGGCCCAGTGCTTGCTTTGAGGAGATAAACCGATGCGATGAATCCGCTTGTCAGCAACTCACATGGCGAGTCCGCGATTCACGCAGCTTCAATTTGAGCCATCATGCGGTGGAAGAAATTGGTGCCGTACTGGAATAACCACAATAAACGAAATTCAATCTCCTGCAGCGTAAGCCGGTAAGTCCTCGGGGAAAAACATCCTTGAACTGCAACGACACGCGTCCTACAATATGTGTTCTCTTACTACTCAAATCAACCACGTATCCCAAGAACCCAACACACCTTTACAGGATCAACCTCAGCCTCGAGTCTTGACTACAAAACTCGAAGGCAGAACCTTTACATTTCCCCATACGAATGGGATATCTGTGGTTTCCCGAACCCACGAAAGTAATCTCGCTTAGATATGGCCGATCAATTCTGGCATGATGTTTCCCAGAGCAATCCATCCCCAAGGAATAAGATCGAAATCAAAAGATCAAATGGAAGTAAATCGACGGACAACAAGCCGATATATACAATCAAATGTGGAGTCTCTAAATACAAGTCACAACCACGAGCCGACCTCCTACTTGGTGTCATAATCTCAAGTGGAGCGAGGGAAAAGGCACCTGACGTACGAGATAATGTAAGAAATAAAACTACGAGAAACAAAAGAATCGTAGCCCGGAATCAAACAACACCTGGCCTCAATATCACACAAGAATAATGTACATGTCACGGCTTTGGGGTATCGTGTGCCTAACGATGATGCTTGTACAGAATCGCCTTGGCCAGGCTCATTACGCTACCACGTCACTCCTTGAGTCCTCCAGCTCAGTATCCCGGCCTCCACGGCGGCTGAATAAACCACCCGACTCCCACGATGACTCTGCAAAATGTTCAAACTATGGAAATGAAATGGCGGAGTATTACATTTGGTGTTGGAAAAGTTGAACATATGCCCACGGCTTATTTCGATAAATGCAAGAGTTTGGAACAATGTAATCAATACATTGATTTCTGCAGCTACAACATCAAGGCATGGACGAACTGTCTGCATGAATTGAAAAAGAAGAGAGAAGAACTTGAAGCAAGTAAAGGAAAAGAAAGCACAGTTGGCTCAAGTTTGAGGAAAAGGAAGACTAGGTGAGTTTCTTTCTAGTATTTGTAGTATATATACATTAATTAAATGAATGAGAGTATCTGTGTTTCTTTAGGACTAAACTAGACTAATACTCAGCATCCTAAAAGATAGTTCAATTTATGAAAGTACATATGTATATATATATATATATATACATTAATTAAATGAATGAGTATATGTGTATATATATCTATACATATCATATGTATATATTATATGTATACCTTGATTGAGAAGATGTAATAATAGCAACATGTATATGTATATGTATATGTGTGTATATGTATTACTCACGAATAATAGTATATGTACTCATGTACTCGTTAAATGAATTAATAGTATACTTTTTCATTTTCAAATACTAGTATAACTCATAAAAGCAGATGTCATGAAAGCTGGCGTTGGCAATGAAGAGAATCCGATGATATAGAAGAGTCAAGGAAGTATACACATATACATATGTATTTTTAATATACATATGCGTCTACCGATCGGAGATACATATATGTAATGCGGCCTTGAAATATTATTGTGTGTGTGATATGATTTGATTGGTACTACTCGTACCATCAAGATCGTCTTCTTTTCGGAAGCTAAATCGTAGGCTGAATGTTAAAAGCGTGCTTGACACAGGGGTAATTAAGATGGGTGACATTTGGGGAAGTTTCTCGGTAAACGCGTGGTGAAGACAAAGCGCACCCGACCGGTATGATATATTAGCGACTCTTTTTTGTATATCCTTATCTTTGACTGTAATAACTGAATTCACGTTTAAAAAAATTTAAAATTTTCGATTCGGTGGTGGGACGGAGATAGTATAAATAATTTCGATGATAATATTATTTAAGTAAATTATTTGAGCAGTCACATTTATAATTTAGTAGTAATAGCAGGGGACAATTCAAGTTAAGTAAGATGGATTAGGAATGGATTCGATAGCGAATCCACAAACTCACAATGCGGTTTTTCTTGACTTAAGAGCTAAGTTATTATCTTCCATCATATCCAAAATCACAAAATATCTTCCCCGTTTGGCTTCATCTTGTAGAGAGCTCTCTTGAGCGAAACCCAATTTCTTTCCGTTTCTTGGCTTTGTTGCATATAAAGATCATCGAGTTGTTTGTTAAGGCTTTCCAACATCTTTCCTCACAATTTCGCGGTAAGAAATTGGAGTTTTGGTTGATTTTTGAGGTTGACTTTTGAAGTTGATTTTACATAATTCAATTTTATGATGAATCTTAGTTTGTTATGGAGTTACATGGCGTATATAAGTGATGAATTAGTAACTTAGAGGTCGTTTGAGAGGATGGTATGGTCGAGGAGTTGACTTTTTCTAGGTTTCGGTTGACTTTTGATTTGATATTTTATAGAGTTTAAATGTGTAGGAGGTTATATTGGGACACTTGTGCTTGTAGTTGTTGTGATGTTAAAATAGTGATTTAAAAGAATTTATTAAAGGGAGTTAGGTTGAAAAAGTATTATTTTCAAGGATTGAGTTATAATCGATATTTTTTGGAGTATAAGTTGTTAATTATATGGACTTGAGGTTAATTAGAATGACTTATAAGTTGATTTGAAATGTTAAAATAATAAGGTGGAATTCTAGCGGGGAGATCGATTGGGTTGTGTCCGACGGGATTATTGATTCGTTATTTATCGAAATCGTTTAGGCCATTTAGAAATAGTTAAAATTTAAGAGTTGGTAGCGTGAAGCCACAGAGCGCATGTATTGTAGTGAGTTTCGATTATACTTTACGGGTGTTTTTGTTAGGCGTTGATCGTGGTAAGAGGCCGATTACCGTGATTGTGTTCGCGAGAAGGTTTTGTGAGGCGCTAAGCGGAGGTGAGTACTTATCTCGCGAATTGTTCTTTGCAGCTTACTTTTAATTTGTGAACTGTGTATTGTTGTATGATTATGTGTGATTCATTTTAGTAGCCAGGCCAGCTGATATGATTATGTGATTATATTAATGGCGTTGAAGGTGCTTGAGGTAAGTAATAGCTTGAACTCTAACTTATATTTCTACGTTTACGTGGCACTTATAAACCTTTGTTGTATTCTGTGGCCTTGTCGCTCCCATATTTAATGGCCTTAGCCGGCGGTGTGTTGACTCCCCGATTGTAGAGATGTTTTAGCGGTGTGCTTGGACTTATTGTTTGGGAGTAGAGTAGTTGGTTATTTAAGAGGGGATGGTTAGAGTTATGTATGACTTGAGGTGACTTGATATCGGGATTTGACCACATGTTGGGATGATTAGGGGTTAGGTGACTCTCCTTGTACAAGATATGTGGCTATTTATTGGCCTTATACTACGGTCCATAAGAAGCGATTATGACTCTTGATCAGCTTTGTTGTGTGTGCATTGTGCGGTGTGTACACGACCTCGGTATAGCTGCGGTTTGGCCTTATACTCTTTGGTATAAAGGAAGCGGTATGAGTCTTATGATCAGCTTTCTTTGTGTGCATTGTCGGTGTGTATTACTATGCCTAAAATTATGGTAAATGCTGAGTTTGGCCTTATACTTAGGTATAGGCGTGATTTATTAGCGGTTGATCCATTCCTACTTGAGGGTAGACGGATTGAGTATATGCGCATTAGAGGTTGGTATATTTGTGGAGATATGAGAGAGATAGAAGGTGATGACTAGAGTTACATTAGATTTGTTGAGTCTCTATGATTTTTTATTACGGGTGTTTGTGTGCCTTATTGAGACCTTACATTATATCTTGAGATGTATGCACAGGGAACGCTTCTTTGGAATATTATTGTATGACTTTATTAGGTAGTCTGGTTATATATATCACGTAATTTTATTCATGTTGGGCTATTATAATATTGTACGTCTCGTTACGTATGAGTAAGTTAAGCCCACACTATGTTAAGTGTTCACTAAGTTTCGCGACTACGCCCGCTATGGGCGGCGTTTTCATTTGTGCGGGTTCTGAGGCGGAAGTTGAGCCAAGAGGTTGTTTGAGAGTTTTATTCAGAGTGGCTAGGTGAGCATCGGGTGGCGGGGAGGATCCTCTGATCCCGATTTTGATGTGTGTTGTCAAACATTTTTTGATTGTTGTCTTTTTATTTTTCAAACTTAGACTTGTCGGCCCAAAGTTAATAAAACTTTGTATTAGTCACGATCTTATTCTCTTTTGTAGCCTTGCCGGCATTCTTGTTATTTAGGATATGTTTGTATATATATGGAGTTGGTTGGTTAGATATCACACGATGGATTTGTAAAATTTTAAATTGTTATTTTGAGAATATTAATGGAAATCAAATTTTTGGATAAGAAGCGGTAGTTTTTAAGCGGGTAAATCCGTCGGTTTAGTGACTACTGGTGTTCGGATTATAATGATTCTCGCCTCGAGGCGACAGGCAGCTGGGGGCGGAGGTCGTTACAATCTTCAATAGTCGAGCTCTTTTTCTTTGCTTGAGAATGCTTAGTCTTAAAGATTCAACTTCTTATATTACCCTATGGGGGTTGAATCTTGTTTGTATCGTATGGTACACCTAAGTAGAACAATTTCCCCAATTACCATAAAGTTCATTTAGTTCGATAATTGAATATTGTCCAATAACTTGAACAATGTCATTAATACATCTATTCTCTTTCCATTACTTGGAGTATTACTCATGGCACAATTCATGACTACTCGAAGGAATTGTTACGGTAATGGTTAACGTGACACTACATGTGAGATACAAGTGGGGAGACAATCCATCCTCATTAGACATGTCGGGTTCAAATAGAGGAATTTGTCTAATTTTAGTTTATTCACTTTTAAACTCCGTAATATTTTATCATCTATAACTATTATATCGAGGCTCGATCCATATGTACATTGAAGCGGAATCACGGATGATCTCTTACTAAAGATGGCCCCATTACGACGTACCATCGGCAACTTGAGTATGGTAAAGATGTTTTTCCTTAGTAACTTAACTTGTATATCACATACAATGATGCGTGTTAAGCTCCATTTGACCTTTTGAACTCTTAGTTTATCAACTTTTCAAAGAGACTTTTACTCCTTTGTACCAAATATCTCAAGTTTACAACTGAATATTAGTATATTCGTTTTCATTTATTCTAGTTTTCTAAGATGTGAGTGCCCAGCAAAGAATTAATGGTACCTATCCTTGAAGGATCGTTACCTTGGAACATTTCTTGCTCCGATAAAATCCGGATGTCAAGTATCCATTAACATGGAATCGTGCCAAGACATATATTTTGATTTGGAAAACTTCTTTGTTTACCAAAACATATCAAAACGATATGCCTTATATTACTAAAATCCCTCGAAATTCCACAAAAATGTCAGATTTAGAACACAAAAAAGTCAAACAAAGAAGTCAAACAATTCAAGAAATATATACCATTCGTGGCTTTCTATTCCTCAACATGCATTACTCACTAACTAATTTACAACACAAAAAACTACATATATGGGCCATTGTTGACTTTTTCTGAGAATTTGTTGACTTTTTCGATGAAATGGGGGATTTCAAATAGAAGGGTAGATAAATTAGGGGTTTCAATTGGTGGAAGCGATGAATTAGGACGGCGGGGTGGGGTGGGGGAGGGCGTGGGGAGTGGATGTTGATTTGGGGGGCGGTGGAGGGGGGAGGGAGGGAGGGAGGGTTTTTGGAGTATAGATTAAAGTATGAATTGGTTTCTAATTAATTAGGTAATAAGTATAAAGTCTGTGACGTTGTTACGGCGTAAGAAATGTGTGACGTTTCTAAGGCGTGATGGTTAAAAAATTTAAATATTATACAAATAAATATTACTTAACGTCATACACATGTCAGTACATTTGAATTTCATTTTCCCCCTGAAGTCAAGAAAGCTTCTCTATTTAAATCATATCATTTCACATATTTTTACTCACTTCAATTTTTCTTCTTCATTTAAATATTCAAAGGTCTTATTACTCTCTAAAAAATGTCTGAAAGTCAAAACTCTTTCAACTTTGAGGGCATAGAAAAATGAAATAGTTAGGTGTCATTGCGGTTTAGTTTGTCATCCAATCACTTCGTGGAAGAATGGTGGTCGAAGATTCGTAAAATGTCCGAGGTCAACTTTTGGTTGTGGAATGTGGCAATGGAAGGATCCCGTTACCGATTAGAGACAATTATATTGGAGTGCTTCTAAAAAAATGTAACAAAATGAAAAATGAAATTGCTAATTTGAAAAGATTAGTCAAGATTCTTGTTTTAGTTGTATTCGAAATCTTATTGGTATCATTTTGTCGACTAATGTAATACATTAACTCTATGTTAATGCATGAACACATTATGTTATTAAATAAATTTATTTTGCAATGATAATTCTTCAAGTTTCTTTTTTTGTATTTAATAGCTATTAATTAGTGAATTAACTTATATCAAATATCTTTTAATAAATTAAATGAAGGATCACATATGTTAATATTTTTGAATTTCAAACTGTTTTTAAATATGCTCAAGATGTGACGTTTCCAAGACATTATGTTGAATATCTTTTAATTACTTTTCAGAAAATTTTAAAAATTGTGTGATGTGTTTACGGCATAAATATTAGGTAACGTCACACCAATGTCCTAGTGTCCAATTTTTTTTTTTAGATAAATATCTTTTAATAAATGAAATAGAGTATCACATATGTTAAATATCTTTTTTCAAATAGTGTGACGTGTTTACGGCAGATATATTATGAAATGTCACACAAATGTCATAGCCTATTCAAACACAACGTTCAAACTTAATAAATATGGTATGTGACGTTTTGTTGAGATGTTTCGCACTATAAATTAAGATGTTCCATAACCAGATTTCATCATCCATTTTTTTCACAATCACAAAATTACTCCCAAAATGCCTCCAAGTGATGACATTCAATCCATTAAACTTGGGAGTTTTCTTAGTTGTTTATGGGAACCTACAAGTCCTCGATTTGTAATACATACTTTTATTTTTTATAATTAGTTTAATTTTTTTTGTAGTTATTAATATATATATATATACATATATACAATATATGTTAACTAATTATAGCTTTAATTTGTACATATGTCGTTGATGAACAGGAAATACCAAAAGATTTTGCTCGTAAATGGCGGGTTACTCTAACTCAAAAGTAAATAGATAAAGTTTTGATATGAAGATTGAAAGTGGCGAGAATAAAGAAGCACAAGCGAAATTTTTTTTACCGGCCAGGTGGCTTGAATTTGTACAAGAAAGCAACCTTGGTATTTTTGGCAGAGTTCGTAGTTTCGATATGCTTGTCGAGGAGTGCAGCGAGAGAGCCGCGTGACTACCTCCTTTTTTCGGTTTTGCATTTATGGTCTCGATAGGCTTTCTTTCCTAATACCCATGCTCCGAGAGACTTTAATGTTTGAATAAATTATGTTGTGTTTTTTAATATCTTCATTTTTAATTTTATTTCAATGAATAATAAAAGGTTCTGGAATCTTTGACATAAGCTGTGACGTGCAAGAAAGCCACCTGGCTTGTCGTACTGTTAATCTAAAGCGATTATTGGAAATGATTATTACTGGAGTATATATAATGTTTAATTAATATATTTAAAAAAACGTCACACTAATGTCATAGTTTCCAATTTTTTTAAAGATAAATATTATAGAGTCGTCTTAAAAAAGACACAACATTAAACAAAACAACATTAGTTATTCTAGATTAAACAAAATAAAGATTATTCAAGATTAAATTGATCATAACTTAATTTAAAAGATACAACATTATTATGCTCTAAACATACCATCCCAAACCATAATACTTGACTTTACAAAATAGGTATTCAAAATGTTGTGACCAGATTTCACGTCACATGCTCGAATCGCGTGATTCATACGTCGCGTGTCCGCAGCGCGTCGGCTTGAACAAATTGAAGTCAACCATCCGTGAAGAACTTGGAGTATTGTTGACTATTATTATAAGCGCTACCATTTTCAATCGTGACATTATAAGTTCTTCCATCATTTAGTTTGAACTTATAATCACCACTTAAAGTTACTTGCCATTTACGAAGAAACTTCTTAGGTATTTCCTATTAAACAACGAGGTGAAAATATATATTATTAGGTATAGTAGATATATTAACAAACTAAACCAATTAGCAAATAAAAAGACAAAATATATCTTACTAATCGAGGATTTGAAGGATCCAACATCCACATGATATGAATTTGCCAAGCTCAACGGTTTTGAGCATTCGTCTACGCTGACGTTAAATGCTACAAAAAAAAAAAAAAGCTTTGAAACTTTCAGAATGTAAAATGTGAATGTCTATTAGCCATTTTATACTGCAATGTATACCATAAAAACGTCACACACCTGCCATATACTTTAAATGCATTAATGTCATCGTTTCACCTATATATTTTGACCGTTTTTATTAAGCAATTAATGTCATAATAAATGTCAAACGTCACACTACCGCCACATAGAAGAAAGTAATTTGCTTTCATATGAAATTAATGTCATAATAAATGTCAAACGTCACACTACCGCTACATGAGAACATTAATTTAATTTAAATGTTGATATGAAATTTATGATTAAAATATAATCGAAAATTGAAAAATTAATTAATATTGATATGAGGAATATTAAGTTAATATTAAATCTTGATATGAAATTTATGATTAAATTATTAACACAACGTCATAGTAATGACACAAACAATTGAATTAATTTACTAAATAATTTAAATGTTTATTCGATAAAATAAATCACATAAATACAAATTGACTATGTTTTAGAAAAATATAATTAGAAATTGACAAATAAGTTAATATTAGTATGAGGAATATTAAGTTAATATAAATGTTAAATACATAAAATTATGATTAAATTATTAACACAACTTCATAGTAATGACACAAATAATTGAATTAATTTCCTAAATAATGTAAATGTTTATTCAAGTAAAATATAACGTCACATAAATTTCATTGACTAAGTTTTAGAAAAATATAATTAAAAATTGACAAATTAGTTAATATTGATATTAGAAATATTAAGTTAATATAAATATTTATTAGAAATTTATGATTAAATTATTAACACAACGTCATAGTAATGACACCAAAAATTGAATTAATTTTCTAAATAATTTAAATGTTTATTCAAGTAAAATATAACATCACATAAATGCCATTAACTAAGTTTCAAGAAAATATAATTAGAAAAATGAATAATTAGTTAATATTGATAAGATAAATTATAAAAAAAATGTTAATAGTGTTGCTAATTATATATGTAATGTCACACTAATGATACATAGTTAACAATAAATAATGTTAATTTCATTTACGCCATAATTAGGTCACACACAAAAGGATTAGATTTGTCAAGTTATCAGAATTTGTAAGATAATAAGTAAAACCTTCCAATTATGTCGTATGGTTACTAATATTGTGACGTTTTAGTGGCATGTTGTTTACGGGAAAACGTTGGCGTTTAGTGGCGTATTGTTTACCCGGTGAAAAATCTGTGGCCGTTCTTAGGTGATATATTTTTCGGGGAAACATTACGCCACGTGCGTCATAGAATTTATGCAAGGGAAAACTATTATGTCACCTGAAATATCGCTTTATTGCCCATTAATTTTTATCCAAAAATTTTCACAGTGCTTTTCTTATTGTGTCACTTGAACACGTTGCGATAAATATCCATAGCGTGTGAGGTTTTTAGTTATCACAAATACTCCTTTTTCCAATAGTGATAGTGGTTTAGTATCATCGGTAGTATAGTCCCAAAGGAAGGTTGAGAGGGAAATATTATCCTAATGAGGGTTGAGCTTCTCAAAGAGAACTATGTCAGGGGTTAATGTTGAAAATGTTGTTAACGTTGTTAATTCGGAGTAGTCAAGCGATGTGCGTTCCATTTAAAAGAACACATAAAACAATGACATATAGTTTTGAGTAATGCTAGACTAAAGGATAAGGAAGGTATTACCGTTAAAATCCCACTTATATCGGGGTGATGATTAGAGTTATTCTGAGAATTCGGGTAAACCACGAAGTCGCCCGATGCAGTCCAATAAAACGATTTGAACTTATCCATGGGATAGGGTAGCGTCGGATCCGGTTATTTGTTTAGAGCCGAAGCTCAATAGAACCTGACCGGTAAAACCGGTCTAAATCTGATAAGAAGGGAGCCCAGGAAGAGGGGGTATATAAATAATGTGAAGTAGGGTTTTCATCCATTTAGCCTCCTCTACGTTATTATTTCATGGCTCACTTGCTTTGATATTCAACTCATTTATCTATTCTTTTCATCTACTACCAAAGGCAATGACGATTTTCAAAATCTATGTCTTAATTAATCAATCTTAAAGAGTCGAGACAATAGTGATTTACAAAGCTTCTCTAATTTTCTAAATGTGATGATTTTTATAAATCTGACCCTTAATTCTATTTGATTTCATTGATAATGATTTGTAATGAAAATGATTCGAATCGATTTTTTCTTGAATCTATAATGATATTTGATTTAGGGTAAAGCGCTAAGCGTCTAATAAATCGTTAGTTAGTTTTCCGTCATCTACGGCGAAGTATAGCGACTTGGCGAATTCGGCCGTTCTACTTTCTATTCGACTATTGTTGGTCATTTCGTCATATTTGACCGTTATGTTGACTCTTCTTCATTTACTTTATTTAAATTTCACCCTCAATGTTTCATAAGTTAATTTTTACACCCCCATCACAATCTCAATGCCTTGAAAAAATGATCTCTCGTTTATATCACTTATTCACTAAAAATTAGAAATGAGAGGGTGAAATGGGTTTGTAAAATGTAATAGCTCAATTTTTTCAAAGGTATTTAAAGATTAAGAGGGGAAGTGTTAAAGTAACTTATAGGCATACGATGAGGTAAGCTAAACAAAAAGAAAATAAAGAAATTACTGATCAAGCGAAAACAAAAAAAAAATAGTTGAATAGAAAAGTAAATAAGAATTGAATGGGTGTGAAATAAGATACGGGGATGGGTAGAATGAAAAATAATTGAGCGACGATAATAGTGCCTTTTACCCTTTGATTTATGGGTTTTTAATTTGGGGAGTTTGATTTGGGATTTTTTAGATCGGATCCACCGAAACCCGATCGAAATCGGGACCGATCCGAATGCGGGACAGTATCCATCCGGTAAGATATCGAATCGGTTCCGGCCCAAAAATTTATCGATAAAACTACTTAGGTCTAGTCGGTAGAACCGATGGTGACGGTCCGATACTGAGGACTCGCATTATCCGGACCGAACTAGGCGATAACAGCACTAGTGATAATTAGTTCACGAAACAATATAGAATAAAGCATTTATGATGTAAATATGATATAATTTGGTCACTTTAAAATAACCTTGTGCGAGATCACTTGCCTTGAAAAAGAAGCCCTAATTTCTATATCACTCTTAAGACTTATTATTTATGGTGCTAATGGCTAGCCATGTATTGTGGAAAGAAGAAAATTATGGGCTTCTATGCAAATGGCTAGCCATAAATTGATGATTTCAATACTTGCATAATGAGTCTAGATTTCAATAGATGACTTCAATAGTTGCATAATAAGTCTAGACTTGCTGGAACACTTACATGAAGCAACACAAAAATAGAAACTTTCTCACATACATTTAGCTTTTCCCTCATAAATATTTTTGGATTTAATGATAAAAAGCAAAATATCATTTAGTGACTTCTTTTAAAATTACCCCGTAAGCTATTAACTCCATCATCGTCCAGTTTGTTTTTCAATTATCACAATTAACAAACTTTGATGTCTTAACTGACACATGTAACTTTGATTTGAATCAAATTATCATGTTAATACAAAAGTATGTTGGACATACTATCTTTTAAAGTAAATATCATATAATGTATATAAGAGTATTTAGGTTCAAAATTTATAGTCAACCATCAAATATAAAAACTTAAAACTGGACAATCTTTTAGAGGTGGAGAGAGTCTATCCAAGAAATTCTTCCAACTTCAGGTAAAGGAGATACAGCTGAATATTGTAAAGCATTACTCAACTATTATGCAGAAAAAGAAAAGAGTCGTTAATTACTTGAGTTAAAGACATCTGAAAGATTGAACTAAAAATTACCCATCGAATTTGAAAGCTAGCTTTGTGCACACTCAAATGGATGCAAACTTCCTTCTGTAAATTCGTGCATCCGAAAATGTTCCAATATCTCAAAAGGCCTGCAGGAACCATTATTGGAAATCAAACAGACTCCCAATTACAACGAATTAAATATAAGCTCCACCTCCCACATTTAAATAGAAAAGAGAAAAATAAAATAAAAACATACAGGCACCATCTCACTGGTGGTAATAAAAAATTGCAACGATTTCAGTATGCCTGACAAGGTAATGAACTAATGACAATCAAAAAACCTATGTACAAATTGAAAAATTTAAGAATAAAAATAAATCTGAACCGTCCCCCTCTCTTCTATCCGCTTAGGCGGGAGACTCTTTTTAGGCACTGGGCATGTTATTGTTCTGAACTTCTTTTATAATCCTGAACTCAAACACATAGATCAAAAGTTGAAACTAGATCCAAAGACCCTCAAATCATATGCATCTTACAGAGTAAAAATGAAGCAAAAAAATTTCACACATCAAGGGATCATGAACTTACAAAATTGTTTCCCGAGTACCACACAATCTTCGATGATTTCCTTCCATCGCATCCAATACATTTGAACTCTCTGGTCCTGCCGCGCCTCCAGCAACAAGTGAAGGGACTGGAGCACTTGGAGACCAAATCTAGAACCACAAATTAACAATGTAGTTATCTTCGACAGCAAGAATAACAACAACAAAATCTTTTGTTCGCACCTTAATGGTGCTATCAATTCCACTAGTGGCTATCACACAATCATATGGGTGGCACTGCACACAATTTACAACTATAGAGTCGTGGAAAGTGAAAAGTTAGTACACATGGCCCAGCAAACAACATGCATATGCTAACCAAACTGAATCAGAATCACCACCTGTTTGATCTCCCTGAAGCATCTTTATCAGTCTTCCAGTACTCTTTTCCCAAATAAACCACCTTCCATCATCACTTCCACCGGCAATAAATTCACCTACATTAAAAGAAAAATCATTAAACGTGGACACGAGGACTCACGTAATGATTACATATGAATATTTTATTAGACATGAATTAGTAGGCATGAATATTCATTAGATACAAAGTTAAATCTTGCAAAAGTATTAGCTCTCTCTGATAATTATATACGAATGCCACACCAGATATAGCTAAGTATTTGGGCTTGTCATAGCCGTGAAACGAGAAAAGAAACAAGATAAATTACAGGTTCGATTTCAATTGCCATAATTATCAAACTTGGGAACTTCATTAACTCACATAACTTTAATTTGAATAAAAATTATCTCGTCAATTTTTCACCAAATATTATACAACATACAACATGCCCCGATGCCTCTAAAGAGGCTCCCACACAAGGGTAACGGGGTAGGATTGTATGTCGCCTCAACCCTCTAATAACAGGGAAACTGTTTTACCAAATACTATTGAACATATACAAAAAATATTTGAGTTCATAATTTAAACATGAAACCATCAAACTTCAAACATGACATTTTTTGGGGATCGGGGGAGTATTAACCACCACCCCTTCCACACTTGCGAGGAGTGAGCTGAAACAGAGACAGGTGTAATACAGAACCACCATTAAACAATGACAATAAAAAAACAATTTTTACTTATTATTCACTGAAGAATACACTTACAGAGGATGCCTTAGAAAATGTGAAATAAATATATCCGTCGAAGAACAAGAAAGGTTACAAGCTTCAATGATAGCCTCTAAGATGTGAAGAAATAAAACTGATATTTTACCTACTCCCAAATCTAAAATGAAATAGAATTAAATAAAAAAATAAAACAGCGAGTCAGAAAGTGTATAAACCACAGTCAAATTGTGCAACATACTATCTCCATATTCATGAAATAAAAACTTCCATATTGAGGATGCCACATACCTTTCTGACCAAGAAAACTTGCTTGCTTTATATCAGTTCCAACATTACAGTGACCAACATATCTCTGTTTCATGTCTACTACAGCTTCAGGCTATATCAGCAAGACTAAAAGGGTTAGTTGCAGAAACATTACATACTGAAACAATTTAAGGTGAATCAAACAACATTATGGTGCCATTGTTATTACAAAAATTATGCCACATTGAAAATTCATATATGAACATTCCGTCAACTGCTTCTACAAAACTGCGGGTGTGCTGAGTAAATGAAGGAATGCCAGGAAAAAATATTAAGATCTCTTCCAATCATGTTACGTAGTTTGAAACCAAGAACTTACAGCCACACAAAGGACCCACATCGGTGTAACATGAGAAGTGATTCAACAACCTAACCTGGTAGGTGAACTTGCTGCTTTGGTTCGAAGAGGAAGGAGATCCAGAAAAATCATTAGATTGACCACTCTTAGTATTCGAATCACCTCTTCTATGAATTCTCACATTGAGACTTCCTTGCACAACATTTTCTTCAGCTTCAGGACCTTCATCACCCGACAATGAAGTTTCGAAGTCCAACTCCAGTTCCTCATCATAATCCGAGTCCTCTCTGCTATCAGATCTTGGGTCATCTAGTGAAGCATCACTGTTAGCCTCTGAGCGGAAGAGTATTTCACTTAATGATAATACCCTTGCTCTTCTATGATCAGATTTAGATCCTCCATCGCTACCCTTTTTAGCTATGTCATCTTCAGCTAATTATATGAACAAAAATACTAATGCCTCAGTTGTATCATTAGACAGGAACTACATAGTAAAAAGCATGTTGTTCAACTATACTACTGCAACCAATAGAGAGAAGAGACAGTTACAAACAAAAAAAACAAAACAATGAATCTGAATTCTTCTCCTTTTTCTAAAGGATTCTATGAAACAAGGGAGACAAGTTAACCAAGAAAAGGGGGTCAAAACGCATATCAAGAAATAGAGACTAGAGATGTAAATATGAACCAATTGAAGGTATTTGAAGATGTTCAGATTTTTGTCAAATGCTAAGATAAATAAAAATAACATTTTCAGAAGGTTTAATGTCAGTGATGGCACCACAGCAGAAACAACTAAGACAAGTATTATTTAGAATTCAGTGATGGCACCACAGAAGTTGATTACATTCATATTTTGACAAAATCAGTACATCAAGGTAAGGCAAAGACAAAAAACATTTCAGAGAAAGAATGGGTGGTAAGGTATCAGTAACCTGCAGCTATCTGCTTTTTAATGTTATCCACCTTTACAGAAACTTCCCAATCAAATGGGGCCAACGCTTGTGCAGCAATAGCGAACTCTAATGCTTCTTTATGTTTGCTCAGCTGCAAAACAGCCACCATAAGGGAGAATGAAAAGTAATACTAGAGATGATAAAGTCCCAGTGTATTAACTATTAGTGAGAGTGATTGCTGAGAATTTGAACATATTGTATTTAGCATTTATTATCGAACAGTTGTGACAAATCTTGCACCATTTAGGTAACTGTTATGACAGCATATTACATGATAAAATTCTACTAGGAGAACCTAATGGCCATTTAGCATCAGGAGTCAGGACCCTAATTCTCTCAGTTTTTTAAAATAAGTTTCAAAATATAGAATAAGAATACATGAAATTGGTAAAACTATATTGCTTCATTATCATACTATATCTTACAATGATACATTGGGTTGCAAAATTGCCTGCAATAAATCACTTACCTGACACAATGCTTCAGACATGCAAAGTAGTGCCCTATGAGATGAAGGGTTAATTTTTCTGGCTTTTTTGCAATCTCTTAAAGCCATATGTGCATCGTTTCTCCATTTTCTCTGCGCGAAGAAGATAAAACTAATTAACATTTCAATTTGCAAACCGAACAGAGTAAATCTATTTCATATCCAATTTTGAGAAACCTTGAGGAGTAGCACTGCACGAATACACAAGCATTCATGCATTAATGTAGAACCAATCTCATGCCCATGACCATCCAAAACCTCATTGCAAGCTTCAATTCCATAATAACAGTTTGTTCCTTCATGTAATGATTTTTCAGCAAACTGTAATAATTTTCTGCACATCTCGAGCTGAAAGGAGTTATGAGAAAACGTAAATATCAGACTCCAAACCAATAAAAGATATATTGGCTGCAAACACTAAGTTATATAAGCAGAATTTTCCAATAGCCTTGCATACTCTGGCAGTAACTTGGGGTTTAACAGGAGATCCATTAGTAATGGTTCCAGAAGCTGAAGATTGCAATTCCACCCCATTGAGATTCGTAGCAAAGCTAGAAAGCTTAAGAGCATCACCAGATGTATACCTCATCGGACTTCCATGCCCTGCAGGTAGAAGCATCAGTTGTTAAATCATTAAGAAGTTCGTCAAAGAAGTCACCAACAACTACTATTACTTCATGCTTTCCCAAATAATACTTGCTCGAACCAAGTTATATATGAAAAAAGCATCAAGGTTTTATTAGCATATGTAAATGCAAAAGTGCAGCATGCTACATCCAACTTGTGCTATACACAGTCAAGGAGAATGGATCCTCTTTCAGCCTACCGTATTCGAATCCAAATCCAAAAGTCATGATGCACCCAATAACTCTCATTACATCCAATGCCATTGCCAAAGTCACTAGAGACGTAAAGAGGGAAGTAAAAAACCTTGCCTGGATTTGTGTCCATTAAATATACATGCTCTGCACCATAATTAAGTAAAACTTCTTCTCCATTGGGGCTAAAGGCGACATGTGTTAGATGCAAGCTTGAGCGACCCTGGATAGAAGCACAGAAACTTAGTTCACTATTTATATACTTAGCATATGTTTGCATATACTTGAATCCATATACACTTCTTAAAACCTAAACTTTGATACAAAACTCAAAAGATACTCTCTTGAATATAAATTTGCTATGGTATAGACCTATGTGTATGAAAAATAATCAGTTCAGGATCTGGGTTTTAATATCAAAGATCTGCAAATTGTAGCAAACAAATTCAAAAAGTTCTACAAGAACACAAGTCACCATGATCATTGCAGGTCTAAAACCAAATATAAAGATGTAAACAAAAACAATATCAATAAGCCACCACTCCGGTAAGAAAGGTCATAAACCCACATGCCCACATCATACAAATCACCCAGCTGGTTGGGCTTATTCAGAATGTAAGGCAATGAATTAGAATAAGATAAAAGCATTTTGATTCGTTTAGGATTACTAGAACGCACCCTGGCACACTATTGGAACTTCACGCATGAGAAATGCTTTCATTGTTTAAACACCTTCATAACTTTCTTGGTACCTTACTTATGAATTCTTCTGTCACAATTTAGTTGTAACTCTTTAGCCCTTTTTGTAAAAATTAACAGTTGGATTCAGCGTGAGAATAATTTCCAATTTATGAGAATATCATAGGACCCAAGTGAGATATTAAAGAGCATTTATTAGCATTTCAGCTCATAACATGTCACAACCTGGAAACGAATAAGTGGTAAGCAATGTGATATGCAGGGAGTAAATAAAAAATTAATACTGTATTAATTAATTAATAAAATACGAAAGATGCACAACATATCAAAGATTTAACAACATTCAAAGCAATGCAAATCGTAGCAAATAGACAACTTGTGCTTGGAGGAAAGAGCTGACTAACTCTTTCTGACAGATGCATTGGGCAAAAATAATTGACACATTGAGGTGGCGGAAGTCTTTTTTGAGTAGATGATAATGGTGGCAACATCCGTCTGTCATATAGACGAGCAAATGCATCACTGCAAAAACATCATAGTCAATCAGTAGAAGCACAAAGATCAGACATCTTTAAAAACGATATTGGAAAAACATACCTCCCACCAACAATGAGCAAGTGAGGTCTATTTGTGCTTATATCACAAGATTTTAACGCCAGAGATTGCTTTGGAGGTTCAGATAATGATTTCTTTGATCCACTTCGCAAATCGAGCTGAAACAAGATACTGAGTGTAAGAATAATCTTATGAAACTTTGTTCTTTTCCAAACAAAAAGCAAGGGCTGCAAGCTAAAGAACATATCTGAGATCATTCACATCAGAATTCTTATACAGTACTTGTCTTTACTTTAGTTTGAGAACTTTAGTGTGTAAAAGTGTGATCAATTAGCCAAAATCCAGTTTCCTATCCTACTCATAAGCATTGAATATTTTAGGATTTTGATATTTGTTTCACAATATAAGGATCATTATACAACTTCACAGAACTTGTTTTCTAATCTGTCTCCTACTTTATCTTAAATCTTTTTTCGTTGATTTGTGCTCTCTCCTCAAGTCTCTACCCAATGATACAAGTAAGATAGGGCGTAGATTAAAGGAGTCCGTTTTAGAAAAGAGTATGCGAATGCTCTTACACCCTACAAAAGATATTTCAATTTTTTTTTCAATTTAGTAGGGGGCTGGGAGCACAAGCATAACTCACTTAAGATATATAAGGGAAAATTAATATATTCAGATAATTGCAGCCTTAAGGACATTAATTACTGAATTAAGTAAATATTTGGCATAATGAACCACAAAGTGACTCCTAGAATCCAACTCCACAAAAAATTCCATTGAAGCCAGCCCAAAAGCTGGGTAAATTATCTAAAAACATTGCCATGAATTTTGTGTGAAATCTAAGCTGGAAATCAGTGGAAGGAAGACAAGAAGATGAACCGAGATTTAACTAGAATATTACGACACTCCCGATGAGAGGATCCAGTAGGAGGACATGAAGCACCCTCCCGAAAATCATGCTGCCTCAAGGTTCCGTCTTCACTGGCACTCCATACCACATTGGGATTCCCTACTTCTACCTGTCAACGAAAAAATAACAAGTTTGGCTTTAGATAACTTTGCAGGCTCCTTATATAGGCATCTAATATCTTACCGCTAATTTTTTAACCCTCCTTGTGTGGCAGCGAAAAACTGCAGATGGACTAATTGCATTGTCCTCCAGCGCTCTCTCGCTTAAACGAGATAAATGAAAGAGTCGAACCTGGGCATAGAAAAAAACTAAAAACTAAAATAAATTATATAAAAGGTGAAAGATACTTGAAAAAATTTCTTTAAGATCTTATCGATCGCAAACAGCTAATTTATGTATAATAAACCAAATCAAAGAATTACTTCGGCATCGCCTGCTGCAGAGACCAGGACTTCATCTGATGTTTCTGGGACAAACTTTGTGCAAAATATATTTGCAGAATGTCCTGTATCAATGCTGTGCAAAAGCTTTTGAGTAGCATACTCCCAAATATTTATCTGTAACAAAAAAAAGTTATCCAACTATCATATTCACTTGAAATCCAAAAATGGATGACATCATTCACTTCAGCTGCTATGTACTTGGCCAGTTGTGAAGTAAATTACCATAAAAAAGACTTTTGCACAAGGCTAGCTAACAGATAGAAATTTATTGAAGGGGTTGGATTAGTCTGAGTAACTAGTGACTGAAAATCTGTTTAGTTTTCAGATATGATGAATATTCTATTGCATCTAGAGTTCTAGTTTTCTACTTCTAATCCAAGGTTATGTTTATTCACTTCACAATGAACTTTCTGGTGGACTAGGACTTTCCAATGTTAGAATTTTAAGAATTAACACAAAAAATAATAGGAAATTCATATCCGTTGATCATCAGAACCAGATATTAACAGTGAGCCTTTTGAATTCCATGCAATCGTGTTCACACAACCCTGATGCCCCTGTAAATGAATCATAGAAAAGATATTCAGACAGACATTTGTATACATATCTAGTAACTTGTAATGGAAGGCCATATTTAGATGCATATAACAAGCAGAAAAGGAGAACAAAAAAGTCATTATAATTAGATAGGGACTGAAGGGATGATAAAATAGCACAAGGGGTTTCAAAAATAAAGACTGGCTACAGAAGATCAGCGTAGGATTGGATATGAGCGATGCAGGAGACGCCACAGCATTATCCACACCGCGACAACAATATTTATCACATTTGAAAATATATAAAATAATCATTGGTTTCGTCTGTTGGCCAAGCAGTTTTAAGATAGTCTTCACATTTCAGCCCGTTCTCGTTGGTGAAGATTTGAAAATATATTACAAATGTTACAACCAAAAAAAGTTCATGGATTATATAAAAGCACATGCAACTATTTCAAAGGATTAGAAAAAAAAAATTTTAAAAAAAAACATAAAAAGGAAAACATGTGTTTCTTGAGGCTTAATGTAACCAAATATTATTTGAAAGATTTTAACAAACACCTCAATTCTCTTTCCAAAGAGACAACATACCGCCCCAGCTTGATGATGAATTTGCAAGCTGCGACTGAAATCCTGCAAATGATGGGGTATTGACAAAATCAGGATCTTCTTGAAGAGAACAAAATGTGTATCAATATCATAACACAAGCTACACAGTAGTCAACATATCAAGAAAGCTCAAATAAATTTACAAAGGATAGAAAGAAACAGAAGCTTGAGAGAATTGGGACTAATGAGGGACGGAGGAGCTAGAGACTAAAGACTGGAAATTGATATATGTGGGACACAACAATTGATATGGGGCTGATACTGATTCTATAAGGTGATTTTTGTCTTGATACTATAGTCTCACGATGCGAATTGTTCATATTGGAAATAAACACGAGAAATACCATAGGTTAAAAAAAATGCATTATATTTAACACGAATGAGCTTGTTCGTAACTTGAAAGTGCAGCTATAATTGCGATCCAAACATTGGTTGTAGAACACAAGACTTACCAACCCTAATTTTATTAAGTCTGTCTTCCTTCAAAACAGATCAAATGAGTTGCCAAAAATAGAATTCATTTGTTCTACTTTTCTTCTTTTTATTTTTTATTTCTCTAGGAATGCCGACATCGCTGTGATAAGCCGATCCAATACCGGATCAACATCTAATCCCTTTCGGGGTTCGTCACTGTTTGAGTGTTTCCTATGACTAGAGAAGCAGTACCTTTTCTAATTAACAAGATAAGGTATCTTCCTAAATGAGAACCTGGAAGATGCTAAATCTTACAAGGCAGGTCCTTGATGCCCGTCCATATAAGACAGACCTAGGACACCTTTGAAGCACTCCCATATTGTTCATTATAATTCATCCATGATCCTATGCATGTGATGTATAAAACATTTATCTCCTTATGTTCGTAATTGATTGCAACATGAATTGTTAGGAAAAGCATAAGCGGAAGGAAACTAGATGCATTATACAATTCTTGTAATTAAGGTCGAGCACACTTGCAACAAGTTTTCATCTGACAACCACCTTAGAATATATCTACTTCCCATTCGCAATATACAGGAAGAAAGCATAGCTGCCATAAAAGTCATTTACTATGAATCATTCACAACTTAAGACTTCTCAAGGACTAAAAAAATAGATGGATATGCTTCGAGTAAAATTTAGATAATTCAACAGAACTCTATTTTGACTTACATCGTCTCATCCTCTTAGATCAACGAGTCCAACATTAAAAGATACCATGCCAAACTCAATATCGATGCTTACTGCTTAGAATTCCTGACAGTATTTTCAGAACACATCTCAACATCAACATGCCCATGCCTCTGAAGAGGTTCCCGTCTAAGCAGAGTAAAACGAAAGGAGGGGGATAGTACGCAGCCTTACCAAGTTCAGACCCAATATGTTCAATAGATATCAAAGAGCATAGGTAGTGTAATGGCCATTTTGATATATTCCATTATATCGAAGAGCAAGAGCATATAAAATATTTGACTACATCGGACATGTAAACAAAACGAGCGATTGGCTGAATCTCCAACAATCTTATGTGTTTACTACACCAACAACTCACACTGTGCATACATTAAAATTCAAAATTGGACAAATACAAACACTGAAAAATTGAAACAATTAACACTACAACTATAATCTCAACTTTACACAGCAAATTGGCGTCCTAAGTACTTACACGATGGTACAGAGTGCCCGGTTACCAATCAAGTAGGTGATGTTAATGTAATTACTAGCACATGACAACTTCGATTTTAATCAAAATTAGGATATCAATAATAAAGTACACTAAAAATACTCGCATTTGATTATACTCCGTAAACAACAATCAAAATACTTACATGATGGTACAAAGTGCCCGATTAATCGATTATCAATCAAGTAGGTGATGTTAATGTAACCACTAGCATATCACAACTTGGATTTTAATCAAAAGTAGCATGATAATACAAAGTACACTAAATATATTTTCCTCCAAATATTAAATAAAAAAGAAGAATAAAAATACTTACATGGTGAGTATTGAGGGTCCGATTATGAATAAAGTTGGTGATATTACCATCGTGAAAACGAAGTGACTCCATTTCAATTGGACTTTGATTTGATAATTTTACAATTTTTGGGACTTTATATATATATGATGATAAAAGTGTCACATTGTTTGAAGTTACTATTTCAGAAGTGAGCTGGTCAAATTGCTTTAGAATGACTAATGACCTGAAGACACGTTTGTTTTTTAATTAGGATCGAGGATATTAGTTGAAGATTTTTATTTTTAAAATATTTGACTCTCGATAATTATTCGATCAGTTAACAAAATTATTAAAATTAATGACATTTTATCTGTGACCCAAAATAATTAGAGAGTAATTGGGTTTTATCAATGTGCTAGATTTTGAGTTTTTAAATTTATTAACATTTCAAAATATAAAATATTTTATTCAAACTCTTTTTTAAATTTTCTTTTAACGGTGAGATGGATGAAGGTTACTTAACAATTGTCTCTTGGCTTGAGTGGAATTTAGATTACATACTTGAGTGTGTTGCTTTCTGATACGACTGACTCTGTTTCTGACACCATTAGTATGACATCGGGGCTAGTTTAGGAAGAAACAGGATTTAGGCGGAGCAGCCGGTAGCGCATAAATTGAATTAGGGTAGATTACACTTGTGATGGCGATTATCTGAGTTGAGCAGAGTTAACAATACTCTTAGGTTACATTTTTGAGTTTGTTTGACCATAATGGGTTTTTATTTTCGATCCACATTTCGGTGAAATTCAAATATAATGGTTTGTTTAGAGCTTGAGATAGAGTTCGATGAGGTTGGATTGTTAATGGATTGATAAGACTGTATGAGTTTATTTTTAAAACGTTTACCATTTCAAAACTTCCCTTACTCAATTTCAAAATGAAACTAACTGAAATACTTTTTTCTTTTTAGGAATTAGAAACGAGGGATTTTTTACACAAAAGTAGTTCACTATTATTACACTTATAGATAATTAGATTGCAATACTTAAAACACTTCATCAAATAGATTTTAATTTTCAAAATAAAAAGTTATTAATATATATAGTAATGGGTAATAATAAATATTGTATAATAAATGAAAATAATATTAGCTTTTTGGTGATTAAAAGGAAATAAAGAAATAAATGAAATACCTAGTGGATATGTAATGTTGTTTAAGGATAATATTCAAATATTGTTCTTTTTAAAAACAAATGAAAAGAAATAAATAAATCTAATGAAGCTTGATAAAGCTGAAATAGTCTATATGGGGATAAAGGAGAGCTGGAGTTTTTGTTGGTTAATAGTTTTGCATCCTCACAATCTATATTAGGGATTGGGAGGAATTTTACAATATCTGCTAATGGACTCAGGCCGTCCGAGTTCAGCTGAGGCGCTCAAAATTATGTGTTCCCAAATTTCTAGTAATACAGAAATTGATGTACTTCTTCCCAAGGCCAAAACTACAAAAAGTTTTATGGCATAAAGTCAAGCTACAACGTCCCATTAGTCTTCTTAGGATGCAGTCAATATCATCTAACTTACCATTTTATAATTCTTAGAATTCCAGATTGAAAGACAAATGGAGATTTAATTTAAGATATTAGTTATATTCACAAGTTGAATTCATACCTAATCAAATTTTATAGCAATCAGTTTCATATTTAAATTTAAATTTTAATATCCAATTTTCAAGATAAATGAATATATTTGATTTGTATTGTATTCGAAATAGATTGTCTATTAACAAAAAAAAAAAAATAGATTGCCTATTGGCTATGAACATTGTTCCTATTACATAAATCAAAACACTATTTGAAATTTTCAAATTGTTCATCCCATCATAGAATAATACTTGTATCTTTACTGTTTTTCGAAAAATTCCCATTAAGCCCGCTTACTCTCATTGTGGTCTTTGCATTGAGTCTAAACCAATGGTTGCGTTATGATAGTAAATCCACAACTAAACAGTCAAAAAGCAATGAAATAATTATTTTAGCCTAATTAAGAGAGCTTCCCTCAAACACTACACTTACAAATGAGTGAAAATAATGAGAATTTTATTCCCTTTTTGTTTTACCGAGTTTTCATTGTGACTTTATCTCCAGTAGTTATAATAATAGAATAATGAATAGTAAATCGTTTTGTTAGTAAATAACATCCTTCGTATTCAGGAGGCCGGCCCTTACTTCATTTGATTTTTAGCCAGGAGGCTAATTTTTGAAATCACATATTAGTATGTATTAGATCATATAAGATATTAGTCCAAAAAATTCAAAAATTACATCCTTTATTTTAGGTCTTTATTGTCTCTGTGCATCGCATCAATTACAAAAAAAGTTAAACGTAGTTACTAAACGCCGTTACTAAATATCGATCTAAAAAATATGATTAGACAAATTTAACCTTAATATATTCATTTATTAAAATCTTAATAACTACACACATTTATTGAAATTTAATCCCCAAGCAAAGGAATTTATTCTTTCTGCGGGACCCTGCAACTTCAAAATCTAGAAACACAATATTAGATATACTTGAATAAATTAGTTTATTTAATATAAACGGCGATAAGTTTGGAATCTTTGATAAATGCTAACATGATGAAAAGATTCCATGATTGAAAGACCCAGGTTGACTTAAAGCATGAAATTAATATAATAAAATTGACAATTGACACGTAAGCATGATTAAATGAATTTGTTTTATTAATGTAGTTTAGGAATAGGTAGGTTTAACTATTTATTTTATTAAAGTTATTATCAATTTAAATAGTGCATCTAAATAGAAAATATACATCTTTCCTATTATCATGATAAATTCTGAATTTTATAAAAAATAATAAGAATGCTTAATAGTTTAATCATATTTGTCAGATCGACATTTGAAGCCATTGTTTTTAGTAGCTCCCAAATTAAATTACTGGTATAAAAAAAGTAAGGGAAAGAGTTTCTAAATGCTTGATTTATTTATATTAAGAATCCCATTCTTAATTTTCACCTTAGGACCCGAAAATGTAGGAATCGGCCATGATAGTTTTACCTCCATGAGCCAAAGTTTATTCCCTTCATTATTTTCCCCTTTTACTTTTGCCAACCAAACATATACCCCAAAGCAAACCCCCAACAGTAGCTCATCTTACTCCTTTTTATCCTAAGCCTGCCACTAATTAACCACATGTTTGGACCAATAATTTGAGAAAATCAAGTAATGGAAGTCAATTTCAGCCAAACTTGCAACTCCCAAAACAGCTGATGATACTTTCAACTTTGTCAAAGATCACAATTTAAGTTAGAAAACAAAACACCATTAGGGGAAAAATGTCCACCAACATGGCCCCTCTTTCATTTACGCATGCAGTTGGTTTGTGAACTTCTTCTTCAGAATAATTCAAACATGTGGACCCCAACCCATGCGATTGAATTAGCACCATTACACGAGCAAAGAAATCATAGCATTTTATGTATTTGACAAATTTGTATGTGCAATTATTATTATATTCATTTAGATCACTATGTATCCCTTAAATCCGTGCATGCGATGCAAAAACAATTGGCATACAGACAACAATAACACCAAAATGAGTTTATTTCGCATGCACTATCATTTCAAAATTATAAGGTGTACTATACAAACTTTAAAATTGTTAATGAAATAATCCGATCGGATATACATTTTATCGAGCAACATATTTATCCGACTATTTAAGATATCAAGCAAAAACATGTACTGAAACATTAATAAACACGGTCTAATGGCCGAGTTGACATGACCATATGTGCATGTTAATCGACTCAACATCCAATATTAGGTCGGGTTTTAGCTGACTCGATATCGTTTAGTAATAAACGTAAATTTCTCAACATTTTCTTCACCCCTAACTCTCAAGAATACAAGAACCTTTGAAAATTGGATTAGTAACATTAAGACTTTCACAAATATAATTACAGTTGATGGAAGAATAGGAGAATTGAGGAGAGATCAGGAGTCCAAACAGGTTATTAATTTTTTCCGGTTGTGACAAACCCCAACAATTATCAACATGTTTGTGATCGGTTTACCAATCAAGAAGGTTTTTTGCGATTCTTTTCACCAAGAAAATAAAAATTGCTAAAAATAGTAGAACAAAATTAATAATAATTCCACAACACACAAATTAAGCATAAAATACATAATTGGTTTCACAAAGTCGAATACTTTATAGTACATAACAAACCTTCATAAGCTACAACATACATATGATGGATACAATCATACAACCTTAGATATACATGGTCCTTCCCAACTTCAACAGCAGAAGACTCGATAACGAATCGAAGGGGGGGGGGCATTAAAAACAAGAAAATACACAGAAAGTAAACAAGTTGCATTTGAAAGTCATGAAAAGGGGAATTAGTAAGTGAAGATTGGGACCCAAAATGATCAACAAGAAAGCACCAGCACTCTTTTTTAACATGGACCTACTAACAAGGAAACAAATCATCTTCTCATTCACATAGCTAACTTATTCCCCATGCGGCAATTACATTACCATATTGGAATCATATTTTCTTTCTCTTATGCTTCAAGATTTGAACTCATGATTCACCACAAACCCTCTTCATGGAACCTTAACCTTATAGTTACAACGACGACATTTTATCTCCAAGTATGAGACAAACAAAGGCATGCCCACCAGCTAGCAATTTATGGACTGATGATGAAAAGGAAGACTTCAAACACGGTCTTTCAAGAGAGCTGTGCTCATTCTTAACCTCTAGTTATCAGTTTGTTGAAATGATATCCAACATATCACCTCTGCTACGAAAACCCCACAACTACACCAGACTTTGAAAAGCCACACGGGTACTTATTCGGCATATTGAGATACAAGCACTTTAAGGACTAGTAGTATATAGAAAGCTTTAGAAACGAAGTAAATAGTTCAGGACTAGAATACTGCTGACCAGAGGCATAGGAAGCTAGAGTGCATCAAGTCCTAAATCCTTGGCTTTAGCTTTCAAGGTTTTCAAGTAGTTGATTGCTTCATCAATGACGTCCATTGTATCTTTTCCTTGCGCATTAGGAATTACTTTTTGGAGAATGCGGATGGTGTCACAGATGTTTTCTTTCCTGGTTCTTTTGTTGCCAGACGAGGAATCAAATCCTCTTGAATACTGATCACCACTATTCCCGCAACTGGATTCAGCATCATCCTCTGAGTCGAGGCGTGAAGCACATTTCAATGAGCTTGCGGTATCCAGAAGTTCAGCCTTTATGAGTGCTGATGGTGTACTGTAACCTCCATGTAACAGTTTCTTTCTTTTATTTGTCCCAGCACAACTGGCAACTTCTTCACCTTCTGCATTAAACAAACATTGCACCCTGTGAGCAGTCATGGTGCTTGGTGAATGGCCAGTGCTTGTTTCCTCTTCATCCTCTGAGTAATCATCATCAGAGTAGAGTAAAGCATTCAGTTCCTCCGTGTCTTCATGCATCTCACTTTCAACACCCTCATTTTGGTGTTCATCCAAAACATCTGAGAGGAAAGGATCCAAAGGAGAAACTGTATTTCCTATACCAACAGGCCCATCCTTTCGCCAATTACAGTTAGTAGCAGGAAACTCTGGATTACAAGAATACAACGGTTGAATGGGAGTGCCAATCCTTGAGCTATAGAGCAAAGTAGTCTGATCACCTGATTGATCAAAAACAAGAAACCGTTTCTGACTGGTGCCTAGAGTCAAGTTACCCTGGCCTTCGTTTTTTCCAATGGTTCCAGTGGGAAGTTTGTTCCCTTCAGGCACAGAACTCAGGACAGGACCAAATGTTTGATGAAAACGACGGAAGGAACAGAACCCATTGCCAGTATCATCTGGCTGGCTTTCCCTCAATTGTGATGGTCCAGTAGAAGCAAATGAGGGAGACAACCCATTTGGGGAGACCTCATTATAGTGTTGCTTCATATAAGCAGGAATACTATTAGGATGCCCAACACAGACTTGAGCCCCAAACAAATTAATATTAGGTGATCGATGATCCAGGTTCTGGAACCTATACAGGCTCTCTTCCATTCAGCCACTACAATCACCTTCAAATAACAGCATAGACAGAACAATCAGACAATTAGAAGAACAAAAAATTTACAACCACCATCTACTAGGAATACTATTGAGTCAGAGAACATACCAGTTAACAGAAGTGTAATACCACAAATGCTGAAAATTTGCTGTCTTTGAGAAATGATAGAAAAACAAAAATATCCTAGCTTAACTTGAATGCAAAACAAGCGAGTGCAATTGATTAATCTACGTTACAGGTTTGAGCAATTGTCGGAAATATTCAGCCTGAAGCCAAAACAAACAAAGTACCACGGATTACTCATAGTCGCAATAGTAAAAATATACAAAATAAAGAAGTTTTTGAGGGAAACCATCAATAATATTAACCATATAATCCTCACCTGACAATCTTGGAGGGGTTGAAAGCATGCTATTACTCTAATAACTATGGTGGCAGACCCAGCAATCCCATTTTCGTGTTTCAATGTCCGGAATCTCGTCTGTCCAGCTGCTTGGCTTACCATAACTACTTATTTCCCAACCCTTATCAGTCAAAGCAGACCACAATATCTTCACACACAACTAATACAGAAAATACCCTTTATACTGAAAACACAAATACACCGATTTTTGCACTAGAAATGGTTCAAGGTATCAACTAAACAGAAACAACTATCTTCGAAGGCAAAGTGACACAAAAAGATAAACTATATAGCAAAACTAAAATTAGGTAAGACACTATCAATTAACTAAGAAGTGTAAAGAAACGAGAGCGGTGGAAGCAAAGTCGTTCAGCTGATAATACGAACGAAACACGGGATGACGATAAATCTGAATGAACCCATGGAATGATATGAAAATTGAAGTGTATTTGGAAAACAAAAAGAGTTGTAAAGGAAAAGGGTTATAATGAAATTGAGTAGAATTCACAGAATCACATGACAAAGTAAGTTCAAAGAGATGACTTTTCGGAACACATCAACTGAAAGACTGTAACAACGCATGCTGTTTTTTTACTCTGCTTTAACGCCACAACTGGATCTAGTGCTTCAACCTCCTTCAAACCCTATCAATATGAAATGTACAATAAATTAGGAACATGGTATATAAACAAATAAAATTATATAGATGAAACTTTACTAGAAATCAGTTAAACATATTGCATTCAAATTCAAGAAACCTAAAACAATAAATACAAAGAAACACTAGGAAAAAAATAATCTTTGTGAGGCAAATCTGATAAAATCATGGATTAAGTAATGGGAAATAAAATAGAACATAACTACAAAAAATCAAATTCTTTCAGTTAAGCTGCGTAAATATCTGATCTTTATAACAAAGAGCAAAAAGGTACCAAATTATTATGCTTGAAATGTACTACTCAAGAAAAAATTCAATCTTTTATATGACTTTCATGTGTTTATATGGCATCTTGAGTAACCTTATTTAACCTTTTTTACCACTACAGTCTACAAGATTGTATGTCTTAACTAAAAATTTACATTATATTATAAGAACCAACTTTTTTATTACATATAAATTCACATATAGTCCAACAATATTTTATCTGCTTCACTCAAATACCCAATTCATACTATACAAATTAAGTTATATTCTGAAATCCAAACAAAAAAAACTATACACACAAGATCTCATAAAACATCAAACTTTCAAGCTAATTGGGTACTAAACAAAAATATCAAACTCTTCAAGCTAATTGACCAATTGGGTACTAAACAAAAACATCAAACTTTTCAAGCTAATAAGCTAATTCAAAAAACAACCATTTGATTGCATAAAAACGGTTAGAAACTTACAAATCAAGAAGGCAAGATTATAGAAATTGCTTAAAGGATAAGAACACAAGAAGAAAATGAGAGGCAATAAGATTAGGTGTAAGAGAAAAAGCAGGGGAAAAAAGCAAGGTAGAAAGAAAGAGAGGAAATGAGTAGAGTCAAAGATGGGGGAAGGCACGGGGAGTGGGGTGGGGTGGGTGGACTATATAGACAAATTTATTCACATCACTGCTGCTTTTTTTGTGGTATGTTGTGTTTATTGTTTCATACGTGTGAACCGCACGCTTGTCTTTCTATTGCATTATTAGTTTATAATCATACGGGCGGGTGTGTAAGCGAGTCTAAAACGAGTTAAATGTGGTGAAAGTTCGAATATTGGATAAAGATTTGCGACTAATTCAAGTGGGTCGAACGTTTCCCTAAATGTAGGTCGATACAATGGTAAAAATGCACATTATCGTTATTGTTTCATATGTGTGAACAGCCACCCTTCCTCGATATCATTATTGTTTCATATGTGTAAACGAGTCAAAGAGGAGTCAAATGTTGTGAAAGTTCGAATATCGGATGAAAGGTTTGCGACTGATTCAAGTCGGTCGAACTTTTCAGTAAATGTCGCTCAATGATAGAAAAAAAAAGCACATCGCCGTATAATGAATGCTCTTTTGTTCTCTTAATGCTTTTATACTATACTCCTTTCATCCCACAAAGATTATCCACTTTTTTATAGTAGTAATTTTCAAACTTTGACCTTAAATATATTTGTTTGAAGCCAGATAACATTTGATAAAAAAAAAAATATATCAATATAAAAAGAGTTTAAAATGTATTATTCATTGATATAGTTCTCATCAAGTATTATACAATACAAATAAAAATATCTACGGTCAAAGTTCAAGAGGTATAACAAATAATATTTGTGGGATGGAGGTAGTATTTTCCTATTATAGGCTTATTTTTTTCTAACTTATAAGTGACTAACTTATAAGTAACAATGCAACTTATAAGTAATTTATAGGTGAACAACTTATAAGTGATAGTAAAACAATGACATGTTTTGCTAATGTAGCTTATAAGTTGTATGAAATGTAAAATGACTTATAAAAGTGCATGCTCATTTATATCACTTTTCTACATTTTAAAATATATAGGATAATAGTAAATATTTGTTTCCAAACTAACTATAAGTTGGAGAAAAAATTAGGAAAAAAATTGAGAATCGTTTACTTTTTATTTTCAACTTATAAGTCATGGTCATAATTGTTACTCAAGAATATTTCTTTTGTTCAAATAAACTTATAAGTTGATTTTGGACAAAAAGCGGATAAAGGCCCAAAGTGGAGCGGGACCAGCCCTGAACCGACGAGCACCGAGATCGAATGTCTATACCTTGAGTGTCTCGGAGGACAGCCCCCAAGAAGCGGGCGCCTCGCATAAGTAGATCTCGAGTATCCTGCTCACGGCAGGCATCCAAGAAGGTTTTCAAGATAGGCACAACGTCAGCGTGAGCCCCAGGCCACGCTTAATCCAAGTCCTCGTGAGTATGTGAAGGGAAATAAGGTGCAAATAATCGAATATTACAATAAACATTATTTCATGACAGGATTCTTTAGTTGTTCTAATGTCAATACTACACTAATTTAATTAATGTGAGACTTATCAAGCAAGCAAAGAATTAATAACAACGCTTTTTCTTTCACGAAGACCCTTGATCCACCCCCTTTAGCATCAGCAACTTGTAGTGCCTCTAGGATGATCCACACCAGAGAGTGTTAAATTCACGCTTGTGTTTCAAGTAGAACACTAATGAATCGATGATAAAACTAAGAAAATTCAAGCTTCAAGTCAAGATGGTTCGCCTCTCTAGGAGTTGGAGCCGATTTCTTGATTTTTGGGTTTAGGGTTTTGTGTGATTTTGTTTCATGCAAAACCCTTACGATAACCCCATATTTATGAAGTTAGATCTAACCCTTAAGCCCGACTCGAAAGTTAATGAGTTATTAACCCGACTCATTTAATTAACTTATCAAGTTATTAACGGAAGTTATTCATTTATTAATTGTGCTTAACAAGACACTAATTCGGCTCATCCAATATTAATAATAATACACGCACGGTACATTATCCGATCAGAATTACGTTGATTACAATCAATTACCCGATTAAGTAACGTGGTTTAATTTCATACATGAAATATATAATTTAACATCAATTGTGATGTGCGTGGACCTTTTCTAGGGCTCGATAACAAATGTGATAATAATTTATTTGACTAATAATAGATATTATAACGGTTAAAGACGTGATTCAAAGAATCGCTTAACCCCTAATATCATCAATGAAAGTACCTCGAATTAGTCATTACAATTACTATCATCAAATTTAGTTTAGTAATCATGCTTAACTAACCTAATAAATGAATTATTACAACAATTGCTCTAGACATAATTATTGAAAGCAATATTCATTTGATGTCCAACAAGATTCGGATATCGCCGGGAGCCAAAAAGATATGTCGTGGGCGGATCCGGCCGGGTATGCCCACCGTCAGACGCTGATCCGCACTCGCTGCCGCCTAAGCAAAGAAGTGACTCTCTCGAGGATGAGAGGAAGCTAACCGGTGAGGCAACCGTTGGGGGCAAATGCAATCCGGTTCTTTGCTTCTTACCCAAATGCCAACACGGGCGTTAGTTCCGGTGGGACTTGGCGGATGTCCACTGACTTCACAAACGTCAACAAGGCCAGCCCAAAAGATTGCTACCCTTTGCCTAACATTGATCGGTTTATTGATTCAAGTGCAAACAACGTAGGTCGGTACGAAGACTCTGCCCATGGACTTTCATCAAATGTTTCGCGGCAGGATCTATATCCTCATCGTGCACATCATGAAAAAGGATTTCATGGGGAGGGCAAGTTTTAAGTTTTAAATTTAAGCCCACTTTTGTATTTTCATTGTCATGAATAAAAGGCTTTGTTTGGATAAAATTGACTTAAAGTTCAAATAAGTTCTATGTGGGTAGAGTGTCAATTATGCCCAAATCATTCCAGTGCATCGACGGATGAGCAAAATTGATGTAAATCTATCTAAATGTTTGAGTACATCCTACTCCCCCTTAACCGACGTAGAACCAAATCTTTGGCGCTGGGCAATGAAGAGGTTCTGGGTAAATGGAGCTATCCCATGTACAATCCAATTTATCGCAAAAAAGTCTCTGAAATTTCTTCAGAGTACTTAGTGGAGGATCTCTGAGCACATAATAAACATGGATACAAAACTCTTTGTTGTGAATCCTCTAGCCATAAGCGTCGGGATCCTCCCTAACTCAAAGGTCCGGAGGTGGTGACCCGTGCCAACATGGGCGAGTGGGGTACCAAATGCATACTTTAAATAGAATTAAAAAGTGGCTCAACGCAATGTGCATAGTACAAAAGGACAAAAAATGGAAGTATTTGAAAGCACTACTGTTCATTATAATGGAGTATAATCAGTTGTTAGAGGGATCGGGAGAAGAGACATCATCTCTCACCAAATCCCAAAAGAGCGCAGGAACCTCTGCGGCCGCTTTCTCTCAAATCAAGTTTTGAGACCGACGAACGGCCCTTCCAAGGCTTGGGAGGAATGTTGGAAGAACAAAATACGCCCACATCGAGCCTCGCACTGCCTCACCTAGCTCTTGAGGTCCGGTACCTTCCTGTGGTGGCTCTCATGGTTTGTGCCTCGGCGTCACTTTCCGTTAGCCGGTCCAATGCGCGATCGTGGCTCAGAGCACTTCATCTCGCCCGAGTGGTCCTCTCTCACCGGTGAGACCTTCGCCCATACGCCCACCAGCCTTCAGCAACCTCAAGCAGCGGCGAACACTCAGCAACATAGTTCTCTCGAGGGTAGCCATGTTTCGCCTACCGTGTTTCGAGACTAAGGCCACAGATATCTTCCTCACGAGCCTTCTTTCTTAATGGTACTGAGTTCGCCTCCAACTCCGACTCAACCCGGGAGGAGGACCCACTAACATCCTCATAGGAGGACAAAATCTCCTCAAGACCGGGCGTCACCTCAAAGACTCAAGAATCTGCTAAACAAAGAATTGGGTCGTGGAAGAACACAAAAGAGACAAAGCAGGAAGCGGAAAGAGACATACCTTATCTCCCAGGTGGAGGGTTTTAATCAGCCTCTCGCATGATTAGAAATAGCAAAAAGACGGCGGAGGAGGTGTCCTTTCCACCTCCCCGAGATCGCGACGGCCGAGAACCGGCAAGAGGAGACGCCCCATCCTTCCTGGGGAGGAAGCAGGTCCTGCTCGAGGCATACTGCTCACGGGTCGAGACTCCAAAGCTTGGAGGGGACCGAGGACGAACACGAGTCACAGCCACCACATCTCTAATCCTCCGGTTCCGTAACAACCGCTGTAGAATGTTTTCCCCGCCAAAGATCCCTAGAGTAACGCTTTTAGAACCCGGTTGGCCGGGGCAGAGGGCTCGCTTTGACCCAAGAGAGGAGGAGGATCAGAGGTGTTCTTCGCTCGGAAGTGTATTAGTCCCATTCCCCGGGGACTCCCCTGGGCACCATCACGGAGGCTCTACAGACGCTTCTCCCAGAAATGGGTTTGCGGCGAATGGCCCAAAGTGAATTGAAGCAACAAGCAGTTCAACAAAGGAGGTGAGTCCATGAAAAAGGAGATACCTTCTCGTGATGACTCCATAACTTCATCCTCCTCCAAGAGTCAAGCCACCTCGACCGGTCCAAAATGGATTGAGGCCTATTATAACAAAATTAAGAACCCTATATATAAAAATGGGAAAAATGTGGGCAATGTGGCAAACATTCTGACTTCGTGGGCGCTGGGTTCAAGGCAACCGCAAGAGCGGGCGTGGTGGGAGGCGGTACGGGAGTCGCACGCCGGTAAAAAGAGACTCGTCAGCCTGTGGCTCCAAGGTCGCAAGATCCGCTATCGGGGAAAGACCGGGCATTCTTGAGAACCTCGGCGATCCGTGTAAGGTAGGGTACGGGAGTTTCGTCCCCCCCCCCCGCAGGTGAGAAAGCATACGCGATCCGCCTTTATGCGCAAGTGCATCTCGGAAGAGCATCGGGGGACTTTGACGAGCCACGAACCTAAAAAAGTGAACGCTGGGTGTAATTCCCTCACCTCGGCATAGAAGAAAAAGGCTGTGTATCCGGCCCGACTTGGAGGAAAAGCCCCCACAAAAGCTATTCATCTCCTCGCTCACCGTGAAGTAGAGGAAGCAATCCTTCTAATTACGCCGCAAGAAGGAGGCGAGGAAGACTCCAACAGAGAGTCACACCTGGCCAGAGACACGCCGAATAGAACTCCCACAATGGAACCACATGTTGGGAGTGAGCTGGGTGGCCGAGCCCGCCACGGATCTATTACCTCCCCCACGACGTGGATGGATCTGGAAGCGCAGCTATTATCCAATGCCATTAAAAAAGTCCTCAGCCCCGGAGGAGGACCCCTGAGGAGGGCGTTGGCTCGGCTCGGTGGCCTTTGACGCCGAAGAATTGATGGGGGGATGTCATGGGCCTCGATAGACCAGATCTTTCTCGAAAGCCTGCCAACACATAATGATGTCATCTCTCATCTTCTTGGCCTACGGGGACCGCGAAAGAGGAACGAGCCCTGGGCTGGCGGGATACCAAGAGGCCTCAAGACCCGCCCAAATGAGGCACCGCAGAGGAGACTCGGTGGGACGGCGAAGACCGAATCTCTATTGTAACCTTGACCTTCGTGGCGAGAGTTGGTAGCCGACATAACGTGAAAAGGCTATGAGGCTGATTGAAGAATGGTAAACCGAGGCACCTCGTGATGGACTGCACTAAGCATGAAAGTGAGAAGGTTTCTCGCAATTAATTTGTGGAAAAAGAAGAGCATGAAATGAGGGATGCAACCGTCTTTTGATAGTGGAAGGCGATTGTGTATGGAAAAATGATAAGGCTCGCTTGCGCACGAATCAAAAGACCCCCCATATTCAAGATCCAACCCAGAAATAGATCGGTTCCGAGGCAAACGATAATCCGATTGACCTGAACAAGATCGGGGTCCTTCGACATGGACCAGAGGGGAGGAACCTAATAAATGGATTTGAGCCCCCACCTGTGGCCCCGAATGCAAAAGCCCTAAGTGTCGGGTTTGTATCGCCCAACCTTTGGGTAGAGAAGCCATTAGACCGTTAGACGACTAACGGCTTGATTTGACTCCATTAAAGAGGTAATTAAGTCCAGAATTATTTAGTCCATACTTCGAGTAGCAAATCATTAATAAAATAATGAAGGGAGCCATCAAGGCTCGACAAAAGTAACCGGCATTATTCTTTGGGAACTCGGTCCTTGTTTTCTAGAACTCATTTGGATTCAAGCGTATCAAAGATCGACGGAGGATTTGTGATCCGGCCCAAGATTGAAACTGACCAGATCATCACCAAATATGAGGACCGAGCCTAACCATATACCCTAGAAGTTTAATGTCCAGCCTACTATATCCACCACAAAAATAGTAATCTCTGGTGGAGGCTAAATTACCATAATAACTCATCATTAACCCACTTGTTGGTTACACTAGTAATGAGCTTAAACACGGCATAGAAACGAGTGGCAAAGCTAAATTGGTGGCCTGCTTTATAGCACAAGTATCAAGTGGTCGCTTCGCTTACAGAGTAAATGTAACAAGTGGGTTTTGTTTGACAAAGTGTAAGTAACGAGTAGAGTTACTCGCCACTTAGGAATCCTTACGCACTTCGGTCCGTGAAATGCTTTACCAACTCAAGGCACGCTTTGCGGGTTAAGAACAAGTAGGTTATCCGCTTGTGCAGTAAGTAATGTGCTGAAGTTGCTCGCTTATACCGTAAGTAACAAATGGCTGCTTTATAGACTAATAAGTACAAACACATAAATTTCTCCTAATAACGTTAGACTAGTGTCAAGCAAGACCGGCGAGGACCAATCCACCTATGAATGAAGGTTCAATGACAACATACACGAATTGCTTCATATCGAGTCATGCATTTTCAAGTTGTTTAGCGTGTGTGGTCTCGGCGCAAAATGGAGTCGGTTCCAGATGGAGCTCATCGAGACCTCGAGGTCCCGATGGGGTCTCGACATGCAATTTGTTGCCCCTATTCCTGTATAGTCGATCGAGACCTTCTTCGAGTGTTATCAAGACCATCATCGGCACTGGTCTCGGCTGGTCTCATCAACGGGCGGTTCAGCCAGTAATAAACGGGATTAGGTCACATTTATTTCATTATCCTAAAAATCTCCAATTTCTCTCAAAATTCCTTTTGCCCCAAATCACTTACTTGATTAGTATCATTTGTATATCATTTTAAGCCAAATCTGTTGTTAGATTTGTCAACAGAATACTAAATTATAAAAGTATTACTCAATTGGAGAAGCTTAGTTTGATAGACTTTGTAACACCGGTATTCTTTCTAGTTGATTTCTCGCATTCAAAGAACAGGACGTGCACTTCCTCGGGTGGGAACTCAGATAAAGATTCGTGTTATTTACTTTCGGTATTTTCAATTATTGTCTGCTCGTATTACTCGAGATATTAGACTCGCAGGGTTCAAAGTGCTGATATATCCGTATTCTTATCCCAATAATTGCACGTGAGTTTGGTTGAAAGCTTGAGTCTAGATATATAGTTTATCTCAAATTCAAAATGGCAAATACGGGCATGAGTATCGACATATGTTGTAGATAAATTGATGGGGGTTGATTTCCTCAATGCATTGGAAGATGAACATGGAGGATTATTTGTGGCGAAGAAGCTTCATAGTTCTTTAGGCGAGAAGCCCGCAAATATGGAGACGGAAGAATGAATGAAAGCATACAAGTCTCTGGGTATGTACAGACTGCTTGTCTAGAAATGTGGCCGCCAACGTAGCAAAGGAGACCACGAAAAGTGCTTGATGATAGCTTTGTTTCGGTTAAACGAGAAACCATCCGCCAACAATAAGGTATGGTTGATGAAGCAAATCCGCCACAAGTATTGATACTTACTGCATCTTTGCGATAGCTGGGAGCCGATGGTATTTGCTGCAGTAATTCAATGAAAATGAGAAGTTGTACTAAGGTGGTCGAAGAGTTTATGTATGTCCGGCTAAGTTCGGAAGAATGATGGAGTTGAGAAAGTGTTCTCACATTGAATGTAGATGCAGTGTGAATCTATGACAAGTTAAGCGACAAGAATAAACGAGGTCAAAAAGCCAAGAGAGGGAAGAAAAGCTGGAGACGACTTTGAAAAGGACGGTCAGCGCAAATGCAAGGCATCCGTAGTCGAGAGGGCAACAAGGAGATGTGAACGTTGTTGATGACTACACGTTTACTGTCTGCTGATTGCTCGATAAATTTTCGATTCTTGATTCAGAGCATCAAGCTATACTACACCCACTGTGAGAATGTCAATTATATGGCCCCAGATTATGGGTCAGCTTCATCTTGCTAACATTGAGCCGATGATCAAGGTAATGGGAGATGTAACTCAAGTCGCCGAATGGTTCTACTCCCGAGATCGACTAAACAGGCATGTACCAAGCTGGTGAAGAGCTTGATTTCTGTGAGTCAGCTGGATGAGGATGGTTACCGAACGACGTTCGGTGAAGGCAACTGGAAGGTAGCTCGAGGTGCAATGACTGTAGCCCGAGGTCTGAAGATAGGTACTCTGTACCTTACTGGGAGTTCTCAAAAGACTATAGCTGTTGTTGATAGTTCTGAGAAGACGATGTTGTGGCACAACCGATTGGGCCACATGAGCGAGAAAGGTATGAAACTGCTATTTCAAATGGAAAGCTCAAACTGATCATCATATCCGTGAGAATTGTGTTCTCGGGAGTAAGAAAGTCGGCTTGCTAAAATCAAGGCTGAGCCAAAATCCGAGAGGCTCGAAAGTTAGTTCACACAATGTTTGGGACCGCGATTTGGTTTTGTGGGAGGTTCATCGTATTATGTAACCTTCATTGATACACGAAAGTGTGGGTTTATTTCCGAAAAATAACCGAGGTGTACAAGACTTCCAAGAAAATGGAGAGCTATGGTTGAGAATGAGACGGGTCGAGAGTGAAGTGCTGAGACCCTAATAACAAAGAAATTATGGATTTCAAACAATATTGTGTCGATAATGGAATAAGTGATGCAAACACACCTCGAACACTCTCAAAATGAATGAAGCGATAAACAAGACGCTGAATAACGCCAGCTGTAAGTGCTATGTTTACAATCAGGCTTTTTACCAAACGCTCTCAAAGGCATTAAATCAATACCGCCGCTTCTCTTGATAAATGTAGACCTTCATCCCTCCGAATTTTAATTCCCCTTAAGAGAAGTGGAGTTCTAAGAAGGTAAAATTGGTTCTTCCTCGAAAAGTATTTGGTTGTTTAAATGTGATGTTCATAAGTCAAGAAATGCTAGAAATAAGTTTAAAGCCAAATCTAACATTTGCTATTTTATTGGTTACATGAGACGTGGATATGTGTTCTATGATTTGAAGAACTGAAGATCATTCGGGCAAGAATGTGGTTCTTCAACAACAAAGTGTTAAGGCACATGTAAAGTGTTGTAGTATATAGCTGCTTGTGTCGCACCGAAATAATGGTAAAAGTCAAATGCGCAGAGAAGGTGCATGACTCGGCTTCTTCCAAATGGCATGTCTTAGATCATGCCTCTGCCTCTCAAGCATCAACTTGAAGATCCTTGCCGATATGCCACCTTAGGAAGAGATTGGGTTCAACGGGAGGGAGACGATGAAATGAACATTGCTGCTGATCAACAGAAGAGATTGTCTCTACAGCGATCAAGATGGTATATCTGGTCTCAAGAAGTATCCGTGTCAAAACCCAACTTATGGGTATTCTCCCACGCTAACTTTTCTAGTGTTAATCGACGCAGGCGAGCCCGTAGTTATGTAGAAGCCAGTGACAATGTAATGAAGCGATCAAGGAGTTAGCGATTTAAAGAGGAGATGGAGTCATTGTTGACAAAATGACGGGAGTTGGTAAGACCGCCAGAAACCGTAGAAGAATATTGTATCAAATGGGTCTTCCGAATCAAGGAAGAACAGAATGGAAAGAACGCTATAAAGCTCGCTTGGTTGTCGGGCGGATTCCACCGTAGGAAGGAATCGATTACACCGAAATATTTCACCAGAGCGTTCGTGACAATCGAACTGCTCGGGGATTGGTAGCTAGAGATGATTCGCACTCATCGTGATGGGATGTAAAACCTGCTTCTACATGGGCGTTTATCTAGATGAAGAGTTGTTCATAACCCTAAGGCTTTGAGGTTAAAAGTGAGTAAGATTTGTCCGGCAACTCGTAAGAGCTTGTACGGTTTCGGAAACTGCACCTCCCAGGCAGTGGGTTCATTACCTTTAGAACTTAATCAAAAAGGTTGAAGTTTGTGTTGTGAGACCGACCATCGCCGTTATATGGGCGGAAGCCAAAAAAAGACTAAGTATCTTACTTCTTTTTTTATGTTGATGATATGTTGATTGGGAGCCGATTCAAAAGGTGAACATGTCGCTAAAGAGTTGCCGGGCATCACATATGACCTAGGTGAAGCGGGCAAATTTCGATGAGAATAATCGTAGATCGATTCTCCTCAGATTGACATGCAATAAAGGACTGGAAGGTAATCGCCGACCAACATGCTGATGCAAGCCCGGTGGTACTTCAAGTACGCCATTTTCAATTATCGCATAACATTCACCCGAGATCAAGATGATTTACGTGATATGGATAAGGTGCTCTTATGCTTCGCAGAGGTAGTCTTATGTATGTTATGGTGTGCACTAGACTATATTGCACACGCTGGAGTTAATGGTGAGATATATGTCTTAAGCGTGGAAAGAACATCGAAGTCGTGGAAGGATTTTGAGATACCTCGAATGGTAGCGCCGAAAATCCTTATGTTTCCGCAGTAAATCTAGTACGGGTTGGGTGGGATATGTAGATGTCGATAACGGTGGTGATGTCGATAAGAGGGAAAGCCTACTAGTGGATATGTATTCACGTTGGGGTACTGCTATTAGCCGGGAGACGTTTCGCAACCAATAGTAGTACTGTCTAGCTGCGAAAGTATATGTCGCTATGGCTATGAAGCCGTGAAAGAGATGATTCGCTGCACTTTCTTGAAAGAGTCGAATCTTGAGCATGGATGTACCACCTGTACCGTGGATAGTCGTGAGTGCGATTTATCCGCTAAAAATCCCGTGTTTCATGTAGACAAAGCACATGTGATCGGTGCTCCATTTCATAATGCTCAGATAAAATGGGGTCCCGGCTTGACAACCATTCTCGGGAGATCGAACTGGGCTGATATGTTTACAAAAAGTTGTAAACAAATTCCAGGAAGCTAAAGTTGTGTTCGATTAACTTTCTGGAGCGAGTAGCTCGGGAAGGTGTCGTCATGAATTGGAGGTTCAAGACGGTGTTTTGAAAAGGCTTCAAGTGGGAGATTGTTGAGTTTGAAGGCATTTTCGTTGTTCGCCAGCAGTATCAGACTTCATCGAGACCCTGAGGTCCCGATGGGGGTCTCGATGCAAAATGAGTTTGTCGAGTGGGAATCCATCGAGACCTCGAGGTCCCGACGGGTCCCCATGCAATTTGTTGCCCGTCCGTATAGCCGGGACGAGACCTCTTCGAGAGGCCATCGAGACCGTCATCGAGACCAGGGGTCTCGATGGGGTCTCGATCAATGGCGGTTCAGCAGAATAAATGGGGATTAGGTCACATTTATTTCATTATCCTAAAATATTCCAATTTCTCTCAAAATTCCTTTTGTTCCAAATTCAATAGAGTTGTTCTCTACTTGATTAGTATCATTTGTATATCATTTTAAGCTAAATCTAGTGGTTAGATTTGTCATTGAGAATACTAAATTATAAAGTATTACTCAATTGGAGAAGCTTAGTTTGATAGGACTTTGTAACAATCTTTGAGAGTTCTTTCTACTGATTGGCAAAGAAAGAACAGACGTGCCTCGAGGAACCTCAGATAAAGATCCGTGTTATTTACTTTCTATTTTCAATTATTGTCTGCTCTCAGACATTCGAGATATTGGGACTGTAGCCAGCTATTGACATCTCAGATTCTTATCCCAACACTGCTAGGGTTCAAAATCCAAATCAAGTACTCTCGTTATTTTTGTCACACTGGATCAACTTAAATCGAGTATAAATATAGGATTCAATCGAATCTTATTTGCAGGTTCAACGTTAAAATACTAACATATGCATAAGATCGAGTCGAACCCATCAAGATTTGTATCTATAGTTTCTTTTTATATTTTCGTGGTCCATTACGCAGTTTTGTACTCGTGTAAAAATGTCAATTTTTATAAAAACTAGTAAAAGTTTCAATTTATTTCAATGTTGTTACATGTTTCCATGACTATGAACTAAATTAACCCCTGGTTTAATTTGGTACCATGTCGTGTGAAAAATAAGAGGGATTGAAAAGATAAAACCCCTCGAGCCAAATTAGATTTGATTCTTAATTTTTTATAATAAAAACACCATCTACAGTAAGATCATTCCTTCCTATCCTAGCTAATGTTTCACCTATCTAAAAACAGTGATTTGATGTCAAAAGTTTCTAATATCATAGTAGTATTCACTTGTTGATGATCTGTTTTACAAACCCAATTTATTAGAAACAATTCCACTTTGCAGTTCTGGAGAAGAAGGTTATGGCCTATGGGGACGTAAGTTTATTGAATAACAGGACCATTCAAAGGATAGTAATAAAAGAGATGGAATCCAATGTATTAACAAGTATAGCAATGATTTAAAGCTTGACCATTCAAACCATAAATCATCATATACTAATAACTAATCTAATATTCTAATATCTGCCCCCGGATGGTATAAGAACAAGATCTCGAGTAATTTTAATATATTAATTATAATATCTCACACAATGGGTATTGGGTAACAAAATTATTGTTTAAAGGCTAATTAACTGTTTATCCTGAACTATCGATTAATTTTCAACTTGTCCCTTGAACTATCAATCTTTCAAGGATGTCCCCTGGACCTAGTATTTCAACTTTAAACAACAAAATGACTACTTTATCCTTAATACTAAACTAAAGTATATGGGGCACATTTAAAATATTTTACATAATTAGAATAAAATCCCGACACTTTCTTCTTTGACACACCCCATCCCCGTAAACTTTCTCCCCTGAACTTTCATCAACCACAAATTTCTTCTTTGACACACCCCACCCTACCCCCTGAACTTTTCCCTCTGAACTTTCACCAACCACCAATTTTTTATTTGACACACCACACCCTACCCCCACCCCTCCTGGGTCAATAATCGTTTCCTTCTTCGATACACCACTCCCAGCCTCACTCACCCATTCCTCGATCCTCTTCCCCAAACTTTCCTCGATGCACCAACCACCACCCCTTCTTTGACATCGTGGTTGGTGAAAGTTCGGGGGAGTTTGTGGGGAGCCTCAAATGGATGTGGGTCAGCGGGGTGTGTCAAAGAAAAATTGGTGGTTGGTGAAAGTTTAGGAGGGGAAAAAGTTCAAGAGGTTGACGGGTGGGTGTGTCAAAATAGAAATTTAGTATTGTGAAACTCGTAGGGAAAGTTTAGTGTAGCTGTAGAGTGCTGTCAAAAGAAGAAAAATGCATGAGCTTTTATTCTGGGCTTATATAAAATAATTTAAATACGCCCATATACTTTAGTTAGTGTTAGGGGTAAATTATCATTTTGTTGTTTAAAGTTGAAATAATAGGTCCAGAGAACATCCATGAAAAGACTGATAGTTCACGGAACAAGTTGAAAATTAAACAATAGTTCAACAGACAAACAACTAATTAACCTTGTTTAAATAAAATTTGAATAAAATTCTTATGCAGTTGATGTTGTAACTGGGAATATATGCCACATTTATATTTTAATAAAGAAAATTATTGTAGTAATAATTTTAAGTACTGCAGCTGTCTCAAGTCTCACCTTAAATTTAGAAAATTTTCCAAATAAATAGTCCACTACTTGTAATTTTTAAGTAATAAATCATTTACATAAGTTTTTGTAAAAATTGCATACTACTATGTACTACACATCTAGCACTTTGTATGACATAATTTTGGATATTAAGAGAACTTATTTAAATAAAATTAATTTAGACATACCAATATTTTTTAGTGATTAGTTAAACCACTTCATTAAATTAAGATGAATTTAATATTTTTTGGAAAGAAAATTATTACTGCAATTATACTGGTGTTAATTATCGAATTATAACCGTTACATCTCCATTAAATTAAGATGAATGCAATATTTTCCGAAAGAAAATTATTACTCTGGTGAGAATTATCGAACCATAAACATTACACCGAATGATCTAATAAATCTTGATGTCCTGCCCCACAAATCAAATTATTTAAATACCCCAAGAATATAACATTGTTGATGAGGGCATGCAATTCTTGCCCTAGAAGGGAAGAATAGTGTTATTGTGCTTTTGATTGATGTGATTTATTGTTGTGTTTGAACCATCAAGAGGGCATCAATGGGGTGGCCGAAAACAAGGGAAAGAGACTATTTTTGTTCACGCTTTAATCTTCATTAAGTTCATATTCAATACTCCATTACTAGTAGTGATGCTTATACTACTTTTTAACTTTACCCTTTATCCACTTTATTTACATTCTCTCTGTTCTTCAATTCAATTGTTGCTTTTTGTTGCAAAGAGTTGGTGTGGTGAATACGTAATTATACTTCCCTAAGTAGCCTGCATTCGAACGTGCACTCTTGATTCACTTTATTTAGTTTTCACTGTTACTTTAGAATTTTACTGCAATACACTTCCTTCATCACATGATAAATATTGTTTAGTTTTGAATTTTGATGTTTGATTTTTTTAATTTTGAATTTAATTATTTTTATATTTAATTAGTTGTATAATATTTATTAAAACATGTATCAAATAATGCTTGTAATTTTAATATATTTTATTATTAACATGATAGTTTTGATGGATGAAATCAAAGTCATATGTGTTAGTTGAGCACTCACTTCTAAGAAAAAACGGTAGAGGGTTCAAACTTCGACCGTTGGGTTTATGAAAAATGCATATCAACCAAAACTACTCCATAAAATTTGTTAATTTTGACTGTTGAAAATTAAACTAAACAATTTTTATGTGATAGAACGAGTATATCCATTTTAATTTATGATATTTTTTTGGTAAAATTATTATTTTTTTTGTTTGGTAATGTGGGATTAGGAAGTTAACAGTCGGATTGTCGAGTCGGGACTCATAATCCAGAGACGAATTACCTTATTCGATGACACCCCCTACCATCAATCATGTAACTTATACGTTGAATTGAAGAAACAAATAATCACTCGAGCTCTACAGTGAAGCTTGCAAGCAAACTATAATAATCAAAGTATTGAACTGATGAGCGACTTTAAAAGTGACACTATATTGCATAAATAATTAAGCTATGGTGTTTTTATATCATATTAAAAATAAAATATCGTGAAGGACCATGATTGTACCACCTGAAACAAATCTTTGGGTACAGGTCAGAAGATCTACGGCTACACTTTGTTCCTTTTTTAATTAAAAGTCTTCTGCAAATTATCCACTAGTAGTCTATAATTTATTAATCAAATGATACATATTCGTATTAAATAAGTAAATTAAATATAAAAAATATCATGCCCCATTGTTTGGAGTGGAGGGAACAGTAACCACGCCCAATTGAGTTTAATCCATTTAATTTGTTCCCAATCCCATTGGGTCGACCCTTTTTATGGCACTATCTAAAGATACTTCCAATATGTATACATGAGATGTAAAGCAACGGATTCCTCCAGGCTCCAGGCATGTATGACTTAAGGTTTCTTTAATTGTTTCCTAGCCTTTTGTTTTCCTATGGTGATGATTAATGAATAGTGTTCCAGCCAGCATTACAATATGGTAACGTCTCGTCTAGGAACATGGAATTAATATATTATTTAATTTGATGGACTGGCCTTACAAATCATTATGGATTTTTTCAGTATATTTTGACTTTACTCACGTATTCACTAGAAAACTTCTCAGTGGATCCATATCCCAGAATTGTTCCAAGTCAAATATGCTTAACATTAAGTTTTTATCAGTCGGACTTCTGAAATGTATTTTGATGGTATGAGTAGTACCAAATCAAATCATATCAAACTTATCGCATCACCACTTTGGGTAAGGGTATTTCAATAAGTCGTCATTTAGTCATTGAATTGAGAAAGTCGTTAAATCGTTACTGCTAACTCGTGACTGTTAACTAGCCCATTACTAAACACATGTCCGTAGATGTGATGATGTTGTTGATAATAAAGTGAAAATTAACGATTTAGGTTATAAAAGTGGATGCAACTAGGTTTGAGTTTCCGATAGTATGAAAGGTGTTCTATAGTTCCCAATTGTACAATTAGTTGCACTTTTATATCTAAACTAGTAAAAAGTAACATGCATTGCACGTGATATTTTTGTTGCACGTGATTTCCTTATTATAATTATAAAAGGTAAAAAAATTGTAATAAATAATTTTTTTCTTAAAATAAACTTTCTTAAATTGTAAAGAGAATAAATTTCCTAAAATCAGCGAAATTGGTAATTGCTTTCATTCGCTTTCAATTTTCTTTTTCCTTGGTGTACACTCTCCTTCTTCACATTGTTATTAGTTTGAGTTTAACTTCTATCTTAAGGAACCTTGATATTGTCATGTTTTAGGTCTTTTGCTAGCGGTTCATCTTTCCTTTCATCCGTGATTAAGTATTGTCATTGTTTTTTAGAAACTCCACTTTACAATTATTAGGAGGATAATCTCCTTTTTCACTTGGTATCATTAATTTGATATTTCTTATTTAAAGCAAATAACATGTACTCCTGGCAAAATAGTTAGAATTAAGTTTTTGAACCACTTTGAAATCGGCACCTGATCACACCATGTTATAGATTTCTGGGATTTTTTCAATTCTGAACCCATTGATAACCATTTGCCCTCCTTTCATTTGGGTATAAATGTAATCTGTAATCCATTAACATTAGAGTGTCGCGTTATCACTTAAGCCCAATTTTGACGCTTTTGCACTACTACGAAACAATCACATCAGTCCGATTAACTTTGTAGAAGGTACATGATTAAATTAGTGCTAGATTTCAAACTGTAAGACATTGTCTTGTATCAATAAATTATTAAAACCAAATGGCATAAAATTTAGCAATCATAAATACCATGATACTACCTCCATCTCTGAAATTGTTTTCATTTGTTTTTCAATAGTCAAAATTATTTAAACTTAACCATCCAAATGCAAAACTTATGAATATCAAGGCAATTTGTCTCCTAAATAATCGTCTAATTTCTTTCAATAGTAAAATTTATTCAATAATCGAAATAACAAAAATCAAAATTCTTATGAATACTAATGATTTTAATCTCTTCTAGCTTCAAAGGTCGTTCGATTTATTTTCAACAATGAAAATTATTTAAAGTCTAACCACCAAAATTCAAAAAACAAATACTACATCCCAAAAGACTGCCTAATTTTTTTCATTTTCAATAGTCAAAGCATTTAAACTCACCACAAAATTCATAACTTATGATTACCATACGCTTCCTACCTTCATCCTCAAAAGATTGTCCAATTATTCCCTTTTAATAGATAGATTTAATAAATTTTATGACATGAATTTATACATAATAACTTATTTAACCTAATTTATCATGTTAATAGAAATCACAGCTGGAATATATATATTGATATAACTTTAGAAAAATAATACAAAATTTATGAAATGATTGATTTCAAAATTAAAAAGTCCTCTCACCTAAGAGTATACAAGTCAGTCATACATAATTTAAAATAAAAAGATAACTTAAGAACCACGCTATATTTAATAAAACTAACGTAACAAAATTTATCAGAGCCTTTGCCATGGGTAGTTTATGTAACCTTTACTGAATCAAAATCATATTTTAGTAAATAGTAATAAAAATATATATTTTTTACTGAACATATATATAATATATAAAGATATTTAAATTGTAATATTAGTATTTTAAATATTTCACTACACATCTGTGAGAAAGCATATATAGAATCTTATCGTTATTGTTATTATTAATATTTAGCAACTCCGTTTCTTAATTTGATGTTGGGAGATAATTTGATATCACTAATTTTGCTATTTTTAATTGTTATGGTTTTAAAATTCTATAAAATAGTTGAATTAAATTTTTTGAACAACTTTGAACCGAGATTTTCATGTAGTGTAAATTTGATCACATCATTGTAATGCAAAGAAGAATTTTTATTATTTATTTGTGCCAAAGGCTAAAAGAAAAAATTTCAAAGGTAATGTGTTTAAAATCAAGACGATCGACTGCCCAAATCTATGAATCTCTGGGCATTTCCATAATATCATGAGATGTCGACTTGAGCTTAATTCCCCGAATATGAGCTGCAAAGTGAGCTCGCTTGATTTGAGTTTGACTTGTTTGATTCTGAATTTTGATTTGGGGGCTTGGATAGGAGCCTATGATTTAGCTTGAGAGTGTCCTGGGCCCTGTTGATGGATCATTGCACTGGCCCTGACTGATACGGTCCATTTCAGCTCCCATGTTGGCCGTATGGACTTGATCTTGGCTCAGTCTTTGATCTCCGCCCGGCTCTGTGACTTTGATTAATGGCACGTAAGTGCTCTGTGCTGCTGTGGGATTCGGATTGAATCGTTAGTGCGATTTCCACCTCTCATAAAGGAATTGAAATGCCACTTGTCTTCAGGGAACTTGATTTGGGGATGGGAACTGTGAAGCTCTGTCAGCTGAGTGATGGCAAGTAATCTATTGAAGAAACACGCCTGCTTGTACCACACCGACCAGAAAGAAATTTGAGCCGTGGACTTAGTGAGTTATTTTAGCCTCACGGATTTTATATTTGCTTCAGTCACGCCTGTCAGAGGGCCTTAGGGCAACAGAGCCTACTGAATCCAAATGTGGACCGAATATTCAATGCATTTTATATCCTGAACCTGATTAAACTGCATTTTTCGTGTGTTCATACAAGATTTAAGGAATAATAAGGTCCTTTTAGCTTATTCCTAATATTCGAAGCCTTTGCAAAACCAGATTAGATTCTCAATGATTTTGTTTCAACTTGAAGAATTACGTTTTGTGCACATCTTAATTTCTCAAATTTCTATTTTAAAGTTACCTCGAGATGTTTAGCTACCAAAGTAGTGTTTCGCTCGGCAAATTTTAAAATATTTAACTTAGAGAATTTCTGTAGGTCAGTTAATTCTAGATTTTCTATATGGTTTCAAGTATTTCATGTGAATTGTCGAAGGATATTTTCAAAATAAGGCCATTGAGTAGGCTTCCGTCTTGAATACTTGTTTCTCGATTTGTTGGTTGGTTTAATTTGCGGATCATTTATATTAACCGTCAAAATTTGAGAGGGTACTTTATCTCAACTGGCTTGAAAATTTGAGAATTACTTGGTTGCCGGGTGAATTAAAATAGGCAAATTTTTTATAAAAAAGAAGGTTCCAGTGTTCTTTTCTAGGTAAAATATATTTTATATTGACCGCCGGATCTTTTGGAGTCTTTATTTTGATCCCATAACTGAGTCTCCATTCTGAGCTCTAAACTTTTTAAATCCCAATTTGAGGCCATGTGGCCGATTTTAATGTGAGTGCAAAATAGTAGAAGTTTTAGCCTCGAATCCTAAAATTTAATGAACTAATTCGTGGGCTATTTTCCCATAAACCCTTTGTTCGTATAGGGTTACATATTAAATTTAGGTCTCGACGGTAACTCCTAGTCATGTGTCATTTTAGTGGCCTGATTTTTAATTAATTTAATCAAGGCATCTTACAGCGAATCCAGCCTAGTAGATGCCTGCCCGACCTAGACAAGAGTTTATATTCCAACATGAATGTATTACATGTGCATATTTCAGTTGTTTTTACTCAAAGAAAGGCCAAGCCCTCGACATCCGGTCTTTGCCGTAATTATCGATGTATGCTCTGATCATTTACGTATGAGAATTTATTGCTCATCTTGATCCATGTTATCACCTTCTCCCTCTCAGAAGCTCCAGAGCTAATGGTTAACCTAATTATGAATCCCATGCGTATGCATTTAAGGCTGAATCAAGATCCTGTGTCATCATCATCCATGTCATTTGAGGACTTTAAAGGATGATTACCTTTTTCTTATTGATTTGTGTGATGCCTTTGATCACGATCCATGGTCAATTCCTGACTTACAGGCAAATTTGACTAATTTTCGGGATTTGCTGGGGACATATTTGTATTGTCACGGACTTAACTAAGTTCTGTCCTAATTTCGACTTAATGAAGACTTAATTACAAAGGGATTTAATGATTTAATTTCTCAATTCATTAGTTTATTAAATTATTCGGGTTTGATGTTAACATGATGTATTACATGTTAAGACCCGTTCAATCTCGTGATCCATAGAGGATTTAATAGGAGTTGGGGTTTAGTATTGATATGAATTTATTACATGTCAATATCCCCATTTAATTCTCAATTTATTAGAGAATTAAATTATCTGGGTTTGATGTTAACATAATGTATTGCATGTTAAAACCCATTTAACTCTCAATTCTATTGGGAGAATTAAAATTATTTTAGAGGTGTAGTACTCTAATTTTATCTATATCATCCAAACTATATGGATTCACGGGAGTCAATGTTCTCTCGATATTAATCGCTTACATAGCCTGCACTAAGATGATAATCCTTAATCCTATGAATTTTCGGAATTAATCATCTTAATTTTAATCTCATTTTTGGAATTTTCAGACCAATTTTTTGGTCTATCAAATATTTGGGATGTTTTTTTTTTCCATGTGGAAGAATTAATTATCCCTCCCCGAGACATAGGAAATTTTCGAATGTCTTTAATATCGTTTTATTTCATCTTGCAACTCTAGAACCTTCTTATCCAACAAGACAAGGCTAGTGGTTTTTTAGGGTAATTGGCCCATGAGGTCTATATAAGGATAGATGTGAATAAAAAATAAGAAGAATCAATTTTCATCATCTTCCGCCTCCTAAATACAAGCGAGTCTCTAAGGTAAACGGTCGCCTTTTAGTTGTTCAATCCCCGAGCAGAAGTGCCCTTTAGCTTCTGCTTGGATTAGCTTTTGGAACCATTCTATTCGGTCTTATGTGGGTCATGAGGCAGCTGATCGGAGCACATCCAAGAGTATTTGTCCCCGAAAATTGTCTCAGGTTTCAGCACACGCTTCGACGCCATGGCTGCATATCCTTTTGATACTCTGAGCCAAGGCGGGTTTGAGGAGGTGTTTATTGTGTTGCTTTCTTGTTGGTTATGTGCTTGTTTTACCTGCTGAGCCTCCGGGTTTTATCCGTGCTAGTGTGCCTCAAGATGGCCATGAATGGCTATGGTGGTTGGCTTGGCACCTCTTCTTTCTTGCATCTATAAAAGTTTGTCTCAAATATCTCTTTCGAATACCTCTCTATTTTAGTAAGCTTCCCTACTCATTATCTCATTGGTGTGTTTCCCCGCCATTATCTCATTGGTTGGATGGGGACTTATTTGCATGCTTAGCACATTACTACCAATGGGGACTGCCGACGGTGTACGGTAAGTGGTGGTAAGTTTGCTCCCTTAAAGAATGCACTTAACTCTCTTTGCGCCCATGATGACTATTGAATCTGAAAGCCACTCACTGATCGAAAGTAGCCTTCTTTATGACGACCACGAGTCTCGCCACTTGATCGGGCTCTCTTCACAAATTTCAAAGAGTATGCCAAAGGATGTCTCGTGAGTTCACAAAATGGAGCCTTATAATTCCTACTGCTTTCAGTACTTGGTTATACTCCCACCGGCTCCTCGGCCCCAACGGTAGCACTGCAGAGACGACTAACCTATTCATGGCCCTAAGCTTCGTGTAGTGAATTTTGTCCAGAGTCTGTGGAAGCATTTAGCCATTTTCTCTGCACCTCCTCATACTCCCCTCTTAGCTTGCTTATAACACTTAGTTTGGCTGAGCTTGTCCTTCAAAGCTCCCTGCTCTACTTCGTGGAAGCATGAAAAGCTAAGGATCTTCCCCGCTAATTGCTCGACTTCAATGTACCTCGGTTTTCCTGGGCCATCCGTCCCAAGAGAAAGCGTTTAGCAGATCAGAAGATAGGACTTGCTGCATGCGGGCGCCGGAAGGACACAGATCTCATCCCTCATGATCGAGGCTCTCCTGCCTCGCAGTCCCCCTCGAGTGCAATTCTTCTTCAGCTTCTGCCAACGCTATAAGAGATCGTGATTTTCTTTTTCTTTTCTTCTACTTTGTGCCATATGGAACCGCCTTATTTTTTGTTTCTTTAGGATTAACCCTGCCTCTCCATTTTTTTGTAGCCGTGAACTCTCTCTCCTCTGGCTGCATACATTGCTTGTCATATCAAGACCTCCCCCGATCAGCTTTGTCATTGAGGGGGTAAGTGAGTCTCTGATTCACCACTGCTTAAAATTACGTTGAATTAATTCATATAAAAATACGAATAAAACGCAACCAAGACTATATATAAATGTATAATAAATTTAAATTTACAATAAAACATACATACAAAGTTCTTTTCAGAAGAATACGAGAGTACTTTACAATACGCAACGATAATATGAAATTTCTGCAATCTCCCAAAGCCTCCTTCGAATCCAAAAGATCTCAAGTGAAATGCCTCCAGCTTAGTCCACACCAAGAGCTACAAATCACGGATTAGATCTGGCTAGAATCTATGAGCGATTGAGAAGAATCTTGAGCCAAAACTTGACTCCACAAAACTAGAGAAAATATAGGGGGAGTGGAGGCTTTAAGGAGGAGAGAGCATAAAATGAAAATTAGGTTTTTCATTTCATCTTTCCCTTTATATAGTCCCTTTCATGTAATTTTGCCAATAACTGACTTGTTTGATTACTGGGCTAACTCGCCGCTAACTAACTTATTAATCGTGTAAAATAAATTTCAATGTTACTTTCACGTGTTCTCTCTTTATTAAACCGCCAATTGAACTTACAAGTTAATTGATTTTGGTTTTGTCAAATTTGTATTTTTACATTATCAATGTAAAACTCTCGATCAGTATCTCCCATTGATTTCAATCAACTCCCAATTTAACAATTCCCATTTAATTCCATACATGGAATATAACTCAACGGCCATTGTATGTGTGAATTTCCTCAGCTCAAATAATATTAGCCGTATAATAATATAATTGACCATTATGATTATTATCGGGTTACGAGACGGGATCTAGCAACTGACATAACCCCCGATATTATCATGGATTTATTTTAGTAATATATAATTATTATTTATATAATACTTAGTTTGAGTAATCTTATTTAATTAAAATTCAGTAAATGAATTGTTACATCAAATTGTCGCAACGGATATACTCATAGGAAATCAAAATACTCGATTTCCAACACTTCCATTTGCCCTTGGACGATTACACACCTTTACCGTGGATCTCTAAGAAGTCGGGCTGTGTTAACTATAAGAGGTGTATCAGGCGAAACACTCCACGAATTTTCTTCTTTTACTCAGCCGGAATCAATCGTGTACTACGAAGTCCCATAAACCAACAAATGGGCCTTCAAACCCATTGAGAGAGGTCCGGAGATTCACCTCATACTGAAGGATGGATAAATCCCTATAATATATCAACACTTACCGCTATACTCACCGTGTCACCCAACAACATGCTTTATAATCCTCTTTTTACAAAAGGCTTTGATATAGTCAAAAGCTAATACAACTCATATGCAACATAAGTAGCAGGTTTATGATGTCTAAGAATCATTGTTAAACTTCTAACCAAACACTGACGAATACGTATATGTTGATATCTTCTTCTATGATTTTGCAATGTCAATCCAAATTCCTCAAATTATGCAAACTGATAACCCATGTTAAATATTGATCGATTTCAGCAAAGCTCATGATCCAATAAATTGACTGGCAATCAATCATTACGCTGTCATCAAATGCTAGTTGCCCAAAAATCATTAGCATCCGATCGTGTGAAATACAATATCCTATGTTTCTAGATTCTCAAGAGTTGTCAATCTATTAGGTTGCCTCTCTAGAAACTGCTACATATTTGCCTTGTGATTTATTATTATTTCAATCGACTAGAAATAACATTATATGAATGAATTAAGCATTCACATAATGTAGTTAACAATTAGATTGTAAACAAGAATACTTTTATTCAATCCACCCTTTTAACTTATTCTAGAAAAGTAAATGAACTTCCACCGAAATTTTGCATCGCTCAGTTTCTTTCAATCTCGAACCAAACCTCGATTTAATCACGTATCAATATATCAACTCCTGGAGATGGTTACTCTGTCCACATGGAGCCTTAAGCTTTGTATTAAACTCTTAGGTCTTTAAGACATGTAAAATTAGAAGGGTAATGATCACAACTATCATATAGCCTGTAATACTACTTGCAAGTAGATTCTTTACATCCATATATGCTGTCTCTCAACCATGAAATCAGTGATGGCTAAGACTATCCTAGTATAGTCACATTATTATAAAAGTGCGCGAAGGTTTTAAGCCTTTTTGTCACAAGTTATTTAAAACCAAGAGACATTGCCATATGGGTCCGGGGCTTTCAAATATCCACTAATTGCTGTGAATAAGGCGATAAAACTTTCAGTTTTGTATTTCTAGTGATTATCGAAGGTTTGTGGCAGCTTAGCCACTTCTCGTGTTACTATCGGGTAAAGTTTCATAATATTAAATTCAAAGGCAAGCGTGAAAACACATCATCTACTAAATGCATATTCTTTAATACCATTATCAACAATATAAGTCAATTAGCAATGTTATAATATTGAGTTTCAAACTTCTTTAGCTTCATCTTCTAGCATATCATTCAACCCCATTAATGAGTTATTTTATTAATAGTATTCCATATAATAACCTGGCCCATGACACTGTTCCTCATTCAGCTTCTAGGTAGCATCAATAAATGACTCCATTCCATCACCTATATTTTTACTCTATTCTTAAAGTTAATGTTGCTAAAAAGTTGTATTCCCTGTGACCAAATAAGAAATACCTTTAAAACTCAACAATACATATTATAGGAATCAGGTTATGTCATGCCCATTGTACACATGATCCCCATACGGCACATGTGAATCCTATTATTGGTGTAATAGTCAAATTAAATGTAATAGATTCCAACCACTTTTTAATCATGAAAGTCCTTAATCGTGTAGAATACCCTCTACTTAGAGTCGCTGCCTTGCCTAAGAGAATTTGTTTTATCATAATTTTAATCTATCATAGATTTTATTCACCCCAAGTCATGACTCCATTATAGTTTAATGCTAAACGCCATCTAAGTCTATATTTCATACTAATATAAAGATATTATGTCACATATATGTAATTAGTTTATTAGATACAAGAATCAATTCAGCATCATACCTTTCAAGGCCAGGACAAGATTCTTTAATACTCAAACAAAATATACTTTTGTGTAGTTGCGCCCCTAATTAACCTTTGAGAAACTCAAGGTTCAGTCTTCACTATTGACCCTTTTTTATTTCAATCAAAGACGCGATGGTATTTAACTCCATTATATCGTCCCTGCTTAAAATTCTGAATATTGATAGTCATAATTGAACTTTTGACCTTTTTCACTTTTTATAGCTTAACTCACCGTAGAGCATTCATATTTATGCTTTATAATATTGTAAGAGAAATATATCAATAAAAACTGTCCAAAAATAAATATTTCCATTGATATTTTTTCATCAAGTATTATAAATACAAAAAAAAATATCTACGGTCAAAGTTCAACTATGAAAAAAAAACACAATCTTTTGATTAGAGGAAAGTAATTTTTTCGATTTAGAAAATTATTTTAATTTTAATTGAATAATTATCATATAAAAGAATTTAGTATGAGTAAACTAATTCATTGTAAAAAATGAAATTTTATTTCTATCAGAGATAAATTTGAAAAATCAAAGATGTAATATTATATCAAATATTTTTATCCATTGCAAAGATTAGTCATTTTTATATAATTTAAACCAAGATGTCGGAGTTCATCATATGGTAATTAGCATACGATGAAAGTGGCTTCAAACCCTTTCCATATATTATGCTCCCTCCGTTACATATTTTAGAAGTTAAATTTTTTGTTTCAAAATTTGTCATTCTAGTATAAAAATTATGTCTTTTATATTTCCAATGCATTGACTATTTTTTTCATGAAATTATCAACCAAACTAAATATTATGGGAATTTTAAATTATTGTTATTCTTCATTTTCAATATATTTCTTTTGACGTTATTTTTTTCTTTTTCTTAAATTTATGGAAATTGTTGAAATAAATAAAAAAAAAACGGAGGAGAAGAGAATAGATAATCTCAAACTATATTTGAATTGTTATGTAATTCTTTAGCAAAATTTGTGTAATTTATTAATTATTAAATTATAAGAGCTTCATTTTTAAAATTTTGAAACATATTTCTCTTTTTTCATCAATAGAAACATTAGTACAAAGAGAATAAAAGTAGTAAATTAGTAGTGTGTGAAAAGGAAGAAGAAAACACAACCTGGAAGTCTCTTTATAAGTGAGAAGATAGATAGATAGATTAAAAAGTTACTATAAGATTTCTCATGACGAGTCCCAATTGTAAGATTAACGAAAAGTGTTGTTAATTGAGTATTATTTGACTACCGGCAAGATATATACCAAAATGGTTAACTTTTAAAAAAATTTACTCAAATATATTTACATATGTTATATAATATTTGAAAAATGAAACTTATGTATCTAAAATATAAAGTATTTGAAGTATAGTATTTTATTTATAAATATTTATATATACTAATTAAATTATAAAAGTGTTACTTTTTATCCTTGGAAATAAAATTGAACTACTTTCTTTCTCAAATGAAGGAAACGAAGGAAGGAGCAGTCATTGTTAATAGTAAAAACTAAATAGTATATATATCAGGGTGGAGTCAGAATTAATTACCAAGGGCTATATACAAAAAAATTCAAAAATTTAAATAAGGGTGAGCCAAATGTCAGGGCTATAGATTTAAGCAAAATTTTAATCACATATGCTTTACTTTTCAAAAAAAATTAAAAATAAAATTAACATTTTAAAAATCGCGGCCGAGACCTACTTCTACTTCTGATTTAGACTAATTAAAGTCATTCACAAATTAATCTAATAAATTAGGATTCCACAAAGGATTTTAATAATCCTTCTTCCCATATATTAACTTTACACTGTAGATATGACAAATATAAGAAAGTAATGTAAACAACACAAGATTTTGGCCCTGCATTCAACATCAATATGAGAGTTAATCCAACTTAATAATTTTAGAAAGAATTAAGTACATGGCTCAAGAACTCTAGCTTCTCTTAAATCTTTTCGCTCAATTAAATATTTTCTTTTAATATGAAAACTCTAATTACAAGTCTATCTTTTTTTCTCTCTTACCACTTTTAGATTCTATGATTCGAAAATACTCACAAATACTACAATAAGAGGGAGTGCAGTATTTATCGCTTCACTTCAATGAACTTAAATGAATTATTATTTTTCAAGAAAAAGTTACATTAATTAATTGCCCAATTATAATTAATTATTCCCAAAAAAATACTAATAGGTAATAACTCGGACGATCGTTAATGTTATTCTGTATGTTGAATCTAGCAACTTTTTTCATCCGTTTCCTTTCTTGTTCTCCAATTATTTTCTTATTCTCAAAGCTTCTAGAATGATCCGGCGTCGGTGTTATTAGACTTTACACATTAACATATATATCATGCATGTCAGCCGTTACTCCAGCGGATTACTTTTGTAGTCAATCGGTGCTCATATAAAAAAACCCTTGATAAGCATTAAATTAAACTTACAAATTCTTTGGTGATAATAACTTAGAAAGAAAAACATGATAAAAAGTAGTAGGAATGAAATAATCAAATTTTGTATTCTAAAAACAATACATAGAAAGTTAAAAATTGCATAATGGCTATTCTTTAATTTTGGACAAAGTTGTCATACATGTTGATCATATTTAAAAAGATCATTAGACTTCAAAAATAACTCTTAATTCTCCCCTTTCAATTATATATAGTATATATATAGGATAGATACATGGTGGAAAGTTAAAAATTACATAATGGTTATTTTTTAATATGGACAAGTATCACATGTTCATTGTTTATAAAAAGATTATGAAACTTTAAAATAATCTCAAATTTCCCATAGAATAGATTCTATAGGAAAGTAGACAAGGTAAAATGAAATTAATGAGTTATGGCTTATGAGTACTCGTAATAAATCAGATTTGCAAAAGGTAGCACTGTAGCACATGATGTGGAGTCTAATTATGTGATGATCCAATTGTCAATTCCATAATTAATGATGTTCAAGAAATTTACCCTGCTTAATTATAACTACTGGGCTCTACATCCACGAATTTCACAACCTTGGCAGTTGAATTCCGTTGTTATTTGTCTCCAACAATGTAAGGTTTTTGGCCGTGGAATTCCCCTCGAATCCTATCGCTTAATTTTTTATACGCATTCTAAACTATTTTGTTTGGATAGCGTTCCTGGGCAGAGCCTTTATAATATTTTTATAGGCCCCTATACTATTTTACCCCTTCCATGCCTAATTAAAATACATGGGGTGAAATAACTATATTTTATTCCCCCAAAAATATAAAAAGAAAAAATATAATGTGGTTAAACATTTCATTCCTACCACTTTACTAACTATGTATATAGACGCAAAGTGATAAGTGACCAAAATAAATCTCTAAATCTGCCTCTCCTCTAACACACCCTACCACCACCTCTACCCCAACCCCATTACCTCTCCCAAAACATCCCACCCCACACCTCCTCATATTTCACTTTCGTTCGTATGTTCAAAGAGGAAAGGAGTCCCTGGTCATCTGTAGTGTTTTGCCGCCCTCTTATACCACCTATGAACAGCTGGACCATCAACAATGACAAGTGCATCTGCCAACACACGAAGAGCTATGGCAGGTAGGATTGCAAATGTTTTGGATAGGCGTGCTATGATTTAACTAGTTTGGGATTCCTCAACATCTGATTCACACAATTCTTCCGGGACTCCAAAAACAAATCAAGAACCTGTTTCGGATCAAGCTCATCGATAATCCCCACAGCCGATAACGCATCAGCATACTCCTTAATCCCCACCCCAACAATTTCCTGATCCAACAACCTCTCCCGACTCTTCACCGATATCTGACCCTTAAAGCTCTCAACAATCTGCCACTGATGATTCAACAACGGAAAACTGTAACATAATTTAGTAGGGTGGGGGAGGAGGTGTAAAAGTGTGTGTGTTTTGAGGTGGGGGGCTGTGGGGTGGGGTATGTGCAGCCAGACGTAAGAAAAGCTTATAGATTATTTTCGCTTCTATACTTTAAGAAGAAGCAGGTACAAAAATACCATTTTACATGCGCAAATAAGGCCATTTATTACGACATTTTAAACAAGGATACCGGCTGAAAGAAAAATAGTATGTTTAATCTCGCCTGCATAAAGTTAAATAAATATGACCACATGTAGACTAAACGAATAGTCATGACCAAAAAGCCACAAAGTAATTCTAGAATGAAACGTTGAAACAATTTTACTTCCCCCTTATTTTCATAGTGAATTGTTTAATTTAAAATTACATTATTAAAGAGGATGAAAATTTAGGTGATAAAGTTTTAAAATTTTACATTTTCAAAAAAGAGTTCTAATTTCATAAATTTCAATTGGCTCCCGAAGCTCAATTCAAATCTGGCCTACGTAGCTCAAGACGAGCTCAAACCTAATTTTCGTTCTCGTTTCAGGCTCGAGCCAAAGATTTGGTTCGGCTCGAACTACATAAAGTTTATAATTTCTTTTACTTTTTCGTATTTTGTCATTAAAATTTGAAGATAAGTGTTCAACTTCAAACCATTTCAAATTTAACTCCTAATCCTTTCAAATTTTCAAGCCGTGATAAACTTTGTATTTTTTCAGTTTGTTTGAACTCAGTTTCTCAAACCAACAAAAACCTCAAATCTTTTGTCTCGAGCTGCTGTATTTACAATTACAAAGTGCTTGGAGGAGGAATTATTTATGCATTGAATATATATCTAGCCTACGAATTATTTATATAATGATCCATTTTTTCTATCATCAATTCATTTTATAATGAAATTGTATTTGTTCTTGAGAATTTTGTTAATCAACATCAATTATTAAGCCTCGTGACTAAGTAACCAATATTAAGATAGTTGCAGTGGGCGTTGAAAGCAATTAGAGAGACCAATAAGTGAAAATTAAGGTGTAGTGGGTCAAGTGGGACATGAGACCGTGGAACCAATTTGTTGTGGATTCTCCAACAAAAAAACCACGCTTGGAAAGCTAAACACACAATATACTCTCCACCATCAAGCACTCAAAGATCATTTCTGCTTTCCACTTTTAAACATTTTATAAACCACAAAACCAATACGCTTTCAAGAGTTAAAGCACCGCAAAATAAGGGACTCTATTTGTAATTTTATACAAATGAATTACATACTTTTAACCTCTTTTGTTTATTTATCTTGGTCTTCTATTTCACAAATGAAACAAAATGACATAGAAAAATATAATGGATTGAAATGAGTAATTGGGCGTGTTTGGCATTAAATTCCATCATCAACCATGTGTGCGTATCCCCGTAACTACGCTCCCAGATGCTTTTAACCTGCAGTTGTATTTTAGACCGTATTTCTATACTTCCTCCGCAGCCAAGTTCTGGGATTTCTTCTGGTGAGCAACCTTTGTATGAAGTTGGTTTATAAATAAGGCACATCTCAAGCGATTTACCTTTCTATGGTGAAATGGTTGATGAATAGTATCAGAATACCCTTATATTGGTTGTTTCTCAACATTTTAGTATCCCACAACTATGTGTAGAGAGACGATATTAATACCTCCGAGTCATTTTACCTTATTTATATTATGACAAATTACAAAAAGTTATATGATTATAGGACAAAAAATAATTGATGTATAAGTTATGTAAGGATGACGATCTTAATCCAACCTGAAGAATACCCAACCTAACCCAACACTAACATCATGTGTCAAGTTACGATTTTTCATTTCTAAAACGTTGGGTATCGATGGTTTTCAAGTATAGGTAACCTCTATCCTCGAACTATGTATATATATAGATATATATATATATATATATATATATATATATATATATACAATTAATTAAATAATTAACATATATACTCATTTACTTATTTTTTTAAGTTTCGTATTAACTCTATTACATCTATAAATTTATAATTCATGTTATACCATTGCTTTTATTGATTCGTAATGTTAATATCATTGAATTTTTTTCAAAATATTTATATAATAGTACTATTGTAATTCAATTTCATTGATGTCTTCAATTTTTCGAGGTGAAACTTTGGTCAAGAATATTTTTTATTCTCTTTTCAATAAAAAGTCATACTTAGATTCATTTTTAAATAGTCTTTCTATTTAATCTTTTCTTGTAATTTTTGTAAATGTAATCGAAAGTTATTTATGCTCAAATTTTTGTTCAAATTAAAAACGCTAATTAGAAGAAACAAAGTGAGTAGTTTGTAGAATTATTTAATAAAATAGTTAATAAATATCTACAACGTAAAATAAATTGACGGAGTATATGAACAAAATTAATCATAGTAGAACCTTACCCATCAAGTTTTCTCGGTAAGGGACCGGTTGTAGTATTCTTATAGTTTCAAGGGTCGGGTAGAGTTTCGAATTTTATAAAAAGTTAGGGGTCGGTATCGGCAGAGCCAAAGCCGCCCCCAACCGTATCTACTTCATCCCTAAGCTTGCTATGTGACAAAGTTGGATTTTAATCCCCATATTATTTACTATAAATTGTACTTTGGTCCTTACATTATTGGGCTTAGCAACAAGAGGCCAGGGAAAATCTTGAGGCATGACTCTGAAAACAAAGGAGACCAAAAGCTAAGTTTAAAAATAATCCTAAAGAATGGTCCGCTTTGTTGTGCTGAATCTAAAAGACATCATGATAATGTCCTCATTTACTCCTGCTTGAGGTTCTAAAAAATTATTTTTATCTTGGGAGAAAGTGGATTTACCAAGGTTACCATTCAACGTGAAATCATTCAATTATCCAAAACGGAGTATAACGATTCATCTAACATGCTAATATTATCCAAACGACATTTTGTAATGCATTCACCTGTATTCCTCGCGATTCACTCGATTCCCCTTCTTAAAGTTAATTTTGAAAATTATCATCCCCATAATTCACCTCTAATCCAAAACATACCATAAACGAACGCATTAATATAACAAGTGGAAAGATCAGGTACAATCTTTGAACTCCAAGTGGCAAGTATGGACCACGATTATGTCAGGTGTCATTGGTTTAATTTTTTTCATATGTAAAGGTATAGGTATCAAATATTTGATATTCGACTTATAAAAGCTACGGCTGCTTTTCATTTTCATAAGTACTATTAATTACAAATTACCTTTCACGTATGAAAGACACTAATAACAAAATTAATATATATATTATGCAAAGGTACTAATTTATTCTCTAAAAAATAGGCAAAATATAGTCTCACAACACATCCAAATTTCTAAAAAAAAAATGTAAAATATAATAGTCCCTCCATTCGAATTTTACTGCCTTTCTATAGCCAATTTTTTTATTTCAAATTACTTGTTATTCTACATAAAAAATTATAATTCTATATTTTTAATGTACTTTTTGTTATTAAATTATCAACCAACTAATGATATAGTTTTAATTAATTATCATTCTATATTTTCCATGGAACTCTTTTCATTTTCTTAATCTATGCAAATGATGGAAGACAATTAAAAAATGAACGGAGGGAGTATAACACTATATACTAAATAGTATCCAAGAGTCTATTGTTCTTCTCTCAATGCGACAAATAGTATCACATACAAAATCTTGAGTCAAAATTGGAACATGTACTAAACAATCGTTTCGAAATTTTCAATGCATGTTTCTATATATTAATTACTATACTATCATTAGTGTCAAGTTTGCCAAATAAGTCTCTATTAGTCTACTCATACTAAAATTATTCAATTATGAATTGAAAAATAATTTTTTCAAACCAACAAATTACTATTAAACAATATATATCTAAATTATTATGTGATATTTTATATTACCTTTAACTATATGATTCAACAATTAAAATTAAAAAAGTATCAAGATACATATCTAATACTCCCTCCATTTCCAATAGATTGTCATGGTTTAAATTTGAATGTTTGACATATTAAATATTAAATTTAAATATTTTTATTTTTGTTGTATAATATTTGGTGAAAATGATCAAATAATAATATTTTCAATTTTCTTTAATATTGACATTAAATTTTAATCAAATCAAATTATGTTTATCGATGAAGGGGTAAAAGTTTGTCAATTTTGAACACTTAAATCAAACATGAAAATCATTTAGTATGGAGGGAATAAGAGACTTGGATATCTTATTTCAGATATTTAAATTTTTTAATTATAATATATATAACATGTTTGTTTTATACATAAATAAAAATATATTTATCTACAAACTATAGAGACAATAATTAATTAGAGTTGAATTCAATATATGAAAGGAAATTAAAAAAAAAATCTATTTTACTATTTAATATTGATTAGTAAACTAAATAAAAGTATATTATCATAATAATACTTATATTAGTTTTCCCCTATATGAAATATATTTCATCGATATTATAGTCTTAAAAATACAAGCATGAATATATGTATATTATAGGTATGTACCCATTTTATCGATGAACATTCATGGCCAAATAGGTACCCTCACCATTTGAAACGCTTTTAAATGAGCATTTTATATTAAAGTTGTTCTTTATGTCAAAATTTTAAAAGTTTCCATATCAAGTAATATTAATCACATACATACTACTAAGGTCTTTTTATTAAAAAAATTGATTGTTAGAGATATACTTTTGACAAGAGGTATGTCATCTTTATTCCCTTGATTTTTAATGTAATTCATTTGGAATATTTCACATTCGAACAAGGACATCTAACGTGCTGCTTAAAATCGGTAAAAATTTCATAATAAGGTCTTGATATTATTCAATTTCAGGTAAATATTATCAGGGACAATCATTTCTTAAAATATGTTAAAATAAATACATAAAAATAAAATTGAATAGTAGAAATGCGAATTTGTACTACTAACTAATTGAAAAATAAATATTTTCTAACAATAAATAAAATAACATAAGGTGCATTTTTTTATTAAAAGAGAAATGTGATATTTTCTAATAATAAAAAAATAACTAAATGGACATTCTTTTATTAAATTGTAAAAATGAAGAGTAGTATGGTAAAATAATTTTTAAATTTATTATTAGAAAATTGTAAGGGATCATATAACTATGAATAAAATAAATTATAATATAAATTACAAGTATAATTTATAAACAGTTAATTACTTTATTTATTATCTTAGTTTGTTCAAGTATTAAATACTTTATGCACGCGTAAGTAACGACCTACATTTTACTAGTAATGTTAAAAGACTCTATTGACGTATAAGATAAAACTCAATGAGCTATTTCTTGGTTGTTTACACTTTTTTTTGTAAGCAGTCCGCTTACTGCTGGTGTATACCATTATTGATAAATTATGATATTCTAATATTATTAGTAAATATCATTATTGATAAACTATGAGATTTCAATATTATTGTGGCATACAAGACATAATCACTCAAGAATATCATTATTGATAAATTATGATATTTTAATACTACATGACCATTAAGTAAGTAGGCTACTTATGAAAAACAGAAAATTTCGTAAGCAGCCAAAAACAACTTTGTTTCGACATCGAACGAGTAGCCTAAAACAATTTCTTTGTTTTATCGAACGATAGGAATTACAAAAATCACCGAAAAGTGGTCAAGTAAAAAACCCAGAAAACAACTTGTCTTACCAATCCAGCAGGGGAATTAGAAACTACCTGAAGGCATACTTTTTAAAAACTGCGTGTTAAAATTAATATTCTTCCAAGATGAACTTAACGAGAGACCTCTTGAATGTTCTACTAAATACCATTGCGCTTAAATGATTTTGCGCCGAAACAACTGTGTAAACACCTAAATTGATTAAAATAATATGATAAAAACTTAAGGATTCAATTTAAAAGATTAAATATAAATTGGGATCTAGATGTCGTTTACCAATTTTTTTCCCTACACGTAGATCGAAGCTTGAGTCATTAGCTGGGCTTGGGCAATTGGTGCCTATTTTTACCTTACAAATTAGTTTTTCAATTTTATCCATGTATTCACATTTGATCACAGAAAATAACTTACGTTCTTACTGCCGAATTTTTCTATTTTTCACCAGGAATGTCACTTGAACTAGTTGGCTGCATTATAAGATGCTAAATTTTTATTTTATTAAAGTATATTTCCAGCATCTATCCTAAGTGGAGCTCATCCGTCACTGACCTATTGGATTCTAAATTATGTCTGGTCCTATTGGTGCAATGAAAGTAAAGACTCGAATCAGACAAATTAGAGAGATTATTATTATTTTATTATAGTCCTTATTAGTTATAAATGACATTGGTTTGTGGCAGTACTATACAAAAGGAAGAAATGCATCTATCCAACTTTTAAAACATCGTGAATGAAGGGGATTGGGACACTCTATGTAATATGAGCATAAAAGGAATGAATTATATCCGTCGAACAAGTATGTCTTTCTGCGGTTGTCATCATGCTATATATGAATTATGATGCGTAAATCCTTCCTAATAACACTAGTATTTATATAAGAAGTTATGCATACATGCTTAACTTTATAGCCCAAAACACACAAATTAAAATGCAACTGATGATTGCTTAAAAGATAAAGAGTGTTTGAATTGAAGGGTTATTCATTAGCAGTAGTGATGATATCTATTAATCTATAGCTCAAGCTAATAGATGAGTCGGGGTATTAAGGCTCAATGACGGACATGTATCTGATTACCCGATCCGGTAATAGACTTAATTAGCACCTTAACACTTTGAGCTTTGTACCATTTGTAATTGTTAACTTAACAATATATGTTACTTCGTAACATTCTAAACCAGTTTGTGTTAATGAACTTATTCAGATGATGCAATGCAGGTATTGGATTTATGGTGGTCTATTTCGTTGATACTCCTTATTCCTAGCATGGCCGGAAAGTAAGAATTTTGGAACCAATAGCGTTAATGCACATACTTAGTACAAAACATCATCAAAGTGGTAGATTATTAGTTATTTCCCCATTCATAAGCAAGAATAAGTATGCTTTAATTATTACTCGGTAACAATTTTGAGAACTTAATCCAGTGCCATATTTGGTACAACCACATGTTTAAAGCTAAAAGTTCAAAGCTCAAAACCAGTATTGTCAATTATGGCATAGTTGGTTATGAGAAGAGATCGGACCAAACTATATATAGAACTATTGAATTGAAGACAAATATATAAACAATAATGTTTGATGCGACTTTCAAACTCAAATCCATTTCACCTCCATCCAAGGGTCTTTTTTAACAGCAGTACTTTTAATTACTTCCAGGCAATTAATTAGATTCTAATCATCCAAACATCAACCCCATAATAAAGAGTAATAATGATTAATTGAACAACAAAAACATCAAATTTTCATCATGATTAAAATCTCAAAGTCAAAAGATGATTGATAATCTGCTAAAATAAATGCCTGCCTAGGCTGTTCAACACGATTGGGCCTCAAGTGAAATTGAATGGCAAGAGAAGAGCCATCGTGAATAAATTGATACTGGCCACACGAGCGTAAAGCTCTAAATCAGTATATGTCATTCAAATTGCAAAGGAGTATATAACCGTTGGAGACTAATAGTTTGGTTCTTATCTAATCAAGGTGGTACTAAGATCGTAATTGTCAACCCTTTAATGAACCGCAAATCATTCTGCCTTATAATAAAAAGAGCCATCAAGGCTCTACCTGGGCGGTAACTGGCCCAAGTAAACTATGTTTAAACCTTGGCGACAAATCAAGTAGCCATTTTATACCCAATCTCTTTCTGAAACTAAACTCTTTCGATCCTCTTTATTAATTTGATTGAAGTGTTTCCGGCCTGACAACCAATCCTTTGTTTGAACAGAACTCTCTATCTGGGGCCAAGGCGACGTTTGACTTTAGAAGATTCTGCGATCCCATCACCAAATCTGACTGTGATCATCATCGCATGCACCACAAATGATACTCCAGACAAGAAAAGTCACCTGTTCATTCATTTCTACTATATCTCTTGGTAACAAACGGAGAAATTTACAACCCGCCTCCGAGAAACAATGGACCTCAACCCGAATAACCTGGCCGACCGATCAGAGGGAGGATGCCCTGTTGGATAGTTAAAAACCGCCTAACTCCGAGGTCCGAGTGAACCGTACCGAGGTAAAATCACAACTGTCTTAATGCAGCAATGCCATGGGCTTCATGGACCAAATCAGTCAGAATCCGCACTGCAGTACTTCCTCAGCTGGCGAGGAAAACCCCTGGAAGTGACGTCCGGCCCAGTGGTCTACCCATACCCCCTGCACATGGTGGAAAATGAAAGCCAAGTGTGGCAGCAAAGTCTGGCTTACTTAAACGCGGGGAGGTCAGAAGTCTCCGTGTGTGTGACCTCCAGATGCAATGGTAGCTTGCAGCCGTAGGGATTCCTCTCGGCAAAGAGCGCCGCATACAGCGGGGACCAACACCAATTGACGGGTCTCGGGCAGCCTTCTTACCCGACATTCAAGAAGAAGCAGAAACGGACTCCCCGCTTACCAAATTCAAGGTGAGCATGCATCTGAGGAGTACATCATGGAGCCACCCCAATGTCTTTCCACCGACAAAGGATGTACCGTGATGGCCTTTCCATCCGCCTACCCTGCCCCGACGCCATTACGGTTCAACTGCTGCGTGGTGCATTACATCTTCGAGGCGCTTTCTCAAGAATGGGTTCACTGTGAATAAGACGAAAGAATCCCTAGCGTACTCCATCAAACAAACGGAGATGTATTCGATCGAGTCCTTTTAGGAGCGGTTTCAAATGGAGTTTTAATATAGATACTGGGGCCAATTGAATATTGTTGTGATTTTCTAGAAAGTTCCTCGCTGTTGAGCAAGTCTGGGCTGTAGAAGCTCCTGCAAAATTTCTGTGGATTTGAGGAAATAACGAACGGGCCTGGCAAATACATACGGATCGAGGAGGCGCAGTGGAAAAGTATGCTAAGGGCGCGGGAAGTCGGAGGACAATCGGGCGCCAAAGCTCCTAGCCCAAGAGCGAAGTGCCTCGATAGGATCCGGCACCCGAAAGTGGCCTATTCCTCGAAAGTCAATCTCTTGTTGGGTAAGTGTTCTTCTCACGCTACCCACGGGATCCGGTGAAGCGAAGAAGGTAAAATGAGGGGAAGATTGAATACTTATGACTTCAAACCCTTCAATCGGAAATGTATTCCCGAGATCGAGGACAGTGGTCGTTATCGCTTGTCACCTCGGCAAGACTCACAAAAATAAGTGGGGATATGAGTAAATTCCTACTAACAACGATCACGGGCAATGTATACCGACGACCGCGCCGAGCACCTCGGCACTGAGATCAAGAAGCTTATCCAATAGGCAATAAGGGACTACGTCTAAAAGCGACCCAAACAAATTATTTATAGTGGATACAGTCGAGATCCCTTGACGGACCTCCTAACATCTCGAGAGTCAACGTATCTCCGGCTTATGGAGCGGAGGAGGGAGATTCCGAAGGCCAGGATTTGGCGAGATGCTGCTGGGCATATACGGGCTACCGGGCGAGCACGCCCGAGTTTCCCGTGATTTACCCTTCTCCAGAATTACTTAGCGGATAGAATGTTTCGCGAAGATCCGGTGATAGCAAACTTGAAGCTGTGGGTCGTATGGTGGACACCGAAGTCACTGACATCCCTGCTCCTTGATACATAACTCAAGTCAGGGGATGACCTTAAGTATCGGGGATCGAGTCGGCATCACTGTACGGGTTCATTGCAATCCCCTGTGGGGTTACTAGCCCCATGCTCACAACGGGAAACATCCACAACATGCCACAAAAATGGGCGGTTCATACTGTGGACACGGCGTGACAGAGTTTATAACGGAATCATTGGGCGAATCTTGTGACACACAATGAGGTCGCATTCTTATACATATAAAGATGAAGTTTCCAACACGGTGGTAATGGTAGATACAAGAAAGCTGTAAGGTCACGAGGTCGCTATCTTGCCTCAACGGCTTGACAAAAGTAAAATAGCGCGGGCTCCATATCCGGGGTCGAGGATCCAAGGATCGAACGTATTTAATCTCTCGGAGATCCCGGAAGAAAAGTTCCCCCGTGAATTGCTATGTACTGCATTTGAGGAGATCTCGGAGTATCCTCGCTGGGGATAAGCAGTGGATCCGGGCGAAAAGCCTTCAAGATCGGCACTACGCCGGGGGGGGCGTAACACGAGGCCGCCATTCGAGTCTCAGCAGTATCGGGATATCTTCTCGCTGGGAGCCAAAGTTCGGGATGGACCCGGCGTGTCCGGCCGTGTCCACATTATAAGTCCATCAAGAAGAACACCTTCTCGAGAGGCGGAGAGGCTATCCGGGCGTGAGGTGTGTGTGGATAAACCGCAAAAGAAACCGGAAACTTTTGTTTCCAACACGATTGGCTAACGTTAGTCCTAAAAACCTAACGGAGCGGCGGAATTGCACTGATCACTCAGATCGACAAGCTCCGCCTCAAGGATCGGCGGCACTACGCTTAACATCGATAAAGCGCAAGCAGGGACTCTCAAGCACCGGGTACGCGTGGTTTATTTCCCCGGATGCTTCGCTGGGATACCACGATATCTATGTCGGAGGCAAGATGTGGAGAAGACCGCTGCTTGTAAATCGCACGCTATCTATTATCGAAAAGGCCGCGGCCTTCTGGGCCAAGCACTGCAATACGCATCAACGGATTTGCAAATGTGTTCTACCCAAATTGGTCGTGAAACATGGAGATCTACATGATGACATGCTCATCAAGAGCCGGGAGGCGGCGATCATACAAAGCACCTCCGGGAGAGCTTTGATAACTCGCTAAAGTATGTTCTCTCGCCACCCGGATAAGGTGTTTCGAGTAACCTCTCGCAAGTTCCTGGGCTATATGACGCCCAACAGGTATCAGCCCAGCCACGAAGCAAGATAGCGGCAAAACAGGAACCCGTGTATGAGGCACAATGCTCGAAGAGTCAGCCTAACCCGATTCGTTCATATCCTGGGATGAATTTGCCTTCTTCAAAGCTTCTCACTAAGCGAGTAGAGTCTCAATGGACTCAAGAAATGTATAAGTCTTTCGTGAGTCAGTGCAATCTACAAATTCTCTCCCTGGGCTTGGTGGCACGGCTTGTTGTTAAGGGAAGCCCCCAAGAACTCATTCAGCGCAAGTCGCCTTCAAAGAGGTCCATCCCGAGGAGCAAAGGTTCGAGGTCATGTATCTATGTCATGAGAGGGGCGGAAACAAGAGCATCTCCCTCGACGGAAATTGTGTATGCCCTAATTTTTAAGCTGCAGTTCAAGTCGATTTCGAGGCTTCTTCATCTGCCGTGGAAGCGGTCACCGATCAATCTCTCAAAGAGTACCTGGATAACACCAAATTGCCTGGCGGATAGTCAATCAAGTGATAAAACCTAAACGAAGTTTGATCTTCGTGATAACAAGGATTCCAGTATAAAGTGCCTCGTGCCCTCAGATTTGAAGTGGTTGAATTTTATTCACGAAATGAGGACGGGGCACCCTAATTTAATCAATTTTGGGCGAGTTCTCGAAAGCAAAGTGGTCCGGATTTTGTACGCAGACATGGTAGAACCTTGCCGGCTCGGGGGCAGAATCTTATTGTGGTCCTCGAGGGCCAAACTCTGAAAGTACGCCTGCATCCGCCTTCACAACCAATGAATAACGAGGCTAAGATAAAGCACTTGCCAATGAACTTTCATTAGCAAATGCTTTGGGGCGTATACATCCATATAAGGACGGATTCTCAGTTGCCAGTAGGCCATGTGAATTATAAGGATGGATTTTCAATTGTCGTAGTCATGTGAATTGCGATTTTAAAATTATCAGCAAGTAGGCTAACACTTATCAGTCTCAACAAGAAATGGACAAGAGAAGAGCAAGTCACCAAATAAATTGACGCACACGAGCGCTGTGGTGCGAAAGCTCAAATCAAAAGGGCTAAGTCATTCAAATTTCTGCAAGCGAGGCAAGAGAACCGCTGGAGACTAACAAATTGGTTCGATTCCAATTAAGCGGCAGCAGTCGAATTACTGAACCTCAATCGAGCCGCAGAAACTATCTTATCGGCAAGTAATAAAAGAGCTACTGCTACCTAAACAAGGTAACCGCTAAGTAGATTATAAAAGGTCAACCTCAGACAAATCAAGCAGTTTTACTTTGACACCCAAATTCTCTCTTTCAAAATCCAAACTCTTCGATCCTACCAACCGATCGTCAATGTTCCCACTGGGAAACCGGTCCTTGTTTCTATGTGAACTCTCATTTGGGTCAAGGTGATCAAAGCTTCAACATTGAAGATCATTGATCCCACCATCACCAAAACCGGACCAGATCATTAATGATTTAAATCCTAATTCAAATTCTAAGATCAAAACATCGAATTGAAAATCAGAAAATCAACGAAGCCGGGCCAAACCACACCTTGGCAAGAGATATTAAGTAGCAATAATTTTATAAGCTCAATGAGTCACCATCCTAAAACCAATTGGTGATAAGTGGAGTAGCTCCTAGGCTTATTTAACAATGAACTATCTCCTAATTTTTCAATGTAGGATGCTCACATGTGAACTCTTGAGCTTATTAGGAGTCAATCTCAACAAAAACTTATCTTAAAGCCCAATTCAAACCTTTATAAATTGTACAGATACATCTTCAAAACCCCGTCACCACCAAATTTCATTTGGTTGACAAATTTGACATTTTTGCTTTAAATCCAAATTCAGACATTTTAATCGAAGTCATTTCAATCCCCATTACCATATATATATATATATATATATATATATATATATATATAGAGAGAGAGAGAGAGAGAGTAGAGAGAAATTTGATAAAGTGTATTATTATCGTTTATCTAAAAACAACAACCGAAATTTAATTCGAACCCGATCGACATCTATTCTTTTAAATGAGTATCTCATGAAAAATTATTCTATTAGTAAAGTAAATTAAGAAGTAAATATGTTAATAAAGTAAAACTAAATCCATTTTTATCTTTAACTAGAAGTTACGCCGAGTCGAAATTGAGCCGAGAATTTTGGTTAGCTCGCTCAACAACGAAGTTAAGGCTCGGCTCGACTCATTGATGGCCTATTGAGCGTAGCCCAGCCTAGCTCACTTGATTTAAATTTCAAATTTTAAAGAGACAGAGCGCACAAAAAATAATGTAAATAAACATTATTTGTCATTAAATAAATTGAAACTTCTTGAGCATTAACTAGATTATAACAAAAAAAGGTTATCATAACAACACCTTGGTCCTTTAAATAACAATAATAAAATTCCAAATCATCACAAAAATTATAACAAAAAATTATTTTAGTATATAATAATAATAATCATATAACCGGAAGCACGAGTCAAGCTCGCGAAAGGTGCCTCCGAGCCAAAGAGTCCGACGGCAAGCCAAATTGCCTCTGGGCCTCTTCAACATAAAGCCGAACGGAGCTTCCGAGCCTCTCCTTAACCGAACCGCCTCCGTATTGAAGCTCAAACCATAATGTCCTTCTTACTTTTTAACCACCTTTAGTATCTCAATTACTCAACGCTCATATATACTCCCTCCATCCCCTTTAATTTAGTTAACTACTTTTCCAATCAAATTCATATTTTTAAACAAATTAAGTAAGAAAATAATATAAAAATTATGCCATGTAGATACGTTTAATTTTTCTTAAACTTTGGAAAAAGAAACGGAATAAGAACAAAAGTAGAATGGAAGAGATTTAAGTTCATAATATCCTGATTCCCTTCTCATCAAAGGGGTGCATATTCGTTGATTATCAAAAAAAAAAAAAAATGGGTGCATATCCGTCCAAACAAGCAGTATCTTGTCCACAAATTGTTGTTTATCCATCATGAAACAAGAACATTTTATCGCCAAATGAATTGTGGGTGATATGATTTTATTTATCAAAGGTAGAAATAAATAACCAAATTAATAATGGTTTGACAATTACCTTTCTGGGAGCCATTTGACTCGGTTACACAACCCGAAAAAACACTTATTCACTACTTCCAAGACCTGCAATTGTCTGAATTAGTCAGCTTCTTAAACAAATTCCACTGAAATTGACTTTTTGGTCTATTCTAGGATCAATTAATTTCAGTAGTAGCTACTCCACGTGGCAGGAGATGCAGAAAAGGAAGGAAGCACGCCTGATTAGATATCTAGATATGGATTGGAGCTGCAGAGCTCTGTAGGAGAGTACATAAAAAGTACAGGGGAAGGGAGTGTTCACTTGGGTAACTGGAACCACACTGAAAAAATCGCTCTAAATTGATAAGTTAATTTAACTCTGAGGAAACAAAATTAAAATTTATTTATCTAGCACCAATTCAATACAATTTTTAATTTTAACACTATAATTTTTTTTAGCCTAAATAGCATTTCCTTATGAAAAACCAGCAATCACATAAAACTTTCTATACCAAATTACTTCTTATAAACAAAACTTATCATATTTGTTAACCAGCATAATGGCCCGCCCCACCGTCCAACATAGCCTTTTCTGCACTTTACTTTGATAAATCTTTAAAGCAATACAGCAGCATGCGATAAAACACCACTAGTAATAACAAACCAAACCACAATGTCCATTCTGTAGCAATACTCTTTTTACTTTGAAATAGCCCTTGACCAGCCTTGTAACCCAGTAAAAATGTGGCCCAGCATTCGGCGTGGCCGGCTTCATGCGAAATCTTGGCTATGCTCTGGCAGATATTTGTGTATATTGGGTATTTTGAATTAATATCTTGACATTATTATCTGAACACACTTCCATTTAAACACCAAGCGTCGCCCCGACCAAAAATTATCACCCAGCAGCGCTCTTATGACCCAACGTTTTCCCCGTCGCCCACGAAATGATTGAAACCACAACCCACTTTGCCGCCACGATTAAAAATGTGACAACATAGCACGTTAAAAAGCAGCCGTATCCATCCCAAATTTAAAAGCAAGAGGATAGGAGAACGCGATTTAAGGGTTTTAAGGAGAAAGAGAGTCGGCGATTTAGTAGGGGGCGGATCAGAAATCTTAGGGAGGGTGGGAGGGTGATTAAAAAGCGAGAGGGACAGGGGATGGGGTGGGGGCACGATGTGTCGCCCGGGGAGGGGATAAGGAATGGGAATAGGGGAGGGGGCTGAGAGATTTAATTAAAGGCTGGAGGGAAAAGAGAGAGACGAGAAAGAGGCTGTAATGAATTAATGGGGTAAAATTGTCTTTTCAAAGGAGTTGGGTGTTACCCCAGCAAAAGATTTGTGATGGGTGCTAATAATTGATAAAAATAGTCAACAGGTGGCACATAACGAAATTTCTCTAAGAATTATTATGTACCAATAATATCACTCTTCATTCAGAAATATACAATTTCGGAGTTCTAAGCCAATCTTTCACTCATCACATAAAGATTGTCTACTTTTTTATAATTAGCTTTTCAGCTTTTGAGAACTTTAAATATATTTGTTTTTACTCTTTGTATAATATTTTATAAAATATATGATAGGAAGAGTTTGAAATGTAGTTTTTGTTAATATAGTTTTAAATGAAGTGTTACTCTGATACAAGCAAAATATTTACGGTCGAAGTTTAAGAGATGAATAAAAAATCGAAAGTGAAAGCTTGTCTTTGTGTGCCAGGATGGAGGAGTATAATATATTAGTACAATTATATTGACAATATTTTGAGTATTGGATCAAATTGATTATTCAGTCATCGAATAAATCGGAATATGAATTGCTTGCTCTTATTTATATGAGGCTCATAATTTTTTTTCTAACAAAATATTTTAATAAATCGATTTTAGAATCGAATAGGCTGTGAAACGAGCAGGAAATTTCTTGACTGAGTATACAAGCATGAAAAGAGGATTTTAAGATCAAATTGTTAACATTTTGAGTACGACATCAAATTGATTATTCAGTCTTCGGATCAGTAGGAATATGAACTTCTTGCTCGTATTTATCTTAGGCTCCTAATTTTTTTCTAGCACAATATTTTAATGAGTTGATTTTTGAATCGAATCGATTTTGAAACGAGCAGGAAATTACATGAGTGAGATATAGTATACAAGCGTGAAAAAGAGGATTTTAAGATGACTGTTTAAAATCGTGCGATGCAAATCAGAGTTGGGATCAACGTATACAGAGGTGTATCTATATATCAATCGTTTCAATGGTTAGGCATGCATCTTTGCACGCCTTGGCTCTTGTACCTATGTATTCAATCACAAATATTTCTGGCTGAATCACAATAAAAACCCACCAAAAAGAAAATCATAAAGATAATTTCAAGATGAAGGAGCACACAAGTTACAAGATGTTGGCCGTTGTTGACATTCTCACTTTCTTTGGTAGTATACGCACGAAAGTGGACTTCATTATCGTTGATACGCCAACATCGGACGCCCGCACTAAATTCATCACCAACGCTTTTATGCTATCCGAGATGTGCCTCAGACGGTCCAGAGCCACCCCATACACAAATGCGCCCAACAAGTTCAAAGAACCTCAGAATGATCGAGGCACGATCCTCGATTCAACAACAATTACTTGTCGCCGCCAGTATCAACCCACGCCGATGCTAAGTGCTGCATCAAGAAAGTGGCTTATTCGTTACTTATTCGGTGCGGTTTTCGCATCACCCGACATTTTTCGGTTTTATTCGTTCGTGATTTCGGCTTTCATTTTGTTCGGTTAGGTGGAAGTTTTATCGGTGTCTATTTCATTTTCAAAATAAAATATTACCACTTAAATTGACATCTAATTTGTCAAAATATACATTTATCATTAAATTGTTCATAAGTAACTAGTCAATTTGTTTCAAATAAATATTCATCAATTTGTGACTAATAGTTGCGAATCTAGCAATTATGATCTTCAAGGGATCATCAAAATCATATTGTCGAACCACCACAAGCAGCTCAAAGACTTCACAAATATAATCCTCATCCTCCCAGATCCAATTGATAAAGGTCATGTAGTGTAATACGCCAAATTTTAATGACTCATACTAAATTGTTAAATAAAATTATAATTCTCAATTTAATCGACGTTATTAAAAAATTATATTATCTCGGTGTTTATTCGCAGGCGGTTGCAAACGCAAAAGTTCGGTTTTGAAATTGTTTGAACCACATCGGTGCGGCGAAAACCACCAAGTCGCTTGAAATCGCTATGATTCTGGCAATTCGCCTGGATTTTTACGTTGTTCCCATCCCTACTTACATTTATCTATTTCTAATTAATTTTAATTGATATTCTAAATTTTTATCAAGTTTTGAAAATAAATTTTTATTTATATTAGTACTAAGTATTCTAATACATAGGGACATACGTATGGAGTACAAAACTAATACTCTCTTTGATTTTTTCTAATTGTTATTGTATCATTTGATACAATAATTAATAAATATTATTACTTATTTATATATCCTCTTCTTATTTTTTTAATTTATGTATTCTCATTTATGGGAGAATAAATTAAAACTTTAAAACTTTATCAAATGCTCATTAATATTCAAAGCAAAGAAGAAATGAAACGTATTCATTTAATATGGAGTCTCAGTGTGAACTCTTAACATGATATCGAAAAAATAAAAATAAAATAAAAAATAATTGATGGTAAAAACATGTTACGTAGAACTCAAATTTTAATTAAAAAATTTAAAAAATAGAATTAAAAAACCCCGTATTTAAGAAGTAAATGTTAAAAAATAACTATACATAAATACATGAGGGAGTACTAAATAGGCAAACACCCGAGTAATTTAGCAGAAGTCAAGATTCGTTTGCAGACTGATCGCTCATCACTCAACAGACATTTAATTCAGTTTGCCACAATAAGGTTTTGTGCTTTTTACATTCGCTGGCATATTATTCTACTTTATTTGTATCATTTATTTTTCCTTATTCAGAAGACTTATTTTAATTATGTTTAATTATAAATTTACGTGATTAATACTATATAACGCGCTTCTCATTGCTAATTTATCATAAAAAACAAAGATTCGTTTGCAGATTGGATGGAATAATGCCCTCTAATGACACGTGTCATATTCTTATTGGATCAAGCATATAGGTGGGGTCGGATTTAGCTACTACATCCCACGAGTTAACTGAGCCACCAGGGGCGTGCCTTCTTTTACTGGCTTATGTTTTACCTTTCAATTTCATTTCTATGCATTTATTTTTATTTCTTTAAAAAAAAAAACGATGAAGTCGTCATTATAACGCCTTCGAAATCCCTCCGAAATATCTTGAAAGAACGCACAAGGCTTTAACTGACAGTGAATTTAAGCCTTCCCTTTAAACGACTTCAATACGCAGATTCGACTAAACCCACATCAAGGCTTGCAAGGCTGATACTTTACACTCTAAACTTACTACTGGGAAATGCATAATTCTAGACTTTTATGGAGTATTTGTTTTTTAGATTTATAAGGAAAGTGACAACACTTATTGACCAATATGAGTGCTTGTAATAACTCTTATTTATGAGTATTTGTTTTTTAGATTTATAAGGAAAGTGACAACACTTATTGACCAATATGAGTGATTGTAATAACTCTTATTTACTGTTTTTTCATATATAAAAAGCAAGTTGAATTAATTGTAAAAAAAAAAAAATTGTATTAAATTCAAATGACATTTTTTAAAGATCAAGGAAGACCAGAAGTAAAATATTCGAAAACGATTGTAGGAAATATGATATTTTCAATACTATATTAAGATCTAATTAACTTTTATCATAAAAAAATAACCTCATCATTATTTTCCCCATTTTACTAAATTATTGATAAATATTCGAAGTGCTCCATTCTAAAATTAATTAACAAATTGGCATAAGAGTCCAATACCATATATTAACTTTATGACACCAACTACCGATGACGCACAATTTAACACTCTCCTCATGCGTAATCCTCCCCGCCGGCATTGTACTTCGGTGGCATTCGCTAATTTAACATCATGTATACACGCGCACCGATCACCACGGGCCCGACTCGATACTACGATAAGATTCCAGGTGGCCTCCATTTCGAAAAACCAATCGACAATGTAAGAAATTTCAAGACCTTATATATTAATCTGAAACACCAACCACCGACGCGACGCCAGAACTTAATAATTATATTACGTAAACTACTATTTTCATATAAAATTCTAAAAGACTAGTACATCATTTCATACTTTCAGTGCTGATATGTTAATTACAGAGTGAGGAAATGAAAGTATTCGACAATGATTTTTTCTACCATCTGTTCATTGATAATGCCATTTTATGTATTTGTAATGTAGTACTCTCTTTTTATAAAGATTGTTCAGTTTTAACTTTATTCAAAATTCTAAGCAGATTATTAATTAAACTCCTAGTTATCTCTAAAAATACACGTAAAAAATCGATCAAGTAAAGATAAGCTATAAACAACGAAAAATGAAAGTAAATAATCTTTGTCGAAAAAAAGGAATAATTTTATCCGTTTCTATACTATACGTTGAATGATGTTATCACCAGATACAACATAAATCACATTAAAAATTATTGTACTCTTGCATTTATTGACATAAAAAATATTAAATAGGTCCTTAAAAGAAACAAGAGTCATATTTGACAAATCAAATTAAATCAATCAATGATTTGTAATCAACCAATCAATATATATTTGGGTAAGTTAATTTTTGGTCCCTATACTATATCCTATTTAACTTGTATCATTTATAATTAGAAATCATTGATTGATTTAATTTTATTTGTCAAATATGAGTTTTTTTTAAGGACGGCAACATAAAATCCAAATTTCCAAGACAATAAATTTTTCCGATTTTACCCCTACGGACACATGGAGTGTGGGGTGGAAGTGCCTAACGAACACATATATCAAACACATGAGTGAATTTACATTTCCAACGCATGAAACACGGGGTGAAAATGCATACCGACCCCACTCTTCATATGCTCAAAGTATAATGACCACTTCATAATTTTTTTTCATAATTTCAAGCGAACAACAGTACGTTGCTGACGATGAATATCAAAGCAATTCAAGAATCAGAATCAAGTAAGCCTCTTCATGACTGGTTGAAGATAAACAGATCAAATGATAAAAATAAAGCACCAACAAGAGTAGATCTACTAAGATCAAAGTACACCTTTTAATTTTGTTGCTATAATGAGAGAATAAATTTTGATCAAGAAAATGAGAGATAAAGAGAGTAAAAGTGAAAGAGTAGTTATATGTTTAGTAGCAACAATAGTTTATTTCACTTGCAAGAAGATATGGAAGCAAAACTCCCATAGCTAAAACAAGCCCAATCCTTGCGTTTGTTCGATATGCAAATGCACCCACCATGTATATGCTCATTTTTATTTTCTCACTTTTCATATTTTTTTGTTAACATTCATAAATCAATTTTTTTTATTTTCACAAATATTTGTTATGAGTTGACATTATTTTCTATTTTATAATCATTTCAATTTTTTTCTTCGTTATTTATATTAATAGTTTAAGAATATTAAAGTTAATGTGTATTACGACGGTATATTAATATTAAAATTCAATATTTATCATTTTAAATCTTTTAATGTTTAAAATATTAAATTTTATATTAATGTTTATAATGTCAAATTATGTCAAAATGTTACATTATTTAGGTTCGATGCTAATTATTAATATATAAATGTTAAATTAAGTCAAAATTATGTTAATGTTAAATTTTATATTAATTTCACCATGTCGAATTACGTTTAAAATGTTAAATTAATATTAATGCTTCTACCTTCATCAGGTCCAAGGCAATATTCTTTCTTGAAGTGGCAAGGGCATACATAGCATGCAACTTTAGTAGGAATAAGTACTACTACTATAATTTTGGTTTAGTTTTGGAACTGAATTTTGGTTTAGTTGAGAATCGATAAAGAACATTACATTGTCGAAATAAGTAGAGTTATGGTAAAATCGCACTAGTGATGAATTTTAATTGTGATAAAACATCAAATTCATACATCCCTGATCCTCAAATGACATATAAGAATTCAAAACACATAATTATGCCAATATGAATAAAAGAGTTTTTACATCAAGTAATGGAAGACGAATTTAAATCAACCTCCTCAAGCCACGCCTCATGAATCCTTGCAAAACCTCCTTCAATCGCTTGTCCAACACCAAAAAGATATCTCTAGATTGTACACAATTTTCAGAGGGAATCGAATTCGAGAGCTTGAACTTCTGCTAGAGTTTTGAGTAGAACAACTAAGAGAAAAAACTCTTCCAACGGGAGTGGGGCGCAGACGTGTTTAAGAGAGTGAGGCAAGTGGGGTTTTGATTTAAATGAAAACCCTGTCTCTTTTCTTTTAAATATCATTTGCTAATTTTTACCTCAAGAGCAACTCGTTAAGAAATCGGGCGAACTCGTTAACTTATTAGATCGCGCTTCTAATCAAATAATGAGTCACTAGTGAGTTGTTCTATTTTAATTAACTTAACAAGTCAATTAAAATACTAACGAGTCACTATCAAATAACTTATCAAGTTATTCATCAATCTCAATTGCTTAATTGATTAAACTTGCAAGTTTAACCAATTGATGTTCATCAATATATATTTGACAAATATATATATGTTGAGAGATACATCTCTCAATTTACATGCTTTAATTTCATGGCGAGTTATAATTCGAATATCACCAGACAAGGTGGACCTCGAGGCTCGTGATAATAGTAAATTGTATAATAATAATAATTGACCAATTACGCATTATTATAACGTATTAATGAGTAAGATCTAAATAATCGCCTATAACCCTTAAATTATCACGAGAACCCACACTCAGTAATATACAATACTAAGCGTGAATACTAAGTTCCAATCACATTTGACCAACTGAGAAATTTAATCGATACACAATCGTCGCAAATGCAAGATAATAAAAGAGAATCCATTTTCATTACTCAACAAAACTTGGCAAAGCTAATTTCGCAGCCTACACTCATGAAGCTAATTTGTCTACACTCATGAAGCTTCGAGGACGAGTGAGACCTCATCACATACCACCACAAGAAGTATCATCACAATGAGAAGGAGAACAAAACACATTATTCACGATCGATCCAAATTCTAGACATTATAAAGAAATATAAGACGAAATCGAAGTAGTACTACATCATAAATATAACATAAAGACATCATACGCCGTGTAGGACACGTTATTGCTACTAGATACAATGTTGTATTTGTCTCACATGGACAACATGATGGGATCACATGCCTACCTGCAACTATCAAAGCTGGAAATGGCCCCTCGCGATTTGTGCATGGCAAATAAGTAGACACGTGCTACCGGTTCCCATTTTATATCGTACGATCATATTATTTATCTTAAATATTTTATTCTATGATACTTTTAACATCACTCTTTAACATATTGTTCTATGTGCAATTTCATATGGTCGAGGATATTGATTTCCTATACCTAGTCCCACACTTTATTGTAATGCTCATCATGATCAGTGCCGACAACTCGATCAAAGACCTTATAAAGATGATGATCTCTTTCATTCAAATCATCACGCGCAGCAAATGATAGGGGATAAGAAATAAATATTATTTTGTTTTCATTTTGCTAGTGATGTATATTGTAATATGTAGTAATGGATTCATTGTACACTATTATTATAATAAGAGTAGCTGTATGACTCTTAAAAGTCTCTTGATTTTTTACTCTTCAGGTCAAAGAGGTTTTCCACGTATAAATCGTTTGTGTTGATTTTGGTTTCTTGTTAATTTTGCATATGTTAGATTATTAAAATTAATGTTAATTTATTAAATTGAGTTATTAATGTCGACAATTTATACAAGGCCATTTTATTTTCTCAATTTGTAATACAATGCAAATCTAAGGCGCAAATATTTGTTCGTTATAGAAACCAACTCGTGGCGTGTTTGTCCATTAAAGAACTAACGATTACGGTTTGGCTGCAGAACCAACCTACCTAAATGTTTGTCTGTTGTATTCTCAACCAACAAATGTACCATTTGTTTTATACAACCGGTACCACGCTGGAAATCATGACAAATATTTGCGCATCAATTTTTCACTTATATATCGATCCACGTGAGCCGCTGGGCGTGAAGCGCCTAAACTCCACCTCTCGCGGCCTGGCAGATGCAAATGGGAAAGAGTTTTGTACCTTGAAAATTAATGCCTTGGAATTAGTTTTTGCCGTCTTCTTGGAATTAGTTTTTCTCGTCTTCTTGGCTCATTTTTTGTACCGATTAATTATTCGAATTTTTAATTACTTCGTATTTTTGCCAAATTTCAGCAAGCCATTCGAAATAATCTAAATCATTTCAACAAAAAGACTGAACTATTCAACTTTCAAATAAAGACTCCTGACTGCATTTTTGCACCTAAACTTTTCAAAATCTTAGCACCTATTTTTTCGAATGCAAAATCAATTTTTAAAAGGGCATTCTAGCAAACAACATTCAAATAACTCACTCATCCTCTTAACTTATCCAACCATACATAATTCTTAATCCACTCACTTAATTTTAATTAACTAAATAAAAATATCATCTTCATCCCACTCCCCACCTCACCTCCCCTGCCCAACACCACTTCTTCCCACCCTGAGAACCGAATCTTTGTGCAGTAAAATCTGGCAAGTATCTGCCTGCTGCCTGGGCAAAAAAATTGAGTTCATGCGTATAAGTTGCTGCCATATTCCAGCAGTGTAGTTTGAGACCAACTCTGCATATTCACTTACGATGATGAGTTCAAGTACTGTTACAAACATTTATAATTAGAATCTATTAAGATTTATATGTATAAATAGAGGGTTATTTTAATTACTTGTCATAGTAAAATTCGGCAATGACATTGTTCATGCAGAGTTGAACACCCATGGAGAAGCCATGAAGAATATCCATGTTCTTAATTGGGACTATCTCCGGAACGGGAGGGGGGGTGTTGTTGGGGATGAAGTGATGCTGTGTTAAAAAGAAAAAGAAGCGTTAAAAGATGACGTTTATTATATTTTTATTTAATTATTAAAATTGAAAGAGCGTATTAACAATTACGCTGCCGGACACAAGTGATGAATAGCTTATTCGAATGCTTGTTTTGCCTAAATTGCTCCTTTAAAAATTGGATTTTGACTTCGAAGAGTGTTACATGATTTTTAAAGCTCGGTGTACAAAACGTAGTCCACGCCTATTTAAAAAAGCTGCTTAATGGGCCTGCGCCCCTTATTCAAATGATTTATTACTCGGGATACTATATGAAATTTAGCATATCTTTTTACATCTTTATTTGACTTTTCGTGAGAAGTTGATGTCCATTTCAAAAAAATAAATAAAGGTTGTACCATTTCTTCTAGTGAAAAAAGTAACCAGATCCATGTATGTGGTAGCTCTAATCAAGAGGGTACGATTGAACACCCCCGTGATATCAACAGTCCAACAGCATGAATGACCACATCCTTTGCCGTGCATGAGGGCTCCTTTTAAAGTACTAGCATGATTAGGCGATTTAGGCGTCTGTAAATGAGTCTCAAAATTCGATTTCTCATGAAATATTATATTTTAAATTTTGGTTATTTTATCACTGAGAAATTTGAGTTATTTGTTCTAATTTCGAAGCAATCGATCTTACATTGAACCTTCAATCGTTCGAACATCAAGTTGTATTTTGTGTAAGCTGAATTGAACTTAGTAAAAGCAAAAAAAGTTCAGTCATTTAGAGCTCTAAGACTCTTTAACCATGAAGTGATTAATGAAATAACAACACACCTTGTTTGGGCAACAATCACTTAAAAATGATGTTGCCAAGACGACGGTGATCTCTGTTGCCACCCCTTGTTTTATGCTATTTTTTGTGGTCCTTGTGCTAGTGGAGATATATGTATGTCTACTATGGAAAGTCAACACCAATATTACATTTTGTAAGCTCCAGACACAAGAATAATTGCTCCAATTTATTGTACAACAAAGTCCACTTGTATTGGGAAGTGGGAACTTTGAGGGTTACGTTGTTTGTGGAGTTGCCAAACATTAAATGTTTCATGTACTATGATATCATTACATTTCTATATTCTAAGAGTATGTGATTCAATTTTCCTAAAAGTTAAATATTATAAACGAAAAACTAAAATCTAATAAAATAATATTTTTTTCTAGCCCTCCTAACTTAATCTCGCTTTAAAAAAATTCCAGACACCCTAAATTTATACCCGCTTTTTTATAATATTTTTCCATACTGATCCTTTCTTACATTAATGAAAATCTTGTATGGCAAGATTTTTTATATTTTAAACGAATAACAAGCAAGACAGCAGTTAGATAAAAAAAGCTTAACCTCTAAAATAAAATATTGATGATTTTAAACGTATTTTTAAAAATTTAAATTACTTGGTAGATGCTCTTAAGACCAATGTTAGGTGTATTAGTGGAGAAAATTGGAAATAACATCGCTTTTATAAAAAGACAAAAATGTCCCCACCATCTCCTTTCTTGTTCATTCTTCTTGAAACCATCACTCTTCCTTAAAAAAATTCTAGACCATCCGCTACCACCACAACCCCTCCCCATTAATCCCCTCCCCCCAAACCCCAATCATTTCCTAGGTGGTTTGGTGAATAAAGACGAGAAGATGAAAACTATAATATAAAAATGCATTTGGAGTTTTAGAAAGATTCATATATAAGGTTTTCATTTCTAGATTTTGTTTACAATTTTTTTGTTAAGAAATCAACCAAAGTCATATGAAATGTTTGGAGGAAAAAAAGAACATTTAGAATCTTTGCTTCCGGTAAACTTCTATTTATAATTAGCCTTTAATTATGATTTCATCCTTGTATAAAGAACGAAAGTTACAAGCATTCTCAACAATAGATTGTTGTGACACTTCCAAAATCGCACAGCCAGTTGGCAAAGAGGCTTATCCAAAGTCACAAATATTACATATTCGACCCTTATTATTTCTGAGGGCCATACTGCAAGTTTTGAGACTTTCAGCTACCATACTCTAACACTCGCGCTAATTTCCTGACACTAATTTACAACAACGAACTATTCAAAGACTAACGCTGGCCACTTCATCCCAATTATCTCGGTACTCAAATCGGGCAATTAACTCACTAATTTCTACTTTTCATCCAACACATATAATAGGAATTTTTTCTCCTCTGGAGCTTCCATTTCAGGAATGGATTCAGAAATTTAATTCAAGCATAAAAATGACACTTTATTTAAGAATAAAAATAAATATAATTGATATATGATATTCGTCTACATTTAAACTAATTAATCGAACTAAGCTTTTTATTCAAATTTGGTTATTTAGATCCTTTTTACCGTAAATGGAGACCCTTCTTAATAATTGAATAAGGAGAAGTATTATGTGGAGATTTTTGATAAATTTTAGTGAAGAATTGATAGAAGAATAAGTCTGTGATATAATCTCAATCAGTGCTCAACACATTTGATATTGAACACATTTTCATATGTTAAAATTATATTTAATCTAAAACTCGGATTCGAATCAAGATAATTTAAGAAAATTATGTTATCAGTTATCGAAAATACCACCAAATATCTAAACTGTCTTGTGCCTTCCAACCTTTATAGAATTTAAGATTTTAATGTTATTAACAATCATCATACACGTCATCACGATCCTTATTCCTCGCTTTAACATGAATTAAATGGACCAAGTCACTCACTGATTAACAAAATTTAGGCATTTCCACTTTTGTAATTAAAAACATGTGAAGTTTGTTGTTGTCAAACTCACGTTCTAAGGCATGTGACCTTTAACAGGGTAATTTAGTCATTTGCGGCAAAAGGAAAAATAGAAAATATGCCACATCATTTAACATCGCAATTTCCACCATTCCAACTGGAATTAATACCTGAACCAAGTGATTGACGTGGATAATATTGATTAGATTCTATAGCCAGACCCATGACTCTAGTATTTATAGTGCAGATCGTAAATTTTTTATATATAAAAACTACTCGTTTTATTAAAAAAAAATAATACTAAGACCCAAATGATGTCGTATCCTATTAAGTAATCAATTCATACTTCAACATAATTCAATTTATAATTTAAACTAAAATCACTACTTTCCAAAATTCATGTCTAAATTTCAACAGAATAATCACAATCCCACCACCAAATTACTACAATAACAAAAGCTACTTAACATCTGTGAATTTCAATCACAGCTTCAAATCCAAGTTTTCAAATTATTCAAACCCAAACATCTCAATCTCGCGAACAAAATCCAATAAGATACACACTAAAAAACACATCTAAAATCCAATCAAAACCTCCACTTATTAATAATAACACCACATAAATGTACCTTAAAAAATAACAAATTTTACTTAAGACAACGCAAAATGTATATACATATTTATATAAAAGTGAAAAATATTAACAGGAATACATGTCAGAGTAGTAAAATCAATATTTAATCCAAGGTTGCTTTAAGAAAATTGGGCCAAAAATCAATATGAGAAGCCCAAACAAATAGTAAACAAAAAAGAAAACCGAGCCCAAAACAGTAGTCTAGTCCAAATACACTACCACTTCATCATCTACCTCTCATTAGGTTGTCTGAGTTTTATAACACAATCAAATTAAACTAAATCAATCAAAGACTACATCAATTAACAACCACCCAGAAGAAAAATTAACAAAAGACTCTATTTCTAATTTTCTATGCTTCTTCTTCATCATCATAATATATAATTGATTTTTTATTTAAATTCTGGCGGTGCAATTACACCACCATGTTTAGGGTAGGTCCGGCTATGCACTGCTCATACCATCAAGATACATCTTATTTTCGGAAGTCAAACTCATAAGAACTCTAATGTTAAATATTATCGACCTAGAACAATTGAGGATGAGTTAGCATGTTAAGTCTCCGATTCAAGCACGAAAGGGAGATAAACGTGTCAGAAGTACTCCATCAAATCTAATAACATATCGATAACGGACAAAAGTAGAAACGTCAAGAAATCAGATTTAACGTTTGGTCTTAATCGAGAGAACTAAGTGCTATGTGTCAATAATGTAAAATCGTTTATTGTGGACCTATTAGGCCCTAGATTTAGTTAGACATTTCATTTTTTTATTTTGTTTCTATAACAACTTGATTCGGACATTGAACATTTTTTCCTTACGTTTTTGTAATTTGTTTTCGTAAATTTCTATTTGGCTAAATTACTTTTTGAGAACAAAAAATAAAGTTCTGCCTCTCTCTGTCATTGAACTCTAGATGGTTTCATAAGTTTCATGTGCATTGTCTTTAAAACCTGTATTGAAGTATTTGCCAAATGCCTATAGAAAAAGAACATACAACATGCACAATTCTAGTTAAGGACTGTTTGAACTTTATATAGCCTGTAGGCTTGTGAAAACGAGTTTGTGTTTTTGATTCCCTTTTGCATTATAGCCCAGGTCGTGACAACTTGTGATGGACCTATGTTGTCTTAAATTGACCCGAATCATAATGCAGGCATGGCCGCATGGGAATGGTGGAAGGTGGAGCTATATATGAAAGCAACAAATCTGAATTAATTGGGAGAGAGAAAGGAGTTAATAATCCATGCAATTTTTTTCTTGTGATGGTATTCCGGTTTTGGATACTTATTACTAGACGTGGCAAGTGGGCCGGGTTCTCATTTAAGGCCCACATTCGCTTTGTTTACCACTTACTAATGCGTGTACTGAGATTTTAAATTAAAAGTTTGTTCGATATAATGTCATGTTACAAATTCTAACATGATTTGCTCAATCGCTCAGACATGCGACGCGAGGCGTTCGTTAACGATCTGACCGCTTAATTGAATTGACGTCCGTACATAGCCTTAAGTCGATTCACCTGCCTTGCCAATGACGCCCCGCTTAGACACGGACGCCCAAAGAACTACCATTATTTAAACATCACCATTAATAAAGATAATTATTATTAGCGGACGCCTGCTTGACCAACCGTATCGTCCGGTTTAAAACTAGCCGCTTGTTTCCTTCTATAAATAAAGAACCACTACTCTCATTCATTCCTCATATCAAATATTATCATTGGTTAAAAAAAATTAGTAATATATCATCCTTAATTCTTACTACTTCAATTATAAAAGTTCTACATGTTCAAGTTGATGTGATTCCATATTAGAGAATAAGTTATTTGATCAAGAATTTCAAAGGAATTAGCATCATCATCATCTTCCCTCGATTAAGTTGCATTGAATATTGATACAATCATTTCATCTTATTACTTTGTCTTTTTTATTTTCTTTTATGAATGAACTTTGGTTTATTTTGTTCTATGGATATATGAACTTTGGTTAGTTGAATATTTACGGTTTATTTTATTTCACGGATGTTAAAATTTTGGTTCAGATGTTTGAGGTTATTTTATGAATTTGTTAAATTTCGATTTAAATATTTTGTGCTTTATTTTATTGATGTGTGTGGTTTTTTTTATTTGTAATATTATAAACAAAGAAAGTTAATCTGTGGATTAATAAACTACTGCACCTAATTTAAGTCCGCGATCGGGTAAGATTGGGTCCGCTTGGGTACGCTAACTAACAAGCCACGATCTGAATGGCCTCACAATTCTTGTTTTACTGGGCGCCGTCTAATGCTCTACATTACTCAAGAAGTCATCTTCTGCAGACACGCAATACGGGTCGCTCGTGTCCGATACCTAACATACGCGCTGTCATTCCAACTCCACTTTGTTTGCCACGTCTACTTATTATCATCATAATATAAAAAACATGTTTTTAAATACTTTGTCGATCTAAATATGGAGTATTTTTTTTTATTAGTACTTAAGGATGGTCGGGTAATCAAAGATTTATTTTAGAATCCAGAAAAGCGAGCGTCACAAATGATGGGCGAGACGATATTTTATTCAATAGTTGTTTGAAATGTTCTATTTAATAGTTAGTCGAACTATTCAATAGTCGGGTCGAATCCAATCCTCAGAAATATAATGCTATGCAATTTTAACTCAAGGCCACGAGCCATAAATATTATCTTAGAGAGTTTATTAAATAATCGAGTATTAATTTATCGAGTTTCTACTGTTGTGGATAATTGAAACCCGCTAGTGGGAAACAAAATTCAAGCGAAAGAATCCAAAGAGCACAACAAGATATGACCGCATGTAGAAATAATGAAAAGAACGAAAATATTATCCCCGAGTCGATAAATTATTAATAATGAAAAAGGAAGGAAAATTATTAATTTAACAACCTATCCCCGAGTCGGGACGGGCCAAAAATATTATCTTAGAGATTTTATTATTGAATAATCGAGCATTAATTAATCAAATTTCTACTGTAATTGATAATTGTAAAAAAAACAGTTAAAAAAAATTGTTCACGCGCCATCAAATCTCATGACCATTCGTATGTTTCACAATCGTTATGAAAATTGAACGAAAAAGAGCACGAATTATTCATTTAGCACCCTATTCCCGAGTCGGTTGGGTTTAACTAACTTTTGTAAAATATAACGACATTCATATTTAACTCAATGCCCTCGAGTATTAATTTATTGAGTTTCTACTGAGTCGGTAAAAAAAAAACACAAATGCATATAACCGCAAGGTGTAGAAATAACGAAAAAGAAACTTAAAAACACTTAATTATTAATTTAAGACCATATTCTAAATTTTATCAAGCCAAAAATAGCTATTTTAAAGCAGTTTATTAAACGACGAGATTAATTTATCGAATTTCTATCAGAGTAAGATAATTAAAAAATGATAATCAAAGAAAAAACACAAAAAATCAAAAAAGAAGAAAAAAAAGAAAAAAAAGAAAGAAATGATCACGCACTAGCAATCCCACGATCATTTGTAGGTTGCAGCATGCGATCCAGCTTTTGATACTACTACTACTTCCTCCAATTCACTCTTTTTAATCGGTTGCTTAATTTTTTCAAATCAACTGGTACCATTAATTATTTATTATTCTAGAAAATATAAAATTTATATAATTGGATTCGCCTTTAAAATACTTTCATAATATTTTTTTTATATTTTTTTAATAATATATTAAAGAGTAATTAAAAATCAAAGATTTGCCTCGAGCATGGTAGTTTCAATTAAAATAAATCGTGGTAAAAATACTAATTTAAAGGAAGTTGGTAATTGAATGCAATTAATGTGTACGAAAATATTGAATAAATATAGAATATCTTTGTAATAAATAGTGTGTAGTGTGAATGTTTGTCCGAGACCAACGATTACAAAGGCAGTAGTCCGATAAATATTTCTAGTAGAACATGGACGGTGGATTTATTCTCCTTTAATTTGATTAGATCAAGAAGCAATAAATTCAAGATATACATTGTTTTGTCGAGGACTACATTTAATGATACAGATAGTAATATTACTGAGAGATGACATCAATCTCTAAGATGTTTAATCATTAAGCCTCCTAAAAAATATTTGGGGCTTTCATAGATGTGTCAGATCACAATAATGCTATAAAAAGCTAATTCTATTTTAAAGTTTATTCCAAGACATTTTGCCCTAAAGGGTTTAGCTAACACGACGCCGATAAAGTTCCACGATCGAGTAATGTGAACTTTTAATCCTTTATTGTTGTTTAATCAAGCTTTTCCCAAGGCAATCGCTGGTACGGGTCAGACCAAGGCTTGACCAAATGACTATAAAAAATTACCCATTTTAGTTTTACCAGAAGTTTATGACTCAAATGCATGAGAGAATCTTAAGTACCATGAGATCACGGGTTCGATTTCTCCTACCAATAATTTTGGTCGGTACCGTCACACATGTGGCTTGCTCAAGGTGGTTTACTTTACGACGGCTTGCGCTATTTCACAACTCGGTTACCCGCAAGACGCGACTAAAAAGAGCTGGACATTCTCAAGTAACAAAATATAGATATTGTTTCCGAGAATATTCACAGTCACATTCCACACAGCAAAAGATGCTAGAGTTTTCTAATGATCTTGATGTGATTGATTGAACACTAAACAAGTAATCTCCTCTCTAACCCACTAATAATTTAGAACTCTTCATTTTAGTATCCGAGTTATTAATTAAGTTGGATCTTCGACGACCTTTTAGCTCGTTCGAATGCCAAACATATCCAGAGCACCGATTTGATATGCTAATGCTATAGTAAAAAAATCTTAGAATATGTGTGGTAAGTGGTAACTAGTAAGATTGTATTTGAAGTTTTGAAAAATTCCTCCTTTTTTATTTTCCTCTCAGCATAAATACTTATCAATAGAAACTCTACTTTCTTCCTCAATCTCCATCCCATTTCAATACCAAATGTTGCCTTAGTAGGTTGTGCTCCAATAATTCAAGAATAAGGAATGTACTCCGTCATTTCCATAAATATGTTCTAGTTTTGACCTTTTAAAAATTAAAAAGAAAACACATTTAAGACAAATTAAGATAGACTTATTTAAAAAAATATATAAAGCATTGATCAAATAAGATAAAATATGAAATAAAATAAAATTAGATAATCTTCATGAATCATGAGAAAGGGACTAATACTTGTCAATTATCATAGAGAGTGCAATAGCCCAAAGAACGAAACAAACAATAGTAACTATTCTAAGATGGCGACATGAGTCATGCAGTCATCTGGGAGTCGATCCAGTCCACTAAGTAGTGAACGGTCTTTCAGTTTGAAATTTGAATTTAGACCCAGTGCATTTTGATATAGACCTGTTAAATGATTTCAGATGTGCAGCACTAGACGCAGAATGGTCCGGCCTCAGCTGGCTGTTCGGGAGCCCGCCCACTGCCCAGCTTCAATTCAAGACGGGCCCACTGTGTTCTGACAAAAGGCCCCTGTTCCTTAAGTAGTGGATCGACGGGGGCTCTAATGATCGTCCCATACCTTGGCCCGGCCCGAGCCCACCGCATATTCGGGTGGGTATTCGGCTCCAGCCCGGTTCGAGGCCAAACTAAGACTAATGTTATTAAACTAATGTGGAATCGTTTACATGAAACGGTACCACCTTATACCAAAGATATGAAATTTTCGTTATAGACGTTGCACTGCTCAATCCAAACCAGCCCCAATGCTTATACAGGTAAGCCGCGTAATTTCACTAATAAGACACTAAGAACATTCACAACATCACAACATATCAAACATATCAACATTCACAAATATTCATAACATATCAAACATATCAAACTTATCATACCATTCACAACATTCACTAATACACCATTCACAATATTCACAACATATCAAACATATCAAATCGCTACACCATTCATAACATTCACTAATACACCATTCACAACATATCAAACATCGTTTCAACCATCATACATAAACAAAAGTACGTAAATAAAAACAACCATAACCATCAATACCAAACACCAAATCCATCATACATAAATAAAAGTACGTAAATGAAAACATTGTTCAAACTTGAAACACTACAAAACATCATATGAATATATAAACACATTCATTCATGTGTTTCTTCTCACGCCCTTCTTCGACGATCAAGGTCAAATCATTAAGAGGCCCGTGGATGGTTGGGCATCATGTGGGGAGTCATTACTAGGTCAGTTTGGGGAAATGTCATACGATCCTCCTCAATCGCCTGTGACATCCCACCCATACGGATCCTCATTGACGCCATATAGTTCATCATCCTTTCTTCCCCGTCCTTCATCATATCGATTTCTGCGCAACCTGCTATACCTCCTATTTCATCGAGGTCACCTCTATCTATCAATGAAATAAGTTTTCCTCAAGCAATTTCTTTAAAGTATCAATTAGCACTCCGGGTTTAATATCGGGCCTCGGTCGCCGCGAGCGGATGCCTTAATCGAGGAACGATGTACTCCTCCTCCCGCCCACGCCCGCATTTCAAAAATTTGAATTTATCGGAGCCTGGGCTCAGATCCATTGAAGTTCCCAAACTGCATAACCTCCTCAAATTGTTCGTGAATTCCCACTTCGACGCAACGCTTCTCCTAAAAATAAACTTCAAATAGCAATCAAGCTTTTCGTACTCATCGACTCTTATTAACCTCACGCCACGCATATCAGAAAAACGTGTGATTATTTTTACATTCACCAACAAACGGGATGTGATCATGCCATATCATGGAGCCTTATTTATGGTAAAAATGTCAGGATAAGTAGTTAACCTTTGTATCATCTGTTGTTTCCGGCAAATAACATTTATATTTGCGCTAAGTTCGTGGACGGACTAAGAGTAGGAAACAAAACCTCGATCACCTTTCGATAAACTTCCCGCCCATTTTAAATTGTAAATTTATAACCAATCCTGGGGATCAGGCTCACGATTATTGTTAAGAATCTTAGCAATATTCTTCTTATTTTATGGGCCACCTCACATCACATCCTAGCCTGGATAATCCTATGCATCCTCGCCATCATTCTCATGCCTAGTCATAAAACCTACTTCTCAATCCTCCTTCATTATCATCCCTCAGACACCGCGATTAAATGTAAGTCCTATCATAGAGTCGCCATTATCTAGTTCGCCTACGATCCATGCCCATAGACTTATTACGATTTTCGGATACCATTCACAATTAAATGTACAAATTCCAGCTCTAATTTAGCATCATCTAAATATCGAATGTAAGGTTACCCGTGAATTGTTTGTTCTCGCTTTCATCGAGATACATTCCTTGTCTTGCATTCGAGGCTCCATTCTTCGACAACCCCAACATCCTCATTTCGCCTCGACTTCCCTCATGTTTGCCTTCATATGTTCTTCTTCCTCAACTATACTGCTTAGCCCTCTTCTTAGATCGTTGTTGTAATTGTGCCTCTTGTCTTGTGTGGATGGTTTCCTTTTTTGTTGTTTTTGGTGTCATTTGAAATTGAAGTGTTAATCAATAATAGATTAAGTAAATAAAACACTTAAAAGAAGTTTATGTCAGATGCAGAATAATTGGAAGAAATTTGTAGGTTAATTTTGGTTCGAAGTCAAGAACTGTGGAAGTATGAGATGAAGTTCAAAACCGCGCTATTTAAACCCTTTATCCGGAGAAACGGTACCGTTTGATTTCCAACGGTACTATGTTTAACTTACAGAAAGTTTATCATAGATTATAAAGTCAACGTGATACCGTTTCAACAAAACGGTACCACGTTAAAATACCAAACGGTGGGCCGCTTACTTCCGTAGAGTGTCATTTAGTTGTTTTAACGTGGTACCACGAGATAATAACGGCAATTAGAATTCAAAGCGTGGTAAATTGCGATGTGCGAGGCGGTATGACGCTTTAATAACATTTCTAGAGGTATTAAAATTTATACACTTGTCAATTTGAAACAAATGGGATATTTTATTATTAAGCCGCTCACGCTTATACTGCTGGCCAGAGCTATATGAGTTTCATTCAATCAAATTGTACAAACTATACAAATCTAATCATCATAAACTAATACATCTTCGGATTCTTCTCTTTGTCGGAGTATATTTCTATCAGGTTGCTTCCCTTTCGCCTTCTTCAATTTCTTCTCAATGTCACTTGCATCGTCGAACATATCTTTTCCCCTTTCTTCCATGATTACGCCTTTTTCTTGCATCCTATGGTCGGCGGCCGGCCCAACTTTGATACACACACATACTCAATTGCCGAGCTTTGTAAGTCTCGAACATCTTTGAGCGTATTGTGCCTTCCCCTGCTAAATACGGATTCACTAGCTATTGTAGACATAGGTGTAGAAAATATTTCTTTTGTCATCTTAGACAATCCCGAAATAATGCTCCTTACTCACCTACCATTTTAATATATCAAAGGATTTTTATCATTATATCAATTCAATTCAAAGTTAGTAGTTAAATATCGAGTTAACTCATTAGTGTCTAATGGAGCTATTAGATTAGTTTCACCTAATAATTGAAAAGTCTACTAAAACTGGGTTTAATAGCCATCTTTAATTTTTTCAATTGAAACGGTATTAGCAGACGCATTATCAAACGAATCAAGTAATCCTATTCAAACATTTTGTAATCATTGGGTACAATGCGAAATAGACCTTCAAATTTGAATCAATGTTTAACAATCGATCTAAAATATGTAATTCTCCTTTGTAAGACCTAATCATGATCGATCCAATGACATGTTACACACATTATATCAAAATCCAAAAAGACACCAATATCACTAGTCAAACACATTTTATAATGCAAATTCATAAAGAGTTTTACTTAGAAAGCATCTTTTCTATTTTAAATATTTAAAGCATAGTTCAGAAAGTAGTACGGGATACGTAGACGTTTTGGGGATTAAATCTATTATTTTGAATCCATTTAGTGAAACGCCATCCATCACAATGATTAAAAGAAAGAAGTACCGACATGTTCTATGGGCTTCTAACTTATAGCCCAAAAATACTAAAAAAAAGTTTTTGCCTGTTTGGGTATCAATAATTCCTTGTGTACCACCCTCCCCACCGTTATCTTTAGTGATTTTATGACCACTTAAGTGTCTAGCAAGATGACCGGTTCCCCTTTATCCCCAATTCGCTTTCTATGATAGCGATTTTACAATTTAAACAAGTCGCCGCTTGTTTTCACGGTCTCCATGAAAATATTTCCAAACTATGAAATTTTTTTCCTTCAATAGTAGTATGGGCAAGACTAGATTGAGAGTTAATAACGGGTAGTTCATCCATATGATTATCATCCTCTAAATTAACAAAATCATTAGACATACTAGCACTATCACTTTGGAACATCAAGTTACCAAAGTTACGCTTTTGATGCCATTAATTTAGAAGAAAAATATCAAAATTTATAAAAAGTTGATAGATAATACCCGATCGAGACGAGCAAAGAAAGATTGTCGATCAGAACGAACAAGCCCAAAAACCAAACATGTAATGAATATCAGAATCGCTAGAAAGTTGATTGTCGTTGCTTGAGATCGCTTAAGAATGATTGTGAGTCATGAGAAATTATGGAGGCGTTCCCTTTTATAGACCCTTCATCGCGAAAGGCAGAAATGAAGGATGGTATCAAGGACTAAATCCGTGGTGTACCTTGTATTTAAACGGTACCACTTCTGTGGACCAAACGTGGTACCGCTTGAACAAACGAAAATCGCTTTCAACCAAATGGTACTCCGGTTGATCATACAATTTCATAAAAGTAGCCGTTTGAAACCGCCAGAACAAGTAATTCAAACGTAACATCGCCCGATCATAAAATTTCATATAAGTAGCCGGCTGAACATTAACGCTGCAATCGCTTTCAACCAAACTTACCACGCTTATGTCAAGTAAAGAAATGCTATATATCCGTTTATGAATTACCGGGTACTGCCTATCAAAAGGTATACCGCTTGTATCGTAAATAGACCATTGCTCATCTATAAATGTACTCCATTTTTCATGTTTAATAATCACACCACAAGTTCATAAATCACAAGTATCAACTTAATAACAAGTTCACAAATCATAACCATCACTATCCTTCCAAGAGAAGAAATCCTGTAGGAGCGCCATGCAAGATTCTTCGCCGCCATTCACATCCAAACGCCGAAAAATCAAGCCATCTTTTGTTCAAGGTAAATAACTTTTTGCAAGGTGATTGTAAAATGAATTGATTTGCAATTGCATGACGCTTTAAAGTCGAAAATGAAAGGTCCGAGGATGAAGCGAAACACACCATGTTTACTTCAATATGGACGATCGACTCATGAACGTTACAAATCCCAATCGTTGTGACTTTGTAATTTTCAAAGTTTCATCCCAGCGGACGAACGTAATCATCAGATTATCTTCGTTGTCCATTTGTGCTGCATGAGCAATATGAATCTGAAACGGGGCACAACAG